>JAODKT010001744.1:25166193-25234061 GCA_027576195.1 Cossypha heuglini
CCAGGATGCCATTGGCCTTCTTGGCCACCTGGGCACTGCTGGCTCATGTTCAGCTCTTGTCAGTCAGGATCCCCAGGTTCCTTTCTGCCTGGCCACTGTCCAGCCACTCTGCCCCAGCCTGGAGCTCTGCCTGGGGCTATTGTGGCCAAAGTGCAAGACCCAGAATTTGATCTTGTTAAACCTCATATTGTTGGCTTCTGCCCATCAATCTAGCCTGTCCAGGTCTTTCTTCAGAGCCCTCCTACCCTCCAACTGATTGGCGCTCACTCCCAGCTTGGTATCATCTGCAAATTTGATCATGGTAGACTTGATCCCCTCACCAAGGTCATCAATAAAAGTACCAAACAGAACTGGACCCAACACTGATCCCTGTGGGACACCACTAGAGCACAACTGGATGCAGCACAATTCACAACCACTCTCTGGCCCTGGCACCTGGCCAGTTCTTAGCAAAGGGTGACCTGTCCAAGCTGCAGGCTGCCAGCTTTTCCAGGAGTGTGCTATGGGAGATGATGTCAAAGACGGTACACACAGCACAACAGAGGATGGCGCACGCTAGTGCGGACTAGTCACATCTGTGAAAGATGAGTAGTGACTACAACAGCAGGCCGTGGTCAAGAATTGCTTGCTGAATGAAGGATATGGGCAATGCTTATGGGCCCAGAGATGCTTTGGAAAGCTAAGGAGTTTTGTTGCAATGTTGGGCATAAGCTGGATTTTTGTCACTGCAGCTGTTAATCAGAGACCCCTCAATACCTCTTTTTTGCCACATCCTGGGAACAATGAAAAGCTAAAATTTCCCCCCATCCACAGAACACTAGAAATCAAGAATGAACAGTCTACCAGTCTAGGATCACAAGACAGATCCCCCATTTCTGATAGACTGAAAAGATCTGAGGAACCTTCATGTTCCCATGCAGTCTGAAATACCTCATAAGCTGATTGAATTTGTTAAGCTGTGTTGAAGAAAGGAGCTTTCATGTGGCACCTTCAGGAGCAAGTCAAACACCACACAGCAGGCTGGCCTGGCCCCTGTTACACCTATGCAAATCCAGAACTTTGCTGTGCAGCTGCAAGTAAGTAACTGGGATTGAAGCTTGACCTGGTCTCCTTTGCATAATCATTTTGATATATTTTATGTAGCATTAGTTACCGCAACTACCGCAACTTTTCAGCTTAGAAAACCTTGATGCACACATACGCAGAATTATACTTAGGATATAAGATTTGCAGCACTTGACTTCCCTCATCTTGTCATCATTTTTCTCTATTTCACCATGCTCAGCCCAATTCAAGCCAAGTACAGTATTTCTTATTGTCATAAGAAGCTACAAATAAACCCCCTTGGACTTTGGAGATGAATAAGGGCCTGCAAAGGAAGACTGCTGTCTGAGGGTGAAGGAAATCCCACAGGACCTCTGCTTCTTCTGGGAATGAGCACCCCTTGCATTTTGCTGCCCCAGCCTAAACCTGCTTTTATGCCATCACCATTGATTGCTGCACCTCAGTACAGTAGGCATTGCAGCAGCAAGCAACCACAAAGGCAGAAAGGCTTATTTGACAGCATCTCTCAACAGCAGTAGAGGAATTCTAATGTTTACAGAGTAAAAAACTGAACTGAGAGTTCAGCTTCCCCAAATGTTCTGTCCCCTCTACTAACCTAGATGAATGGGCAGTGATGGTCAGGAAGGGTCCATGACTACTGGAGACAAGCTGCACTCTTGTTGAACTGCAACAACTTTGGAAAATACCTCAGGGTGGGCTCAGTTTGATGTAACTTTATTTGGCATCATCTGTGACTGTGTACTTACTGAAAATGAGGTGTTTTCTCATTCTGCTGAGGAGTACAGAAATGAGAACAACAAAGAGAAGCCATGCCATGGTACATCATGGTAATGTTTTACACCACAAGATAGAAGTATTCTTCCACATTTATTTTCCAGTTTCTAAAGAGAGATTGGGGTTTGTGTGGCATTCAAATAATCACTGATCTTCAGAAAAAACCCCCATATACTAGGTAATCATGACTAAGAGAAAGGGAGAACTTAAAAATACGTACATACACAAAGACAAGAAACATGTCAACAGCACTTTACCACTTTTGTATTTTATTGTGGAACTGAGTTTGATTCCTTTACATCAAATATCCTCAATGGAAGAGGGGATATTGCACACAAATATCATAAAAGCACTACATATTACTTTCACTGGAAACTAATTTTCTACATTAGATATGACTGGATAGAATAGAAGTGATGCAGGATTATAAGACATAATACCATACACAGCTGCAGACTGACACAAACACCATTCAGAACAAGAGAGAGGAGGTGTGTGAGGTGCTTCTCAGCCAGCCACAAGACTTTCTTTCCATAGTTTGGAAGATAATGGCTGCATGCAAATGCGTGAAAGCATATTTCAGATTTTGTCTTTTACACTGAGATTACAGCCCAGTCTTGAAGAGGTAGCTCCTGCCATCTGGAGCTCTTAGTTAGCCTAGTAGAGAGAAGCTGCTTCTTAAATTTTTTTCTTTCTATATTTTATGCCATTGTTTTATTTAGTTACTAATTTTTTTTTTTGTAAAGTCACAACAAACGAGGTTTTTTTTTAAATTTTAAATAGTAAACATTTTTAAACCAGGTGACTAATATAATTGCCTTCTAAGAAATGCTTATCCCTAGTTGATTTTAGTGTTTTATTCAATTATTAAGTGAAAAGATGAAAGCTTTTCTTTCAAGTGTAAACATTATATTTTTTTTTCATATTCTAGTAAATCCAGACCAAGAAAATTACTATTTCTCTCAAAAACATCATTACTGAGCAAGAACCTCTGGCGACAGATGAACAAAGAGAAGCGCATGACAGAAATGTTCCAAATGCACAGCAAGTGCTCTTTGGAGCTCATTTGCTTGTGTTGGGAGGGATTGAATTTTCAAATTTATTAAACAAATTTATTAAATCTTAGTAAAAGAGTACCAGAACTCTCCTAAAATGCATAAGCTATCATAGACAATTAAAAAAACCCCAACATTCATATACACAGTTATCTCCATTCACCACATTATGTAAAATAAGTAAAAAAAAATCAAAAGTGATTTCTATGAAAGATGGGGTGAAAATAGAGGTCAATGAGTCAGGCCCACCACAGGACTTTGAAAAGGCATGCAAGAGAGGCCCTGTCCAAGTACAAGAGTGGGATGGGATCCCCAAAGTTAATTCTTCATTGAATTATATGAAGCATTATATTAATAGCATAAAGATCATGACTGGGAATGCTGTTATGGGTAATACCATCATTGAAATGGAGTGTTCTTAGCACTCAGATATTGAATCTTTACAATTAGAGTAATCAATAACAAACCATGCTCCTAGAAATTATGCTGATCAACAGCACTCATCGTTAATGTACACAGTACATTTTGATGACTGTTACACTAAACTAGTTGTGTAGTACTAGGATTAGCACAGGTAGATTAGTTCCACAGGCAAGAAAGTCATTAAGGGCAAGAGGAGCTAACGGAGGAGCTCATCGCAGTGTTGAATCTAGGTGCCATTGCCACTTGGAAGGGAGTGGATGGAACAGGCATTACAATACCTCAGAATAGCCAGACCAGGATTTAATTATTCTTGTAGCAGCAAAAAAAAGCAAATGTACATGTTAAGGTTAACTGTAACTGTCTAATTATCATTATTATTTCAGAAGTAAATGCTTCAGCCATCATAAACTTGCTTGGGCATATTTAAGGCTTGATTCCAATTTAATTTACAGTAGGATCAGATGACTGTAACTTCCCTGACAGTAGTGAAATGCTCCCGATTCACAGGAGTAAGTGGCATAAGTGAGATTAGTCACAATACCACTGCTATACTTAAAACAATTTTCTACCAAAGCAGAGATACAAACCATTTCAGGTGTTGTCAGAAAAGCAGAAAATCTGTTCCCACCCACTCAAAAAGGTTTGAATTCTGACCTATATAATAAAGTAGACAAATCAGAAAGAATTGTAGAAATAGTACAATTATTCTGCCAAAAATTTTGCCCATATCTTTGTAGACTATGTATTACAAAAGCATTTTTAAGTGAATGACATGAGCCCAGCAAACATGCTCGTTTTCACAATACATTTCCATCTGCCTTTTGTGCCATAGTCACTCTGAGTTATTCTTAACTACTTAAAAGGAATAGCAATAAATAAAACAGCATTGCTAGAGAAACCTAAAAAAAAGAGAAGACATTAAAAATAAATCAAAACCCCAACCACTGACAAACAGTAATTCACAGCATTAAATGGGCATGAGAAGCCCACATTTACAAGACCCTAAACCAGTATTAAAAAACCCTCATAAAAATTAGGAGTGCAAACATACATCTA
Organism: Cossypha heuglini; assembly: GCA_027576195.1. Classification (NCBI taxonomy): domain Eukaryota; kingdom Metazoa; phylum Chordata; class Aves; order Passeriformes; family Muscicapidae; genus Cossypha; species Cossypha heuglini. The sequence continues at coordinate 25,170,567 of JAODKT010001744.1, forward strand.
TTAAACAAAAATATCCTAACAACGTAAAATTGAAATAAATTATAAGTAAAGAAAATAAAATGAGGTCATAGTTCACTACATTGTAAAACTTGATACAAGACATAATCGTGATTTCATACAACCAGCACATAACTCCCTGCTGGACGCCTTTACACCTTCTTAAATTCAGATTTGCAGACCTTCTGCAATGCAACAAATTTTTAAAATTGGGGTAAAACTTCTGAGACTAAAAAATCCAAACTATCTTAAATCACAGAGCAGTGGTGGTGTTCTCTGCAAGCAAGTCTAGAGAATGAAAAGAGACACGAAGAAGGAAAGGAAGAAAAAAAGAGCAGTAAAGGAAGAGGCAAGGAAAGGAGGAGGAAAGGAAGTGAGAGAGTAAAAAAAGAGGAAATGAGAGAAGGAGAGAGCAGTAAAGGAAAGAGAAGGAAATAAGGAAAGGAAAGAACTCAGCAAAGAGGGAAGGAAAGGGGAAGAGAAGGGAAAGGAAGGGAAGGAAAAGGGAAGAGAAGTGACTTAGCTTATTGCTTGTTCTATCCTTTTTCAAGATCTTGTGAGGGTTGAGAATGTGGGTTTCAACCTTTTAAGTATTGGGCAATCAACTTCTCAAATCCCATTTTCTGTCATCATCAACAGAATAATTTTACAATGAGAGTATCCTTCCATACCCCTCTCCCCAAAAAAGTATTGACAGTTGACTGTTTTCAATAAATTTTACCTCAATATCCATTCTCATTAGAATCTTAAACAACACTAATCATTTATCTCACAAAACTACTAAAAAGAATGCTTTCACCTGAAAAATTTTTCTTTGCATTTACCTGTAAATGAAAATGTTTGTTACAAATCATGTATTAAAAGTTCACAGAGCACTAAAAAGAAAGGCTTCTGTACATTTGTTCCCATGTTCACTTTTAAATTAAACAAATAAAATCAGGTAAGACAAAGGAAAGTTGAACGCTGTACAGGCTCACAGATAACCTTTTCCATCATTGTGAGTGTTTCACTAAGTTTTGCAACTCTGATACTGGACACCACTTCAATCTTGCTTCTACAGTACGAACGGAGCCTTCAAAGAAAAGCTCATCTTGCCTTGTTGAGCTGTCCAGGTGCATCAATGAAGTGTTCACATAACTAATATACGTAATTCATAGCACCAAACCATTTGACCAGTCAGGTAATTTCCTAATACCACACATGTACACTCACACTTCTTTACTGGTGTAACTATGATCCTACACAGATGTTTTATAAATTTGCTGTCTCAGCATTAAAAAATAAGTGCATCAAGTTTCTTTGTACATTCAAGTCACTTTCTAAGGCAAATTGTCTACTGTATGTACTCCCGACCGCTTTGGTATTTTGCTTCAGGTAATTGACAGTGGACATGGGTGTTCAAGCATGTGGACTGGTCAGGTCTGGCTGGAGTGAGTGGGCTTTCACTGGAAGCATGCCTTAGACCAACAATTCAGCATGTTGTAAGAAAGGTTTTAGACTTCTGGATGGGGTGCAGACTACATGCATATTTGGCCTATGATTGTTACGGTGTGTCAGTATGCAGAGTTCAAATTAAAGTGGAAGGCTGCTGATGAGTGATTAGGTCATACATCCCTTCCTAGCCATGTTCTCTTTCTTTTTATTTTTGAGCTAACATAATTCTTTAAAAAAAGGATCCCCATAGTGATAGCTCATATTGATAAAAATTTAAAACTTTCTTCTCATGAGAGAACATAAGCAGACTGTAGTAAGCGATACATCTATTGCCATGAGACTAATGCAGACCTAATAATTTACTATTTTCTCCTCCTACCCCTCTCTCTTTCTATCTTTGTGTATCTTTAGAGGGCAAATGCCTCTACCTGGCAAAAGTCAATTGGGGTTGCTAGTGCATGGTTTCAAAATGTTCAGTGGAGATGCAACTGGTTCTGTATTTTCGCAGTAATTTGTACTCTACTATGGGAAGACTGTTATTTCCCTTAGCAACCAACAAAGACTGAAAAATATTAGTGACTTGCATCACTGTGACACAGTATAGCATTTGGCAGGTATATAGTTCAGCAGTTGAAACAGATGAGTTGAATTTTCAGAAAAGGTGTTTTCAAACTGAAGAATTTCTGGATACAAAGTTTAATCTTGTGATGCACGGTCTCGTTCTTACAGCTCAATCTTGCATGCAGGAAAAGATTCATCTTGCATAACGACAGTGCTGCTGCTTGCCAAAACCATGATGTTGAGATCCTGCTGTTTCTCATGGGTCTCTTGATACCATTCCCTCATCACTTCTGAGTCATGGGTTGGGATTAAAGTCACCTGCAACACAAAATAAAAGTCCTGTTAAATAGACCACAGAAACAGTTGGTATGCAAAATGTTTTTCGAGAAGCCTCAGCCAGCAAGTATGTTTCCCTTTAGGGAAGAGTGGATTTTTATGCAATAAATACTTGAATAAATAGATGGATAAAAGGAAATCAACATGTAGGTAAGGTAGAATGGCTGCAAATAAGTAGTTTATCAAAATAAAATGTTGGTTTTGTAAGGTGCTGAGATGCCATTTTTGAGAGAAGCATCAGGTTGTAATCTGCACTGTTAACTTCAGATTATAGACAAATTTTTTTTTACTTATTCATCATAAGGAAAGTCACAATAAGTTTCCAAATGCATATAATTACTCTATAAAGTGTGAAACGTCTTCCCTACTTAAAACTGCAACAATACCAAACTCATATATGCCAAAATAATGTAAGTGGTGCAGTAAAATTATGAAACAGCCAACTGGCCTATAAGCCAGCTCTCAGCTGTTTTAAAAACCAGGAACTGGTCAGAAGGGTCAGAGATGTGGGAGCAGCTGAGTGCAGTGCATCTCTGTGATTCACACATCATCAGTGGTTTCACTGGTGCCTAGTCAGGGGCCCTGCTAGGGTTTAGGATTCTTCCTTCTGTTTCTTTCCCTCAGGGAATTTTCTCCCATATATGTTGCTAGGAGACAATAACCGGGTAGTTCAGAGAAGCAAAAGAAGTTGCCATACCTCAGGGGAGGAGTGCAGCTAGCTACTCTTTCTTTTTACCTCAGGGTTTCTCTGGGAAGGACAGAGATACCGGGAGAATTGGTCTGGGGAAGAGGTGTCTGGTGCAGGTCCTAGCTCTCTCCTTCCTTCATCACATTCTCCAATCCAAAGGAGGTTCCTGCCCTCCTTGGCAAACACCTGTCTTTCAAACCAGGACCGGGCCCCATTTGCTGGCAGCTGCCATCCACTCAAGAGGTGCTCTAGTTTCTCACAGCTGAGAAAGGTTAGATTTCCAGGTAGAAATAGGAGTGAAGAGCCTACCTGCATGTTACTCTCCCACTGCGCCTTGCCCTCCAGCAGAGAGTCCAGAACAGCCCTGCTTGGCTCCTCGGCTGCAGCATCATTCCCGCTCACCACATAGTAGGATGACCGCACCCTCTTGAAAAACTCAACATCAACATTCTTGCTATTGCTGTGGTTGGGAATGTACACCAGATCCAAATACACTGGAGGTCCTGGAGGCACTGCTGTAGATTTTGTCACCTTAGTATTCCCAGGTCCTTTGGAAACCAAACAACAAAAGAGTATATCACAGGCTGGTTAAAAGCATGCTTTACTAATTGCTGTTATAACCACTGAGGTGAGATGTGTCCAGTTATAGAATTGCCCTCCTACATATAATGGCTTTGTTGTACCCCAATTATGATCGTAATGGGAGGAAAAACCTGAAAAACTGGAACCATATAATACAATAAAAAATCACTACCATGTAACAGAAAGTTGGCTGAACCTTTTCCAGAAATGCTATTGCCCACCAATTACTATGCAGGGCTGTGATTAGTGAATTACCATTCAGTAAATGGTGGTATTATTTTCCTGATGAAGAAGTGTAGCTTTTTGAAAGTCTAGTGTATGAATGATATAAAATCTAGTATCACACAGGAAGCCATGAAAATTTGAATCAGTCCTAAAATCTGAGGACATAGCAAGACATGATAGGAATTGATAAGCTCAGGCTGCCTTACAGATGCATCAGGAAGCTACTACATGTGAGCACAAAGAGGATCAAGGAGGAGCTTGGAAGGAGAAAGTTGCAAATCAATTCAGGTAACAGAGTCAAGCATTTGTCTGCCTGCTGTATCCTTATTTGCATACACAAACTAGCCACTTATCACAAAAAGTAGGGGGAAGTGTTTCCTTGCTGCTGTACATAGTATATATATAGTACTTGTTCTAAGAAGAACTTCATTCAAAATGAAGTGCAACATGTAAACACATTTAAAATATTACACAAAAAAATGCATCTTTTGCTCTAAACTGAACCTAAACTAAAAATCAGGCTTCGGCCAGTAATTTTACCCAGATGATCAACATTTATGGTTTATTAGCTTCCTCATGTTGATTAAGCTTGGTAAACAATTACTGAGCAATACAGTCAAATTAGGGTCAAACAGTGCAGGTCAGCAAACTCTCTTACAGTTGTCTGGCATGTCCTGACACTCACCATAGGGCAAAATGCCAAATGAAGTGATAAGATTTCCTGATTTAGAGAGTTTTTGCTATTGGTTTTGTTACAAAATATTTTAGGATCTTTGATGATAAAAAAAAATCTCTGATGTCTTTTATAGTTGGGCATACCAACACTGATTAAGATATTTGTTGCTACATTTTTACAATTTTATGTCATTACAAATTATTCCAGCACATACCTGAGAAGTATGCCTAATGACTTTAATGTAGAGTTGAAGTGCTGCAGAAATGCACAGCATGAATAACTACATTGCTGCTCTGAAATATATCTTCTAACAGAGAGACTCAAAGATGGTATGAGAAAGGAACAGTGGACTACCAAAACCAGGAAAGCTAAGGACAGTTGAATGTTGGTTTGTTTGTGCTGAATCCTAGAACTGCTCCTTGTAAAGATGCTTTCAACAGAACATCAGTCCTCACACAAGAAAAATCAAAGTATCCTCCAAATAGTCCCTAACAAGGTCTGCCAGAAACAACAGATTAGCACAGTATCTCCTTCAGTAATCTAATTCATATTTTACTGCTACTTAGAATGTACAACAGACATTCAAAATTACATTAACTTTCTGCATGTTTAGTCATCACTGATGGCATAAGACCATATTATGTGATGTACATGCTTAGTTCACTCAAAATCCTTCTACTAATGTTAAATTTTTTTAAATGCTTCTTTTAAAATCAGTCCAGCAAAGTAATAAGAGAATCCAAAGAGAGAGTGACTTTGCCTCCCACAATATTAAATTGTATTAATTTATGTTGAAGAGAATTGTATCTACTTATTTCTCACAATGAATAAAGGGGTTCTCTTTGCTACTGATTTTACTTCACCTACAAAAGTGGTACTTTATATTCTATTAGGTGATTAACTGCTTAGACAGTTTGTATTAAATTCTTTCTATTTAATGTACTCTCTGGGCAAACTGACATCAATTTTCTCAGATTACAGAAGTAAAACTAGTGAATTTCATGCATTTAAATACGGCATTTACATGCTGGATTTATACTTCAAACCTGAGCTTTCTTTGAGGATATGCCACAAACCACACTCTCAGCTGATGTGATGGCAAACTAACTACACTGCAACAACTAAAAGAACCATAACACTAGGGCATTGCTATTTTTGTTTACCTGTGGTTGCAGTCTTTGCCGACTTGGATGTTGTTGTATTTGCTGCATTCTTGGTATCCTTATCTTTCTCTTCCGCTCGAGACTTTACCTCTGGATTAGAGATATTTTTGGTTGCCTTCTCCACAGATTCCTTCTTTTTTGGAGAAGCTGTTCTGGAAATTTTGTCTAAAGATTCTTTCGTAGCTGGCTTTGGTGAAGCCACTTGTTTTGATTTACCATCACTTTTCTTAACAGGAGAAGATGACTTGGTCTTTGTACCCTGCTTTTTTGTCTTTGTCTTTTCTTTGAGGTCCTTCTTCAAAGGTTTACCTAAATTCTGTTCAACTGGTAGAGCCTCTGGATCAACCATGGTAACATCAGGGTGCCTGGGGGAAGGGCTGCGATCCTGCATAGGGACAGGTGGTGGGTCAATGTGTTTGTACGTAATTGTCTTGTCCGTTGGAATGGTTTCCGACTCGTCTTCTGAGTCAATGTTAGCATCTGCAGTGATGGAAGGGCATTCCTCAGTCTCCGGGGGAACATCGGAGTCGGTCTGAGACGGGGCAGACTCGCTCACGGATGTGGGAGGGGTTTCATCACACTGCCGCCCTTGCTGCTTTCCCCCAGAAGGAGGCTGAGCTCCCCCAGACTGAGTTAGTGGCTTCTCTTGATCTTGAGACGGTTCTTCACTTGCAAACCACTCAAGGGGGTTTGGGTTGATAAATGAGGGCGAAAGTTCAGTTTTGGGATGTTTATATTCACAAGAGGACACAAGGCATAAGTCAACATCTTGACGGGATTCTGCTAACGATTTAGTTGGAGTAAAATGTGCGCTTGCTTCATAGGAATAGCTGCTAGCTTCAGGTGACCTCCCAGTGCTGCCTCTCCCAGTTGTCTCAAACGAGTAATCTGTGGCTTCAGGTGAACTGGAGGCTTTCCCAGTTGTCTCATAAGAGTAAGTCATGGCCTCTGATGACCTGGTGGTACTCCCAATTGTCTCATAGCAGTAGCCAATGGCTTCTGGTGACTTAGAAGCTTTCCTTGTTGTCTCATAGGAGTAATCCATAGTATCAGGTGATCTGGTAGCTTTGCCACTTAGTTCATAGGAATAATCTGTGGCTTCAGGTGATTTGGTGGTTTTCCCAGCTGTCTCATAGGAATAATCTGTGGCCCCTGGTGACATGCTGGTTTTCCCTGTTATCTGATAAGAATAATCTGTGACTTCAGATGACCTCATATTTTTTGCAATTATCTCATATGAATAGTCTGTACCCTCGGGTGACCTAGTAGTGTTCCTGGTTATCTCATAGGAATAATCTGTGGTCTCAGGAGACCTAGTAGTTTTTCTGCTCGATTCATAGGAATAATCCATGTCTTGAGGTGACCTAGTAGATTTTCCAACTGCCTCATAGGAATAGCTAATATTCTCTGGTGACCCAGTAGTTTTCTCTCTGGCCTCATACGAATAACTAAGTTCTTCTGGTGACCTGCTGCTTTTCTCTGAATCTTCTTTATCTGGGCTGAGTAAAGGTTCTGGACTGTGCTTTGATAGGGGCTCCTGATAACCAAAGGCTTTGACAGAAGATACTCGCTGTGACAACAAAGGTGTGTGACTAGCTGACACAGCTTCTGCGATTGCAGGAGGTGAATCTGGAAAAGTAGGAGAGTACAGGGGAGAAGATTCCCTGGGAGTTAATGGAGATAGGTCAGATTTTGGTGACAGCTTTTCTCCTAGGCTCTGCACCTTTTCTGAGGTAAAAGAAGAATTCAGTGACATCTCTCTGGGTGGAACACCACCTGAAAAAGTTTCCTCTGGCAGTGGTGAAGCTACCTGGGAAGGTGTATGAGCTGATGAAGTTGAGGATGAAGCTTCAATTTGAGAAACTGAAATAATTTCTGAAATATCTTTCTCTTGAGAGTAATATGACTGTTCCACAGGTGAAATCTTCTGTGCAAAAGGAGACTCCTGTATATCTGAAGGGCTGTAATCTACTTCCGTTGGTCCGTTTTCAGATATATGGTGTATACTAGTGCCTACAGCAGGATATTCTGGAGACTGCCTACTGAAATCCATTGCTAAGGACTGCTCAGGTGACTCCCGACCATATTCTACTGACATAGCTGACTGCTCAGGAGATCTGTGATCAAGCACTGGTGTTCTTGATTTTGCAGTTTTAGGTGAGAAATCTGGTGGAGAAATTGACATAGGCCTTGGGCATTCTTCTTTAGATGGAGACATTTCTGTTTCCTGAAAAGTTGTTGGTGTTTGTACAACTGACACTGAGAGGGAATCATCAACTTCAGTAGAGTGGGGAGAACCAACCTCAGCATGCAAAGAAGGAGATACATCATCAGTAGTTGGTTCTGGAAATGAACTAGTGGCAACAGATGCTGTGGAGACAGAAGCTACTCCTTCTATATGGGAATAGGTGTCTTCTGCAACAACCTCGTCTACGGGAGTTGCAGACTTGTCAGAGACAGTGCCTTCAGAAATTGACATTTTGGTATCTTCTTTCAAAGAACCAAACTGACTGATATCTATTTGAGTCGGTGAGAGATCACCTGCTAACTTCCGCTCATCCAAGACCAGTGAAGACTGAGAGCTGCTGGGTTCTGTATCCTCCATTTTCCTTTCCAGGCTGAAGCCTTCCTTAATTACCATAAATTCCATGCTTTTTTCATCTTGTTTTTCTTGGAAGAGGCCCACAGAGCTTGCTTCAGAAGCTGGGCTCATCTGAACAGGTGATTTGTCTTTTTCAGGTTTCCTCTCAGAAGGACTTCCATAATCTCTGGTGGGAGACTTTAAATCAGCACTCAAAAATGTATCATAAGGGGTCTCTGAACCTATCAGTGGGGGACTCCGCAGAGGAGAGAGAACCTTTTCAATAGGAGATTCTGAATCTGGCACGGGCTCATCCATAGGGCTTACTCTGCACTTTGCAGACTCATCTTTGTCTTCACTGAACTCAAAGCTAACAGGAGCTTCTGTTGACTTTTCACTGGTTTCAGAGGGAAGCTGACTGGACTTTTCATCAGTGGGAGACTGATAATAAGGTGTGTGGCCAGCACTACCAGCAGCAGACTGTGAGGGAGATGCTACTTCTAATGTTTTATCTTCGGGGCTTGCACAGTGCTCTTCAGCAACTTCTTGGTGTACATCAGGCAATTTAGCAGTGGGGACAGACTCAGAAGGAACCTTGATCTCATTGGGAGTGAGCGAAAAGTTCACACTACGTTCACTCAGTGGTGTTTTGGCAACAGGCGATGGAGGGGACAAACTGTCAGCTGGACTCTTGGCTGGACTGTGTTTTCCACCATCTTCTTGGTAGCGTTCTTTGATTTCTAGTTTGTCAGTGCCTTGGATTTCACTTTCTCTTTGCCGGTATACATCTTGGAATGCAGATTTGCAGAATTTGTCTTCCTCTAATGAAGAGGGTGGTGAGATGGTAGAAGCTGAGGCATTATAATCCTTACCTTCTGTGGCCTCTGTTTTGGATCCTTCAGATAACCCATTAAAAGCATCTGGAAGTGGAGATAGTTTAGGTCTGCTGAACTCTTGAGAGTACAGTGATGTCTCATACTTGGTAATGTTCACATACTCCTGAGAGGGTGACTCACTTTCCTCATTGTTAGTTTCATCACTCATGACATCTCGGGGCGTTGACATTTCATCCATTGGGGTTGGTTCACTGGATATTTCAATGGTGGACTGTGTGTAACCTGAAGTAGCAGTGAATTCCTCAGGTTGATCTTCTCTATTTTCTTCATCAGAAACAGTGGCTTCACTTTCTGAACCACCAGGTAGTGTCTCGTCATGGATAGAAGAAGCTGGTTCAATCACTGGAGACTGAGACTCTGAGCGTTTAGTGGGTGTGATTATGAGTAAGCCATACTTATCCTCGGCTTCGCCAGATTCTGCAGCTTTGTCTACCACAGCCATCACATAGTCTTCTTCTGTTTTTTCAGTTTCCTCTTCATCTCTGATGTCTTCTGCTTTGTCTTCCTCATCTTCTTCAGTCTCTTCAGTTTCTGCCTTTTCTATTGCTTCTTCCCTGTCCTCTTCAGCTCGTTCATCAGATGCCTCATAATCTGCCTTTTCAATATACTTTTCGTCTTTAATGCTAGCATCTACTTGACTCATTACTTTTTCTGAGCCACCTGCAATTTTTCTTGATTCTTCTATGTATGTTTTTGTGGCATCCAGTTGTGTTTTGTCTACTTCATTTTCATCTCGTTCTTCAGCTTCTTCTGTCTCTGCCTTTTCTTCATAATCTGCTTCAGATGATTCTTCCAAGCCAGTTCCCTCATCTTCAAACTTTTCATTGTCATCAACCTTGTGTTTTTCCACAGGTTCCAATTCTTCAGGTGTCTGTTCACACTCACCCTCAGCCTCTGTGGTAGTTATGCCTTCATCAGATGACTCAGCAGGTCCTTCATTATCCAATTTCTCTTTTTGTACTTCAAAGGCATCTTTTTGCACTGTGCCAGTGAGTTTCAGATCATCCTTTATAATTGCAACTTGAGATTTTGTTTCTTTTATTGTTTCTACTTCTTCAGCTTTTAATTCCTCAAAATCCTTTGTTAAATCCTCTGGTGAAGACATAAGGGATCTCTCTGCTTCAAGCTCCTTTCCACCGGCTGTAATCTCTGCAGCTGCTACAGTTGCGGCTCCAACTGCTGCAAGGGCAGCTTGTGCTCCACTGACTTTGAGGTCCTTCTTCACACTCTTAACTTTTCCTTTTTCCTTTGGCTTTCCAGCAGGTACTGCTTCTTTTTTAGCAGGTTCCTCCTTCTTCTGTGGTTTAGGCTTTGCTGCGGGCTTTTTTGCTTCATTTGAAGGAGTAGCTGTCTTCTTTGTTTCTTTAGGAACCTTCTTGATGTCCTTTTTGGCTTCTTTGTCTTCCTTCTTGATTTCCTTCTTCTCTTCTTTTTTAGCTTCTTTTTTAACTTCTTTCATTGAAGATTCTTTCTTTATTTCCTTCTTAGTTTCCTTCTTTTCTTCCTTTTTCACCTCTTTTTTAACTTCTTTCTTGATCTCTTCTTTTTTTGGTTTTTCCTCTTTTTTGATGGGTGTTTTCTCCTCTCTCTTAGAAACCTCTTTCTTTGGCTTTTCTTTGTCCTCTTTCTTTTCTTCAGGTTTTGCTTTGACTTCCTTTTTCACTGTCTTCTCCTTAGACATTTTCGGTTTTACATCTGTACTTTGTTTTTCAGGAGTTTCAGATTTCACTAGTTGCTCTTCCTTACTTGCTATGTCTTTTTCCACCACTGTTGGTTTGGTCTCTACTTTTGCTGGTTTTTCTTTTTTAACTGGAACTTTTTCTTTGCTTTCCAGCTTCTGAGGCTTTTCTGGTACTGGACTAGGCTTCACAGGCTCTGGTGTTTCTTCCTTAGATTCCTTTCTGATAGGCTTAGTTGGTGGTGTCTTTGCAGCAGGCTTCAGGCTCTCCTTGCTATCTGTTCGCTGTTTCAATTTTGTTTGTTTCACAGCTGGACTAGCAATGTTCCCAGTAAGGTCTTTCTGTGTAACCATTGGTTGTTTAAGGAAGTCTAAGTGTTTGAGTTTTTCTAGTCCCTCTAGAATATTATACTGAGTGCTGTTTCCAGGAAAGAGAACTCGGATTATTTTTTCTGCAGGATTAGCTGGATGCCACACAATCAGAGATGAGACTGAGGTGAAATAGGATAATGGAATGTCTATTTCTTGGCCATTTGGAAGCAGGAATTCCGCTTTATCTTTGTTAGTACCACTCCACTGCTGCAGAAAATACTGCATCTCTTTGCTATTTTTGACAGGATTAAGCACATACATCTCAAGTTTGCCGACTCCCATTTTCTGAAATAAAATGATAGGGTCAATGGTATTTCCAGTATTTCTGAAGAGAGGTTCTGGCTTCATAGACAATTTATTTAAATACTGGAGAGTAAAACAAGCTTCTTCTACACTTCTTTTTACTCTAAGATTAGGATCCAGGTTCTTCAGGTTCTCAGGTACATTAAGGAACACAACTCCTAAATCAGGTGAGATCAGATTTTTCATCCAGTCACTGTTGGTAGTAGACCCTTGAGACTGCTCCTCTTCTAGTTCAGCTATCTTTCGCTGAAGCATGCTATTGATTCCTGGCAGATTGTCATCTCCAATGTGAGTGAGCAGAATGGAATCTACCCTGTCCAAGTGCCGGATAAGTTTCCAGAAACAAGATTTTCTTTCGGATCCTCCATTGATAAGCATATTGAATCCATTCACTGCGAACAACGCGGAGTCCCCTCTTCCCCCTGGGAAAATGTAACAGCAGGGTTTGGAGAGCTTCAAGAAACCTCCTGAGGTCGGAGGTTCCAAAATGTCAAAAGGCGATGGCACTTCTACTGATTCTGACAGATACTCTGTGAATTCAGAGAGTCCTTCCATCTCGGGTAATATGGATGCTGAGTTGAGTTTAATGTTAATGAAGTCTTGAAGGTTGTGTCTGTCAAGATTGGAATTTTTCCAGTCCCCTTCCTCAGGGCAGAAAAGAGTTAGGCTGGCTTTGTTGGCAGGGTGTGTGGTGCTCAACAGTTCACCAATCTAGGGTTATAAAACAAAAACACAAGAAGATGCACACAAATTCAGTTTTTAATGACAATTAATGCCAACACATAATATTTCCTGATCAGATAGACAAAACCTTTTTCATTTGGTTCTGCACTGGTGAGTCCCCATCCTAGACACTAAAGTAACCTGGTGTCACAATTAGTTTACTGCTGTATTTTTTAAAATACAAAGGAGGACCTTATTTCTGGTCAGTAGTGCCAAAAGGACAAAGGATTCAAGGTTCCCCCTTCCCTCCTCCAGACTTTATAGAAGGATGGTACTAACTATTCTACTGAGAGGGTATGAGGACTGTGGGGATAATGCAGCCTGAGCTGCCACTGTATGTCTACCATGGGCTCATGAGTCTCCCTGTTGGTCCTTGCAGAAGAGACAGCCAAGTATCCAAAGGACAAAGTACAACCTCTTAACAGGCAGAGAGCAACTGCAACACAGAGGAGGCCAGAATCCTCCCAGGGGCAGCTGCCATCCTTTCTCCGTCTCTCATGGGGTATATTCCACCCACCACTGTTTGTGCAGGTCTTTCTCTGGGCTGGCTCCTGAAAAGCCAGTACTGCTCCCAGATTCATCAAGATTGGCTTCAGGAGAGTTTTTCAAAACAGTGACCATGAGACGGTGTAACTCAGAATCCTGTAAGGAGGAAGCAAAGCAGTAAGCAGGACTAGAATCCTGAACTTAGACTTCTTCCTCCACTTGGAGGAATCCCATGGTTTAGGGTTCTAGAAAATGTGAGTGTCCAAGAGAGTTGGTCAGTATTCAAGGATCCTTCCTTCAAGCTCCAGTGTATTCCCATGAGCAACAAATCAGCCAAAGGGGTCGGCCAAAAATCTGCATGGATAAGCAGGGAGTTTCAAGTAAATCTCAAATGGAAGGAAGAAATTTATGAGATGTTGAAAAAGGCACAGACCACATGGAAGGACTACAGGAACATTGTAAGAATATTCAGGGATGTAACAAGGAAGGTCAAGGCCCACCTAGAACTGAGTCTAGTAAGGGCTATCAAGGACAACAAGAAGGACTTCTACATGTACATCGGCAGCAAAAGGAAGATTAAGGAAAATGTGGGGTCACTGACAAATCAGATTGGTGTACTGGTAATGGAAGACTTAGAGAAGGTGGAATTACTGAATGCCCTCTTTGCCTCAGTCTTTACTGCTGAGACCAGCCCTCAGACCTTGGAGATAAGGGAGCCTGGAGAAAGGAAGAATTTCCTTAGTTGTAGGGGGTTGCATTAGAGATCAGCTGAGCAGACTTAACATCCATAAATCAATGGGTCCTGATGAGATGCATCCACAGGTGCTGAGGTAGCTGGCCTATGTTGCTTTGAAAAATCATGGAGAAAAGGAGAGGTGTATGATGACTGATGATTGGAGGAGAGCCAGTGTTACTTCTGTCTTCAAAAAGGGCAAGAAAAAGGACCCAGAAAACTACTGGCCAGTCAGCCTCACCTCCACCCCTTGAAAGGTGATGGAACAGACCATCCTGGAGGTCATCAGCAAGCAAATAAAAAAAAAGAAGGTCATCAGGAGTAGTCAGCAGGGATTCCCCAAGGGGAAATCATGCTTGACCAATCTGACAGCCTTCTGTGATGGCAGGGCAGGATGGGTAGATGAGGGGAGAGCAGTGGGTTTGTTTGCCTGCACTTCAGCAAGGCTTTGGATGCTGTTTCCCATACAATCCTCATAGGCCAGCTCAGGAGATGAGGGTTAGATGAACAGACAATAAGGTGGATCAAGGACTGGCTGAATGGCAGAGCTCACAGAGTTGTGATCAGCCAAGGAGAATCCAGTCATATTCAAACTGTTTATCAACAACCTGAATGAAGGGATGGAATGGACCCTGAGCAAGTTTGCTGATGACGTTGTGGGGAGTGGCTGTGGATACACCGGAAAGCTGGGCTGCCATGACCTCGAAAGGCTGGAGAACTGGGTGTAGAGAATGAAGTTCAACAAAGGCAAATATAGGGTTCTGCACCCTATATCTGGGGAGGTGTAGCCCCAAGTACCAGTAACAGGCTGGGGGCTGACCTGCGGGGAAGCAGCTCTGCACATAATGACCTGAGAATCCTGGAGGATGGTAAGTTGACTGTACGCCAGCAATGTGACCCTGTGGCCAAGATGGTCAATTGTACCTCTAGGGAATACCATTCCTGAAAAGCCAGCCCCATTCCTTCCATCAGAAGGAGTGTAACCAGCAGGTTGAGGGAGATGATCTCTACTCAGCCTTAGTGAGAACACATCTGGGGTGCTGTTTTTCGTTCTGGTCTCCACAGATCACAAAAGACAAAGAGCTACAGAGGGTCCAGCAGAAGCCACAGAGATGATGAGGGGGCTGGAACATCTCTCTTCGGAGGTGAAAATGTGGGAGCTGGGCCTGTTTAGTCCAGAGAAGTCTGAGAGGGGGTCTTGTGAATACATATAAATATCTCAAAGGCAGGTGTCACAAGGATGGTGCCAGACTCTTTTTGGTGGTGGCCAGTGACAGGACAAGGAGCAATGGCCATAAGCTAAAACACAAGTTCCACTGCAAAATGAGGAAGAACTTCTTTATGTTGAGGATGGCAGAGCACTGGAACAGGCTGCCCTGGGAGGCTGTGGAGCATCCCTCTCTGGAGATGCTCAAAATCTACTTGGACATGCTCCTGTATGACCTGCTCTGGGTGACCCTGCCCTGGCAGGGGGTTTGGACTGGATAATCTCCAGACATCCCTTCCAACCCTAATGATTCTGTGAATCTGTGATTGATAAATGAGTTAATACTTCAGAAACGGAAACAGCTGTAAGTTTTCGGGCCCCTGTCTCCCAGGAAGACACTGAGGTGCTTAAGCATATGGAGAGAAAGGCAACAGAGGGCCTGGAGCACAAGACTGACAAGGAGTGGCTGAGTGAGCTGAGGTTGTTTAAGCTGGAAAAAAGGAGGCTGGAGGAGGGAACTTATTGCTCTCTGCAACTGCTTGAAAGGAGGGTGTAGCCAGGTGGGGGCTTGGTCTCTTCTCACAAGTAAGAAATGACAGGATGACAAGAAATTACCTCAGATTCCACCAGGGCAAGCTGAGATGGGTATGAGGGAAAATTTATTCCTCAAATGTGTTGTCATGCACTGAATCAGGCTGCCCAGGGAAGTGATTGAGTCACCATCCTTGCAGGCATTTAAGATGAGTACATGTGGTGGTGCTTGGGGGCATAGTTTAGTGTTGAATTTGGTAGTGTTGGGTGAGAGTTGGACTTGATCTTTGAGATCTTTTCCAACCCAAACTATTCTGTGAATTTGTCTTTTCCAACCTGAACAATTCTATGAATCTATTATTCTAAGTTTTGTACTTCTGAAATTCTAAAGTCCAGAGCCACAGAAAGATCAAGAAAAAAAAAAAAAGGTTAAAAATACTCTTGCCACTAATTTCATTTAATATTCATGGACCACAAAATTTGAAATCTAGAATAATTCCATTATTTTGAAAGTACTGGTTAACATTCTAGTACCAAAACAAAAAAGCAGTATTTGATGGTCCCAGATGAGTAGATAAAAATGAAAAAGTATAAGGTATTTTACCTTATCTCTGTTCCACAGATACTTTCATTTGACTTGTTAAAACTGACAATTCAGTTTAATGTAGCTAATTTCTCTTCTACTTGCTCTTAACAAAGAGACCACCAAACTTCTATAAAGAAGTAATTCAGATATAAAATGTCAGTGGAAAACATGCCAGGACATCATCATGCAAAATGCCATAACCTTCTTTGCAGGGACTCAGTTGTCAGATCAAGCTTTAAGAACAGTTTTCATAAGGCTGATATAGATAACACTACAGCTGAATAATTGGAAATTCTTGGACCACAAGCTGTATCAACAGAGGAAATGAATAAATAAAAGATTAATGATATTTGATTATGTTAGATCTCTTTGGGCCTCTCTGTGTGTAGATGTCACTTTTTTCTTTGTGTTACATAACTTATTTTTAGCATTTACCAAACATAGAACTCAACAAAGATGCAGTGGTTGTTTTTAAAAAATCCATTCCAACCAAGAGATAAATAAAGCCCAAAATAAGTATTTTCTACCTTCCTGTATCCTTGTTACTGAGTACTTAACCATTTGACAGGAGTATAAATAAATCTCACCCATATGTCAGACATAGCCCTGTCTGAATGACAATAAATGAAAAAACAAAGCAGAAACAATAAATGGAGAAAAGGCTGAAAATGCTGATAAGACTATAGGGGAACCATTGCTATTGTTTATTGCAGAGTTAAGAAAAGAAGGGCATAATGGATGACAGCTTTGAAATGGATTTAGAATCGCAAGAGTACTCCTTATGATATGTCTCTGATCAGGGCTGAAAACACATTATTAGGGAGTGTCAAATGTAATAAAATATAATTTCCTCTGAATAAACAAGCCAAGTCTGTTGCATACATAAGGAAATAAAACTGGAGTACAGACTGTTTTTCATAAAGGCCTGATTTTCTGCCTAGATAAAAAAAATCATATTAGCCACACACTGGGCTAATGAATATACTGTGCCAAGGTTTGGGGTGAGTCCTTTCCAGTTTATATTTTACCACATTTGGATTTCTGCTTCATACTTCTAAATTCTGACTTTTTTGCTCCTTAAAGTCAGCATGCATAATGCAGACAGTGTTAAGCCACTGGAAGTCCAGGCTAATGAAAAATTAATGACAGTTTATTCCAGAGAAAATAAATAAACCTGAATGTCTTTTTAAACACTGAGAGACATCTGTTGAGGGATGCTTAAGTTTTAAAGATGTCACAGCTAGTGAAGACAAATGGTAAGTTGGCTACTCAGAGAATATGCAATTATTACTTCTACCCTGAATCACAAAGGTGCAAAGAGAGATTTCCTGTTCTAGCTGTTGTTGCAGGAGCAGGGGAAAGGGACATTTTACACCTTCCCACACAGGAGAAATTGAAAATCCTGCTTTCAGGCTTTGCCTGAAGAAGAGTTCTGCATGCTAGAGATGATTTCTGAATTAGACTTTATACAAGTATCTCCCAAAGTGTACTTACTTTTTGGAACGCACATTCTTGACCTTAGTTCATTTTTGGCCCAGTGAAGTAAAAATAGGCAGAGGCCATAAACACTCCCATCTTACAGAGTTACAGAATCATAGAATTGTCTAGGGTGCCAAAGACCATTGAGTCCAACTGTAAATCTCGTGCTGCCAAGTCTACTAGGATCAGGACAGCACAGTAATTCTTTCATCTCTTCTTTCAACCATGTTGAAAACCACTAAACACTTTTTCTAGACCTTCTTTTCTAATTATTTTTTTCAATTTTTACAAAACGTTGCACACATGAACTGCAGCATGACAAATATGATCTTTCTTTGGTTTTGTGAAGGCTTGCAGGCACACTGAGACCCTGAGGCTTCAGAAACAATAGGCTGGAAGCCAACACTTGCTGAGAGCCACGCCAGCTGGTTGGTGAGCACACTGCCAGCCACAGAGATGAGCCAAATGAGCCTTACTTATGGCCCATGGGAGTGTGCCCTGAACACCCACTACTGCAGCAATCCCACAGCATCCGCAACTCATGGCCAACCCCCATCCTTCCACTTTCTAAGCAATAATTTTGTTTCCTAATGGTAATAGTAGCATTTGCCCCTAGTTTTGCATGTAGTCATAAAGTAATTATATGTCATTAATTAGACAGAGACATATGGAACTTAGGTTTGTAATTTCATAGAAAAGCAACTCTGAGAAGTGCCAGTGAATTTTAGGTGCCAGGACTCTCAGAGAGCGGGAATCCAGCTCTTTCTCCAGCCACTTGCTGAGCAAAGGGGCTTTGAGAATAGTTCATATGGATACAATAAGGTCAAACTAGAGCTCATCCAAACTATGCTATTTCAGTACTGAACTTTCAAATCTCAGTTTACTTACATGCTCCTAATGAATAGTGGAAATCAAACTCGTATGGATACAGCCATACAGTTTATTTAAATATATACTTTACATGGCAGCTAAATTAAGTGTGACAGCTTGTTTACTATGGATTCCTGCCCTATGGGAGCTTTCAGACACAGTACATTAAGGAAGAGAGCAAAGTAACAAGTCATGAAACAAATGACATTAAGTACTGGTATATTTCAAGCTTATCTTTTTGGTGTGTAAAAGCCACAAGTTTTACAGATTCACTGGCCGTATTTTAGACACTACTATAAAAAAGTTAAGCAGGTAGATGATGCAAAAAATACAGTTATTCTAACAGCTACCCTCTGTTTTATCAATGACACTTGCTAATTAGCCATAGGCAAGAGCCTGGTGTCAAGTTCAATTCAACTGCTTTGTATGTGCACCTTAGATTAACAACCTGCGAATTTTAAACAACCACTATCTCTTTCCATTGTGGAGGGTTCCTTGATTTTCTCTTTCCAAAAGTTGTAATTTCATTTCCCACATTAATATTTAATTGTTTTGTTAGGCAATTTACATGAATTCTAAAATAAAATTAAAACATGTTTTGCAAGAAAGCCTATAATGAAGAGTAAAGAGAAGCAGCAGCACCAGGCTGCCTGTTGGTAACTCCAACAAGACCGAGAGCCACTTTTAGTCTTCTAGGAATCTCTGCTACCACGTAACAATGCATGGAAAACACTTTTCCAAACATACCTCTTGATCTGTGAAGATCTCAATGAAGTTCTGGAAGGAGAAGGATCCTGACTGAAGAATGAGTTCTCCTGTGTTTTCAAAGCACTGGCCAGTTAGAACAAGGAGCTTGTGCCTTGCAGCATCAGTGATCATTAAGCGCACCTAGAGTGAAGAAGAGAAATACATCAAGAATGGGAGTAACCATGTGTTTCAATAGTCCACTGAGAACACACAGTTTATCTCTCCTAATTTAAAACCAGCCTCTGGAACAGGACTCCCAAAACATTATGGAATTATAGTGCTGTTTACAAAAGACAATGAGAAAGGGGAAAACATGAAAAAAAGGAGGGGCAAGATGCAGTTAGAAAGAAGATCTGAAGAACAAACCAAATTAATTATATGGAAAAAACAACAAGAAGCAGAATAGAATACAACTTGAATGGAAAAATCGTTTTTTCTAACAACAAACTTATTCGTAGTATAGTTCTTGGTATACTTTTAAAGAGTTGTATCAGGACAACCTTGGTAAACTATTTAAGAGCACATGCTTGTTACTTTACCTGACCCTCACTACAGCCATTAACTACTCATGTTTACCACTCCCAAGGGAGAGACTTATGTGCATGCTAAGAGAAAGCCATACATTCTAAATTTAGGAAAAAACCTAAAAAAAAACCCTTGTAAGATTCTATACTGTTGAGTAAATGCTTTGCAAATAGTTTAAAATCTTACCGAACAATGAAAAAACAATTCAGTCTATGGTAAGCTATGAATTTCAAATGCACTAATTCCCCTATTAAAGAAGAATTTAATCAAACCAGAACAGTGATTTCAGAACAATCCACATATTAAACTAATTGAGCAAATGAGCAGAGTCCATCTGGGA
The DNA here is from genome assembly GCA_027576195.1 of Cossypha heuglini. Classification (NCBI taxonomy): domain Eukaryota; kingdom Metazoa; phylum Chordata; class Aves; order Passeriformes; family Muscicapidae; genus Cossypha; species Cossypha heuglini. The sequence continues at coordinate 25,190,286 of JAODKT010001744.1, forward strand.
CAACTCCACATGATATTGCATCTGAGATCCATCTCCATGGAGATGACACAATCAACTCAGCTCTCCTAGCATATTCTTTCCAAGGTTTATACTGACTGTTAAGCAATCAATTTTTCTAAATAACTCTTACAAATGCTGGGAGGCTGTGCCAGGAAGGCTAACCTGAATCTCTGCTGAAGAACTCATGTTTCCAGTACAACTTGAAAACACACACTGGAGAGAATATATCTCAAAGAAGATCCCAACTCTACTATGTCTTCACTGTTATTTTATTAAATAAGTGACCCTGATACTAAGCAGCAGAAAGTTCCTTTAATTAAATGTAGGACTAATGTTGGTCTGTCATTAATTACACTTAATAGTTAAAAATTCAGAAATATCATGTATGGATTAAGTGTATTTATTTCTATTTCAGACAAAAATATAGATAAGTGCAAACATTTGTCTGATGTGCATTACTCAAATCTCCCCTGTTTTCACTAAAAACTTTAAAAAAGCCTGTGTCGGAACTGGCTTCCTCTTCTAAGTTTTCTTTTGTTGCTGCCAGCAGTGGTCATCAACTTTTGTGTAAACTCATCAGGTTTTCCAACAGTAAAACAACTTCCTGACTTGTGAATCATTGATACTTGATTGGCATATATTTCCCCTTCAACCTATTTTATTAATTGACAATAAAGTACATTGTGCAGAGTTAGCAAACTATGACAGGAAAATAATTTGTAGATTACAGATCATAATGTGTACACATTGAAGACCTTAAGAAACACATAAATTCTGTGTCTGGGTACAAATAAGGTTTTTTGAAGGACTATCAGAAATTTGTCTCATGATTTCAAATCACTCAGTTTTAGAAGAAATATTACAAGGTGATGATTCCATTCAGTTTTAATTGTTGGTTAAAGTTCAGAATTGGTTGAAGGAAGTGCACAGCAAGATGCAGGCTCAGTCAAAACAGAGTTTAAGATGGAGTGTGAACAGAGACTAGCAGATTGCTGGTTTCCCAAGCTACAAGTACAACTTCCCAAGTAGAGTCACAGGAATTTTACAGTAATGGAATGGGGATGTCCTAAAAAGGAAGTAAATGTTCATTGGGGTTTTCTTCAGGAAACAACAATCTCTCTCCTTTGGGGCCTCTTTCTTAACGAAGGTGCTTGGCATTTGACAGGACATGACAGGAGCTTCAGGCACAACCATGTGTGGACTACCACCAGGTAAGACTATAAAGAGCAAGGTCACCAGGTATATTGTATTTCTTTCAATTTTGTTTTTGTTTGTTTGTTTGTTTCTTTGGCTTGGTTTTCTTTTTTTTAGCTGTTGTTTTACTTTGTTTTTTTTTGTTGTTGTTGTTATTGTTGTTGTTGTTTTTTCCTGAGTGAATAGATTCTAGTTCCTCTTCTGGTGAAGTCAGAGCTTCATGGTATCTCTCTGTCTCCCCTAGATGCAGGCTGGAAATCTCTGATATATGAAATTCAGTTTCGTATTTGCCATAGTAAACAGATTTAACCTCTGATTTAATTCTGCCACCTCTTTCTGATCATCTCTTTCTGAATTATGTCTATTCAGAGCCTTGCTTAGCCAGCCAAGTTAAATCTCATCTGTCTGACTGTGACCAGTTTGGCAGGATGGAAGCAAAGTAAAGATTGCCTCCCACAGTCTCGTGAGATGAAATTTACAGTAACATAGCCAAACATTTTCTAGAGCCAAATGAGTAAGCCCAGGGTTCAGAAATCATTAATGGGTGTCAGATCATGTTCTTCCACGTAGTCATCCATCAAAGGAATGACAAGCAACAGTAACAGAAATAGCATTTCCTTGCTTTTGGCAGTTTTTTGTCTCTTCCACCTCTTCACATGTGCACACACTTCATGGCTTTTTACTCAGAATGAATGCATAGAGCTGCTATCTTGGTGAGCCTCTTATCCTTACCAAGCACCTCTAATGGCTTCTAAGATATTTGCACACTTTGTATTTTAGTAAGTTCCCATTGACTAAGGTGGCTTTTAAACTTCTACGTTCAGAAATTTCATTTGTTTTGGAGTCCTTTCTTCTGTCTGTGCTCAACATCATTTAGCTATTGACACCAAAATAGCTTTTTCAGCAGTGACCACCAACAGAACTGCTTTATCTCTCAAGAGAAATGAGACTGCCAGTCCTTCCCAGCACAGACCAGCAATGCAATTATCCCTATTATTTCAACCTTCAGTCTCACTTGCTAAAAAAATCAATTTTGTGTTTGAGCATTTACTCTTTGACTCTACTGAGTTCATAAGGAATTGGCAGTCCTCTTATGGGCACTCTCCAGGGTTCACTAATCACGTCACATACTTTTTGAAGGACACATAGATCAACCTAGAGTCACCACCACATAGCTGGTAATTCCTCTCAGACCCAAATTTGTCCCTGGCCACCTTCAGACACTTTCTTCATATGTAAAGCAGGCATCTGGAGCTACCAAAACAATGGCAAAGCAGAAGCAGCTTAACCAGAGCTACCTTCACTCTATCAAGAAGAGAATTTAATGCATTATGAGAAAAGGAATGCTGAGATCAGAGGCGTATTTCTATGCTTTTGACAATTTGTCAGGAATCTGGGAAACCAGGCAACAAATCAAGGGATGGGTGACATTTTTCATTATATTTATTCCAAATATATCCTTTCACTCACAGTCAGGACCTGCTCTCAGTGTCTGCTAAGACTTTGAAAAATAGTATTTGAGTTTGTCAGTCTCTAAGCTGGCAGGCAGTGACTGATGCTCCATAATCACCTCAACTACATCTGCTTCAGTGCCCTCATCATGTCCACTTAATGGAGGTTTTATGACATGTCCAACAAATTATTTCTTACTTACCTCAGTACTAACTGCTTCATCTGAGGGATTGATGAGGACTACAGTTTCTAAGACATCACTTCTGTGGTGAAGAATCTTCTGACCTGCAAGTGCAGAGAGGAAAAAACAAAAATTAAATTCAACCATCATGGTATAATCCAGGACTTTCCATGAGTTTGCTGTGTGTCTCGTGTGACAGCCCTCTGGCTGACCTGTCTGAGGAAGTACCCATAACTCACCTTGGTCTCACAGAGCTGGGGCAGGCAAGGGAGTAACAACCATCAGCTGAGCATCTGGCCCTGACAAACCAAGTGAAAACTAGAACCCAAGCTGCCACAATGCTCCCTTCAGCCTTCCACTGGTATTGATTAGCACTGGGACACTGCAAAAAGTTCCCTGTGGGGATGGTTAGACACTTGCCATGCTGCCCTACTTTATCTCATTCCTGCTACAAAAGCTGTAGCAAGCAATGTCAAGCAACAAGAGAGGGCATACAAATAACATCTAGATCCTGAATTAATAAAGTCTGGGCAAGTTTGGAGCAGCCTTGCAGCCTACTGGCTTTCATACTTAGTCTGTCTCTGTACTAAATAGTGATATTCATCTGACTAGGAGTAGATGCCAGAAAAACAAAACAGGACTGTTGATTTTTTCTTCCCCCCTTATGTTAATTGGCAAGTTCTTATCAGGGTCTCTTTCTGTGAGAACTGCAGTGAGATTAATTAGCATTGGACTGTCATTCAGAAATCCAGACTGGTAATTAGTCTAAAAAACCAGAAGAGCTGTCCCTTCCGAGCAAACTGCTTGGCGCAATATTAATCAATTAAAATAATTAATTAGGCTTAAAAGGGAGTACGGGACACAGACCTATTTGCCAACTTAGAAAACCTCCCCTGTAAAGAGACATAAATTAACAAGGCTGAGGACAGTCAGGCTGAAAGGAGCTCCACATGCCTGAGAGCACAGTGTGAGAGGAAGGGCAGCCAGCCATTCCCACAGTGTCCCTGCCTGGGGCAGGCTCAGTGCTGCCCTACCTGCCCCAGCAATGCCCTCTTCCTTCCTCACTGCCCTGCCTGCACCAGTCCCACCTCATTCCTCCTCCTTGCCCCCTGAGCCCCCACAGTGCTGCATCTGTTGCTGGCCTAGAAACTTAGGGATAATATCTACCTAGTTTGAAGAAACTAGTTTTCTTAACTTATATTCTTTCTGCTATACTTCCTTGAAAGAAGGATACAGATTATATATTACAGAAGGGGAAGTGGGCAGGTCTCATCTCTCTGCAACATCCAGTTCTGATATTACCCTTTGCAGTTCAATTTATTTTTACAGTTTTTCTTCCTTGCCTATCAGAAATGCACATATAAAGCTGCAGTCAATAAAACATCCAGATGGCTCTGTTACCACAGACTCCTTCAGAAGATGCTCTGATGTTTTATTTGTTTGTCAGATTTCCCTTAAATTAAAAGATTAGACAGCGTTTATTGAATTTTATTGTTGAGGAAATGAAAGGAATCATCACCCTTTAGCGGACACTGACATTTTTTGCTTAATAGTTGGATACTGAGCACATACTTTGCTTCAGGCTAGACTAAGCCTCATATATCATTAGACATGAACACATTAAACACAGGTAGAAGAGAAATGCAATTAGCCACATGCAAAGTCAGACAAAGATGCTCAGCTTTCATCGGGCTCAAAGCACATACTTTGGACTTAACTGAAGCTGCTCCAAGTTGTCTGTCTATGTAGCTGGGAAGGATTGGACCTGAGGAGTCACAACTCCTGCTGGCCAACACAGTGGTGGTTACATCCCACCAGACACCCTGCTGCAGTGGTTGTGTGGGTCCATGAGCCCCGAGACTGATCTCCTGAGGCAGGCAAGTTGTCTGCACCGTGTACATGGTGCCCACTCAGAGATGCATGTGTGACATGTTCTGGATTAGCAAACAGGGTGGGGACCCAGCACAGGGTGTGAGTCACTGTGAGGGCTCCCATCCCATGGAACACCTGGGAAGTTTGCAGCTACTTGCTGGTCCCATGTCACCCCTGGAGAAATATGAAAGACTTTTTGCAATTTTGTAAGAGTAACAAAGGCTTGCTGCCCAGATTGATATCCTGAGACGCTCAGCTGGAATGAAACAAAGTCTCCCATGGGAACAGTTTTATCAGACAGAAATTAACTATCACAGTGTGGGAGCAGAAGGCAGCAACCGCACCTCATAAATTGGCAAGACACTGTGACTTACAGGGTTTTTTTTAACTTTTTATTTTATTACAGATGGGAGTGGGAGAGCCTGAGACTTGTGTACATCTGGGGTTGCTTTACTGGATTTTTGCAGCCTCTCTGTACATGTGACAGATCATTTCTGTGGTTTGACACAGGAAGAAAGGAAGAAACTTCCACATTGCATGGAAGTGATTGGGTGGATAGATTTTGCCTGCTTATAGGAAACAAGTCAAAGTCCCATCTAAAGACTAATTTATAAATATTATTTATGTTTTGAAGAAATCCAAATATTTGCTCATCTTTTGACTTTATTAATTAAAGCTTCAAATTAAAAACATATATGAGCAAAGAGTCTGGTAGATGTTTGATTCAGAACAAGAACAGAGAGAAGTAAATAGCATGTGAAAATTGCTTAAAATTGCACTCATCAACCCAGTTTCTATGGCCATAGGATCCTAATGCCCCCCTACTCATCCAAATATCAATGATATTTATTGTGTCATTATTGAGATGGAGATGGTGTTAGTCACGCTTCCTACAAAAGTGACAGAACAGTTTTCTTAACTCACACAGGTAATTTTTTCAGGCCGGTCAAGCAACATGAACATCAGGGGCACTTGTAAGAGTGACTATGTTAAATTTGTGCAAACAGAAAATGAAAATGAATGGCAAGGGAAAGAAACCAAGTCGTCATTCAAGTTTTGTTTAACCAAGCATCACTACTGACACACTTTTTCCTGGGCATGCCTGTACAATCCAGCCCATGGGTGTGCCTGCTGTAACAGGATACTCAATAGAGGGGTTTCCACCAGCTTCTCCTGTCACTCCAGGGAGACATCAACATTCACTTGCTCCCTATCAATGCAATTCTTACGCACAGTAAGCACAGAGGAGGCAGACAAATCCTTCCTGTGGTCATTCTTAGCAGAAAGGGTGAAAGGAGTACTCTCCCTGGAAGTACACCTTCTCCCTGAAGATGGTCACTCTTCGACACCTGATCTGGCATTCAAACACATTTCTCTGGCAACTTCAAACATCTCTCATTTTGCGTGGTAAAGAACTTCTGAGTCTCATTTCACTGCCAGAAGACTGTGTGAGGGCTGTGTTACACCAGCCACCCTGCTGGGTGGTATTAACAGATGGCACAGCTTGCAAGGCTGGCTAATGACCCTTCCCACACACCATGAATATGCAATGATCCCTCTGCAGCTAGGAACCTCCACTGCTCTGCACTCTAAAGTAGCTTCAATGCCCAGGTCCCCCCAGCTGCCCCATGTGTGGTAGAGGAATTTCCAGACACTGAGGGGAGAAATCCTCCAAAATGAACCATAAAGCATCCATCCCTAAAGTTGTAAGGGACGCTTAGACTCTTGAAGCACAGTATTGGATCTTGTCAGCCACTGTGCTGGGAAGCGTTGATGTTCAAGAATCATCTCAACCACACTCTGTTTCAGATTTACCATGTCTGATGAAGGTTATTGGAAGGCTATCATATCCCTTGCACATGATACATTGAAAGCAATAAATTTCTTTGGAAAAAAAGAGCTTTTCACATAGCCAACATCCATTTTAAGTAACTTCAAACTGCTCACTATTTCATCTGCTATTTCTCGTGTGGACTTCAAATTTATCCTCCAAAACCAGATGTGTTAACTTTGGGTTTGTAGTGGTTGCTCTATATTATACTCAGAGTCTGGACAACTGGTCATCTGATGGGTGCTTTGTGTTGTACTAGTTGGATAAATACATTTCTCCTTGTTTTCAATACAAAGATCGATGGGTATAAATTGTCAAATAATATGCAATTGTGATCAGTCCCAAATATCCTGTCTGCCTGGAGGCACTACATTGCAACAACAATTCCAGACCATAGAGAAAGGAACAAGAACCCCCCCGCCTTTTATAGCAGACTATCAATTATCTAAAGAAATCTTGCATAAATTATATGGAGCACTCCATCCTCTTCACCTTCTTTGTTGAGAAAGGGATACCAAAGCATTCTAAGCTTCCTCCTGAACTAAACTGCAAGCTGGAGAAGTAGGTAAGTGTCCAGCACTGAGCAAGGTAGTGATTTTACAGAGTCACCAAAGCAAATTCTGATGTTGTAAAACTCCGGAGTTCAGTATCTGGAAGTAAGAAGAAAATGATTTGCAGATCTGATGGAGAAATGGCTGTCTAAAATCCAGGCACTGGACCACAAAACAGGACTTAAGAAAGAGCCTTCCAGGAAAGGTCTGACAGCCCTGCAGGTGATGCCAGGGACTGTGGAGGGTAATCATTCAGTCTTGTAACTAGCTGACACAATGGGGCGTGCATAACACAGGCATAATTTCATTTATGCCAGAGAAGATGGATTCACTGCCTCCAGGGCTCAATTCAGCCCAATGGCTTCTTAAATTTTGGCCGTCTGCAAGGAAGGTATAATAATTTTCTCCCAGCAATAACCTCTATATATGTACGAATATCAGAGTATTTTACACATTTCTAGGTGAAAATAAAATCCTGCTAGGATGCCGAGCTGATGTGACAGCTGTGAACAAATCTAATAATGAGTTCACATTGCTGACCCCTCTGATGCAGACAAAGATGTGGAAGAATGACACTAACTGCAAAGTGTGACAGTTTTCCTTGCCATCATTTAAACCTGCTTGCTCTGGACATGATTGTAGATTCAGATTCATATCTAATGTTACATGCTTTTTATAGGGACTTGTGTGTTATCTCTGCAAAGTTCAGTTAATTGTTCTTGCATCTGATCAGCTGGAATACTGAACTGTGTTGTGACTCTCCATAAAGTATAAACCTCTAATTTATTGTCTCCGTCTCCCTGCATAAATGGAACTGATACTTGAGTTTCATTTTGTTCAGCTGCAGCCCGCTGACAGTTAAACATTTTTCCTACCCACATCTGATTTTGAACAATTTATTAACAACAAGTCCTGAGAGGCAATATCCTGCATCCTCCTGTATAGTATTTTTTTCATTTTCAAGCTCACATTTATATAATGAAATAAAACCCGCTGCATACAAATATTTTTTGTTTTTGTGTAAGTCCTTATCTGTCAGATCTCATTTGGGTTTATACCTCCAGATAACAACAGAGCCCTGAAAGTGGGAGGCTAGACAGAAGATGATTATGCAGTCTGAACAGTGACTGCAAGATTCAGCCTCCAGTTACAGTACATGAACCCAGTTCACCAGCCCTTTCTCAGGACTCTTAGACAGCAGTGAGAGAATGCAAATCAACCTGTTTGCTCTAATTTTCATAGCTGGATTCATATTTTCTGCCTCAAACTTTAATCTCTAATACTTGCAGACTTATGAACTGAGCTGTGCTAGGAGCTGTTGCAAGAACTAGAAGCGATTGCAGGGGCCTCACTGCTCTGTGACCATTCGCCCTGAAATATCCTGAAGTTAATTCAAGACATTACATCACCTTTTTCACACTTTTGATCAAAAGACTAATTGTATCATCTTTTCACACTAAATATTGATTTCTTGCACATTTGCCAACTTTATGTGCCTTATAATCTGCTCTCAAAATACAGCCATTCATCAAGTAGAGGCAAACTGCTGCCCTTTCACTCCCATCTGTTAGTGTCAGGCAAATTAGTACTCTCAAGTCTCATTTCTCACCTTCAGAAAATTGTCTTTCTCACATAATTCTTGATACCTTACAATTTCCAGACATTACGAAGGACTCCTAAAGCATTAAAAATCAAAGACTACCCTGAAAAGAGAAGTTGAAGCAATTCAGTCTAAGGTAAAATAATAAGAAAAGTTTACATATTATAATTTTAGTGTCTACTAGAATAGATCTATCTCCCAAAAGAGGGAATATGCTGCAAAAACTGAACCAAGTAGCCTATGGATTTCATTATGGATTCACTAAGTCTCTGGATAGAAATGGAATTTAAAACCAATACTTCTGAAGACGTCAATAAAATCAGAGTAAAAAACCAAAAAAAAAAAAAAAAAAAATCCCAATTGCTGTTTATATGCTGAACTTGCAGCAGTAGTGAAATCCAATGCTCTCAATATATGGGTTCACCCTTGACTTTGCTTCAGAAAAAATACACTGAATAGTCAGTCAACAACATCAATTTGTTCAATGACTTCAGCTATGAGTTATGGCTGTGGAGCACTAAAGTTGACTACCAATGGGAAAAAAGACCAGCCTCTTTGTGAAATGAGTGACAGTCTTTGATTGTTGGGGTCCTTCTTGGATTAGGAAATCAAACATTCTTGCTACATCCTATGACAACCAATTATTCCCAACACATAAGATTCCATCCTTCTGGAGAAACTACACAATATTCTAACCAGTTGTAGAGACAACAGACCCTGGCAACAGTCTTTGCTTTCTCATATGATGCCAGAGCCTTGCATGGCTGTCTCTGAACTCTTGTCATTTCTGTTATTCCATTGACCTGTGTCATTTACAATTCACATGACAAGTAAAGCTTAAATCCCAGAAGCCTTGTGCACCACTATTTAGCAGCACTGTGACTTCAGCAAGAGGATGGCAAGCACAGGACATAACTCTAAACTGCCGCAGCTGAAACTATGCTTTCCCAAAGGAAAGTGCAGCTTTTTGATCCCACTCATATGATAAATGATCTTCTGTGATTACAGAAAGAGGAAAAAAAAAGAGTATTTAAAGAACAGAATAGATTAACATCAGGGCAGAAAGAGAAGAGTGATGGGTGTTTATTAGAGGGCTATGCAATGTTCCTAGTCATGAGAACTGCCTTAACCAACATCATGGCTGCAGTCAGTGCAGCTTTCAGAAGACAACACCTCTTTCCAACTCCAATTTCTGACATGGGCTTTCATCAACAATTCATTTACCTGAAGCCACTATCTCCCTGATGAATCACTCCTCCAACCTTGAAACATGCAGTTTCAGAGATGCTAGAGGACTGCTTGATTCATCAATTGGTTTGCCCTTTGATCCTTTCTATATGAATTACATAGCATTTTCCATTATTTTCAAGGCAACATATAGCACTTATTAATGCTGCAGATAATTAAAATTTAAGATCTTCCGCCAAAATACTCACAGTTTCAGAGTGGCTTCCTGAAATAAGTATCTTAATCATGTTGTAGAATATTTCCACATACTGGTTTTGTAGATCAAACTCTATAGACACTGTGATCTCTAAACAACTACATTCACAATTTATTTTATGTTTAGAATACATCTGGTAAATGTGACAGAATTTTAATCCTATAAAATACATATATGGAAATATTTTCCAAGGTCATATGGAAACAGAAACATGAGCCTTTAGAAGCCAACTAGAGTGCTGTAGCTAGACAATCCTTTTGGCTCTGCAAGTACATCTCATTTGTGTTTTAGAGACTACTGAATACTTAAAAAGCTAAGCTGTGCATAATGGATTTTTTTTTTTTTACTGGACCCGTTAGGTACTTCCCAGAGATTACATTCTTTCATAAACTACTTCTCTGACTGTTAAGATATCAATATTATTTAACACTAACAATGTTATCACTGCAGATCTTGAATCCCTAGCTTTAAAAGGCAACAGAAAACAACATCCAGTGAATTTTGCAAGGAATTTGTCTGGGACTATCTAGGCAGAAGCCAAGCAACTTCATCTTTTCCTCTCACAGATTCTGCGTGTCACAAAATTGAGGCAGGTAAATGTGAGAATTCTCTGTAAGTATTTGTCTTGAGTTACATATCTCTAGATTACAGAAGTAATAATCTTAAGAAGCCCTTAAGAGCAAGATGGTTAATTAATGACATATCTACCATGGTCAGCCCTATATTTTTAGGCTTTTTCATTGTGTCTCATTAACCTCCCTCCTATCCTTAAATCTGAACTACACAGAAAGCAGCATTGCTCTAGGATGCACTGCAGAACTGGCCCGTAGACCTGGGGATTTATTTTTCAGCAGCACAGCACAGTGTCCTAGTACTGCATAGAAGCTGGCAGCCAGCACACACCACCAGGGGAGACTGCAGTAATGCAGAGCTGACTCATGAATCCTGAAGGTCAATAAAAGTCCTCAACTGAAACTGCATTGGGGAGGGAGGAATTAACCAAGGAGAGAAGGAGAGCTGCACAACATCAGACCACTTCCATAACCCTCTCTGTCTGGAAAGAAGGAAAATTTCTTCTTTTACTTCTGGAAAACATCTTGGACCCAGTAATTAAAATAATCCTGAGCAGACCAGACCACTTCCCAGTATAATTTATTTAAAATAGTTCCTGCATTTTAACTTTGGTCAGTTATTCAGAAAAGGGGTCTCTCACATCTCAACTGTCAAATAGCCAAATAAAATCTTATTTGGGAAAAATGCTACGTCTTTCTCAATATCCTTATCTCATACTTCATGGTTTATCGAACACATCATATTTCATAATTCACAGTACTGGTTAGAAACTTAAGCATTCTTTTGTTATACCAAATGACCAGTATATTCACATTACAGACAAAACTGTTTACTGGGCTGTTAAAGATGCTTAGCAGATTTTTGCACCAAACATGCTTGGCACTTTTTCCAAAGGCTGCTTTTTATGAGAAAAAACCAAACCAAACCAAACTATTTGATTTATTTTGACTGCTTCTTAAAACAAAGTATGATTCTGCCAATCTCCATTAACAAGCTTAGCATCTACCTCAAATATAAGTGTACTCCACAGGGATATTGCCACTGAGGTCAATGAGGAATGGAAAAGGTTCTTTGATTATAAAGATCTGCTTCTGAAATCAAGATAGGAAACATCAGCTACTATGGTTCTCCTTAGTGGCATTTAACCAAGTAGCCAAGACCGTTCCTGTATTTCAAAAGAATACCCAACAACCTCAGTTAAATTTATTTTATTTCCTTACAAATTTTGCCACTGCTAAAACCCTTTTTTTTTAACATCCTTTCACTTTACCTCCCTGTGCTGCAGTGCCTGGCTGTGCTGTTCAGCCCACAACATCCTGACTGCCTGGGGAGGAAAGTTTTTTCCTTTCCTCTGCAGCACACTCTGCAGATGCTTCTTGCACTTCACTGCAACTCCCACTTTCATAAGGAAAATGGAGCACAGCAGCATCAGGGAAATGATGACATAAATTCAAAATGTGTTGCAAAGGGATAAATACTGAAATGGGTATTTCAGAAAAAAATTATTTCAGAAGCTTGCTTTTTGTCTTCCCAGACATCCTTACCGAATACATTTTTAGTCTTTTATATGTCCTTAGGGAGAAGTATCTGAATTTTGATCACTTCAGAAGGTTTCTGTTAATGTTTCTAAATTGCTGCAGCCTTCTTACTAATGGATTTTTATCACTATGGCAGCTGAAGCCAAACCCAAAGCTCCAATTAAAATCCTCTGGAGGATATTTCTGCTCTTGGTACCATTACCTTACATGCAATTAAATTTCAAGTTCATCTGCCATTCCTGTTGAAAATCTGACAAGTCAATACAACCTATAAGGGCTTCACATGTAGGGAATCCATTCTTTCCCTGAAGCAGGTTTTCTTTGCCATGTATTTACTAAAATTTCTCAGTTTAGATACAATTTTTATTCTTCCTCCTAGTTCAAATTAGAGAGGATTTCCTCACCTTGGCAGCTCATGAATAATGAATGACAGATATGTTTGCAAGCACTAATACTGTTCCAGGAGCCTTGCACTGCAGATTAGACACTTTACTTTGCAGTATTTTAAAATTACTTACGTTTGAATCTTCCTATAGTCTGGGAATCAGCATATTCTTCTTGGGAAAAAACCCCACAGTTAATAATCCACCCTTGATCCCTGTACTGTAATGCTTATTATGTACCAGAAAACCCCTATGTTGTTAGTCAAAGTATCTCCTTAAACATATTTTACACAGTGGGTCTCTTTGAAGAACTGTGAAGTTCTTCTTTCGCAAGTAATATCACAGCTTTATTGTTATTTCCCAAACAAATCATAGAATCATCACAGCTCTATTAGAGTGGAAAAGTTGTATTTTTTAATACTTGGGTTTATTTTTGTGCGTTTTAGGAAACCGGCATTCTACTGAATGTAGTATTAGTATCAACTAATTCACCAGCTGTGGAATATCCCTGAGTCTCTGCAAGCACTACAAAATACAGCAAGATGCTCTGTTTGTAAGCCATTAATGAGAACCAGGTATAAGCTTTTCCCCTCGCAGCCACCCAGCTTCCTGGCTTCATAGCAAAACTTGCCCAAAGCTTTTATTCTGCTTTACATATAAACAGTGTTGCTAATCAATTTCTGGATTAAATTCACTGTCCCTTTCCAGCAGCAACCGCTTTCCTGGTCTGAAAGAGCAGAGCAACTGTTCCACCCCAAGGCAGAGCTTCTTGAAAGCCTCAAAACACTTTCCTCCACTGATTCTTTACTGCATGTGTGCATTTCTTCACTGTGGTGGTTTTATACAAACTGCAAATTTAATATGAAATCAATTGCCTCTGTGTACAATACAGGCCAATACTATTAATTAATGCTAGATTTTACAGAGAAGAAAATGGGAAGGCACACTAGTTTCTGCACAAAGGGAACATTCTTCTGGGCTTCATTTCTGGAATTAAAATAAGCCATAAAGAAGTCCCTTCAGTCTTTGGCCTTTAAGTTTTGAATGATGTGCTTTGGATGATAGCACAACCAGTTGGACTATATTATAAAGCAGAAGAAGACAATGCTATACTCTAATTAGATTATCAAAAAACAGGGAGAGGGGAAAAGACAGCATTTTCTTCAGGAAATACAAACCCATATTCAAGTAAATTTCACAAACCAATTACACCCTTATCAGTGGTTGAAACTGGAACAACAAAAAGCAGTGCATAAACAAAAAGCAGTTATAGCCCATATCCACTGATACAAGAAAAAAATACCCACCAATTGAAGTCAGAGAACTTGAAACCAGAAATCAATGAACCAGCAAGTGTGACAGCAAAATCTGGCAAATCTCTGAAGATACTTAACATCACTCAGGAGGAAGAGTCTCTACAATTTTGGCCTGGTTCTTTGTGAAACTCTTGGAAAACTCTAGCATAGTATGATTGCTTAAATTTCCGAGCTTTATTCTTCTCTTTTTGTGCATGCTTAACTCCCATTAATGCCGATGAGAATTATGTGCATACAACAAATGAAAGATTAAACTCCTTCATTGTCTAAGGGGTGCTATCAGCCCTGTGCTGCTTCAGTGAAAAAACCCCTCAAGGATATTGCAAATACTATGGGGAGTTAATCTCATTACACACTACTAATAGCATTTGTGGCAGTGTTTGCTTCTTAGATCAACCATAGGTGACCACCTGGTGCCTGGTAACTAGAAAGCTGCTTCCATAACACATGCACAGACCAGGCTCTTCTTGGGAGATTAATCTGTAAGCTGCTATGGCTCTAGTCTCCTGACACTTTCTCTCCCACTGAGAACAACATGTGTCTTTATTTTCAGTTTGAATATTTTAAAGCAAACAACAGAGCTTTGTGAAAAAAGTGGGGATTTTTAAAAGAATCGTGGGTTCAAATACTAAGATTTTTAATTATTAATTAATATATTCTGATCCTTTCCAGGGTAAACTTTATGTAGGCTTGTCTTCTTGAGTTACCAAATGATTAAATGATCAGCTTCACCCAGCCCTTTTCAAAAGCAAAATTGCTGCGGGGCTGATTTAAGTACTCTTAAGGAGAACCATCAGTAAAAATAAAGACATCTGTATAAGAGAAACTAGGATACTGTAAAACACATGAGATGTCTCTTTTATTGGTCAGCATTGTCTTGTCTGTAAGTATTATAAAAGATAAATATTAAATTTACAAAGGTATTTTTAATTAGGTCTTCTCAGTGTATACCAATTAAATCAGCAGGGTCATGCTGACGTGGAACAGCTAGTGCCCTAGCACACAAATGAGTTTTACTGCAGATTTGAACAGAAAGGACACAATCACTAAACAACTGTTTGCAGCACCAACTGAATTATTAAAGCTGGTTTCATCATACAGATGACACATCATGCTGTGAAAAAAAATTACCTCTGGCAACTCCTGTTTCTGTATCTGAAACCTAAAAAACTTAGGGTTAAAGCACAAAGAATGGTGATCACCAACATTTTAAACAAATTTCAGATTTCTGATTACATCCTGCAATTGATACCAAGTAGCCTCCAGCAAAGGACTCCCAAGATGACACATTTCTAAGTGTCAAAACTAAAATCTATAAATGTGTTGGGGAGTACTTTTAATAGAGCTGATGTGCTGATACGGGCATACAGCAATGAGGACCGCAATAAAAATACAGTTCTTTCATTTTGTGTGTTTTTAAAAGATGTCTTGTACCTGTATTCCACCTAGGGATTGCATAAGGATACTGACAATTTATCTAAGTGGTATCTCTGGAGCAATACAGAGTGGATACTAGAGATATAAAGGTTCTTTTTAAATCAGAGGATTTAGAACAGTTTTTGGCCCCTGTCCCCAGCAGGCTTGAGGCTTTGCCTTTGCCTCTGTGCACAGACTGCACCTGGAAATGTGCTCCTGAAGTTCTGACGTATGGAGGCTCTCACCTGTAGCCCCAAGGGTCATACTGTTGAAATCCTCTTGATGCTGTATCTCCCCTGATTTAAAAAAATTAATTGGGGAACACAAGAGCCAGAAAAAGGAACAGGTCTTGGAAGCTCCTTAAAGGAGAAAATCCAAGATAACACTGAAAAAGTGCTCTGCTCTTGCAGAGTTGAGAATGAGGGACTGTGGTAAATTCAGTAGATAAATGGTAGTTTTGTGGAAAAATTTTAAGTATAAATTATCTATCAATAACTAATATCTACATTTTGATTTATATAAGTCTCAAAAACTCCTGCAGGCTTTCCCCTCAAAAATTCTGCAGAATCTAAACTGGCATAAGTAGGAATTTTGTAGCATTTGGCAAGACTCCATCAGGATATTAAGAGGCTTTAACAGTGTGCCCTTGGACAGGCATGCACAAAAGGAGGTCCATTTCAACATACTTTGAAGGAGACCTCTAGGAAAACCAAGAGAAAAAATCTTCCTGATTCAGATACGATAATGTACCATTGTTTTCCAAGAACAGATGTATACACAGTAAATAGAATGTCAAGTCTAAAAGTAGCATTAGAGCAGTCAAGCATTATGTATAGTGCTCACTTGAATGTGCCTCAAGCTCTCAAGCTCTCTCTGTCTCACAGTGAAGAGTATGCACTAGGTCTGCACAGGTGGCAGGGCACAAGGAAACATCTCCTTTGCTCAAAGGGTGAGATTCCACTGTGTTATCTGAGTATTCTATACTGCCTGCATTTCTTAAGCTAAAGGCCATTTCTGGAATGGCCTTCAAAGTACAGCCACTGCACAGGTTTTTATTCAGGTTTTGTTTTTTCCTTAGCTGATATATAAAATTACTGTCATTCAGCTTCTAGCTCACATTCTGCCACAGGATGTGCTCCATGTCACACTCTGTCACTACTATGCAGTCCTACCCAGGCTGAAGGAAACCTCACCCAACCCAGAACACCCGTGCCTTCCTCATTTGCAGACGAACTGGCACTGAAACAGCTGATTTTTAAACACCCAGAAAAAGTAAATCCCCAGTGATTATAAAAAGAGCCATTGGTTACAGTGGCTGTCCCCATGTAAGCCTAGCCATGTGGCTAAATCCCATATTCTGCTACTCAGTTTTTAATAGATCACTGGGCAAAATTTCATTCGTTTTCTATGAATGTTAAACTGAATATGACTGCCGGTAGGCATGGGCTAGGAGGTTATATACTTCCATAAAGAGGTTTATATATTCTCTACACATAGCTAAGAAAGGCAAAATGAAAAAATATATATGTTTATCCATTCACTAGGACTGCAGTGCTGGAAACATTCACTGCTTATGCTAAAGCTGCTTGTATACAGTTAAAAGGACAGAGCCAGAAGACCCATTTACTCATCTGCATGTCAAGGGGATTTTAGAAATGCATTAAGATCACCCTTAAGGACAGCAGGTACCACCCAGACAAGAGAGGGCTTAGGTACTCTCAGGATAGTTAATGTTGGGAATCCACAGGGAGGTTACACCCCAGTCTTGGGACCCATCCTCTGTGACAATCAGCAGATTTGCTGAGGTGAATTTACATCCCTATTGCTTCCAGGAAAAACCTGCTGGGCCAGATCCATGCTTTCAAGTGCTTTAGGAAATCACTAACAGGGTAAGAATAAATCAGATTTAGATTTCAAAACAATGTCTCTGACCCCCTCCCTAGTGTCCCTTAATTCACACTTTGAGGGTCTCAGCAAGATTGCTGAATTTCCAACAGGTCTTCTTGGGCCTCTTTTCTGCAAATAATGTGAGACAGTGCCTGTGCTTTTGTTTTTAATTTAGGTGACAAGGAAGCACAGGGTAGAATCCAGTCAAATTCTAAGCAAATATATTGTCTGGTATGAGTATTAGACTCTGACACTAATATTTGATTTGTTCATCAATAAAAGTCTGATAGTGATATTTGCAGCTGAGGGAAAGGCTCCTCTTTTAAATGCCGAAGCATAAAAAACTAATATGAAAGAATCTCCAGAAAACTGGCACACTTGTTTGCAAACTGTCCTTGGACTGGTTGTTATAAAACAAAACCATGTGCTCTTTGGCATAGTTCTCATTGTTTATAGATTTAATCTACTTGCTGTTTGTGAGTATTAGATCTTGATCTGCAACTTTAAACAAATCCCTGCTGTTCACTGAGGGGAAAGCATGGGGACTTATACTTTGTATCCTCAAGACACAGTATGTTTGCTATTATTTCAAAATATTTATAAAACATCCTATGCAACTGTCCTTTGAATTCTACCAATTGCTTTCATTTACTCAGGGATACTGAGAATTCAATTGGAATTGCAATATTTCATTTAAGAGCAAGAAACTCTCACAGACACCTTATAATATTCAACTGAGTCAAGTGAGAGTTCTTAAAATATTAAGGGCTCATTTTTGTCTTCAGAGCCTATGTCAGTTTTCAAGGCACATGAATTGTATATGCATGGGAAAGATATACTCATGAGCAAAAAATCAATTAGTAGGTCTGACCTTAAGTTCTAATTACACTGATGCAGTTCTCTTTTCCCTCATTTGACTTCTATGTATTAACATTCTTATGTATTAACATACCTGTGAGATGGTGCTTCACTCTCACTTTCTCTGAACATTGCTCTATGCCAACATTATTATGCTCAGATGTTTTCTACCCATTCCAAGTATCTGTGTACTATCTACTCCACTATTATCAGACTTATTGTATATGCCATTCCTCATCCATATGCATGCTTAGAGTTTTTACAGTGCCCTTCTTTCTGTTATTTTCATCTCCAAAAAACATTCATTTCTTATCTCACCATCAGATATTAAACAACAGGTTCACTTAAATTTAAATTATGGATTGCAGCACATCTCCACAGTTTTTGTGGCAGTAAATTCTAAACCCTTCTGAATCACAAAAGATCTTAATTCTGGCTCTGAGCAACTTAATTCCAGCGTTTAAATTTCCTGTTCATAAATCCAAGATGTGAACACTGGTCACACAAATTGCACCACTGAGTTATAGCCTGATGGCTTGCAAGGATCTGTCTTTGCTTGGCCAAATCCAGTGCTAGATACATTCAGCCCTGGTGACTTGGAAGGAAATAGGAAAGCAGTAAGAAATCAGATCTCCTGGGAAGGTTTGGCTCTTGATCTTAAGACAAGGAGGATGTCCCACTTTAAACCAGAGAATTTTATCTCCTTTGCACTACCACCACCACCACAAACTGCTGAATATGTTTGTGCTGATTAATTACGAAACTGCCCTCATTTCTTTGCTCATTCATTTCTCTTGTTAAACTTTGTCTCCTTTCTGTCCAAATTGTAATTTTCAGGGGCAAGAACCCACATGAGAGGTAAATGAACTGACAGAAACATGCAATAAAACCAAGCAGCACAAAAGCAGCATGAGCTGCCCATGGGCCCAGCATGCATTAGGTGTGTTGAGGCTAAGGAGACGTCCAGGATATTCTCTGTCTCCAAGTCTCCCAGCAGAGTTGACATGGGCAATATCAGCACATCAGGCCACAGCTGTCACTACAACTCATGGCCAGTGTAAGTGCTTGTGCCTCAGCTGTGGAGACCCTCCTTTTACCCCACTCTGGAATACACTAAGGGAAAGGAGACCTTTGTGAAAATGTGATAAAGCCAGTCTTACTTTAGATGGAAAACAATGCCCTTCTGGTAAGAGCTTTTAAATGCAATAAATTTTTTACACCATTTCAATTTGGAAATTGTGGGGGCAACAAAAAAGAGGTAAGATTTTAAGTGTTTGCTTGCATCTGAAAAATCCTGCACATAAAGGAAAACAGGACATTTTATCAAAATGTGAATTTTATTGAAAAGGCATTTTCAATTAAAATGTGTTTAGCTAAAACCTCTGAGCAGCTTTGCAATCTTTATTTTCAGTAACAAAGGTCAAAATTATACTTATGGTTTCCTTCAAGTGAGCAGGAGTGCCTTCCAGCTCACTCCCTGAGCTCCTGGGAACACTTGCTTGCATTATTCCTGATAAAACCTCTCCAGGCCACAAGGATAGGAGGCTAGTCCCAGTATGTGCCACATTTACATTTAGAGTGAGTGTTTCACAGCTGCAGCTGCTGGCCTATCCTTTCTGTCATTATTTGCATTACAAACAGAATCAATGGAAGCAATGAACTACAAAACAAACTGAAGTTCTACAGAGAAAATGAATGCTTTTTTTTTTTTTTTTAAATTCTGAATCAGCTGCTGGAATACTGAAAGACTGAAAACTTGGTAAGACTGCACATTCCCTAATACTGAGTACCGTATCAGGTGAGAACAACAGTACTCATCTGTCAAAAACTGTAATTTAAAAACTTCTACAGCTGGTGGTAACCTAGTTTTAAATAGGTAATCACCTATGTGATTAAAGCCTAGCTTAAATACTTTAAATTATTATTCCAAAAATAGTATAATAGAAAAGAAATTGAGGCTAAATAACTCTTTCGATCTTCTTCCGCCGGTATCTTATGCTGCTCTATGTTTCACATGCTAAAAAAGTCTGCATTTCCTGCCTGGAAGTTTGATTTGCAGTTCCCAGACTAATACCCATCTCAGCCCTACTGCCACATCCTTTAGGTCATTTCTCACTTGCATTGATCCACAGTTTGAAAACTTGCTTAGGAGGCTAGTGTCAGATAAAACAGAGAAACTGCAGACAGCTGTAAGTACTGTAAGGTTCTGCAGGGAAATGGAAAAGGCAGGAAAATCAGAGGGAACACCCTATAACACTCTCAAGTGTCTAACATTTAATCATGTTCTTTCTCCCCTACTTTCAAGCAGCACTGTCATCCATGCCCTGCTGTACCTCCAAATGATATATATAATGTCTAAATACTGAAGAACATTTCTGACAAAAAAACCACAAACCACCACTATTCCCTGGTGAGCAGGGCAGTGAGGGAGCACTGGGATTTGAATTGGCCACATTGATCCTATGGGTATGACATCAGACCTCTAAAGCTGATGGCTGGGACACTAATAGCAAGAGTACTTCGTTTCTTAATGGACCTCTGCATTCTACAGCATACCTACAGGTTCTACAAATACTTTAGCATTAGTGCTTCCCTTGATTCCTTCCTTTTTTTTTCCCCTCTTCAGAGCTGACAAAGTGCTAGATAAATAATCTTTGCAGAAAGTGGCAGAACCAAGGTTACTATTTTACCTTCCGGTCCTTGATAAC
The DNA here is from genome assembly GCA_027576195.1 of Cossypha heuglini. Lineage (NCBI taxonomy): Eukaryota > Metazoa > Chordata > Aves > Passeriformes > Muscicapidae > Cossypha > Cossypha heuglini. The sequence continues at coordinate 25,211,090 of JAODKT010001744.1, forward strand.
AAAAGTTCAAAGGATCGCTACATCCTGTGTTACTCATCTCATCTCTTTACAAATGTCTTACAAAGATGTCTGGATGCACTTGGAACTGTGGTGACTCAGCAAGACACAAAATCATGGTTCTGTCCACAGAGCATCTCTTGACACCTTGCAGAAGATTTGTGCTTCACAAATTAATTCCTACCCAGAAGCAATTTGTTTTCTGCCTACTTAAAATCTCCCTGGCTAATATATTTGCTATCTTTTGTTATAATTTTCTGGGTGCTGTGAAAAAAGTTGTCAAACAGCTTCACTATAAATAAGGCAATGTCTGCTTACTATTTGCTTTTCAGTTTGTAGAGTTGTTTAATGAGCATTTAGGAATTATTTGCATTTTATAACTTGCTATGCCACTGGATCTTTGCTCCAGTTATAACTATTGTACATGATTTGCAATAAAAATAGAAGTACTACAAAGATAAGATTATACAATCATTGAAGAATATAAGATTATAGAATGGTTTGGGTTGGAAGTGACCCTAGTGATCATTTCTTCCCAATCTCTCTGCAATGGGCAGGGACACCTTTTGTTAGACCAGGTGCTCAGGGCTCCATCCAGTCCAGCCTTGAACAGCTCCAAGGATGGGGCATCCCCAGCTTCTCTGGGCAACCTGTTTTGCTCTCACAGCAAAGAACTTCATGCCAATATTTAACTAAACCTCCTCTCTCAGATTGAATCCATTCCTCACTATCTTGTGCTCTTGCATTTCCCATGCTCTTGTGCAAAGTCCCTTTTCATCCTTCTTTCAGATACTGGGAGGCCTTAATTAGGTCATCCCGATGCCTTCTCTTTTCCAGGCTGAACAAACCAAATTTACTCAACCCTTCCTCACAGGAGAGGTGTTCTAACCCTCTGGTCACCTTGGTGACCTCCTCTGGACTTGCTCCCAAAAAGGTTATTCCAATAAAAATTGTCAAGAAATGCCCTTCTGGTAAGGAGGACCTCAGAGCTGGATGCAGTACTTCACGTGGGATCTCACCAGAGTGGAGTAGAGGGGCAGAATTGCCTCCTTCAATATTTATACAGAAATAATTTTTTCTCATGCACCATCTATCACATGCCAGAAACCAAAGGAACATCCTAAATTGCAGAATAAAGGCAGATTCAACTGGCCTTTCGACAGCAGATATTTTCTTCACTGACTTCAGTACTGGACAAACTCACTTGATCAATTAAAAACAGTCTAGGAAATGTGTCTTACAAGATAAAAATACAGGCTTTTCACACTGCCAAAAGTATTTTAACTCACTCCTTAGCAAGCCCAAAGAAACTTAAAAGTGACAGATGTTAAAGAATTAATATACTCACTGTGCACCACAATGTGATTTTTCTTTTTACTTCAAGAATAAGTTAGTTGTGATTTGGTTCTTGGTCTAATATTGTGAACTGAGACATAAATTATTAATCCTCTCTTATATACTCCCATTGCAAGTTACATGGAAATTGCCCTCATGCACAGAATCCATCTCATGCACAGCATCAGTAGGTTCACATCCTGTGTTTAGCCTGCACTTAGCAAAAGCCTCAAAAAATTCTGCTTGAGAATGTCTTTAGCAACTAAACAGCCCCTGTGGACTGATTTCTACAGCCTGTGTGTACAGAAGTGGTCCCAGCAACCTCTCTGGTTATAGTACGAGATGGATTAAGAGCAGTTGCAAACAGCTGAAAGAAGAAACAGTATTTCGGTAGAATGCTAAAAGGCAAGTTAAATTAAAGGCCTAGGTCTAATTCTAGTAATTTAGGTCCAGGCATCTGCTGATGTGTATGTCCTTTTTAACCATCTCATTCAAGCTCTTCTCAATGAAATCAGACTAAGAAGACAAACTGGAAGGCAGAGGTAAAGTTTAAAAAACTGCACACTTAAAAGAGCTATTTTTTACATCTCTGTAAAAAAAAAAAAACATCTCTCAAACATGAAAATAGAGACAAGTGTTTACATCTTTGAAGGACAGAGTCCAGCCAAATTTCTATGACCATGGAATTAATCATCTGAGTAAGAAGTTCAGAAGTAGACCCAACCATGTCGTAGCAGAATTTTACTAAAGTTATAGTTTTTATAATATTAAAGTTATTATAAAAATTTCAGAAGACAATCTCTTGATTTCGTACCTATTCATCACCTATATTAGCTTTTTATTGTGCCTTAGGTTACTGTTGAAAATGCATTTTAAGGAAAAATGCTTGTGAAGGTGCTAATTATTTTAAAACACTACCTTAAACTCTCACAGTTTATTTCTCTAAGTGTACGTGCAAATCAGAACCCAGATTTGCACCCTTCTTTGCTCCACAAACACTACCTTCTAGTCTGTGCTCTCCTCTGCTGTTGAAGACAAATCCAATCATATCAGATACTTATCCAGTGACAACTTAAGGGCAAGTGAAAGATGAAAAGGAAAGTTATTTCACTTCCCTCTCTTACCTCCTAGCACGTCTGATTTTATTCATGCCTGTCTTTTGTGATCTCCTTTTGTACCACACAGAGCTTATCAACTGACACAAAAATAAATGCATAACAAATACTTTACAAGACCAGACAAAGGGATTTGCTAAATATAAAGATGCTGCCTGGTCAGACTTCTACTCTTATCCCTAAGGGTGAATACTGTTGCTTCTGACATCTCTCAAGTTTTGCAATACCATTTCAAGTGCTTCTGGCAAGCAGTGATTAGTCTAGCTCTCAGACATTTTGAGAGTCAATAGAGAAAAAAAGGCAACAAGTCCTACAGGTTACCTTAAAATCAACTTGTGAAACTGGAATGTTGCAATGGATGACTATTAACACTTCAGAAGGGATAGGCAAGGAAGGAGAGGCTTTTGCGTGGGAAGAGTTTTGATTATCCTGAGCTTAATGACGGTCACAACAGGGTTCAATATTTATAGGTAAGAATCAGGGGAAGGCCAACACAGCAGATATCCTGGTTAGAGTCTGTTATAGACCACCCAGCCAGGATTAAGCAGACAAAATATTCTATAAGCAGCTACGAGAATCACTGACCCTTGTTTTAGTGGGGAACATCAAATTAATGGATGTCTGCTGGAAATGCAACACAACAGAGACAAAATAGCCTAGGAGGTTCCTGGATGTGTGGAAAATAATGTTCTGGCAACAGGGGGTGAGGGAGCCAGCCAAGGAATGTGCCCCAAGGAATTGTCTAACTTGATCTCCTTCTGTGACAGCATCCCACTTACTGGATGAGGGAAAGGCCATGGTTGTTGTCTGCCTGGACTTCAGCAAATCTACTGACATCATTCCCCACAGAATTCTTCTGGAGAAACTGTCTGCTCACAGCTTGGATGGGTGCAACGTTCGCTGGGTAAAGAACCACGCCCAGAGAGTGGTGGTGCATGGAGTTACATCCAGCTGGTGGCCAGGGACCAGTGGTGCTCCCCAGGGCTCAGTACTGGGGCCAGTTCTGTTTAATATCTTCATCAATGACCTGGATGGGGGGCACTGAGTGCAGCCTCAGTCAGTTTGTGGATGACACCAGGTTGGATGGGAGTTGTGCTTCACAGGAGGGTGTGAAAGCTTGATAAACATGCCTGGACTGATGTGCTGAGGCCAATGGTGTGAAGTTCAACAAGACAAATTGCCAGGTACTCTTTTTCAGTCACAACGACTGCAGGAAGTTCTACAGGCTGGGGCAGAATGCCAGGAAAAGGACCTGGGGGTGCTGCTGACAGCAGCTGAACATGAGCCAGCAGTGCCCAGGTGGCCAAGAAGGCCAATGGCATCCTGGCCTGTACCAGCAGTAGTGTGGCCAGCAGAAGCAGGGCAGAGATTGTCCCCCTGTACTTGGTAAATGCTGGAGCATGTCCGGGGAAGGGTGGTGAAGCTGGGGCAGGGTCTGGAGCACAAGTCCTGTGAGGAGCAGCTGAGGGAGCTGGGGGTGTTTACCCTGGAGAAAAGAAGGCTCAAAGGGGCCCTGTCACTCCCCACAGCTGCCTGCAAGGAGGTCGTAGCCAGGTCAATCTCTTCTGCCATGTATCAAGTGAAAGGACAAGAGGAAACAGCCTAAAGTTGTGCAAGGAGAGGTCCAGATTCAATATTAGGATTTTTCGCTGAAAGAGTGGCTAGACATTGGAATAAATGACCTGTGGAGATGGTGGAGTAACTCTCTGGAAGTATTCAAGAGGTGTCTGGATGTGCCAGTTGAGGTGATTATGGTGGTGCGAGGTTGACGTTTGGACTAGATGACCTTGAAGGTCTCTTACAACCTTGACGATGCTGTGATTCTGTCATTTAGATATATTTATGTACCAGGTTTTGAAAGGGCCAGTACCAGCATTGTTTGACAGTTTATCCCGTCTATTTTATGTGCTTAATTTAAGACAGAGAGATGTGCCATCAGAAAAGAGGTGTTTTGTTGATCAGAAGGGTGACTGCTTTCACCTTGATACTTCTAGACAGATTGTGTTAAGTGTGTTAAACCGACCTTCGATTAATCTGCTTTGCTTTGGCTTGACTGGAGTTAAAATTGAGTAAATTCTCTTGCTTCAAGAAATGTTGTTAGATATGATAGTTGATACAATCGTAAAGCCCTTGGTAGTTGGTCAGATTGCTTCACTGTATAGTTCTTACTTTCTGTATTATAGAGCAGTTGTTTCTGAAAACCCTGGGCACACAATGAAAGCCAGCAAATAAAATAAGAAAGAAGATTGGTAATACCCATTCTGTGTAAATCCCATCTTGGGATTTAGAGTTCTTTAGAGTTGTTGTTTTTTGTTTGGTTGGTTGGTTTTGGTTTTGGTTTTTTTTTCCCTTTCTTGTTTTTTTAGTTCAAGAAAGGATTTTTTTCATTATAGTTTAAAACAGAAATATTTACCAGTTAACAAGCTGGGGAAAAGAATGCACATCCAGCTTATAAGGTGGTTAATTTTGGTTCTTGAAAACACTGGCACATCACCCAGATAATGGGAGGGTTTCTTGTAGTACATAATAGGGGACAGGGAAAATAATTTGAAATTCAGGTTGAGACTGGGAAAAGCCTTTAAAGAAAGCGTTTAATGGAAGCATTCCTGTATTTTCTTGACTTTGAACACATTGCAAGAAGTAAAAGTATCTTTCGAGCATTTTGATATTAGCCTACCTATATTTTGTAAAGGAAGGTGCTTCAACATGGTACTTTAACTTCCATTAAAATATTAATATTACAAAACTGTCCATCCTTAGATTAGCTGTTTGTTGGTCAGTAAGAAGAGAAAGATACTGGTAAAGCCTATTGAACTGAAGTCCTACATTTCCAAAATAATACACTTAATGTATAAACATACTTGGGTTTTGGTTGAAGTTAGGTGCTGAGACAAGGATCAGTTTTGAATGATAATGTTGCTCTGTTCTTGGTTTTGGTTTTTTTTTTTCCCTTCTAGACAGCTGTCAGGAGATGTAATAAGACCTAGACTATTTCTCAACTGATCACAGATATGTTAAAAAAGCACTGTCTTAATCATGTGATGTTTTATTGTATGTTTTCCAGAGTGGCAAAAGTAATGAAGGTTCCTGTGTATGAGACACCAGCAGGATGGAGATATTTTTCCAATCTCATGGACTCTGGACGTTGTTCCCTTTGTGGTGAGGAGAGTTTTGGCACTGGTAAGTAATACATAATCAAAAATTACCACAGACTTTTAATTTTTCCTGGATGCCTCAAGTCAAACCCAGAAGAATCAGCAAGTTAGCTCTGTCTCGTGCTGAAACAAAGAACTTCTTGTTGTTCACATGTTGAGGTTCATCTTGTAAGTGTGGTGTCCAGCACCTTGAGGCATGAAAAATGTGGGAAATGGATATTCAGCAGTGGCAAGAAATTTTACTACTATCCAGACAGCTTTTGAAGGTGCCTAGCACTCTCTTCTGACTTGAACATTATGCAAAAAAGCCTCACTGTTTCCAGTACAAGTCTTTTCATAGACAGCAACAGCATTTGGAGGCATTTTGCCAATATGGAAGCCACATGTTTTTTCCTAATGTGATTAGGTGTACGGAGTATGAGGACTGGTATATCTGATGGTACATCCAAAACTGTTGCAGGCTCTCCTTTTTGGAACATCACAATTGCTCAAGCATCAGATAAAATCATCATTAGAAGAAATTCAGTTACATGTCACCATTTGTATTTTCCCTAGATATTTCTCCCTTATCGGTCCCAAGAACCAATCAAACAATAGAGTGCAGAATGAATGACGAATTTGAGTCATCAGAAATTTAGTATTGATAGTAAGCAATAGGGCAAATAATTGAACTGTGTACTCTGTAAATGTACCCAAATGTGGTTTTAGTTTATGAGAATAACAGAATAAATTTTGGAGTGTTTCTTTTTTTCTTTCCTGGATTTTGGTACAGAAATTCTTCCTTTTTGTTTATTAGTAGGGCTACATTACAAGTCTTTTTGAAAAAACACCAGAATAACTTAATAATTTTCCTGGCTAATAGTTAATTCTATATTTTGATGTGAGTTTTATGGAGTTATCTATTTTGAATGTGTAATACCTTGGCTGCGGCTCTTTGTAGAAAATTACTTACCATGCAGTGAAACTTGATGAAAAATTTCATTTTGCTTTAATTGACTTATGTCAAGTATTAAGTTTGTTGGTTGGGGGCAATTAAGGAGCAGAATGCTGCTTTTTTGAAAATAATGATACCTTTAAGCAGCCGTAGATTTGGCACTTCGTGTATTATCTTCTTCTTTGCTGTATGGATCTGAATGGACTATGATGCAAGAATGAAAAATATGTTCTGTTTCTTTGGGACTTATATATAAAAAGGAAGAGAATTTAAATTTATAATGAATATTGATTTCTTTTCGTTGTCAGTGGGAGCCAGTGTCCCATGATTAGCAAACTATGCCTTCACTATTTGCTCTGAGTGGCACAGGTTTGTGTTGCCTTGACTATATCTTTTGAATCGAAACTTCCTCTACAGCATGTTCTATGAGGTCATTGAGAGAGATGTAATTTGAGGGGAGAAGGGCAGGAAGATCTTGTACCTTTCAGAATGTACTGCTCTTTGTTGTGGTGTGTTGTTGAACTGCAGCTCCCTTAACCCATGAGAGGTATGAACTGGGGAGTTTTCAGCTCTCACTGCTTTTTAATACTTTTTCACTGGGCCAGTTCTGTACCTCTTCCCTCTAAACAGTGAAGTTGCTCTTGGTCATGCAAAACCAGATACTTTCATGAAATTGGGGTGGCTCTAGAGACATCAGTATGACCTCAGCAGCACAAAAAATTATTTTAAAAAAACTTCTGACTTCATCATCATGTTGAAGAAAGTTAAATGTGAATTTTAACCGGAAAGAGCTTGTAAGAGTTTTGGTGGTGAGTTCCCGTATGTTGAAGTATATCTAGATACCCTAGACCACAGAATGCAGCACCTCCTGCTGCATGCAGGCTTATATGTAGAGATATATAAAACAGACAGGGGTGACCTCTCTGTGCCATATGCCGAACCACTGCTACAGATCTTCTTTGCTTGGGGAGTTATTATCCTAGGCCATCTTCCTCTGATGGTGTTGAGTAGGACTCTTTCAGATGCTTTCTGTCTGAGGGGGAAGAGAGGAATCATTGGTTGTTCTTAGTAGAAGCCACGTCCTCTTTGAGGAAACTTGCCATTTAAATTTTATGATGCGGTTATAAAAAAAGACAAACATCAGATTTCTCTTTCACATTGCAAAAGCATGTTCAGGGCTTGCTAAACAGACCATCCCAAGTATTGTTGGATTTTAGCCCTGGAGATCAATCATATAGAAATGAAAATAAAGTGTTTTGATCTATGTAACAATGAGGACATTGTGATCTCTGTAGGTCTGATTTTTTTATCCTGAGTATCTGATAGTGGTTGAATTTGGAAGAGAAGGAATCATGGAGGTCAAGGAAGTGCCTCTAGGATTTGACTGTACTTGATAGGCAAAAAAATTACCCTGACTTCTCTCTTAATTTGCCATTGACTTTTTTCTTTGCTTGTATCTTTCTGTGAGGCCTTAAAACAATTGCCTTCTGGACTATAGCTTCTCTTCCAAATTTGTTGAACCTGACCTCAGACTAGTCTCTACATTCCTTACCACTCTGTGTTCCTTACATTAATCTGGTTCTTCTATCCTATCATCAATTCTTCAGATTCCTGATAAATCCTGGCTCTTGTAAATGAGTGCTTAAACAACATATTGCTGGCCAGCATGGAGAGCTGGTCTACAGCAAATTCTCGGCATCCCGGTATGTTCTGATCAGATCAACTTTGTTGTACCTGCAGCAGTTCAGTGCAGGAAGCCTCTTGACCTCCAGTTTTATCCAATTCCATCTAAAGGCAAATCTGAATGCTCAAGACTCAATCCCATGGGCATCCAGAGAACTTGAGCACAGGGTTTGAATTCCTCAGTCCATCTGTAGTTGCTGTGTAAAAAAGTAATGTGACAGAAGGAGATTTCTTAAAGATGTTGAGGAGTCTCCTTCACTGGAGTATTCAAGAGCTGTCTGGACACAATCCTGTGCCGTGTGCTGTGGGATAAGCTTTCTTGAACAAAGAGATTGATCCAGATGCCCTGTTGTGGTCCCTTCTAAATCAACCCATTCTGTGATTCCTGTGGTACTTTTGGGGCAAATTATGTAATGACTGTGATGCCTGAAGTTTGTTTTTCTCACTGCCTCAATTTCCTTATCATCTTTCAATTTGATGGAGATGTCTGAAAAGTGTTCTCATATGCCAGAAGGTTTATTTGTAAAACATGTTCTGGTTTGTAGATAACCAATACTTCAGCAATGTGAGCTGTTTTTAGCGGTAAATATTTACCTTATTGCGAACCTTTTAGTAATGTCCTAAGCTGTGTGACCCTCACATGTGTCTGGCAAGATTGGGCATTTGAATCAATTTTACAGCTTTTGCACAATCATATCTATTTAGGGAACTGAAATTTGGCACTTCTTTAGCTTTCAGCATGGAATATTTATATAAGTGTATGATATAGTGATCGGAGTGGGAAATTTACTGCTCTCAGTAAAGAAAGGAGTTTTAAAAATCCACCTTTGGTCATCAAACTGCATTGGAAATCAATTGCTTGTATACCCAGGTAATCCAGCCCAGTTGAAATTTCCAAGTAATACAGAGCCGTGGTTTTATAACATAAGGGACTTTGGTCTGGCAAGTAAATAAAAGCAAATTGTCTGCTATAAAAGGAGAAAAGATGTTGAAAACATCCCGTACAGCTGTATTTCCCAAACTTGTTTTCTGGCAGCTGATCTTGGAGCTAAACCAATGCTTTAAAAACTTCTTCCATTTTTGTAGCAGTGTGGGGAGCTTGTCAGATGAGGTTAGTATCTTTCTGCTTCTATGACTAATGCCCAGCACACAGTTCAAAGGAGGGCCTCAGCAGCAGCAATTAGTTTCTAAATTTCATCAGCAAGCTATTAATCAGGATTAGAGGAACTGTGGGGCTGATTTATCTCTCTGCAGTTTAAGCTACTTCAGTAATTGCTACAACTTTCTTAGATCTGTTTGCTTCATCTCCAAATTTCCAGATTCTATTAACATCAAACACCTTCTTCTGAAAGTTTATGTGGAAGAAGAACTACTGGAGAATATAAAAATACGCTGTTGCTGATATGAATTAAAAACACAAAGGAGTTGTCTGGTGGTGTCTGTTGCAGTAACACAAATCTAAACTAATGTTACTAACTTGAAAAAATTGTCAGATCAGAATGCACCTAAATCTCCATTTGCCTAAAATATTACTAAGTTTCAGACTGCTGGATGATAAATCTGTAAGACTCAAGTATGTGCAAACAAAATGATTTGTTGTGAGTTTGTGGACTCCTGTGATTTTGTTTTAAAATCACATTTACAGAATACAGTATGATAGACTGGGATTACTAAATTAGGAAAAAGCAATTACCTTTTATTCATGCATATGACCCACAAGGCTTGCCTTCCCTATCAGAATTGGCTATTTCAGATACAAAGTTAGAAAGCTTTCAGATAGTAGAAAAATCATAAGATGAACATGTTTGCATGATTTTGCTTTGTTTCTCAAGCTACTGTCTTTGAAGATTTTTCTTCAGTTTAAGACTCTGTATGCTGAGTACTTCTCTATGAATGGGAACATGCTCTCAGAGTTTTGCCCAGATTGTTTAGTCTGAGTCTGGACATAGTAATTTACTGTAGCAAAAAATAAAATTTCCTACTGTTACATGGAGACATAAGGAATTAACTTAAAATAAGTTGTTGAAATGCAGTTATTGTAATTTCCCTTACCATTGGCAAATTAAATATAAAGGGTTAATCAGAAAAAATATTTGTAGACTCCTCTGTTCTGTTGTCTATTCCTGCTTCAGCTCATTGAATGGAATCAGGAATTCATTAATTCTGAGATGTTTCAATTAAAAGTAGCACTGAGAATCATCCTGAGGTTACTCAGAGCCCCAAGCAAGCTGAGGGAGGTGTTAGTATTGCAACTTCAGGAATACAGAGCTGCGAGGCACTTTTTCATTCTTCCCTTTGCACAGGACAAGTCTGCCTCTGCAAATTTATTGGCTCTATGGAGCAAAGAATGGTGTTAGCTGAACTGAGGCAGCAGAGTAAACTCCCTCCCTAGAGTTTCTGCAATGTGAGCTGGGAAGTAGGACTAAGTTAAGACAGAGCAAGCAAAGACACCTATGGATGGTAGGTGAAAATCAGAGTAACAAAATCGCATTAATAGATTTCAATTTGCTGAAAGAAGGAAGGGCAGTAAATACAACAACATGTGTATACAGTAACCACGCTGACGGATGTGCTCAGTCTCACTTCCATTAAGACTAACAAACTGAAACACTTTCTGGGCACACAGGATTATTGTCCTTGTAGTCGTATCATGCTAGTATTTTTAATTGGCGATTTTTGATTCTGAAACAGTTGAGTTGCTTCTAGATATCCTGACTTTTGTCTCTGGATTACCTTCTCCCATTGCTTTCTCTTTCCTGAGAAGTAACAATTTATGTCCTCTGAGAGACATGCAAGGACAGAGAAAATCTCAAATCTCTAAATATATATGAAGAATAATACATTCAGCCCTCCTTACATAGATTTATGCACTTAAGCTGTACCAGAACAAAGTTGAGAATGCAGCAAAGAACTCTTCAGAAATGCTTCTGTCCATGTTTCACTAGAACATTTTGGTTCAGTGAAATGTGTTTAAAGTGTTTGCTAAATCAGAATGCATATCTTTAATGCTCAGCTTAGCCTGTGTTCCATTGTCATGATATAGACAGTTTTGCTGAATGACTGCAGTGCTCTTCACTGTATGATTTGCTAGCCTGCAATCTGCAGAGTGTCATGTAGCAGGAGAATGAATGGTCATTCATATTGGAGCAGATTGCTGAGGGGTTAAGCTCACTTCCATGTCTCCACTTCTTGCTGTCTGTTGAGACACTTAAGCCATTTAGGTGGCTGGTGATAATCAGCAACAGAGATGACATTTTAGGCAGAATGGAGTGTTTTCTGTGTGAGGATGAGTGTCTGAAAGGAGAGGTATGGCAAGGCATGCGGGTTAAGAAGGAAAAGGAGCAGCCATGGTTGGGGTGAGCCTGCTGTTCCCAGGGCCCTGCCTGGCCCGCTGGGGCTCCCACTCTGCCCAGGAGCAGCACCAGGGCTGTCAGCCGTGCCCCAGCAGTGCTGCAGCAGGGCCAGTGTCCAGCTCCCCACAGCCCTGCCCCTGCTCCCACGGCCTGGCATTGCCCTATCCCCATTCCCAGGAGTGCCTGATGCCTGGAGCTGGGACTGCCCTGCTGTGCTGGTGCAGGGACTGGACAGGCCCTGGCTGCTCATGCCCTGCTGTTCCCAGGCCCCTGAGCATCCCCAGCCCCTGTGGTGATGTGATGAATTTCCCTGCTGTTACTGGAGAAACAGTATCTGCTCAGGGGGAAGTGAATGCTCTGTCCTAGATTTCTCTTTTGGTGGCAGGGACAGAAGCCAGCACCACTGTCTGGGAACAGACTCTTGGCTTTGGTAACAATGACTGTGACTCTGCTGTCTGCTTTGCCTACAAGTAAGCTGACTTTATTATACATAGGACATATTGCTGGTGTTCCTGTAGAAGATATCCTTAAGCTGATCTAGCATATTACTGCAATGAGGGGGTAGAAAAGATGAGAGATGACCTTGAAGGTCCTTTCCACCCCAAATAATTCTGTGATTCTATGCTGAAGTGTCTGAAGGACTGACTTTCTGTAGAGGGGCATTTGTTTTCCTTTCTTATCTGAAGCTATTTGCAAAGCTTTGAGAGTTCATAAATAGCCCTGTCCTTTTTCTTCTGGCTGGTTGGCACTCCATGCTTTCACAGTACTGGAGCAGGGAACAGGGTCAGCTATGGCTTCTCATGCAGGAGCTCCTCAAGCACCAGCCCTAAACTCTGGCTGTTGTAACAGGACACTGCTTTTGTTGCAGAGAGCTCACAGATTACAGATCAAGGTCCATAGCGAGTAACAAAAAGAGATATTCTTACTATCATGACAGCTGCTTTGCAAATGTGAAGGCATGTTACTGTCTTAGCTCTTAAGTCCATCTACAGTGTCCTTGTTTTCTGTAATACCTAACAAATATAAACACAATCTTTATGCAAATCGTTATCCTCATCAGTAGGTGTTCTGTAATGATTCCTATACAACTTGAATATTATGCTGAATAGTAATTTGCATTTTTTTAACCTTGTGGTAGTTAACATAATGTTAAGATTAATGTTAAAGAGTGTTGAGGTTGAATGTAACACAAGAAGCATAAGCAGCAGGCGGACCTGTGGCTGACCCAGGACAATGGGCTCTTAGAAAATCGTATGAGCAGAGACTGCTACCCGGATTGTTGTTCCTTCCTAAGAAGTGGGACTGCAAGTTCAAGGTAACAGCAGTGATTGACCCTAGGAATCATGGTGTCTCTCTGCACATCTTGTTATTTTCCTTATATGCCTTTAATATGTTGACAGTTTTTCACAGGATTAACAACTTCAGTGCATCAATTTATGTTATGGGAGCTGTCCTCTGCCAGTAGCAAAACACAGCTGTTCTGACAGATGACTGACTGTGTGGACCTTGCAGGCTGTTAAGTAAAGCCAAGCCGTGCAAAGCAGTCTTGCTGCAACAGGATTTTTGTGTTTGAGGAAGGAGAATATTTCAGAAAATAGGTTTTCAGCCTAAGAGTTTTTAGATTCCTCTCTGATGGATTTTGTTAAGTATCTTCTGAAGACAGATAATTCAATTGGTAGCCTCCATAACCAGTAGGTACTTCATGGAGTAAACAAAACTTATGAAGTACTGCACTTGCTTTGTACTCACGGTTTCAATGATGTGTGGCTAGACAGAAGACCATAAGGCTGCAGCCAAAAAACTAACCAGATTTAGTATTATTATGCCAGACATGTTTGATATCCCTTCGAGTTTCTTGAGTCTGTTAGCTTACGTAATTCCCATCAGCATCTACTGAGTGTCAAGGACCTTGGATTTTACTTAGATCTGAGACTACGTGTTAAATCATGTGGGGTATTCCAAAACTGTTCCTAGTCTTCATTGTTGGAACAATTTCTTTCTTCATAAATACAAACCTATGAAGGGGTCTAGATTGGAGCGTCCAAATGTCTTTCCCACTGAGAGGTATGAAGAAATACAAAAAAGGGAACAGTCCCACTCTCTGGTTTGCTTGGTTTGTTTTTTTTCCCTCCGGAACATCTTTTCAAGCATCCATGTCTTCATTGTTGTCCTGACTGGAGGTCATGAACATTCTGAAAATTCGCGATATTTATGGAATGGGGAAGTTCTTTCTCTGCAGCTTGACATCTGCAGATGGACATCTGCAGAGATAAGGAAATGCTGTTGAACTTGACTCTTATTAAGGAGAACATTCTGGCTCATGGCTGGGGTTCCCATATCTAGCCCAGTTCTGGGAAACCGCAGCAGAGGTGTGAAAACTCTGTATATCAGTGAGCAGGAATAATGACTACAAGTGTTTTCATGCTGTTACAGTTTCTTTTCAAGTAGCCATACATATTTTTATTTAACTTAACAAGTAGGAGCTTTGTCATGCATAAATGGATCACATTTTAAACATTAGTTCTGGTTTTCTGTCCGGAACATACCAGAGGTGCTGTGGGTAGTACTGTTGATTACCATTATGTGACATACACAGTTAAATGAGAATTTACCCAGCCTTCTTACTTTGTTTTCTGATTTGCAGTGATACCAAGTAATGTGCTTAATGTCTGTCTCTTTAGGGTCTGACCACCTCCGAGAGAAAGATGGACTGTGGGCTGTGCTAGTTTGGCTTTCAATCCTAGCAGCTCGAAAGCAGAGTGTGGAGGAGATTGTCAGGGATCACTGGGCGAAATTTGGCCGACACTACTACTGCAGGTGAGAAAAATGAGGAAAAGGCACTTATGCAGCTGATAGGAGAATTCTGCTACAGCCATTGCTTGTTTACATGAGCTCACCTGCATTTAAGTGTGCATTCACTGTGCCTACAGAATGAAAATCTGCCACAGATTATCACTGTTTTTTAGACAGGTTTTTCCAGAGGACTAAGTGTCAGAAAAAGGAGCTAGCTGCATGTGTATGTCACTGCTAGCATGAGTAATTGAATTTTTAAATATTGAATGGCAGAAAGATTTTGATTATTTATTTGTGCAATATATAGGTACAGCTTGTTACATAATGTTGAGAAAGAAACATAATCCCAGCAAGATTTGCTCCTGGTTTTTTTTCTCTAAGTGCCTACATGTGACAGTTTCAGTGAAACCTATGCCTGCTTCCAATTCAGGATAACTCCTCCAAAGATACAAATATATTTTTATTAAGGTCTCAATATGATGAGTTCTAGCTGTCATTTTCATCTTTGCTTCTGCCTCTCTCTTAATCCAGACTTAATTCAGAGGAGTTTGCAATTTGTAAGTGCTTTTGCACACAGCTGTTTTTCAAAACATGTAGCAGAGTTTTCTCTATTTCACTTGTTTGTTGAGCACTGCACTGATTGTGTCATTAAGTTTTGAAAGCTAGCTGTGTATTGGAGGTATTTTCTACACTTCTTTAGAAATTGCATTTTATAGATGCTTGTTGATTTAGAGTCAGGTGGCCAGTGCAGAACTGTGGTTGCACACATGTAATGGTTAGATGGCACAGGACTTGCATGTATGTGCTGGTTTCATTTGCAATTAGTACTTCAGTACTCCTGATTTTTGAAGTAAGCAGTAAATTGCTAATTGTGAGTATATAGACTTCTCTGAAAGCAGAACTGTCTTCTCAGCTCTGGGGACTTACTTTCTGGTTCTACTTATTTTTTTTATATATGTGCAAGGTTTGATTATGAAGCACTGGAACCCAGGACAACATATTTCATAATGAGAGACCTGGAAGCTTTGATCACTGACAAATCATTCAGCCATCAGCAGTTTGCTGTGGGTAACAATATCTACAGTGTGGAAAGAACAGACAGCTTTGAGTACATAGATCCTGTGGATGGCACTGTGACCAAAAGACAGGTATGGCTGTAGTGATGGATTAGCAAAGTTTTGCAGCTGTCATATTGTCTCCAACAGCATTGTCTCTAAAGTTCAACTGGCAAGACTTTCCATTTATTTTTGGGATGGTGTTTCCTTTGCTGTGATAGATACTGCATTTCCTACTTAAGATTAGCTCGGTCTGGATAAGATAATCCACCCTGAGTTTATCTTGTGCTTGCTGTACATAACTGGAGACAATAGTGTCACAGTGAACACAGGATGGAATTAAGTTCGTGTTGAGAGCAATGAATATATAGGGAGGGTTCCTTTTCCAGAACAGTGGATGATATCATATCCTTTTTGTGTTTTCTATCTGAAATCTCCACTGGCTATACATCACCAAAAAAAAAAAAAAAAAAAAAAAAAAAAAAAAAAAAAGAAAAAAAAAAAAAAAAAAAAAAAAAAAAAAAAAAAAAAAGAAATAAAAAAAGATAGATTTTTCTGCTCGTCTTTGGTGACCCACAGGATTTACACAACTGAGATGCAAATATCTATGGTAGCCAGTAGCATGCAGAAGACTTTAGAAGGTTGTAGCCTATGCAGGCATATTTGACTTCCCTAGTCCAAATTACCAGTTCCTTCTGGACTCTGTCTATACTGAGGTTCCTTAGTTATCAAGAACTGTAGTTCAAACTGAGCCTTCAGTGTTTGGAAATTCATGATGTGCTCAAAAGTTACCATGTACTTTTAGCAGGTATAAATTTATATTCAAGTATCTTGAATATGATCTGTGACTTCTATTAAAGTTTATCCTAATTTTATGATGTTTATGTTTTTATGGTCCTGGTTTCTCTGGTTTTTAAATTATTTGACCTAAACAGACGCTAGCAAATTATATTACAAGCCATTAAAACTACTGTCATGCCTTTCTGCTGAGTATCTTTGTAGTTTCCATTCATCATTGCATCCAGAAAATATAAGCAGTCTGTCTGCCACTGAGCTACTTTCTTTTTGCATATTACTACTGAAACAAGATACGAGGATATTGTTATTTCCAAGTCTAGTGGAAAATTACAGGCATGGCTGACTCGTGGCCTTTGTAGTTTTAAAAAGCAGCTTGTGAATTTTCATTACACTTTAATTTTTTTGTTCAAAGCACTTATTCTATATGGGAATATAATTGCAAATCATATCACCATATAACACAAACAGAGAAACATGACTTGGCTTGTTTTCAGATGGACTCTGAAAGGGAGCCCATAAAACCAGAAAGCATGTCTTTTCAAAGGGAGAAGCTCCAATTTTATTCAGAGTACAGTTCAACCAGTTTGTCCTTTGACAAGGACACATTCCTAGCTTTATATGTCTGCAGCCTCAGTGGGGTTCTCCAAGCACACTTAATTGGAGAGGATATTGATCTATGCAAATGAAACAACAGTTCACTGCTGCCATTTTGCTTGGGTAGCTTGCTCATCATCTAAATGCAAATATCTCTTTCAGACTGTCATAGGCTTCGTGCAGATTTTTCAGCTGAGTATTCAGGAGCATGTTCCAAATTTTGTTCCCCAGAACGTAGGGAATAGAGATTTATATTCAGTGTAACAGCAATGTCTCATGAATAAGAAGCTGGCTACATGGTTATTATTCAGTGTTAATAAACAACATATTCAGAAAACAAACACAGCAATGAGAAAACAGGCAGCAAACAATACACACAGATGTTGCTTCTAATTAATTCTGTTTCTTGAAATCCATGAATATTGTTTATCACACTGCAGTAATAAGACTTAAATGAAACATTCTGTTGTTCTTGAAGACTGTTCTAATTTTTAAAGCTATACTGTGTTTTTCATATATCCGCATATAACAGTGCTGCTCCTGAGGGTCCAGTATGAGCCAGGAGTGGGACCAGTGTCATTTTTGTGTAAAATTTGAATTGTAAGGATGAGAGGTACAAGTTGGCCATTGTACTAAGAGACAAAAGGCTCCAGGGAGACCTTATTGTGACCTTTCAGTACTTCAGGGGGGCTTGTAAGAAAGATGAGGACAATCCTTTAGCAGAGCCTGATGTGGTAGTACGAGTGGTAATGGCTTTAAACCAAAAGAATAAATTTAGACTAGATATAAGGAAGACTTTTTTTTTCGATGGGGGTGGTGAGACACTGGAACAGGTTGTCCAGATAGATGGTGAATGCCCTATCCTTGGAATCATTCAGGTCAAGTTGGATGAGGCTCTGAGCAACCAGATCTGGCTGAAGATGTCCCTGTCCACTGCTGTCAACATGATGACCTGATGGCATCAGGACTGGATGACCTTTAAAAGTGCTTTCCAACCCAAACCATTCCATTATTCTGTGATTATCAAACAATACATTATATGGTGCCAAAGATGCTTTGGCAAGTACCTGAGGAAACAAAGGTTTTACTTAGGTTTTACTTATACTTTAGAATATTGACACACTGCATTTCCAACATCAAGCCACTGATAAAACTGGAAAAATAAAATGCATTTCTTTTAATTCTCTTCTCTCATTTTAATGGTTTATTGCCCTTGAAACTGAAGTAGTGAGGATCTCAGTTTGTGTACTAGACCTTTGACAACAAAAGGATAAAGGGGAAGAAAAGTTCAGTGACTTATCAGAGGTAGCACTTAGTCTAAGAGTACCATTTACATAAAAGGAACTAGAATGTGTATTAGTGCACAGCTAGTAGAATATTGTAACATTACAACTATTTATCTGTGCAATTTAGTCCTCTGGCCTTAATGGTCTTTGTGTACAGAAACTGTATATCCAAGAATATGGTCTGTGGTCTGTTAAAAAACGTGTTCATATATGCAGTACAAAAGGGGTGAGGAGAAAAGAAAAAAAGAGACGTGAAGAGGGCAGCAAAGAGCAGATTTTTAGCTAACTAATGAATTAATCAATCCTCTTTATTATACACACAGTTAGTGTGTATTAATTAATGTACTTGAAATTAATTAACACCTTAAGTTTTCCAAATTGTACTACAAACTCACTGAAATTCTTGCACTCATGTATTAATGGTATTTGAGGGGTAGTAACTGGTCCTGTCTTTTGTATTCACTACTGACAGCTGTTTTTTGATCCAGGGACTCTAGCTGTTTCTTAGGCCACTTACCTTTAGTGATCTTATACCTATTTCTCAGGTCATTGATTTTGTTCTCTGCCATGCAGAGTAAGAGCAAAACAAGTAAAACATATAAAAACATCAGTAAGAGAGCATTTGTTATAAGGAATGGAAGAGAATGTACAACATAATTTCTAGTCTTCAGAGGAGAAAAAAGATTAATGAGTGAGTTGTCCCAAGTTGTGGGGAAAGCAGAATGGCATCCAAATGACTCTTCCTTTCACTTTTGTTTTGGGGCAGTGAATGGTGATTTGTAAAGGTACTGTCAACTTACGTATCTGCTGTTTCTTCTCCTTTCCTAGGGGCTGCGGATTATTTTTTCAGATGCTTCCAGACTCATCTTCAGAATGAGTGCTTCTAGTCATGTGCGAGCTACTCTGCGGATCTATGCCGAGAGTTATGAAAAGGATCCTAGCCAGCACAACAAGGAGCCACAGGTAATGCAATAGCATTGTAGTAAGTGAAGCACTGCCTCGGTAATAGCAATGGCTGTAAATTTTCATCTTTGATCAGAAGCACCACTCAGTGCTTTGACCCATGTATTGCCTTTGTAGGTGATTTCCCTAGTCTTGTAAATCTACACCTTTTGAGGAAGACCAGCAACTTTAATATATATTGGTGTAAGATCTAACATAACAGGAGTGTCAAGGGCTGAGATGCCTCATGTTAAATGCTGGGCAATGACTTCAAGTCTATTAAGAAAAGTCATTCTAGTTTGAATTTTTTTCAGAACTTTTTTAGAGTTGTGATTTGATTTATGGAACAATATTTTAAAAATAAGATAGCCATTTTTAAAGCAGATTATCTGAGAGCAAGTTAGTTAAGACGTCCCAAGGATTCCTTACAATCAGGGTACAGTTATGAAATACGGATACCAGAGTCTAAACAATATGGGGATTCCTTGTAAGGGAAAGACTTGCAGCTGTCTAAGAATTATCTTATATTATAACCAGACCTGTTCCTAAGAAGAGTGAAGATTGAGAGCAAGTTGCTGGGTTGTCTGACACATGCCTTATACAATTAATAAAATAAATCACACTTCACACTCTCAGGTTCTTCTCAGTATATGTTCTTTAAGGTGTGATATACAAGAGAGGACTAAGGATATTTCATGGAGAAGAAGTCAAGCATTTGGCTTGTAGTAAATCAAAACCCTGTAGTTTTAAGTCTCATGTAGTTGTATGTTCATGGCTGGAATGCAAATGCAGATCTACCAAAACATATATGCTGTCAAATGAATTTGAACCCTAGGTAAGTGTTGATGATTCACTAGATTCTGACCTTAAACTTAGAGAGTTTCTTCTGATGCTGTTAAACACTCGTGTATCAGTCATGAAAAGTGCTTCAGTTGTCACGGAAATGTTGCAGATCCCATGCCTGGACATATGGTCTATTAAATTTATTTGCTTTTTTCTAAAGTAAAAGTTTACATCCTAGTAACTTCTTGGATAGGATATTTAAAATGTTAAAGCTCCAGCAAAGGACCATGTTTTAGCAATTTTAATGTTTTTCTGTGTATCTAGGTTTGCCCAGCTAGCAGGGTCATTAATATATTTTGACTGGGGAGGAACACTGCTACAACCCTATTTGCACCTGCTGGTATACTTGGTTTATATGGTAAAGTTTTGGAATCTGGGGTGGCTTCTGTGAGAAGTCGCTAGTAGCTGCTTCTATGTTAAAATGAGCCAGTTCCAGCTGGCTCCTAGATGGACCCGCCACAGGACAAAGCAGTACCCCTCTGTGATAACATCCATAAGCAGGGTAATAAACTGACTGTGCAACAGCAGCAGGAAATGAAGAAGGGGGTATTTATGAGAAACGGCTCTGCAGGCACCATGGGCAGTGCAGAATGGAGGGGGAGTGATAGGGTGGCCTGGTGGACACCTGACAACCAGCCAAGGTCAATGCACCGCAGTTGCATCAAATTTTGTTACAGCACAAATTGTTTATCAGTTGTGATTGCACTGACCATTTTAAATACGGTTTTTTATGCTATGCAGATAAGGCACAGATGAAAGTAAGTCATGGTAAGAGACAGACTATGACTTGATTTTAGAGGTTTGAAGTGGACTTAAATAACCTTGTGATATGTAACCAAAATATGTGATCTGAACATGTTTCTTGTCTGACTCAGCAAAAAATACTAGAAAACAATGGAATATGTACTGGCAGCATTATCTGGCTAAACTTTTGGCTGTTTAATTGCAAATGAGCATGAGCATTTTAAAGTGGAATTGTTACTGCATTAACAGGTTGTTTTATTTTCCATAAGAGAAGTAATACTCTCGCAGAATTTAGTCTTGTGTGCCTCCTAAGTAACCTACAGTGAATGTTCAGTATTTAACATTCATTCTTCTGAATGACAATGGAAAACAGCAGATGTTCTCAGTGAATTTTCTACTTGTGAAGAGACTAGATTGGGGGAGCAGTGGTTGTCTTCAGAAAATGAGGAATATGCTGCCCTACTGTTACATTTTGTCTTTGTTCTGCTTGAAGAACACATTGAGAGAGGTGCCTAAAGTCTCACCAGCAATACAGACCATGTCCAGGGAGCAGCAGGAATGGGTGTGCTGCTTAAGGCAGTAGGAGCCAGGCAACCAGACCTGCTGCACCACAGGCAGTCCTCCCCTTGTCCAGGGGACAGTCCTACAGCAAGAAAGTGAGGAGGACAGGGCAGCTCTCTGGTAACAAGTGCCCTCAACGAGTGATGGATCAGGTTCTGGGTTCATGTGGGGCAGAAGGAGATGGTACCAGAGACAAAGCTGAAGACACTGCAGCAGTCTGAACCTACTCAGGAGACAGGGTCAGAGTCAAAACTGGAGACAAGATACAGCATATATCCAAGCAGCCTTTCAGGGAAAGATGCTGCCTATAGCGTGGGGCTGAGGTGCACCCAGGCAGCAGAGCCGGAGATAAGGCTGGAGACAAGCTCTCCTACAGCTTAGCTCAGGCAGGGACCAGCACCTGGAGCAGGCTGTAATGGGCCTTGGGCAGGGTGCAGGGGAAGGTCCTCAGGGGATCGATCCTAAGCAGGCTGGTAGAGCCTATGACTGCCCTTGAGGATTTCAGAGTTTGGTCTTCTATTCAGCACACCAAGAGGGTCTGTTATTCCCAAGGATAGAAAAAAGACTAGAATGGATTTTTTTCTGTGCGTTACGGAGCCTGTCAAATCACAGCACCTTTGGCCATTTGATCAGGATATTCACTACTGAATCCCAGGGCTAAAAACATCATTGCCTTAAAACTTGCTACAGGGACTTTCCTGCATTTATACAGTGCAGACAGGCATTTCAATATCCAGACTGCCTCAGGAAGTACATGATACTATAAACACCCTCCTCATCTCCTGCCATATGCACAAGATCTGGGATAAGTAGAAGTTTCATTTCAATTAATACAATAAATCAATTTGGTTTCTCATTGCATAGTATTGCACAGTTCCCATTGTTTCTCATTCCTTGCTCTGGCTGCGTGCTTTGCCAGCAACATGAGTGCATTAAAAGCAACAAAGTCATAGATTGTATCCGACAGGCAGATGGCGGACTTCAAGACAATGCCTAAATTTTAGTTGATCGTCATGTACAAAAATAACTAAACATTTCCCAGGAGAACACTTGATAGTCTTCAGTGAAGTATGTTAAAGAGAATGAATAAAAAACTCCCTTTTCAGAAAACAGCATTTCTAGGAAGAGGTGCCATTTGCTTTGTTTACAGTACATTATAATTTATTATGTGAATTCTGTCAGCAATAAATAGGTGTTGTCATAGAGTCACAGAATTATAGAATGGTTTGAGTTGAAAGGGACCTTAAAGATCATCTAGTTCCAATCCATCCCCTGCCATGGGCAGGGACATCTCTCACTAGACTAGATTTCTTAGAGCTCCATCCACACCTGACTTTGAAGATGGAGGATGAGACATCTACAGCTTTTCAGGACAACATGTTCCAGTGCCTCACCAGCCTCATAGTAAAGAATTTCTTCCTAGTATAAAATTTAAACTACTCTGTTTCAGTTTGAATCCATTTCCACTTGCCCTGTCACTGCATGCCACTGTAAAAAGTTCCTCTTTTTCTTGTAGGCTCCCTTCAAGTGCTGGAGGGCTACAGTTAGGTCACTCCCAGGCCTTCTGTTTGACAGGCTGAACAAATTCAGTTCTATCAACCTTTCCTCATAGGGCAGGTACTCCATCCCGCTGTTCAGCTTGGTGTCCCTCCTCTGGACTCACTCCAACATCTCCATGTCCTTCCCATGCTGGAGATCCCAGAGCTGGGTGCAGCACTGCAGGTGGGGTCAGAGCAGAGCAGAGGGGCAGAATCCCCTCCCTGGCCCTGCTGCCCACTCTGCTC
>JAODKT010001744.1:25234161-25253984 GCA_027576195.1 Cossypha heuglini
GGCCTGTTCCAGCAATAGTGTGGCCAGCAGGAGCAGGGCAGGGATTGTCCCCCTGGACTGGGCACTGGTGAGGCCACACCTCAAATCCTGTGTTCTCATCTGGACCTTTCACTGTGAGAAAGACACTGAGCTGCTGGTAAAGGTCCAGAGAAGGGCAACAGAGCTGGGGAAGGGTTCAGAGCTCAAGTCTGATGAGAAGTAGCTGAGTTTCCTATATTGTTATCTCATGTTCACTCAGTATCATATTTCTGCCCGATTCTTAAAAAAAAAAAAAAAAAATCCTGGCTACCTTCTATAACAATACATCGAATAGTTTGAGTAAGGCTTGCACATAGGCCTATTATGAGCTGCAATCTCTGATTATAAGACAACATCTGGATCCATGGCAATACAGGTGAAGTGGTCTAGCAAAGGAAATCAACAGAATGGATACAAACATGATATAATTTCCTGACCAAAAATTTTTTTTTTTAATTTCCTCCTGGGATCTGGCTATATTTCTAATCAGAATTCATCTGACATCCTAAGACCATTTGTAGTATATCTGTCAAAGCTAGGTCATAACCATATCATGGGAATGGCCCAGGATTTCAGACACAAGGATAACATTTTCAGGGGTTTTGTTAATAAGCTTGTTCTGAGTGTTTCATAATTTCACTATAGTAATTTGCTTCCCTTAGGAAAAAAGTATGGGAAGTTAAAAGCCTATAGTACTATTTTGAAATTAATAATTAAAGTCCACAAAAACATTGATTTTCAGTTACATTTCTAACACTCAAATTGCTTTTGTTTCTTCTATAAATACAATATAACACAAAATCTCATTTAAAATTACCCTTCTCAGCTTAAAATTTTCCTGTGAATCATCTAGTTCTGGCCTTTACAGTAATCCCATGGTCTTTTATGACAATTGTGTATTTCCTATGCTGATGGGCTTAGAGTCTAACTAGATGGGAAACCCTCAAAAGATGTGGAGTAACGTAAGAAACACGTGAGCAAGTCCAGGCAAGTGTGACAAAGGGAACAAGGGTTTCCAACAGGTCAAACATAGACCAGGGGCTCTGACTTCCTGACCTATGCATCCAGAACAGGGCACACCTGGATGCTCCGTGGGGGAAGTCAGCTCTTGTCTATGCCCTCATTTCTGTTAGTGTGCACCACACTGTGGTCCACATAAACATATGGGCCATACAATCAGAGTGGCAGCAGGAGAATTACCTTTAGATATAATGGCTTGCAGCAGCACTGACTAGTCATATTTGATAATGCGTAGACTATACGAGTTCCTCTGATATTTATGAAAAATTTTTCAGCTTTCTTTTTACAGAAATTCAGAATGGAAATCTGTTAATATAAAGCACAGAGGCATGGCTTCCCATCCCCTATGTTTCATTAAAAAGGAAGAAAATTTAATACTAAAATTATTTTTCACAAGGGTGTGGAGGCAACTTTGGCGTCTATATCATTTACACAAATTATACATGCACATATAAACTGCTACCTCTTTATGCAGACTAAGCATTCCTGTGCACACATGGTCTCCCACTTGGGGACTGATTTGGTATTTGTGCATTTTATTACTTTGTTAGCAAATGCAAATATCTTTGTAATTAAACAGACGACTTAGTGCTCTGAAATATGTGACCATGTCAAGATTTGCTGCAATTTATCCTCTGTTATCAGCTACATACCATAGAAGGGAGCTGTTAACAAAGGAATGAGATAACAAAAAAACCCCAAACCCAACAACAAAGAAACACAATAATTATGAACCTCTCTCCATCCTCAAATATTTTTATGCTGATGACTGATCTGAGGTTGTTTGACTCGTGAGGAACCACTCACCTGGTAAAATTCTAAATGTTTAAGCTTCATAAAAATTCTCCGCAAAATTATCTGTGAAGAGCACGTGTAACATGAAGCGTATAATGTACTTTTTTCTTTTCATGGGAACACAAAAGCTATTTCCGAGTCTGAATTTCAGCATAGGCTATTAATAAGAATTGTCTCCAGAGGAAAAAATATATTATTTTGGAGATAGCAAGATTTCCTTTGGGCTGATATATGACATATATCATATAGAAAATAATGGGCTTTTTTAAAATTTAGATTAAAAAAAAACCAAAAGTAAAATTAAGGCAATACTAGTTACACTGCACTTCGATATAGTCAATAAACCACTTTTGCTAGTAATGAATAAAGCCCTATCAATGAGCCTTTGAGTAACATCAGGGAAAAGACAGTTTCCTCTAGTCTCCTGCATCTCCTGCTTCTCCTCCTCTCAGCATTAGACCCATTCTCTTCTAGGGCTGGCTGCAGGGTGGGTGGATGTACCAAGTCCAGCACTTTGGGGTGGTCTTGTTTCAAAAGCCATCTCAAAACAAAGCTGCACAAGAAACAAATCCAAGCCTTTTTTGCAACATCCAGGATGATTCTGGAGCTCTTTACTTGCAGCCTTGCTTTGGCAATTTTCAATCAGTAAATGCAGAAACCTTGGCTCTCATTTTAATGCCTGCGTCTACTTTGGTTTCTGTGTTGTGCACTTATAACTGGGAGAACAAGACAGCAGCTGGTAGCTGTGAAAACTGAGGGGGTCTCTGGCCATCCCCAACTTAGGAAGTTGGCCATTCTCATTCAGTGCTTGAGCCTGGACATAATTAAACCCTAAGGAACTGAAGGACATTCTTTCAGCTCATGTAGAAGTGAACGATATGACAGTAAATTTCTGCCATTTTATTCTTTTACAGCCAGAGGGGACATCCAGAGATTGCATAGAAGGTGAGTAAAAGCCATCTAGTCTGTCTGTTTACCACTGATCTCCCCCTTGATATATTCCTCAGTCTCTATCCTCCCCTGAGAACTGCTGTCACTAACACATCACTCCCACTCTGCCTGAGAGGATGGTGTCTGCAGCCTGAGAGGCCGTGCTGGAGCTGATCTATTCATTATCTGGCAGACAACGCTCTCACAGGCAATTCCATCAGCAATATCCATCTCAATCACAAAGTACATCTTTTACATATCTGGTTTCCAACCAAGATATAAGTGTTATTCTGGGGACCTTTTTTTTGACATTGCAAAGCACTGACATAATTCAAGTTGTGTTTATTGCCCTCTTTCTTTCAAGCTGCTGGATTGACAGAAGTTTTTCTTTAAAAAACATTCTATATACTTTGGTGGTAAAGACACTGCTCTGGCTGGACTAAGAGAACTAATAACATCCAGCTTTCCGCATAAGGGCCACAAAAAATAAAATTAAATTTATCTTTGGAATGTGAAGCTTCATTTCAAAAATATAAATACTTCAAAAATAGGTTAAGATAATTGGGAAAGGATCCTTGTAAGTTATTTGAGCTCTGCACTTCACTTTACATTATTATTGTTGTTTAAATGAAAAAAGTAATCCAGTGAAAATTAAATGAGCAATTTTCATGTGATGGCCTCTGGGCATTATTAAGATTCACAGCATAAAGTGTTATGGTGCTTCATAATAAATTGATCTGAGTAAGGTACTAAATATCTACTGCCTTTATAACTGAGAAAACATTTTGCATTACTAGTGCTTCTGAAACAGACAGATAATTTTTTTCCTTAAAAACACAGCCACAGGTTAAATGCTCAAGCATTTTCCAGTGGCAGCATTCATCCTCCTATGCTTTGGCAGGCAAAACAACCCTGATTAAATTAATTAGTGTCTTCAACTACTGTTGAGCTCATTAGCAACCATCTAACATTGTATGTTCTGAAGATACATTTTAAGTGCAGTAATTGTAGGCATTGGTTCATTAGCAAGTATGATCAATATGAGTTATCAAAAACATTTTTCGTACACAACAAATAGAGCAAATTGCTCAAACAACAAAAGAAATATCTAAGATCTACAGCAGGTTCATCTACATGATGTAATAATCCATTAGCATAATTAGAAGCAGATTTATAATAACTTGATTTCCCACCTTCTTTAGTCTAAGGGAGACCAGGGATACTGTCCTGCTTTCTGTAGAAAGTTTGTGCCCTGGCTGGCAAAATGTCAGGTGAAATTAAGACTGTGCAATGAAGAAAGTGTTATTTTAGATGTGACAGACTCCCTTTAGAAATCTTGCTGAGTGCACACAGGCTGTGTAATTACAGGCACTTGTGAACTGTACTTCATTATAATGACAAAGTGTTGGCACTGGTGAGACATTTAATCCTCCCAGTATTAAATAAACACAATTCAAGTACACTTTTAGAATCACCATCATAATTTGAAAAAAAAAACAACACAGGGACATGCTTAAGGAACACAGTAACAACATAGTTGCAATTTTTCCCCCAAAGATTAATAAAACAATGCAGTATTTTTTCTCTCCTTCTTTGAAATCTCATTACTTTTAATATTTTCTCTTGACTAAACAAATACAAATGTTGCCATTAGTTCACTGGAAACTTCTGCTTTTGTGTATTATAGGCAGAGTTGCAGTATTTTAATTTTTTCCATATGAACCATGATACCTTTGAAGTCTGGCACACTTAATTTTCTAAGGGAATTACACTTTAAAGGAGAATTCTTACTAGAATTAATGAATGGACCTATGACTGATGATAGTTCTAAGTTGTAGAGGTGCACAAGTATTCTGTCTTAAGACAAAGGTACTTACCTGTGGAGAAGAGAAATAAACAATGCCTTCATCAGGATCAAGTGCAAATTTCTGACTGATTTCCAAAATGAAAAATTTTACATACAAGACTTGATATGAATTCAGTTCATATTTGAAGGCTCCAGCAAATAAAAGAGATTCATGTATGCTGTACTGGTTAAGTCAGATGTATCAGCCAGATTGAGCATACTTTTTAACTTTATGATTATGATCTTTACTGTATTTTTTGGAAATGGCTACACCTCCAAAAAGTTACATTACTGTGTAGTTCATAACTCATTAACCTGAAAAATGCAAATTGAAAAACAGAAATATTTACAATATGTATTAAAACATACATTAAATAATGCCATACATAAGGAAATGCACTAAACTTTAAGCCTTTGACTTTTTCTACAGAAAGTTTTGATTTATGGCTTCTGTTTCAAGACCTTTGTGAATGCTCATAAATAAGTAGAATTTGCATCTTGTTCTAACATGTTCCCAAAACGGAAAACTTCTTCCCTTGTAGAAAACACTAAAATTAATTTGAGAAGAAAAGTCACCAAAAAAAAAAAAAAAAAAAAAAACTAACAATGACCTGGTTATGCAAGCTCTCCTCAGCTGGCATTTATTGGATGGGCTCTGTAAACCCAGCCACTCACATAAGTGTTTGGAATACTAGACTATGTCACACTTACCTTTCACATCAAATTTGGATAATCAGAATAAATTTAATGGAATTACACTACAGAAATTTCTTCCCAGCACAGTGCTTGCAATTTACTCTGCAGCTGCATATTTACATCTGGGCTTTACAATTTTCAGCCAGTGCCTTGACCCACTTGACATCCTTGCACTAGGCTCTGCAGTGCTGCAAGGAAAGGGCAGCAGACCCTGAACCCAACTCCCTCTATCAAACCTACATATCAGGTAAGAATAGCAAAGCAGAGGAATGCAGATGAAACTAGAGAGAATACATGGTGTTAATACATGCTAGAGAGAACACATGACAGTGTTAATCCTTTTTAATATTCCACATCACACCAGAGAGGATTTAATTGTTTTCTAAATGGCTCTAGGGCCTTTGAATGAGCAAACCTGTCCAACAGAGCAGATATTTATTTGAAAAAAAAAATCTCAGTAATAAATATTGATCTATCATAACCATAGATCATTCTGCAGTCACAGTAATTTCTCCTTGCCTAATTAAACTGTGCTAATATGAAAATGCAGGCCAGGCCCATAAGGCACAACAGATCTGAGGGAGTGTGGAAACGCCTGGAAGTTGCAAGCTCTGGGCAGAGAGGCAGAAAGGAACTGTGCCTGCATGCTAATGAACTCCACCAGATCATAATCCATACAGATGCAATTTAAATTCCCTTCCACATCCTCAACCTCAAATTCTTCTAATTAACCCGCAGCCATGAGATAAGCAGTCATGCAGAGGGGGGGAGATGTCTCAACTGAGGTGACAAAAGGCAAAAGACTACTCCTTGCCACTTCCCTCTCCTCAGGATTTGAAGGTTGTGTCAATCATTAAGCAAAACTCAGAGGGTTAATCAAAATGTCATTTACTTAATTTCCCCATGACATTTTAACTTTTACCTTATAAGCAGTCCTGGATTTAGAACTGGCAAAAATGTTCTGGCATTCATAAAACACACACTTCCACAGCCACGTGGCAGCACTTAAAAGCATTTCACTCCCACTTGACAAGGAGCTTTGTTAAAGATGGCAGGCAGTATTTCACCAGCTTGGCTTACACTTTTTGTTGAGACACTCAGCTTCCTACAGAGGCTTAAGTCTTGTAGAAGACAATTTATTTCTAGCTCCAGCACCATGCAGACTTGCAAGGATGCCATAGAAGAGAATTGTTACACTTTATTTCAAGAGGAGTCACAGCAACCCAGCAGTGTTGCATATTACTATGTGTAGAAACCCATTAAAAACCACT
Organism: Cossypha heuglini; assembly: GCA_027576195.1. Lineage (NCBI taxonomy): Eukaryota > Metazoa > Chordata > Aves > Passeriformes > Muscicapidae > Cossypha > Cossypha heuglini. Next base: position 25,240,738 of record JAODKT010001744.1, read on the forward strand.
CCCATTTCCCTCAAACTCTGGAGATACGATCTACAAATTGCAGCTCTTCACCAGCATCCCTATACAAATTACAATTCTTCAACAGCACTCCAATGCTGCCTTAACATATAAGAGGACAGATCTGGAGAGACCTGTATTTTTAGTAAAATTCCTTGTAATTTACACTCATTCAAAGCAGAATTTGTCAAAGTGTTTTTTAGTAATCACAATAAGACAAACTGCTGTCTAGGGTTTTGGGCATTTTCTATTTTTTTGTTGTTTAGGTTGTGGATTTTTTTAAATGAGTGGTAACAAAGAACTGCTTTCAGTAAGCATCAAGAGCCCTACTACTCCACCACAATTAAATGAGATGAAAAGTGTTTGATTGTCCATTTACCAGTACTTGCATATATGAAAAGATTTTGCCCATGCAGATGTATGCAGGTGTTTGTTTAACAAAAAGATCCTCACATTTTCTTTTTTTAAATACAATTCAGAAATCTGAAGGAGTTACACAATTTCATGAATGGCTAATCTCAGCTTTTCATCTCTATTACTGTTATTTTCAAATAAATTTGAGTGATCCCTTTAGTGTTTACATTAACATCTGGCTAGTATCTTACTAGCTTACTTGAAGAGAGTTGGTGGCATCATTTTGAATTTTAATGAAAACCACACTGCATAAATCACTGACATTAGATTCTCTACCAGCACACTTGGCCTTGATGGAAAACTGAAGAAGACAAAAATAATTAAATGTCATTGCATTACTGCAATTAAATAACCCAAATCATGGATTGTCTACAGCATCTGAGTATGACTGCCACAGTCAGTCTTTACACAGTTCAGGGGAAAAATTAAGAAGTAAACTTTAGGTCTCTTGATTTATGACACACCATATATTCTACAGTCACTTAGAAAGCTGTGATTTTTTTTTCCATCTCTGAGAAAGGAAAAATGCCACACTGGGACTTAACTTATACGAACATTTACAAGTATTTTTAGACAGATAATACTGATTTGTTTTGTCAAACTACCTGCTACTGTACTCCTATATTCCTAACAGGCAGTCATAGCACAGACTGAGACAGGGAAAAACCTGAGATATACTAAACCTGACAAGTGAGTCAGACTCTACTCACTTAGGTCTTTTATTCCATGCTGTGCTCTGAGAGAGAGAAAGAGAGAGAGAGGCACTACTCCAGGTCTTACTGTGCTTTATATTGCAGCTTCTAAACAGGAGAAGCTCAGGCTATTGGAGATGTCCAGAAAATACAGAGAATACATGTCAGGCTGATTTTCTTATCTGTATCTAGAGATGTGTTAATTTATGCACAAATCTAGCGGTGTGTAATGCTTTTCTCCCTACTAGCTCTGCCAAGTTAATGTTAAGCATTTTCATAAAATGAATACTATTTGTGGTCTTCAACCTGAGAAAGTTCTTGACCTGAATGAGCTTTTCCTTCATTGATAGTGAGAGATCTGAAGTTTGCTGAGCTCGTTTCACACTGAGGGATTCATCTTTCACAGCCAACAGAGCTGAAGTCTCTGAAATTTAAACTCCAAGCAAGATCTCAGAGAAAAATAGAAACATATGTCTCACATTAAGAACTGAGACCTAAAAACGTTACATAAGTATTCATACTGACTTTAGAATAATTTACTGCACAGCAGTGAGCATGGGCACTGAGAATGCCATCTGCTGGTAAAAGCAGCATGAGGGAGCACAATTCCTTGTAAGGCAACTTCCGAAAATCGGAAAGGTTAAGAAACATGATGTGGATTTGTTCTTTGGTTTCTGTTTGTTAGTTAGTTAGTTTGTTTTAACCGCTAATTTTTTCAAGAAATAGTAATAGTGAAGTTTTTTTCAATAAAGTAGTTTTACCTGCATGATGTGATGAATTTTACGTAGAAACTTTGGTGGGAATGGATTTGGAACCAAAAGAAGAGTATTACTCCTTTATTTTGCACTGGGAAAGACTAACTTTGGAAAATAGTAATGACTTAATAGACATCATGTATAACGAGGAAATACGAATAGAGCTGAAAGACTGAGATTGCTTGTACTTTCTTGTTCTTCTGGAGGGGAAGCCATACAAGGAGCAGCTGGGGTCACTTGGTTTGTTCAGCCTGGAGCAGATGACACTGAGGGGAGACCTCACTGTGGTCTTTAACATCCTCACAAGGGGAAGCAGAGGGGCAGGTCTTGATCTCTTCACTCTCATGACCAGTGACAGGACTTGAGGTAACAGGAGGAAGCTGAGTCAAGGAAGGTTTAGTCTGGATATCAGGAAAAAGGTTCTTCACCTAGGCTGTGGTTGGACACTGGAACAGGGTCCACCATACTCCTCAGGGAAGTGGTCACAGCACCAAGCCTGATGGTTTTCAAGGAGTGTCTGGACAATGCTCTCAGACATTGGTGTGTGTGATTCCTTGGGTGCCTGTGCAGGGCCAAGAGCTGGACTCGGTGATCCTTGCAGTTCCCTTCCAACTCATGAAGTTCTATGATTCTGTAATTCTCCTATTTCACAGGATCTCAAAAGTAATTCTCGTGATTTTATTAACTATTTGGTGCAAACATTCAAAGTCTAAGTCTCTACAGTAGAAATTGAAAAAAAACCAATCAAACTCAGCAGTGAATCTGTTTGTTATTGTGCCATCACCTAGAGCAACTGTGATTCCAAGCTTTCTGCTGCCAGTTTGTGATTTGACCACAAATTGTGGACAATACCTGTCTGGTAACTCCTTTTACAAAAAGTGACTGTTGTTATAGGACTACAGCAAGGCAGATCCACATCTCTGCTGGTTTCAGTACTGTCTCTGCTGGGTTGAAAACATCTTTTCTTTCTGTTTTTCTTCCCCTCAGTGATTATTGATGAGGTGTTTAATTGTGTCCTGTTCCACAGCCAACAACCAACAAAGTTACCTAAACTATCTAACAAAAAACAACCGGTCTAATATTGCCCTAGTGTTTTCTGAGAGTGTCCCATCTTTGCAAGCCATGGGACAGTACAAAATATTACATGGGAGTAATATTTTGTGGGGTTCAGCGAGGACTTTGGTCTAAATATAATATGATTATTGCTTAGACTAAGTTAAAAATCACTGACAATGAGATGTCCATCTGCTCAAAAGGAAAATCAACAAAAAAGTAGGAAGTGTCAGATGTCAACTCCAACATATTTAACAGCAGAGGGAAGCCAGAAAAAAAGAAAAAACTACAAAACATAATTCGTGAGCAGAGTTGTCCCTGACCACAGCTTTTCCTAAACTCGTCTCTTAGAAAGTAAACATTTATTTATTGTCAGCTGTGGTGTGGCTCCAAGAAAGGCAGTGCACCTGGAAGATCCAATGCTGACCAGATGCCATTCACATTCTACTCTGACTTACTCTGACATATAGGAAGGCTCCAGGAGGAAGAGCATGGGTAAAGGAAGAAAAGTGTCATCTTGGATAAATACGAGCTTCTCTCAAATCTTGTAAACATCTGCTAATTGAAAACAGCATTTCACCCATTTCAGGAAAGAAGGGAACAGGATTTAAGGTTTAAAATAAGCTCAAGAAATGAAAACAAAAAATAAATAAGGAAAATAGGAAAAGTAGTTTTAAATGTTAGTGTCACAGAATAAAGCCTTTGATCTCTGCTGTGTCCATGCAAAAACTGCCCTTGCAGGGATACCAAAGCTGTCTCTGAAACAAGGTAGAACCCTGTTAACTCAGAGCTGTGGTGAAGGTAAATGCTGGTGTGGTGAGACTCTCCTGATGGGTCTTCCCTGAGAGGCTGGTGAGATCATTCTTCTCCAAGGGACTGCAGACTGGGGCTGCACTCTCCTGGGTGAGGTAGCAGCCCATCTGTGGCTGTCAGGGTAGCTCTACACAGGACTGCCCTGCACTCCACTCTTTCACTTCCAATTGTGAAAGAAAGATTTTAGGGTGGCCCCTTCTTTTAACATCGTCGTTGGGGGGTTTTTTTGTGACTAAAAAGACAAGAAGGCAAAATGTTTTAAATCTGCCAGGATTAGAATATTGCCCTGAATACACCACACTGAATACAACACACTACTGCTACCCTGAAAAGCAGTAGGCACTGTGGTAAAAACTCACTTGATTCTCAGAGCACTCTTAGGAGTGCATGAAAACACAGGTAATTTCACAGATGCCCAGCTGTCTCCAACACTGCATGAAAACATACTCCAGTTAGGAATGAAAGTCAGTGGAGCATAGACTGTTCAAGTATGTAACATGCTGTGTGAAACACAAAAAAGTAGAGATGCATAAAATAAAGTGAATCTATAAGTGTTTTCCAGATTCTCTGCAGGAAGCTGATTCCTTGGCCCAGAATATACTTTCAATTTAAAGCAGTTTAATTAGAAAGGGAGCACACAGCTCATGAAACAGTCCAGAAATGAAAACAATACCTTTTCAGGTATGCAGGGGTCTAATGAATGGTTGTATTATACTGTTCAAGAGGCTGACTAGTAAGTCTATAATGTTTAAGGAAATCTGCTATCTTGGTATCCTTGGTCTCCTTCTGATTACTGTCTACAAATGTCTGTGGAGAACCCATGACCCACACCCATTAGCACAACCCAGTAAATGGGCTTCCCCCACTCAACAGCTCCTAACAGATTAATACTATCAGATCCTGCTATTCATCACAAAATGAGTATGTTGGCAAAGTCTCCTTTCACATGATAATCCACTGCTTGACATGCAACACACTATCCCACCAAAGCTGAAGACAAAATGTGATTCTTGTTATAATTACAGGCTTTAGTAGGTACAGAGGGTTGATAGGTGCAGAGCAAGTATTCTCACTTCAAGAATACAATCAGTACAGCCAAACTATTTAAGCCATTGAGATGGTGCTATGATCAAAGATGCCCGTCCCTACTTTTTAAAGGGTCACTTAAGTAATATGTCATCTCAATTTAGATTTCTTTTGAGTAACTTTGATGTTTTTCATGTGTTATGTTGAAAGGTGAAATGTTTTTGATCTGATTCAGCAATTCACACTGTAGGACACAATAAAAAAAAACTCACACAAGTTCAAGCAGGTTTTAGATAGCTAGCTAGCTAGATAAGACAGCAGATTGAAACATAAGAAGAACGGAATTACAGAAACAGTGGACAGGAGGATTAAAATATGTAAAGTTGCTTAGAAATGGTAAATGTACAAAAGCCTAATTAGTATTGAAAAATATTTAAATCTTCCATGTCTAATGAACTTTTAGAATTTGAGCTTTGCAGCTAGTAATGATAGGTTTGAAAAAATCAATAGCACTAGATAAATTATTATGAGCAATGCCATTAAATTATTAGTTTGCGACAAGCATGAAATCCTATCCCAAGATATTCTTGAAGGCTTGCTTTCTATTTAAAGTAATGGCCACATAAAATTTTTTTTTTTTTTTTAAAGTTTGTCTAAGTGCTGTGCAAGTTCTAGAAGACCAGAAAAACTATAGGACAGTCTGAGGTTAAGAAAGCATGTTGGAGGGATGTAATACTCATGACAGGATGTGTGCAGTTTGCAAGCCTTAAGACCAGAAGCAAGACTTCTGTAGTTGGACTCATAGGGCTCTGTCAAACTTCATCCCCTTTACTTTGAGAAGTTCAACAATGGTGTCAGCAAAAAAAATTTGGCCATAACACAATTACCTGCATGCAATATCATGCACAGCAACAAAAGCTATAGTAGAGGAGGAAGGTGGCATGTTTAGCTACTGAGGTGGGGGCTGTTCAGAGATGGCTGGGCATTATCTTGCCTGCATGACATGCTGAGCCATTTCTTTCACTGTGCTATTGGTTTGGTTTCAGTTGTTTCTGTGGTTTTGTCTTCACCTATTAATTCACCTTTATCTGGAACCATAAGTTGTCTTACTTTTGCTCTTTCCAGTCTCTCAGGTGTGTGGGAGATCCTCAATCCACCATGAAGAGCTTACAAGGTGTAGGAAAACTTATCCATGACTCAGGACATGGGAGCCAAAGCTAGGATCAGTCTGCTCTCCAGAAGAGCTACAATTGCCATTCAACTTGTCCAGCTTCCAAAGGCAGCCTCTGAGAGCAGGGAGTTGACTTCCACGTGAAAGTCTGTGTGGTTCCTTAGAATCACTCAGATTGCAAAATCCAAGAATATGGCTAATCTTTTGCAAGAGGTTTTATTTTATTTTGCTTTGGGGGGTCTTTTGTGGGGTTGATTGCTTGTTTTAAATAAAACCTCAAGTTTTCCAGAGTTACAGACGGGCATAATGTCCCACACCAAGCTATACTCAAGACAAGGGCAGAGGGACACAGGATGGTGACTCATCTCACCATTACAGACAAGCTTTCAAGTACTAAAATACATAAAATTTCAACACCAAAACAATACCGAAATTCACACAAGTTTGTTTATAAATTGGTTATTATTTTATTGCAATTTTTTACACTCAATTTTTTATTTTACCAGGAACTGGTTTTGAATCATGAACAGATTAAAATCTGCAAATCCAGGTCACCAGGAGCACTTCTCTTCTCCTCAGCTCTAGGAACAGGTTACCACCAGCAACTACAATCCCAAACTAACTATCTTGTCTTTTTGGGGGGGTTGATGTAAAAACATGCACCTTTGTTACAGAACTATCCAGCTTTCTGTTTGTGACTATTACTGACTGCAGTGCTTGACTCCCCTGCTCATAGGGACTGTGAGGTACTGTGGGATACTCCTGGCAGTCAGGATCACATGGATTTGCAGCCAGCACCTCTTGTACCTGTCTCTACAAGGCAGAAAACAGCTGGAGCACTTCATGCTCCTGCAAGGCTGGTATCAGTAGCCACAATGGCTCATTCTACAGATGGCAGTGGGAACAAACATGAGCTCCCCATTCCACCCAGTCTGGAGACAGGGAGTGTCTCAACTCCTCTTACTTGGGCCTGGTTCTAGTCCTGAATATAGTGGTAGGCAATTCACTTCAAAAAAAGTATTAGTTTTGTCTTTCAAGAAAAAAGATAAAATGTTCACTTTTTTCCTAATTATGGGGGTATTTTTGTCTTTGTTCCAACTTCAAAATACTAGATAGTACTTTTTCTAATCCAAAATCCAATCCAATTATTTCATAGGCCTTTGGATCAAGTCTCTTCTCATTATAAAATCCAATTAATACCTTTAATGTTTCTCTTGAGTAACTGATAAATTAGATGAGAAAGTAACGAATTCCACAGAAGTGAAGCACATAAGTCTTAACAAAATTAAGAAAAACAGACATCTGACAAAATGTTGCACATGACAAAAAGAAGTTAGTTTCTGCTTAAAAATTTATCATAATCCATAATGGAAGAGATAAGAGGTAGGTCATCTGTAAATGATATAGAGGTCAGAAATAAAATATTTTTGAAGTTTTCAGGTTCAGAAATCCCTCATAGACAAAATATTATGAAAAAGATTGAGGAATCTCACAAGCAACATATTAATAATTATAATTCTATCAGACAACCCCTAACAACATGAATACATATTTGTGAATATACCATTAGGTATGCTTAGTTTTCATTTTAATAAAGATGAATGAGGATTCAAATTTCATAATGCAGTTAAAATTCTATCATTATTCATAACTAACTTAATCTTGTGCCTCTGGTAGCTGCCTCACACAGGCCAAAACCTGTTCCAATAAAACATGGGCCATTCTAAAACAATTACTGTATTTAATTTTGATACAAGGCATTTAAAAATAACCTCTCACTAATATTGCTGATTCATACTAACAGCTTAGCATTAGCAGGTACCGGTGTTTTGGCAGCAATGCAAATTCATGCTAATTTTCTTTGAGATCTTTCCTAAAAAAAGCAGAAATGGAAGGCAATGCCAGAACGATTGTCACATAAGTGCAACACCTTACTCACTGCAAAAAAAAGATGATAAAGAGACTTACTAGCCCATCTGTGAAATTTCAAACAGTACTAAGAAAAGAAGGCTTTGACAGTTCTTGTATCCAAACACATAGGCTATTACACTGTAGGCTGGACCACCGAAATCCTAGCATTTCTCCACAAAAGCCCAGGAGCAGGCCAGTGCATATGCTCCCACCAACATGCTCCACCAGGGGCTCCTGGCTTTGTGCTGCTGGGCAGCTCCACGGCTGCAGCGCTGGACCAGTGGCAGCTGCAGGTCACCCTGCAGGGACACCATTCGCAGCCACTGCAGCGTGAGTCAGCTCAATTATCTTTGCCAGTCTGCCTCCATTTTCCTTCTCTCAATGCGCAAATACTTTAAGACACAAAGCAAGTCTAGGAGCCAACTAAAATTAACTCCAAACATATAATGAGCTAAAATGATTCCACTCAATAGCTACTCCAGCTACCATCACAGCCTCTAAATACCTGAAGAATCATATTTGTAGCATGTACCTAAATGTGTATATCAGGCTACCTGAGACCTTAAGCAAAATTAATTCCTAGGCAGTTATGGCACTCTAATAGTGCCTGAAAAATCTGGTCTTGACTTCTTGTCCCTTTTCCCTTTCTTTCATTTCAAATTATAGGTTTAGCCCTATGTCCTGACTTGAGGAATTTTGAGGAACTGCAGTTTTCAAGTAAATCAGCACAAAGCCCATGCTGTTCAGGATTTTATTAGTGACTCCACAATCTCACATGGCAAGCTACTAGGTGTGATGTTAACTGGTTTTAGATCTGCTTTGACCATGGAAATGGGACTAGACACCATTTTGTCAAAGCACAGACCTGTGCACACTGATGACCAAAATTCCCAGATCCAAAAATTCTTTACTGGTTATGAGCAGTCATAAACAGCAACTTTTGAAATGGTAACTGTCAGAAGGGAAGTTGTTAAGGTTTTATGCAACAATGACAGTATCATAGAGCAAAGGCTTTTTAGGAAGCCTGAAAGAGGCAAGCTCACTGCTGCTGATGATGCAGGTGGCTGCCAAGAGGAAATAAAACATGTCTTGCACTTTGCCAAGATCCCCTCTGGCTGCAGGCAGGCTGGCAATAAAAATGTCTTAGGTACAGGTAAAGAAGAACTCAAGTAAGCAGTTGGTGTCTGCACTGGCTGATGGGCAACAGGAGGCCTCCTATTCAGGTATTATCCAGATAGGAAATACATATATATGTCCTTGATAATCACAGAACAAAGTAAAAAGTAGCCACAGTACATAGCTTGAGCAGTATTTATTAGAATGTTGGGGGTGAATAGCTATTTAAATAAAATAGATTTTAACTAGAAAAGGGCTTGAATATCCATGAGTGCAACAGTCAAGTGTCCCCAGATGGAAACTAAGGGATAAAATATGAGTGTACAGTCTTACAGAAGGGCCCTCAACAGCTTCACCCTCCCCCATCCTAAAACATGGGTCTTTTGTGAAGCTGCTTTATGCAGCTGAAACTTTCTTGCTAATTAAGCAAAGATTGGTAGGTACAGCTGCAATTTCAAATGAGCTTTTTCCAAGACCCTCCACTTGTTCTGCCTCACTGCCAGATGCACATTTCCTTTTCCAGCTCGTACATTGTTTGCATTTTTTTGTCCTTTTCATATTACCGTAAGATGGAAGTTATCAGCACATGACAAAGAAAACAGAGGCACCACTGGAGTACCCCTTTAAAGTCATGCTGCCTGTCGTTGTGGCAACCACTTAATTAGTTGCATAACTCATTTTTCACCAGCACCTGGCAACATCACCAATCAAAGATCTGTTATTATTAAGGAGTCTGCTAACTCAGCTGCTTTACAAGGTAGCAGAAAAGATCTGCTGGCATTTCCATTCTGAATCTTATTTTTTGGGAATCATAAATCACTCATAAATTAGCCAACAGCTGAATACAATGTGCACAAATACCACCGTGAGAACCCGTCCCCTTGAAAAGAACACAAAAAAAGTCCTGGGATCTAATCATGCTCCCTGCAGTACTAGTATATGCATTGCTATTCGCTACACAGGGAGGGGGAATTAGACCTTAAATTCTTTAAGTGAAAACACCCAAATGCTTTGACAGTCTCTTGCACGTCTCTCCTTTGACATCATAGGCATATAGCATGGGGACAGGATTAGCCCCATTTCCTCCAAGCTTCCTTTTGCAGAAAGATTCCTAACCTTCACATTGCTGCTGTCCATATCCTCAAGTGTTCTGAGAAGCACACAAACATGTACTGAACCAGCACTGCAATTACCATAATTAAACATGATAATCAAACAGCCTCCAGCCAGCCAGCAGTCGGACCTGAAAAAACCAGGGCTTTCCTCAAGAGTAAACTGTCCCTATATGTGAGCTGCACAGACTTCAGACTCAAAGGGCTGGGGAAAAAAAGCTTGTTTAATTACATTCCACAGGCAACCCCATCACCTTGGATGAATACTTCCCTTGGACAAAAGGTCACCTAGTTACCTAAATTTCGTTTCTGAGTTTGGGACCATAAAGGAATACATACTTACAATCATCTCTTTAGTATCAAAGTCGACCTTTTCAGTGGTTGAACACCCAAAATTTAACATTTGGGTGCTGTAACAGAAATTGAATGTTCTGAAATGTTATTAGAATGTGGTAACAAAGAAGCCTTCTCTCTGCCAAACAGCAAAGAGGATACAAAGGAGCCTCAAGCAGAATTCAACATCAGAGAAAAGCAGAAAGAAAATAATTCTGATCTGTACAGTGGGATTCTGGAGGTACAAATGCACTTCTCCACAAAATTTTAGACAAGAAGATGGTCAAAGCAGATAGCTTTATCCCTCGATATCGCCTTTATTCAAGTTTCAGGCTCCCTTAATGCTCTTTAAGCAGAGATTTTGGCAGTTTATTGTCTGAAGATTGAGCAGTAGTGAAAAACACATTCATTTCTGCTTGTCAGAGATGTTGATGAATTCCAGTCACATGCAATTAAGCTGGAATTCAACACAATGGCAGATTAAACAGTGAAGTCTAGACAAACAAGGGGAAAAAAAAAAAAAAATCAATCAAAAATACAATTCCCAGAGAAAAATTCCTAAACAAGTCTACATTGTTTCTGCTGAAAAAGGGGTGCACAATCTTATTATATGAAAGTAGAGTATTTGCTTTATTTTAATTCATGCAGTGGTATTAGACTGTATCATCTAAAAAAGACAGTAAAAATGCTACTCATGCTGTAATATTTTTGCTACAGGAGTAACACAGGATCTTTAAGTTTTAAAGTAAAACATAGATATGTCAAAAATGGGATACATTGCATTTTGCATTTCCTTAAGATAAATTTCTTCTCTGTAAAGCAAAGCAAAAAATGTCACTGAGAAGTTGACTAGTCATCATGACATTTAAAATGAAATTAAAGACAAGTATTCTAGGCCCCAGTTTACATCCACATAAAAAAGGGCTACATGTGTTTACTCAAAAATCTTCATGCTGTGTATTGTTTTATTAGCTATGTTGGTTTTCAAACCAGAGGACAAATGATAGAAGTATATAATTTTTTCTTAACTCTGGCAGTGCTTTACTCTCTCTAGATATGGGAAGATACAGCAAAAACTGCTTTAACATATGCTGCAAGAAGAAAAAGTTAGTTACACAAGACATTTTTGTACATTATTCAAAACCATCAGGTCAGTGCTGTCAGCCTAGCAAGGCATCAGGGTCTCTTTGTCAACAATGTACAGCAACTGACCTCAGGAAGTTCATTTAGTAGCATTATACAAAATTTAATAGCCCTTTTACTCCCCACATGAGAGATGTTCCAGAAGCTGGAATTTCCAACACTCGTCAGTACTGGGTTGTACTGTACAACAGCACCCAACATGCACATGGCCACAATAATTACACCAATGACAGAAACCTCTACTACTTTGAAAAGGTCATGTATGTTCACATGAGAAACCTGATTAAATTCATCCATACTCATTCAGCAATGGTATTAAAAGTAATGAGATCTAAGAAAACTTACCAAACACTTGATTCTCGAGAAACCAGAACAAACCCAAACTTTGTACTTCACAACTGGTAAACAAATGTTTCACTTTATTGAATGAATCCTCTTAAGGAAGAATGGGCTTGGAAAACAGGCAGCAAAAGAGATTTAGTCTTATTAGACCTATGCATTTCTGATTTCCTCATATAAGCCAAAGAAAGTTCCTGTGAATGAAGGTAGACTCACCATAACTCAGTTTCTCATACCAAGAACCACAGCTAAGCTGAAGTCCTTTGGGAAGAAACACGGGCTTGAGCTGCAGTTGTGCAACCGCTGTGACATCAGTTTTGGCTCTGCCAAAGTACAGAGCTAACCTTTCCAGTTATTGTTTTGTATGTACTCTACCTACCACAATAAGCTTCTGTCACTGGACTACTAGACTGAACAGTTTCTTCATATAGCACCAATCAAAAAGTGAGTTTTCTTAACTCTAAGAAGGCCCTAAAACTAATGGGCCAGGCAGTTTCAGAGTGTAGTTTAGCAGTTCTGCTCTTAAACTCACCTCGAACTTCAGGAGAGAATCGAGCTGAATGGCGAGACACAAAAAGTTTCAGTTCTTGATCCAAGTTGCATTCGACCAAGTTTGTGTCCCATGACCGGATTCCTAAAATTCAAAATACAAAACACATCTAGCTTGACACATGAGCACTGGAAGTTTTAACAGAGTATTACTCTATTTGCATTCAAGCTATTTGCATATTTCTAAATTCCAAGCCCAGCCTCGCATCCTTCCAAGGCACACAGCTATTTTTAAAAATGCTTTTGGAAGGATTCTGACAGGAATCAGAAAGAGCCAATCTGTCTTTCCTAAGGGTGACCATTCTTTAAGGCCCCAGATTTAGAAGTGCAGTAGTAGCCACTTCACAGTAAGTTACCAATATCCCTGACATGACTTTAAAATCGCAATATAGAGTTTTACAAAAACAGAAGAGTGAATCACTCAGAGAACAATTCAGTCATGTTGCCCTTTTGAGAAGAAAAAGGCAGATTACCTAGCATGTTGCTAGTTAATATTTAAATACAAAGGATTAAATTGCTGACTTCTTCATTCAGTATCTTTCAAGTATACCATATTTTAAATTAAAATTTAAGTGATCTTTTATTTATGAAGTGTCAGAACTCTAGTTTTGAGATTTGAAAATGCTGTGCTTGATCTTTTTTTTTAAAAACCAAACCGCACATCTCTGTTCCCTACTGTTTTCCCCCCAGCTACTTAAAAAGTGAGACACATGATACTTATACAACCAAAAATATATTATTCCAATGCAGATTTTTAAGGACTGAAATTTGACCAGGAAAAAAAAAAAAAAAAAAAAAAAAAAAGAAGTGCATTGACGCCAAA
>JAODKT010001744.1:25262586-25295552 GCA_027576195.1 Cossypha heuglini
GGTGCTACAATAAAAGAGAGATATAAAACTATTGGAGGATGGCCAGAGGAGGGCCTTGAGGGGAAGCTGTATGAGGAACACCTGAGGTCACTTGGTCTGTTCCGTCTGAGGACGCTGAGGGGAGACCTCACTGCAGTTACAGGTTCCTTGTGAAGGGAAGGGCAGGGACACACTGATCTCCTCTCTGTGGTCACCAGTGACAGGACCTGAGGGAATGGACTGAGTTTGTGTCAGGGGAGGTTTAGGTTGGATATCAGGAAAAGCAGAGGGTCGCTGAGCACTGGAAGAGGCTCCCAGGGAAGCGGTCACAGCATCAAGCCTGGCAGAGTTCAAGGAGCATTTGGACAATGCTCCCAGACACATGGTGTGATTCATGGGGTGTCCTGTGCAGGGCCAGGATTTGGACTTCAGCAATCCCCTTGGATCCCTTCAAACTCAGGATATGCTGTGATTTTTTTTGAATTTAAGAACTTTACTGAAACTGAAGCATCTCAGAAGGCCATTTTCATTCAGAGAAATGCCAGTCTGAGGACTGCACAATGTGTCATGAAGGGCATTTTTCAGGTGGGTAGGATTTCTTAAGGATAAGCAGGAAGGCCTAACTTCTAGAGATGGAGATTTGCCAGCCTAGACCTGAGGTCACAGATTCACAGAATGGCAGGTTGGAAGGGGCCTTTGAAAGTCATTTTGTCTAATTCCCCTGCTCAAGCAGAGCCACCTGGAGTAGGTCTCCGAGGGCAGTGTTCAGTGGGGTTTGAATATCTCCATGGATGGAGACCACCCCTATTCTGGGCTACTTCTGATCCATGATGAAGTCAAGAATGTGCAACCAATACTATAGCAGATAATACCTGTAACATTGTGTACCTTACCTGACACCTTCTCAATGTGACCATCATTCTCAATACCCCCACTCCACCTCACCCCCCATTTCCTGTAATCAGAAGTTCTACCATCCCCAAGTGGTCCAGGCTTTACTTCCCAGAGTCTCCTCAGTGCATTGCTCCTTTGGGGCAGCTTGGAGAGCATGCAGCAGCAGCAGCACAGGTGCAGAGGGACAGCCAGCACATCACCCTGACCCCAGAAGGGCGGAAGTGTCACCCTGCAGCTGCTGGCCATGGTGTGATTAGTAACGAGCCCTTCCCTGCCAACACCCAGATGTGTGGTTCATGAAGACAGCTCCTCCTGCCTTCCCCCACTTTTTAGGCAGGGAAGCATCTTCATCTCCAACATCCTCAGGCTGGCACTGCCAGAGATGCTCCTCCTGAAGCAGTGACCTTGCAATAGCCAGGGTCACCAGAGAGCTGTACCTGACTCTGGGGAAATACATTTTACAATGGTAGTCTTTAACTACATGGAAAATAAAAATTACTTGACCAACATTCATTTCAGGTATTTTAAATATATTACTTCAATTTTATTGATTACTTTTTAAATTGCAAAGGAGAGAAGGCTTTTATTTGCTCATGGTGAAATATCCACTTCAACTGGTATTTCATCTGTTTCACTCCTTCCACTTTCTCCACAGAAAAAAGTTAAATTTAACAAAAATAAAAAAAAAAAAAAAAGAAAGTGAAGAAAGCAACACTATTGCTTTTAAAAATAACATTTTCTCTCACTTTTAGCTTTCTGTCTTGAAGTGAGAGTAAAATAACACCAAATAACATTTTGCCTTAGTTCCCAGTAAAAACATTAATTATTTTTTATCAGAGTAATTTCCCTCTTTAGTGGAAAAAAATAGAAGTAAAAACAAAAAAAACCCCAACTTTATTTAACTGCAATGAGAATTGAATGAAGAGAAAAAGATATTCCACTGGACTATTAAAAAGAGACAAATTAAAAAATAATTATTTTCCATAATTTTATCCTGACATTTGCTCTGAAAAGAACATGTAGCTTTTCATGAAAATAAGATGATTGCTTCTCCACTGTTGGAGGGAAAATACAGCAGTTTTAGGTAATTAGATCATGTTTACTAATTAGGATGATACTTAAAATTCAGCAATAAATGATAATAAAAGCACTGAAGTCAAAGGTACCCATTGTACCACAAAGCTGGATGGATAATTAAAACATCATCAGCTGCAAAAGCAATGGTAAGACAAAGTGGTTGGCATCAAGCAGTAGTTTTGAGCATCCTTTGAGCCCAAGGCTCAGTTGTCAACCCTTCTGAACAAGAGACAGAATGGTCTGTTGATGTAGGATATAGTTAGAGTTTCAGGAGATGAGTTTGTCAGGGTTCTAATTCTTACTGAAGGACTGCAAGTTACATTCAAGGTAATTTCATTTGGGTGCTAGGAGTAAATACAATTTATCTCCCATCACACCAACCTGAAGAACCCAATGGTCTAGAGTGCCCATATGTGCTTCCTTTCAAGCCAGTTTTAGAGCTTAATCTTGACTTAGGAGAGGAGACAAATCAAGCTATAGGTTTAGGATGAGTAAGTACACTATCACTGGCCTAGTTTGGGGGCAGCTGGAAGCTGAGAGTTCATGCACTGGGCTGTTGGCTGCCGTGACACGTTCAGCCTGACCACAGGCTGCCCAAACCCTGCCTGCCCTGGCAGCATACCCTGTCCATGCCCATCAGGAGAACCATCAGCCAAGGTGCTAGTGCCTCAACTCACTACAGGCACAAAGGAGAAAAATACCAAATGGCTCTTGGCCACATGCTGATACTCAGGTGGCAAAAGCACTTGGAGGTGCTCTAAAGAAAAGGGTGGGTTGGTTGTTTTTGTTGTTTTCTCTCCAAGCTGAATTGTCTAAAACTGCCTCTGGGAACCAAACAGCAAGTAATGTTTTCATGTAGTTTTAAGATGTGCCTTGCAATACTTTTCAGAGGTTACGTGCTAGCTCTGGTAGTTCTGTAGGATTTGGAGTTGCTTTTTATTATTATTTTGCTAGGGTCCTGTTCTCTCAAGCACACTATAATAGAAATGGCAAATTGCTACAGCATAGAGAACAGGAAGAAAGAAATCTAGGCAAGCATCATTTCATAGAGTGTGCTGACAGGCTTCTGAACACAGAATCTGGGGAAATGCTCCACCTTCCTACTGGAAAGGTCTGGTCCTACACTGGAGGCATCATAACTCTTCAAGGCTACAGCATTTAATGTATTGCATAGCTGCAACCAGAGTAGTGCATCATTTTGCACCCTTGCCCAGGACTTTGTGTGCATGCAAGGATCTCGATGCAGCCTTTCATTCTAGCGCTCTTACTATGTAGAAAGTTACAATGAGTTCTCTTCCTAAAATAATGGTTTGTGAGTCTGATACTGCCTAAAGTGTTTAGCCATTCTACTGATGTAGCCTTTAGTCTTACTGTTACAATAATTCAGTCCTTTAAGTGTTTCAATTACCAGAAAGCCTTATATTTTTTCCATAGAACTTGATACTCAAACAGCATAAATGATAGAAATGGTTAATTTAATTTTATATGTATCTCAAAACAAATTCCAGAGTTGTTCATTCAGACCACCTACATGACTGACCATCTGGTTCGTTTCTCCTTTTGTGCACTTTGTTATTTTGGCTTATTGGCAATGTTAGCATTTGTAGATTTTGCAGCATCATTTTGGCTTGTTTGTTTGTTTGTTTGTTTGTTTCCCTTTGTTTTCTGTTGTTATTTATTTGTCTGCCCCAGACACTCCAATAGGCTGACACAAAGCAAAGATGATTTAAGGGTGCTCTTTAAATTAATAAGTCATTCCTAGTCATTGGCATTTTGCTGTAGGTTGGGATGTGCTGACTAAGAGTTGCACTGCAGAATTTACTGAAAGGCCTGAGTGAAGGGTGTACAGCAGGGTGCCCAGAGAGCTCAGTAAGCATTTTGCTAAAGGCCCTGCGTTTTGAGAGTTGGCAGAGACCACCACCACTGGGCATTCTGATATAAAGTTCACCATCAGTGTTTGTTTTGTGCCCAAGAGTGTGCCTTGAGTCCTGCCATGGCAGTGCCCCGAGAGTCCTTGTGGAGCTGGAACCATGCTTTGGGATAGACAGGGTCTGCCATGATTTCCTCCTAAAAATTGTCCTGAATTTTGTCAGGTTGTAATGTAACTTTCTTGTCAGAAATTGCATTATAATCTCTTTGGGTAATTCTAGAATGGTGTTATATTTCTGATATACAGAGAAATTTTGTTCTTTCTCATTATTTGCAAAGGCTGTAGAGCAACAATGTTAGAGCCGTTGCTGAAAAGTATGATTAACAATGCAATAATATAGATCCATGACCAAGTACATTACAAAATGCAGAAAATAAGCATTTTTTAAAATATTCTTTTCCAAATATTCATAGTCTGGTTTTTGGAGTTGTTCTGTGCAGGGTCAGGAGTTGGACTAAATGATTCTTGTGGGTCCTTTCCAAGTTAGGTTATCCTATGATTCCTTTAAATATTCTGTTTAGTTTTCCCTAAGATAGCATGAACTTCTTTAATTGTGGGGGTTTGTCCAGCTTCTCCTTATGCTGATTCCAAAACCATTTTGAATTCCAAATTTGAAAGGCACAATTTTTCAACACTCAAGGAAGACAAAATTGTATTAGCCTGACTTATTTTGCTGCAGGCATACTTATGAGATAGCAGCTATTATATTGTCATTAGGTGGGACAATAGTATATACTTGTGTATATCACATAAATGATACAAGAAAAACCTCTTTCTCCTCCCAGTAATACTGGAAATACTACTTCTTACATGCAGGAATATCTTCTTCCATGGCAGCACAGAAATATTGCTATTTCTGGGATAACACAAAGTGCTATTGCACTCAGTTTTGTGAAAAGGCATGAATGAATATATCTTTTCCAAGCAAAGTAATGGATATACATTGCATAGGTAGAATGTAATCTCCACTTTTGAGTAATATAAAGGCACTGTATTTTGGCAATACATGGTCAGAACTGTTTTTCCATACTTCTCTGAGAAAATCCCGGTTCCACAAACCACTAAGTGTCAACTCTGTATTAGGAAATAGGTTTACTAATAAATTGAGAAAACAGGTTTCTATCTGGATATCCTTACCACAGGGTCTGTATGTTTTCTTTGGAGGATTTGTGTTGAGTAGTCAGTCACAGTATAGTCATAGTCATCACTGAGAGAAAGCACTCAAACAAATCCCCGTGACCCGTGGGTCATGAACTTGTTCACTGCTATATTCCTACATTTATACATTGTATTTTTAACAGCATTAAAGTCATTATAGGAGATTCATTCAATGAAAATGTTTGTTTATCTCCAAAGGAGTCTCTGATTGCTTCTTGCTTTTTCAAGATCTCAAGCTATAGGCTCAGTCTTCCAGTTTGATCACATCATTTTCCTTGGGTTCAGTTAAAGTCTCAGTCTGATTTGAGAGTAATGAACTCAGAAGAGAGCATAAAACAGCTGTCCATGGCCATTTTTGTAGAAAAATAAATTAAAGCTGCAGTAGAAGGACGAGTAAATCTCCATCTAGATGAAAACTGCTAAAGCCACCATCTTATGGTGCAAAGTACTGAGAAGAGGAATTAATGGAAGAAAAGATTGGGAGACTGTGCTGGTTTTGGCAGGGATAGAGTTAATTTATTTTTTCACAGTAGCTTCTATGGAGCTGTGTTTTGGATTTGTGCTGAAAATGGTGTTGACAATGTAGAGATATTTTCATTATTGCTGAGCAGTCCTTTCTGCCAAAGCCTTTTCTGCTCCTCACACCACTCCACCAGTGAGAGGGTCGGGAGGTACAGGAGCTGGGAGGGGACACAGCTGGAATAGCTGACCCCAGCTGACCACAGGGATATCCCAGACCATATGGCATCATGCTCAGGATATAAAGCTGGGGAAGATGAAGGAATAGGGGTGTGTTCAAAATCAAGGCATTTGTCTTCCCGAGTCACTGTTTTTGCACGATGAAGCCCTGCTTTTCCTTGAAGACACCGTGCCCATGGAAAGCAGTGAATTAATTGCTTGGTTTGCTTTGCTTGTTCATGAGGCTTTTGCTTTACCTATTAAATTGATGCACGAATTTCCTTGCTTTTACCCTTCCAATTCTCTCCCCTATCATGCTGGTGAGGGAGTGAATGAGCAGGTGTGTGGGGCTTTGTTGCCAGCTGGGATGAAACCTGACAGAGATGAAGTGCAAAGAACACCGATGAAGTTATAATAAAATGGACAGGGAGTTATTTTCTTCCTCAGAATATTTTTCTGAAGTCTAGGTTTTGGTTTAATGCCCTGGTTTTTTGGATTCTTTTAGAGATGATCAGGGTTGATGGTAAGATTTTTTTGCCATTGACTTTGCTAGTTAGGGGGCTAGCATGGCAGTCTGGCTCCAAATGGAATTGCTGGCAGGCTAAGCACATGTTCTGCTAGCATCCAGCATATAAAAGGGGCAAATACCAAGGCTGTGAAATACTTTTAGAAGAAAAAGTTTCTGAATAAGAACAACGTGAAATCAAGAAAGAGTCATGTTTATTTTGGCTGAAAAAGATGCCCCAGATGCTGTGCAGCCTAATGTTATAACATATATTAGTACCTCCTTCCAGGCTGTCAGCACTGTAGGAAAAGTAGAATAAGAGCAAGAGGGCCATGATATTGTCAATTGAAATTGGAAAGTAATTACAAAAATAAAAGATGAGATGATGTAGGAAAAGGCTTGGGCAGATACAGTAGGTATTGAAACAAACACTAAATATGATCACTTCTCTTCCTATGCATTCTTCTTGCAAGTAACAGCGTAAGAATTCATCATCTGGGGAAGAAGAGGAAGAAGGTTGGTTCTGGCCCAATCCCCCTTCAGCCCTGCAAAACCCAGGGCATTGCACAAAGAGTAAGTCAAGGTGTGCACTGGCATCCCCTCCAACAAGTAGAATGATTCCTTGCAGCCATGGTTGTCCACGTTCCCCATGGAGCAGAGCACTGGCCATGCAGCCAGCACTGAGAGGACACCTAAAGGTTCCCATACACCTACAGAGGACTCAGCAGCCCTTGCTGTACCCAACAGAATGGGCTGTCTGAAGCAAGGACATGGCATCATGTCGCAGGATTGCTATACAGAATGCTGCCCGTCAGCTTCTCTTCAAGCAGTGCCAACGTGCTCTGGGTCCAAGGCCAAAAGCTAATGGGGATGCTCTTGTGAGTAAGCATTTCTGGATTCTCGAGTGCACTGTGATCTTCATGAATTGCACATCTTTGGAGAGAAATTTCTCAAAATTGCTTGCAGACCCCGGCCTCCCTCTCTCTCCACATTGTGCCACTGGTGGCTTAGGCTGTACATCTACTATTAGCAACAGCTGCAAGTGCAGAAGGACTAATGGATGGTGTCTAGCATATCTCCAAATTGGTGCTGCCTTGCTAACATTTTCATTCCATGAGAATTGTTTTTCAGTGTCTTCAGCATAAATTCCCATTGAGAAGTTTTTTGTGCTCTGTTTTGCTTGGGTTTTTTGTTCTTGGTTGGTTCGTTGGTTGTGTTTTTAGGGATTTGTTTGTTTTATTGTTTTTGTTGGTTTGTTCTGGTTGAATTGTTTGTTTTTTTCTGAGCATGAGCAGGAAAACATACACCAGAATCTAATAAATACTGAAAGCCAACCGGGGATATTTTGGGTTGATGCATCTATAGTGATATTTTGCACTGTTTAATTAACAGTTCTTTTTATGATAAATAAACCGGAATAAAACCAGCTGATCTTCCAAGAACTGAATTTGCCCTCTGCTGTTCTTGGCAGCAAAAATTAATAAAATATTATTTTAGTGTGCAGTGTAAGCTTAAATAATTCTAAAATAATCAAAGGAAACCAAGGGAAACCATGTATTTTACCTTTGTCACAAAGATATATTTATATTAAATCATATAGTTGCCTTCATTGTTCTTCTGTTTTCTCATTTATAAACCATGGATTTTCTTGGATTTGGAAAGCTGTTTGAAAAGGTGGATATAAATTCTTCTAGAACAGCCAAGAAGTGTTTCTTCTCTGGGTTTTTGCTTGCATTAATTTTTTTCTGCCCAATTTCCTACATGTGTATCTTGATTTGAAGGAATTTTCTGCTAGTGTTACTCAGTTGTTTGAGGGTTTTACCTTAAGCATTTATGCTCTTTATCTCATTGATTGAAAAAGCAGGGAGATGTCCATATGCAAGGGAGTGAAGGTGAAATTATGTAACATGGAAGGATCATCTTCCTTTTGCAGTCTCCTAACCTGAGGAGTCATCTTATCTACTCTCCAGATAAATTCTAGAGCAGGCTGTGATAATATTAACAAAATGAGTTTATCATATTGAGAGTTAATCATTCACAGGGACTATAAGATGCAGGCATGAAAAGACTACCTTAAACTCAGGTGTTTTATATTTTCCTGAGACAGTAAAAAGTTTACTCTGTTGGTATAATAGTATATCCAGTAAAATATAACAGCATAGCTCCCTTTTTACTGGTGATACAATGCCTCCGGCATAGTATAAAGTCATTATGCAGCACGCCCAGTTTACTGAAATTCTGGAAGCTGATAACAATAATTAAAACACTACATGACAAGTAGTACTTTATTATGCAATCCCACAATGCCTCAGTGAGTTGTTAGGCACACAGCCAACTGCTTTGAACCACCTGGAAGAATTGTTTTTACACCTATCATGGACAGTGTTAGGGAATGATCTGATGGGCTTGCAGTTCTGCTGTTATCACACACTAATCCTGCTGGTAAGATTTCATCTCCTGAGTAACTAAACTGATATTGACTTAAGTGATAATGACCAGGGGTGAATATTGCTGCTGCCTTAATGACTGATGGAGCTAAACACATGGCCCAAGGCTTAACAACAGACCCTTAATCAGCAGGCAGAGCCCCAAATGCAGCTGTGGGTGTTGTTATAAGCTAAGACTGGCTGCAGGTGTTTCAGGTTTCAGAAGGAAGAGGAAGAAAAAAGCAGAATTTTTGTATAGGCACAGGCTATGCCTAAGGAATAAGGTGTGCATGAGTCACACATTGTAAATGTTCTTAACATTTCACAGCTGTAAATATGTGTAAATTTATCTGAGTAGCTTCTAGTATTTTTTTTTTCAGTCAAATGACTTAAACTATCTTAAAAGGTTACATTTCCAGAAAATTAAATATCCTCAGTCTGGATACTTCATCCTCTATGACCAGTTTAATCAATTATTGCCTTGATTTTCGAATTTATTTGTGTACTTTTCCAAGCCTTTGCTCACATTGGGACTAATCTGTGGTATGATGAAGTCACAGCAAAAATCACAGTTATTTTACTGGAATTATAATTCTTGTGGTTTGCACCTTCAAGATACTGCCAGGTTAAAATTTGTAGTATTTCTTTAGTCCAGATCACAACTTAATTTCTTGTCTTCATTGTAAGAACACAATGATCAGTCCTTTTGTATTGCTATTTAATGTTGCATACGTGTACATTAGGTAACAAGGATGCCAGGATTTCCCGACAACAGCCATGACAGGTTAACTTTGAAATGCACCATGAATATTAGGAAAGTTCTCTAAGAAAGACACTAAACCTCGGCTTCTAATTAGGAAGGAAATTTTTTTATATACTCCTGAAAAATTCTCCCTAATTTCTGTTCCCTGTATTGTCAGGAGAGAAGAAGATGGTGTTCAGAGCAAAAAGCCTAACTGGGGTGCTGTAAGAAGCACAGAGCAGGAGCATCCCTTTTCTTCCACTTGTTATAGTGGGAATTGAGGGTGCTGAATCATTCAGGACACTAAATAAGATGCAAAAAAAAAAAAAAAAAAAAAAAGTTACTTGAAAAAAATAATTTAAGCTTATATTAAATTTTGTGTTGTATATGGAAGGTGACTGAGTTACTAGTTTTGCAGGAGGGCTGAAGTAGGTTTGGTTGCTCAGCTGATGACAACTCATTTTTTCTTAGAAGATACTGCATGTCGTTGGTGCATGTCATGATTTAGGAATAATACTCCCCAGTTTAG
Source organism: Cossypha heuglini (assembly GCA_027576195.1). NCBI lineage: Eukaryota > Metazoa > Chordata > Aves > Passeriformes > Muscicapidae > Cossypha > Cossypha heuglini. The sequence continues at coordinate 25,272,505 of JAODKT010001744.1, forward strand.
TGCTTCCACTGAGACTTTCCAAACCATGTTGCTTCTTACTTGCTCCCCTTCCTCTTCTCTCTCTCCTGCACTGGATGGAGAGGAGAACTGAAGGCAAAAAAAGATAAAGGGTTGAGATAAGAACAACTTACTGGAAACAGCAATGAGATAAGGAAACAAACACTGAGAGCAACAATATTAATAACAAAACCGTACAAAAGAGAGAGTGATTCACTTGCAGAATGCTCACTGCAGAGCTTGACCTGGGCACAGCCACACCACCTCGACTGCTCCATCCAGCTCCTCACCGGTGCCACTCAGCTACTCCGTCTGTCTTGGAGCCAGCACTACCCCACTGTCCCTCTGCCATGCTTCCTTGTCAGGAAAGAACCCCTCCTCCTCAGAAGAGAGTCCCTTTTCCCCACCCCGGGCAATGATGTGAAGTGGTCTAGAATAACCTCCAAGTCCTAGGCGTGCCTCCTCCTGGCTACTGCAAAAATTAACCCTGTCCTGGCTGGAACTAGGACAGTAACTGAACTGAAGAGCATGAGCACTTTGTCACTTGTTCAGTGGTTTCATTGCTGAGTTTCATCTAAACTTAACTGTCCAATGAGGTGTTTGAAGGAAAATCAATTTTCTCTTCTTAGTAAGTAATGGCCTTTAAGCAGTTTTGCTTTGAGCGTTGCCTCTGGAACATCATTTTGTACTACATTCTCAACATTCCAGAATGACAATTCAGAAAATGTGTTAACACAAAATTCAGACAGACAGTGTGATCATGACAGTCCCACGCTCTTTGAAACCCATCTGGAAAGAGAGCTCAAATTCCACAAGTCTTTGCCATTTTCTATAACACAAAAGGGAATTTGTAACATGCAGTTGTAATTTCAGTTGCCTGGCTGACTGGTAGGCCAGTTTAGGTGCTGTCTAACAATGGCTTTCTCTTGCACAGGCCTTGGTCTGGTGGATTACAATAAAATAAATTTTAAAAAACAAACAACAAAAAATTGGGATAACTGATCAGTATCTGGGCTGCAAGAAAAATAGGTAAGTGCTGCAGGCATAGAGTTTGTGAGCTTGTACACAGGTTGGAGGTGTACAGTATTAACCTCTCATTTAAATCAATTGTGTGAGAGAAAACTTATAGAATATGTTTGGGAAATCATAAACCTGGAAAACTTCAGTGTAATGATTAGTAAGAAGGGTGTCTGAATGTGCATTAAATGCCATATACACTCTCCATCTTGGAGGAAACACTTAGCAGAAATCTTTGGGCAAACTTCCTTCATGGAAGTTGCTGACAGCAAAGTGAAAGGAAGAATGGCAAAGGGCATAATCTCTGTAGAAACACCACCACCAGAGGCTTATGAACTGTGTTCCCAAGAGCAGAGCTGGACACAGTAAGTGGAGCTATCACAACTCTGCTTTTTGCAGCTCTAGACTTGTCATGAATAGCTATGCTGCTTCTTGCTTCCCTGACAGCTTAAAAGAAATGCAGCCTGTAACTACACTGTTGCCAGCCCAGTGTGACTTCTCTTTGTTATCAAAACGTTTGCCACAATGAATAACACTGGAGAGCACAGGGAAAACTCCCTGCTTTAAGTTTTAATTTGCTCTTGTAATCCTAAAGGAAAATGCTATCCATGAAGTTTTCCATGAAACATAATATGAGAATAGGTTGGGAAAAAAAAAAGACAAATGCAGATTTTCCTGCTGTGCTACTCTCCTTGGCGGTGTGATGGGCTCAAGAGCTGGTTTAAAACCGGAGCTGTGCAGGTGGCTGCAGACGACAAGCACAGTCTGTACCACCTGGCTCTGAAGAAATTTCCACTTTGATTGATTGTAAGCAAGTTGCCTTGAAAGGTGCTATACCATCAGCAACTGCTGCCAAATGTGCTCCTTCTCTGGAAGTTTCAGGCTTTTAGCACTAGGACCCCATCCAACTGAAGGCTCAGCAGTGATGATAAAGCAAAGCTAACAATCAGCTCAGCTAGACAGAGAGTAGTCTCTTTGATGTAGCTAAGGAAAATTGCTTTTCTCAAACAGCAGCATTCAAGATTTCCTTTGCATTGTTCATTTTTCTTGCATTTTACCTGAACCAGAGAAATGGGGGGCCTTGAGGCTTCTAATGCATACCTTGTTATGAAAATAGGTTAGTATCGCATTCCAGCTTCAGTCTTGTACAAAACAGAATACTGTCTATTACAAAATTCTATTTCTTCACCACCCAAAAATTCATCAATATTCTCACTTTTTTCTGCTGTGGTCTTTGAGTCCTCAGACTCTTTTAGTCCTACCTCTTATCCGAAGGCAATGCTGGAGGATGGCTGAACTCCCTCACACACACAGGGAGTTGTGCCAGAACAGATTGCAAGGAGAGTGATGCAGCACAACTCAGCTCCCTCCTTCTCTCAAGATAGAAACTGGGCTTTGAAAACAATAAGCCTCTCCACTAGGCATGCTCAGAAGCTCCCCACTGACTGCTATTACTGTCGGCATCCACTTACTGCCTGGAAGGTGTAACGAGCCAAGCCCCAGCTCTTTTCTGATGTACCACAGGGTGAATCACTGGTTTTGCAGTTCTGAAAAATATAAATATTTGATGAGCTACAGACTTGTCGTTGTCTCCCAATCCTTTTTTCTGCACTGTATTTTTCACACAGGAACACACCTAAAATCCATGTCCATACAAAGATCATGTATCCACCCCCATGAAATGAATTGTTAAAGTGAACACATCTAGGTGTACCCCAGATGATAATTTAAATCCCATTGTCCTGTAGTTTGCATGACAAAAAGATTTTGTCATGAGTTAGAGATTTTCTTCTGCAAGAGCCAATTTCTTTAGCAATTTCCCTTGGATTTTTCAAATGTCATAACTTTTGAGTGCTATTAGTTGAAATTAACATTGGTAAAAAAACTCCTAGAAGTGCTACAACAGTGGTAAATTTTATTGCCTCCAGCAGAGTATTGATCTGAGATTGGAGAGTAGCCCCAGTTACTTCTGAACATAGCAGTGTCAAACTGGCAAAATAGAAATCAGACTAAGGGTAAGGTCACCAATAAGTTAAGAACAGAAATACTCTATTCAGAGTGACGAAGAAATAATAAAAGCCAAGTAATTAGCGTAAATTTTTAGGAAAGAGTAAAGATGACCAAATTTTAAAAAACTTTTTTTTTTTTAAATTAAGTATCATCTTTCTATGGCAGAACTTGGACAAAGGGATTTTTGAGAAGCCTGATACAAGGAGCTAAGAGCTTCTCTGTAGTTAGTAGCCGAAAGGAATATTATCTGTTTATTTCAACACCTGCGAAAAATCAAAGCAATCCTGACATTAAAGTCACAATTAAAAGAGGCTTGCCTGGTAATACAAACCATGAGTTCTGACAAAGAACATTCATAGACACAAAGAACATTCACAGAACCTGATAGTAGTTTGTTCCTTGTTTTCTCTATAGCTAGAACACTTCTCACAATTTACTGCACACTGGCAATAGTTTATCCTCTAATTTTAAACAGTCCCCTGTTACAATTAGAATTTCTAGCCCAATACTGTTATATTACTCCCTGAAACCCAATATCATGCATCTTCACAGCTCACATCCACTTTTAGACTGAATGCTTTAATTTGGATTATTGCAGCTAGAACAGAAAGAACCATTACAACATCTCCTTTGTGAAGCACACAGCCTGTACAATGCACACAAGAATATAAATGGTTTTGGAATGGAGCAGCCCCACGAGAGGATGTGACCCTCACTCTATACCTAAGGAGGCATGGCATGCTTTGACATGGCATGACTGCATTGCTACTCAGCAGCAATAAAAATGTGTGTTCAAGAAGTGTTCATGGCCAGGCTGGATGGGCTTTGAGCAACCTGGTCTAGCAAAAAGGTGTCTCTGCTCATAGTGGAAGGGTTGGAACTAAGTTTGATCCTTAAGATCTTTTCCAAACCAAATCATTCTGTAATGGGTAATATTCCAGACAAAGCCTCGGGTTACATGCAGTTCCCTCAACATGCTAAAAAATGTCAAATCTGTGCACTCCCATCCAAAAAACAAGTGCATAAAGCCCCAGACCTTCACTTGGGAATACTCTGTTTGGTGACATATATCTCTTTTTGGTAATGTTCTTGTAGCATCTTGAACTTAAAAGATAACTACATTCCAAATTCCACCAAAATGATCAGGAAAAAGAGGCAAGACATAAAGAATGTAGGAGCCATACAGCTTCTTTGTTTTGTATTGTCATGGACTCTTTCATCCCCAAAAGAGAAGGAATAATATCTCTAACTCTGGTCTCTTATCCTGGATTATTTCAGTATTATTTTTTCCTAACAAAAGCGCAGCAATTTCTTTCATGAATTAACTTTCAACAAAGAATCAGCTTTGGTGAAGTAACAGATTTGAGTTTCTGAAACAGTTACTGCAGGCTTGGGTAAGCATATCTTACCCAAGATGAGGACCAGAGCTATTTCCAGGTCCATTAGAGAATAAGAGTGATGCCATGGTGATCAATACAATATTTTGCCTCAGATGGAAATGGTTTGGCAGAGACATTGCAAAGGGACATTAACTGATTTTTTGTTTTATTAGATAAATGATGAAGATGGTTTCTATGTTGTTTTAAATGCATGTTTGGTCACTTGTATTTTCCAGTGTAATCTGTAATCCTGTAAATTTATAATTCAAGCATATGTCCAACATAGTATTTTGTAATCAGAACACACGATGTACAGAAAAGCAGTTTAGTAGTCTACATCTAATTCTTGAAAAATACACCTGAAACTGGAAAATACACAGAATGATCATAGAAAGTTTGGTTGAAAAAGACCTTAAGGAGGATTAAGTCCAATGCTACAAAGTCTTCAGCTAAACCAAATCCCTCTCTAAGTGCCACATCTACACATCTTAAATACCTCCAGGGATGGTGACTCATCCTCTACCCTGGGGAGCCCGTTCCAATGCCTGACAGCCCTTTCAATTCTTCCTAGTGCGCAATCTAAACCTCCCCTGGTGAAATTGGATGCCATTTCCTCTTGTCCTATCACTCGTTTCTTAGGAGAAGAGGCTGGCCCTCATGTCCCTGAAAAGTGCTTTTAGGTAGTTGTAGAGTGTGGTAAGTCACATTTCACACCCACCCAGCCCAGAGCCTCCTCTTCTCCAGGCTAAACACCCCCAGCCCCCTCGGCTGCTCCTCACAGAACTGGTGTTCCAGACTCTTCCCCAGCTTCATGCCCTTCTCTGGACATGCACCTCTTTTCTTCTAGTGAGTGGCCCAAAACTGAACACAGGATTCGAGCTGTTTCCCCTGCTTCCAAAAAAGAATGGAGATTCTCCTTAGGCCTCTTTCTGTTAATGCAGTTATAGAAGAGAATATAGAACTTACATTACAGTAACAATATAAATATTGAAGAAATATTCTATTCTTTCTTTTGTTACAAACAAGGGGCATATGCCATGGACATAATTTTGCTTTCACTTAAATCCTTCGTAATTATTATTCCTTCTTTTTAACTGAACCAACTCCACTCCCTTCACCCCCCAAAAAAAAATAAAAAACCAAACCAAAAGCTGGTGATGAATGCGCAAGCTAAAATGTGGTTTAAGGCTGTCTGCATGCTTGATCTATGTGTACAACATTTAAAAAAAATAAAGTGAAATGCAGTGTACTTTTTATAGTTACAGACTTTTAACACAAAACAATGACTTAAGATTCAATAAGATATTTGACAGCTCCCCTTTCCTTTGCATCCTGGGTAATGCTGGAGCTGTTGGATGGATGCCATGAGTACAACTCTGAAAAAAACAACCCAGACCACTTTGATTTTGTGTCCATCAGTGTAATGATATCCCAGGAGGCTGATGATGGAATTTCTTGTTTGTGGCATGATGGTCCTTGCAGTTTTGATTTTTATACCCAGCAGTCACACTCTTATCAACTGAGGTCCCAGAAAGGAACTTTCATACTCCTGCCTTTACAAGTGCCTTTTTTCCTTTCCTTTTAAGAAAGAAGACAGACTATTTGTTCATTTTTCATGATAAATTTGAACCATTATGAGACCATAATATTTGTCCTTTTTCCTTATTTCTTTAATCACTGTTTTATGGACTTGTTTTTTTTTACTGAAAAGGAGCCCATTAATGGACTCTTCAGTGGTATGATTCATTATTCAGTACCAATGTAGTAAAGCCTTTCATGTAGTTTGCCAAAACTCAGAGGTCTTAATTTCCCTGGGTTTCACATTCCTGCCTCAGCTGGCAATGCTGGAAATACAATAATAAAAAAAAGAGGTTGGATGCATACACTGATCTGCCTGTAATTAAGAGATATCACTCAGCTATCAAAATGGATGATCATATTGTGTTTTAGTGATAAATAGTGTTTACCTTTTAGATTTAATGCATTTTTTAAAGTTTTTTAACTCACAAAATTAAAACATCTACAAAGGAGTGGTGCTTTCTTTCAAGGCACAGGCACATATGCTTCATGTCTCTAGTAACACACTGATTCATAGCAACTACAGCTTCTGTGACATGTGTTTGGATTAAAGTAATAGAAAAGAAATGAAATGTTTGGATTCCAAAATACTGGCCAGATCTTTTATTTATTGAGTTATGTAAAAGAACTTGCTTTTCAGTTGATGCAAGAGGAGGCAGGGAGCATTTGGACGCACTAGAATGAAACCAATTTACAGAGCAGTTTTCTTCTCTCAGAAAAAAACACTGCCACTGTCTTATTGTCCACAGCCCATCACATCAGTGTAAGACTGGCCACTGCTTTTTCTTTATTGCACTGATAGATACTTATTTACTAATCCCATTCCTTGAGCAGGCATTATTTCATTGCATACTCAGACAAAGTTTAGTAGCAGTCGGGTCAGAAAATTCATGAAAGAATCATGATGAGACTGGATTTGATCTTAATATCTAGATCACTTGTCAAATCTTTATTCATGAAATAAGAAACAGTGCTGAGTTTCCACTTCGTGATGCTATTCTGAGACTACGTTGAGCTGCCAGAAGAGGTTCAGAAAAACCTAGTATACAGGGCAGAGAAAATCCATCTGCCAGATTTTTTAAAAAGGGGGCTCTGAACTGAGATTTCTGAAGAGGTGACTGATCCCTGCTTTTCAGAATTTAAGGGCTTCAGACAATAATAGCCTTTTGAAACAAGATAATATGCATTTAGCTATCTGCTATGTTAAAATCTCTTCTTCTTTGGTAAGGAGCCTCTTCTACTCCATGCCATCTTATTTCCATGCATACCCTCCCCCCCAAAAACCCCCACCCATCAGTCTGGAGGTTACACTACAGCATGTGCTTAGTTTTTGCTTTGATGAGGGCTGCATGTCCCAGAGCAGGCAGGGTCAGTGAGCCTGGTATGGGTAGAGCAGCTCAGGCTGAGGTGGTACCCAGAAGCTGCTCAGGCGGAGGTGGTACCCAGAAGCAGCTCTCACTGAGAAGCTGGCAGAGCCCTTCTGTGTAGGCACAGAGGTCCCATCAGGGGTGTACAGCATGTGTACAGCATTGCACATATGCAAATCCTGGGCCCAAGGTTGCAGAACTGACTAGGATGGGCCTGCTGCTCTTAAAGCTAAACAATATTTTAGAAGTGTCCAAAGATTAGTAGGTGATGGCTGGTAAATAAATGAGTTCACTGCACTGTCAGACAGCCATTGCCATGTATTGACATCAAAGCTGGTGGAGTTATTCTGGATGTGTACAGGTAAAGAGGAGATCAGCATCCTGCCTGCTATGTGGGAAGTGTTGCAAATGCAGAATAGGATAACATATTAAAATGAAATATGTGTCAGCCTTTTATGTACAGTTTGATTAACTTCAAAGGGCCTTTCTAGCACAGAAACCATCTCATTTACAAAAAAACCAAACCCAAAACAAACAAATAAAAAAATCCTTCAGAACTGAGATCATTTGCCTGCATCTTACATACAGTATACCTACTTCTAACAGTTCCAGTGTGATTCAAAAGATTTAAAAATAGCAATCCTATATTCACTTTTCCCCCCACTGCATATCCATCTTCTGTATCAGACACATTTTACACTACAGCCTTTCAAGATTATCCCTTTTCCCTCACCCTCTGAGTTGCTATGTGTCTGCAGTCAGGCTTGTGCTTTGTTGTACAGACTGAGGAGGGGGAGGTATGGAAACAGGCTCTGTGTTACCACAGATCCATGCACACAAGCCCCAGGCATGTCTGGGAGCACGGGAGACCCCAGTGGCTGTGCAGCCCCCTGTCCATCCGCCCTGTACTCATCCTGCAGCTGCAGCCAGCCTGGACAATAGCCTTTTTTCCCCCCACCATGACCCATGCTGAAGCTCCAACAGTGTGAAAGACAGAGTGCCACGTATGACAGGAGGTGATGCCTGATACATTTGGAAGTCTAACACTTCCAGGGAGTGTTTCCTTGGTTTTTTGAGGGCATGAGGCCAGTTCCTAGTCTAATGTGTATATTTGTGGGGATGCTGCCCACCCCATGATCTGGGAAAATTCAGAGAATACATCTATTGCAAAATAACTGGGAGTAAAAAATTTTTGTGAAATTCATAGCCACACAAAAATCGTAAGCCTCTTAATTTCCCAGTCTTCAAGAAAGTCTGCCAAGATAAAGAAAATATGTTTTACTAATGTAAGAAACAAGCACATTGTGCTATGTAGAGCAAGGAAATTCTCACACAGAGGTCACAGGCCTTTGTTTACTTACTACCTGGCTAGAAGCATGTACCTTCCTTGGGAAAAAAATATTTCTTGTTGAATTATTCAGTTTTGCTTCATTTACACTCAGGTATACTTTATGATTACTATCATTATTCATTTGTATTGTTTCATTGCCCACTAGTTCACTTCCAGGGTGAACAATTTGGTGACAGATGTGGCAGAAACCTGAAAGAAAACAACAGTAAGTACTTCACACAGATGAAAATATCCTTCTCTTGGCTCTTCCTACAAAACATGAGCTATGCAGTACTCAAGGCCAACATATTTCCACTAACAATAGAATTAAATAATTGCCTCAAATAGATGCATGAGGAAGAGAATAAAGCAAGTGCAACCTGACAGGGTGTTCATGTAGATTAGCTGTGTTTAATCTCACTTTAACTCACCATCTACCACCCCCTAATCTGCATGTTCAAGACAGCACTGTGTTTCACAAAGGAGTGAGAATTTGCCTGATGCATGTGGATGAAATTGCTGCTTCCTGTACAGTGGTTGGTTCATGGTTCTCTTTCTGTCCCATCAGGGCTCCTTTGTTTTAGCCATGCTAAAAATAAACACTGTACATTTGCACTGTGGTCCTTTATGTATATATTTTTACATATGTGCCACATAGAAAAACAAATAGGTGCATCTGCATGCACATGCTGTCTTCACATGTGTGCACAAGTATACACACACACACTACCTATTTTTCTAAATGTATTCATCTAAAAGTTCCATAGGAGTAACAGTATTTGAGAGGTATATTAGAAGTATATATCTGGACATTCATGAGAGAAGGAGTGTAATAGAAATCCAAACTCAGGTTTCAGCACCTTTACTATTAATTATTACAATAAACAGCTTGTCCATAGGGAAAATAGAACTTTCACAAGATTAATGAAAAATTTAAAAGTCTTAATATAATTTAATGCACGAGTTACTTATTTGGATTTGTGTTAGAAGAAAACAACTACATTAACAAAGACCTCAAATTATATTTGCTAGTAGCTGCTTAAAATAAAATGATGACTAAAAATGGAACAGACTATGCCATTTTTCCTCCTATTGCTACAGCTCCTGTTTTCAGACTTCAGAACTGGACTCACACTACTCTCCCAGGAGGAGCTAGGCCTGTGGCTTCTTGGGCAGCTGGCTTCCAGAGGAAAGGGCTTTTCCTGCCCTGAACAGTCAGTTTGCCCTCTGCCAACCCACGTCTCTATCACCCCACCAAACTCCTATGAAGGCTATTCTTTCCCAAGTACAGAGAAGCATCCTGTAAACCCTAAAACATTAATGAGCTGGAAGGATCACAAGCATGTTAGGATCTCTCAGTCCTGCAGATAACCAAACTTGGTAGCCCAGATTTGTTTCCAATTGCATCAGCTGATCAGCAGTGAAAGTGAATGGTCTTCAAGAGCACTGTGGTATCCCAGCTCTATATTTGTACTTTCATAGCTTTAGAGTTTTCATAAGCAAACATGATGGTTTGCAATGAGCTTCAAAAGCAAAACACAGAGCTGAATAATTCAGGCCCCGTAGTTTTATTACGTTTCAGAAATGGCCCCAACTATAGGTTTCACTGCTAATTTATGCTCCACAAGAACCCTTTTGGCTACACAAAGGTCCCACAAAACACAAGGTCACAAAGATACTGCCTCAAGTTTTTCTGTTATAAGCAATCAAAGATGTCTTGCCCCTGACACTATTCATTCCCTAAGGTATTCATCCATGTCCAAAAAAAAATCTCATTTAAAATCCTGGGTGGGAAAAATATTAAGATCTGAATATACAGGAGGCACATCATATCTGAACCGGCCTGTGTGGGTTTCAGGTGAGAGCTGGTCTCCTTGTTCATCAATTTACAACAGAGAGGAGCAGAATTCATCACTTGCATATAAATAAGTAGGTGAGCTCTGTGATGTATTGCAGGGACCACCCCTTCTGCTCCAGCAGCCTCCTAGATTGTCTCTGCCTGCAAGAAAGCCTCAGATTTTGTAAGTGCCATCTTCCTCATCTCTGCTGTTTTCTTCCGTGTTTGATTTTTAAATTTTGTTGAATCCATCTTTCATATCATCTCAGCACCATGTTCCTCTGTTCGCTCTGTTCTGTTTCCTAACTAGATGCTTTTAAGTGTCTTCACCATAATTTCCAACCACTATCTGTTTCTTTGCATGTTTACTCTAGGGAGAATGTGACCACAAAAACATCAGTTTCCAGTCAATTGGGGACTTTCAAAATTGATCAAACCTCTTCTCCTCATTTTGTAATGATTGTTATAATATTCCCATTTCGCTAAATGAGCTTTTTAACGTACTTTTTTTTCTGTCTATGCTTTCTAATGGCTTTCTAATTATCAAAACTTCTAGAGCAGTTTATATCTAATAAAGTCTGTTTGCTTAACACAAGAGAATGTTTGCTAATAAGAGGGCACTTAAATAATCAGCTACACAGCCCTCAGAAGAAATGCAAGAAAATAGGAAACTGGAAGTCTTTCACAGTGAAGCTGTATTGAAACAATGCCCTCCACCCAAGCATGATGTGTGTGAGGAACATCTGAACTCTACTTGTTGAAGTGTGAAAACAGAGGCCTCTCCAAATCCCTCAGAGAGAGAACAGAACGCAGGGGCTAAATTAAAAACCTTCCGAGAAATTAAAATATATTAAGCACTCATACATGAAATAGAAGTGTAAGTTTAAGTAAGTATGTAAGTTTAAGTAAAAATATGTTTTAAGTGCCTTAAAGAGCAAAAGCCTTAGAATCTAATGTAAAAAACAAGCTTCAAAAACAAGTTTCAGTGAGAGCTCAAAAACATAGTTTTAGACAAAATAAAACATAGTAAGAATATTGCTTACATTCCTCAGATAGAACAGACAGGCTATATGCTCAAGTTATGCTTAAACTTTCATAATATAAACTAGAATTCTAATAGGTTTAGAAGAAATGCTTCAGGTTTGTGTTTTTAGCTCATCGGGTAATTTGTAAATAAAAATCCATGTATTGGAGTGAGACCTCTCTCACTCTCTCTTCCTCCACCATCACCATCATTAACACCACATGAGATAAGAAGAGGAAGAACAAGAAGAGAAGAACAGAAGAAGAAAGACCAGGGAGCTTCTGCCTCTGCTCAGGACTCTGTACCAGGCTGCAGCTTCTGCCTCTGCCCAGGACTTTATACCAGGGAGCTGCTTCTATTTGGGACTCTATACCAGAAAGTTTTTAGCATGGACTTTAACACCTGGGACTCTTTGTCTTTTGAGACTAATGTGCCTTTATGATAAACAGCCTTAGAGCAGCCAGCAGCTGCCTTTGCCTTTGAAGATACAAACCCATACCAATCTCAACTCTACTGAATCAGCTAATCAAGACAATGGAGGCTCTACTTGCTTGAAACAAACCCAGTAGATAACTAGTATCTCAGGATAAGCTTCAAAAACAAATTAATGAGAAGGAAGGATCTTAAGCCTGATGCTGCGGCATTTTACAAGGTAAGGGATTTATACTGTAAAAGTTCAGAGCAGACACTGCCTGGGCAGTTTTCACTCAGTGCCTGGATGCAGCAAGTGATTCCTATTTCCTGCCCTACCCTCTCAGATGCTCTTCCCTCTTATTCAGAAGCACTGTACTTAACTTTTGGTATCCTAATTTCTTTTTCCATCAATATATCAATATATTTTGTATCATCTCCCAAAATCTTTGATTTGCTCACTTTCCATTGTTGGAGAGTCTTACAACTGTATTTTCAAGAGTATGCTTCACAAAGACACATTAAAAGATAGCAGAGCAGTTTGAATCCCAACATGCCTAAAGTTCATTAATAACAAAATTTTCTTATTTTTTCCACTTACATTGTTTTTTGGGACATTGCCACCTTCCTCAGAGCCCTTGGCTTCTTGCCATCACTTTGAAAAGGAAACTGCCACAAAAGTCAATGAGAGATTAGCGTTAACACTCAGTGACAGATTTGGCACGCTGCAGCTCTAATATTGAATTTGCTTGAAGGGTCATAAGACTTAATATCAACCCCCTTTGGCCATGTAATAATGTACTCCATCACCGACACAGCATTAAAAACCTGAAATTCATTACACACTGAACCACCCATGGTAATTTTGCTATCACTCACCCTGATTCAAGTCAACTTTTGTACCATAGATATTGTTTCATGGCAGTTCTGCAGTTCTTTTTAGCCATCACATCAAGCTGTCTCCATCCTCTTGCTACTTCCGCCTACCTTAAGGTTCTTTTTCCACTACTAGTTTTTAAACTCCTTCCTCTAAAACTGTATGTTTCACATACAGACATGTTTTTTGAATGCAAGTGGGTATTAATTAATTAATTAATTCATTCATTCATACATTCATTGTAAGACACTTCCTAGTTGGCCTTTGCATACATACAAAAATCCCAATTATGAAAGCAGATATAAAGGAAGGTTCGGCATACATACATGTGAACTCAAATACTGGTTTGAATCTTGCTGGCAATTTGACCTTTTCCACCCACCAGCTCAGACTCAGAGGCAGAAATGTGCAAAAATAAGAAGGGGGGGAGTCTCTATTTTCATCCAATATATAAGCAATAAGTGACGCTATTGAAATGAGGCAATTGTTTAATCACTGAGAGAATGAAGCTAATTCAGATTGATTTGGGATGAAAACACAAAGTATTACTAATCCAAACTGAAACGCAGCAAACACAATTAGCATTCATTTGGAGAAGTAAAACTGAAGATTTGCCAACATTCTTTTACAAACCAAGGACAACTAATAATTCTACGCTAAACTTTTTCAGCTGAGTCTAAATGCACACTTCATCATGTCTAACCTTTAAAAAACAGCAAATAACTTCGAATAAACAGCAAGTAACCTCTCAATCATATTTTAAATAAAGGCTAGCCTTGGCAAATGAGCATCCCCAATTAAAATTGAGACACTAATCAGGATCTTCACTAGGGCCTTTCAGCTGCCATCTGTGGGCTACTCCTGAGAAAGCTGAATGAGAAAAGCAAGAGCACACACATACATGTGATATTCCCTGGGGAAATGCCACTCCATCACAATGCAGCAACAAATGCAGCAGGTTTGGCTATGTAAAGAGTGGCCTGCAAGCTCATTTTCAGCTCACTACCTATTATCCCATAGCATTTCACCCTTACTTTCACAAAGGCCCTTGCTACACCTTCCCTTCTGATTTGCCTCACTGTTCAAAGTGTCCATGAAAAAAAATGAGTGTGTTGTGCCTTTCACTGTCTCTGGCAGCATGGAGATGAAAGATGTCCTTTGTAAACAAGAACCCCCGCTGCTGCAATTTCAAACCATTGGGGCAAAACCGAGGCTGACAAGCTTAAAACCCCCTTTCAGACTTCCAGTTCTTCTTTCAGGGTTTTTCTGGCTGAAATGCTGTTTTTCTAGCTTTGTTACTGGACTTACATCCCATGCTTACATTGCATTACCAATACCTGAACTATATTGCTTCTGTCACAGTGTTTCAGATAGCATACATTTTCATTTTATAGCTCTCCTGCTTCCCTTTAACTTATGACCTTTATTGAAAATGAACCATTTGTTTGCAGAATGTCAGGCGAAAGGGTTGAATCACAGGGGCTTGGCATCTGTGAAATGCTTTGCAATCCACTGCAACTCTATTGGGAAAGCAGTGATGGAAAACTATAAAATGCCTGAGATGAGGAGTTTATTCTGGGGGACCCTAACTTGCCTTTGGATTGCCAAGCACACTTCATTCACCAAAATGAAAAAAAAAAGGCCTGTTTGGAATGTCTTGATGCTTCCCTAACACAATTTCTTGTTGTCTCCTCTATACACGTTTCTGCAATTTTCATCATATCTTTACTGTTCTTAATATCTCACAGTTCCCCTCAGTGAGCCCTAGGTACTTGCATGAAATGCTTCAGAATCCAGATGGGGACTGGGTGAGTTCCAGAACTCAGCAGTGTTTGGCAGCAAGGTCCACGCTGCAGAGCTGGGACACGGCATGTTACAAAACAGAGGCAAAAACCCACTTTGCTTTAATTTTGACAACTCATTAAACACTAGCCAATTAGAATCTTACATCTGCATTATTTACCAGCAGCCTAAAGGATGCTATAGTCTAAAAAATCCATGCATCTTGTGTTCAGAGAGGAGCAGGATGAGCTTTGCACCAATGCCTTTGACAAAGGGAATGATTTATCAGGAGGAGGATGGGATGAACATGAGACTACTTGAATGCTGCTGCTGCAGCTACTGCTGCAGATATTCCTAAGAGGGCCTCTTTACACCCAGACTTGAAGCTAAGGAAGCTCTACCTGATAGCACCACTTAGGGGACTTCATGGTTTTTCAGGGGTTTAGGTGGAACCTGAAACTGGATTAAATAATCTCCTGCAAATCTCCTGCCTACTACCCAGTACCCCACTGGTAATACTTTGCAAGTGTGTAGTGGCAAGGTCCTGTACAGGTGCTCCCATCACAGACCACAGATGGATAGTTTCATTCCTCTGGGTGCAGCAGAATGGGAACCTTGTGGTGGCTTCCCCTACATGGGCACAGCTTTCAAGAGTGGCAAAGGGCTGAAACACGAAAAATGGGCCAGAAGTCAGTGTCACAGACCTTATTATAAATACCTGGCTACTGAACTGGTACTTAGGTTGTCCTGCTAGATATATGTCAATTACTGATGATTCATACAAGTCCTAATGACCTTCGCACCAGTCAGAACAACAGCATCTCTATTGAACCTGAAGTTAGAGGGCTTTGAGGGCTTGGTAGTATGTTTGGAACACATTTCTGCAGAAAAAAAAAAACAAGAACCACAGTGAAGGAAGTGACAGTGGCATTTATGTGTCATCCATACAACTCAGAGTTAAGTTGGCACTCTAGGAAAACATACAATCCATGCTTACCAGAGTTTACTAGAGGCCCTGCTTAACCCAGCTGATCGAGGTTAAGCAGGGGTGGGGGAGACAGAGGAAACTCTGCTGAAACAAAAGAATTGAACTCAAAGGAAAGTACAGAGCTCTTGGGATTTTTAGGATGGTTTGGGTTAGAGTAGACCTTAAAGATCATCTAATTCCAATACCCCTGCAACAGGCAGGGCCACCTTCAAGTAGATCAGAGTGCTCAGAGCTCCATCCAGCCTGGCCTTGAACACTGCCAGGGATGCAGCATTCACAATGTCCTGGGGCAACATATCACCATGCTTCACCATATTCACAGTAAAGAATTTCCCCCTAACATCTAACCCAAATCTCCATTCTTTTAGTTTAAAATAATTCCTCTTTGTCTTGTCACTATCTGCCCATGAAAAAAACAAAAACAAACAAACAAACAAACAAACAAACAAACAAACCAACAAACAAACCCCAAAAAAACAAAACAAAAAAAATCTCTCCATCTTTTTTTATAAAGCCATTTTAAGTACTGTAGGGCTGCATCTACACAATTCTTCACAGAATCACAGAATATGTTGAATTGGAAGGAACCCACAAAGATTGTCAAGTCCAGCTCCTGGTGCTGCACATCACCATCCCCAAGAATCACACAATGTACCTGAGAGCATTGTCCAAATGCTTCTTGAACTCTCTCAAGTTTGATGCTGTGATCACTTCTCTGGGGAGCCTGCTCCAGTGCCCAATCACTGTCTGTGTGAGGAACCTTTTCCTGATATCCAATGTAAACCTCTCCGGACACAAATTCAGGCCATTCCCTCAGGTCCCCTGTCACAGGGAAGAGATCAGAGCCTGCCCCTCCTCTTCTCCTCATAAGGAAGCTGTAGCTGCAATGAGGTCTCCCCTCCATCTCCTCCAGACTGAACAAGCCAGGTGACCTCAGCGGCTCCTCATACAAGTTCACCTCTTCCCCATCCTCATGACATTCCTTTGGATGTTCTCTAACAGCTTAATGTCTTTCTTATATTGTGGTGACTAACACTGGACACAATTTGCAGGACGTCTCAGGCAATGCTCTCATCTAAACCCCACTCCCTAAAAAAAGAAAACACCATAAAACATAATAGGCAATGATGATAGAAGTTGCCTTGAAGGGGCAGGTATCCTTACCTCTCAGATCTTGAGCTACAGCCTTGAGCATGAAGGGAGGTATGACAGAGACTAGGCAAGTGACCTACTGGCCCACTGGCAAAGAACTATTAAGGTATAACTAGAGAACAGGATTTCTAAAATGTGTTTTTTGTGGAAAATTTTATGTTTATGTTGAAATTTCTTTCTCAGAACTCAGCCATGTTATTAGGACCAAAGCTTGTCTTCCGTTAGGAATGATGTTGATTATTTTTTTTAGGGGTGATTTTTCAGTGTTGTTCTCATTCAAAATTTTTGTCTGCAGTTACATAAGAATTCTTGTAGGCAATAGCATATTTTTGATCTCTTCTTTATGTCTCAAACAGCTGGACTACTCCATAGCAAAATCAGGCTTCATCTCCAAAGCATATTTATTATTCCTTGGTCTGCAGCTGAAATACATAACTTGTATTTTCTCAATTTTTTGGTCACTGCGCAAATGATATACTTCTGGGCAGGCTTATATTGATCTAAAAAAGCATAATAAATTTTCCAGGTTCAGATTCAAGTTGCATTAACTGGAAAAGGCAGATCACTGTAAAATGCAATATTCTCCAGAATCAATAAATCTTGCTATCAGAACAGATGAGGGTTTTCACTGCCCCCCCTCCACTCTCCAGCCACTCTTCAGAGGGAAGCAGGACTTTTGCTGTGCAGGAGGAATGATCACAAACCAAGCCCTCCAGTGTTGTTCTTCCCATGGCAGCAGCATACACTCTCTGCCTACTGGACTGGGCACAGATGCCAGAGCAAGAGAAGGGCTGGATTTGGCAAGTTAGTTAAAGTGGTGTTGGCAGCATGTTTCAGGTCTACCAGTCATCTTGCTATCTGAATAGAACTGAGGTGTGCCAGGCATGCATCAACCACTTGCGTGATCCCTTTTAGCATTCCTCTATTTATTAGGGTTGATTTTAAAAACTACATGATGCATTTCAGTGTTTCCTACTTTAATTCCCACGAATAATTTTTTCCTTGCAAATATCTTGTAAATATCAAGAGTAACAGAATGCCATTTTTATTTTTGTCCTCTTCCTGCATATTCTTCCTTGAAAATTCATTATCAGGGACATCTGGTCACAACAAAATCTCATTGAAAGAAATGCTACTGCATTAGACTTGTTGCTGCATGTTTTTCTGTGGACAGCTTATCACAGAAATTTTATTCTGTGCAGCATTTATTCCAGGACATGGATTTACTTCCAACAAGTGGAGATGAAGTTTTCTTACAATTACTACAGCTACTTCAGTTCTGCCTCTTCTCAGTATACAGAAGATTCATTCAAAGGCATTTCTCATTTGGCCAACACAGACAAAATGTTGTCCTGGAAAACTGAGAAATTATAGAAGAGCAGGTGGCCTTTCAGAGAGATTGAGCAGGGAGAAATCACAAATGTCTGAACTTGCTTCTGGGTGGGATTTTAATCAAGACTGTTAAAGCCCCTTGTATTTTATTCTTAGCACAAGGAAAATGACAAATCTCACGTACTACCGGTACCATCTGCAAGAAGTCAAATATTTAACCCCAGCTACTTTGGCTCCAGTAACTTCAGAAGTGGTTCCATGAGAATTTGCAATCAGGAAATTCCTTAGAATTCCTGCGCAATCTATTCCTTTGCAAGTCCTGTAATAAGCACCTACCCATGAGGAATCATACTTTTTTTAATGACAGCTGAAAATGCTGAATTAAAGGCAATGTTTGATTTTACTCTAGGTTGCCTTTATCACAAGGGCTAAGATCTGGCATAATACAGTTGCCACAATCCTAACTGTTTGCAGAGTTGGCAGCAACACTGAGCAGAGCAGCAATGCAGTTAATTCACATTAACGGATGGCATGGTGGCACTTACCCTTCCCTTCTCCAGCCATCCCAATAATGCATTACTGGAGGGAAGACCCCTGCACCCAACAGTAATTTTGTTGCTTCAAGGACTAACCAGGTCGACCTACCCTGGAACCCTGATGCCATGCCATTTCCCCCCATACCTGGATGTGGTCAGTCTGACAAGTTGGTGAGAAAGAACAATGCAGTTAGGTCAGTATCTCAAAGGCTGAGATGGCAACAAACAAAGCAGCTGGCTGGGGCTTTGTGAGATGCCCTCTGTCTACATGGGAACATTGCCTTTCTTTAAAAAACCCAAACATCTGGCCTCAGCTTTACCAACCAGGCCCATCTCGGGCTGTCTCATTTTCCCCTGACTTAGCATTCAAATGTTCTAACGCATTTTTCAATGAATAAATTATCTCATTTTGAGTCTTTTTGCTATAACCTACTGTTTTCAGCCTTGGTTTTCTTTCCAGGCCCCATATTTTTAAGTTGAAAATGTTATTTATCCCTCTTCAAAATTTCTGTTTAATTTATAATTGCTCACTAAACCCAGAAGATAGGTGTGATAGGTCTCAGAGACAGTCTATGACAGAGTGAGATATTAAAACTGGCTTTCCTAATTGCTGCAACCACTATTATTATCAGCTTGCCACTGATTCTTCAAATCTCTTTATTTTGGAAAGGGGGAGACAAGGAAAGGAGGGAAACAAGAGTAATTAATAGCAGCTTTAGCACCAGGCAAAAAGGAATCACAAAATTCTACGGACTGTCTGGCACCTCTGGAAGTTCTCTAGCCCTGATCCCAGCAGGATAAGGGGCAGAATGTTGCCCTGGAGTATGTCCAGGTGAATTTTTAAAGTCTCCAACAACAACTAACAATATTGCATCATTGTTAAGAAAATTTAGGTATCAACAGAGAGCAACAGTTAGCTATAAAATACTCTTGCTAATTCAGTGTGTTAACAATTTTTGGCAGTATTGTCATCTGAGACACATAATGTCTCATTAAGAATTTGGGAACTCCTTACGTTACCAGGATATTTTCAGTTGTATCTTTCCATCTAATCTAAGAAAATTACTACTGCTTTCCTGTTTTCTGATGCTAAGAATTTTTTTTTTTTTTCCTGAATGGAGCATTTTAATCACTTGCATGAGGAAAATGTCATTGCAAACACAGTATCTTATAATATTGGGTGTCTCTTTAATAACAGGTGTATCAGATTTTCTTGTGATACTTCAGGAAAGAGAGCTTTAGGATATAATACCTTTGGGTACTTGTACCTGCAGGCCGGTCCCATATCCTACAGCCTACACATTCATAGCAGTGACTGTGCCTCCTATCTCTTACCAGGTTATCATTTGATGACTCTTAGCCCTCAGGCTTCTTCTAGTGACATACAACATGGTACAGCAATTACCTCAGCGAGCCCCAACAGCTCACCTGCCTCTCAGGAAAGCATTCTTACAACGAATCCTCCTCCCTGCTGCCAGATATAAATCGTCAAGAGAGTGCATACAACCTTAATCTGCCCTTGCCTGAAGCAAGCCCTGCCTGCTTTGCATCCCATATGACCTTCTGGTAAGGTTGCTGCAAACTTATTGCCCATGGTGAAAGGCCACACTTGCACTGGGTGACATGCAGAGGCGTATTTAATTAGTTGAAAAAATCTTGTTATAATTTTCCTTTCTTC
This sequence comes from Cossypha heuglini, assembly GCA_027576195.1. Taxonomy (NCBI): domain Eukaryota; kingdom Metazoa; phylum Chordata; class Aves; order Passeriformes; family Muscicapidae; genus Cossypha; species Cossypha heuglini. The sequence continues at coordinate 25,292,800 of JAODKT010001744.1, forward strand.
TGATTTCAGAAGTTGAAAAAATCTTGCAGGCAATTTAAAATTCAGTTGTACAACAGGGAAGTAACTGAACTTTCACTGAAGGTGAGCACTTGTATGTGCAAAATGAAGCATGAAAGATGTGAAAATGTAATGGAAGAGTCATTACCCTGGGGTGGAATGAAGCAGACCCTTGACCTTGGGAGATGCTCCTCCCTTATATGTTAGAAATAAGTAGTTGCATTTGTAATCAGTACAGCCAGCGTGAAATAGCAAGAGAAAAACGAACACAATCCACCATTTTCCTGGGACTACCAGGTGACAGCAGTGCACTACATGAGGGACTCAGGCTGCAGCTTGGGAGGAAAGATGCCAGGAAACCCAACTCCTCGCAAGCACAGCAAACGCTGGAGTGACAGCTCGCTCCCAGGTTGTGGAAAGCATAGGGTTACAGAGCTGTCACATGAGTCACAGCAGCAAGGTCTGCCACTGCTCTTGTCTCCTGAGAAGACTGGATATGTATCAGGATGGAGATCTCTGAAACAAACACAAAACCCTGCCTGTGCATAAAAAAAAAACAAACAAAAAAGGAAAAAAAAATTCTCCAAGCTTCTCTTCAGCCTGCATGTAAATCTCACAAGCACTTCTGTCCTCAGGTGAAGTCAGTTGAGGTGATAAACATTTCAGTAAACCACAAGGCTGACTTCTTCTTCAACGTATCCACTTACAATCTGTAAACAAATCCTGCCAGGTAGTAAACCAATAAAATAAAATTTTCTATGAAATAATTTATTTCTATTCTCCCAAAATTCTTACAAGGACAATATAGAAATCACAGAAATATTGAGTATGGCAATTTCTGTTGCTGTTGCAAACAAACCAGTTGATGCAGTAGTATTCAAATGACACGGTAAAGTTAGACTTTCAAAGCCAGCTTGCATTACTTTTGATTCTGACCTCATGGAAGGAAATGAGGTCAGCTTTGACAAATACTGAGAATCTCAGCCATGAACATGATTGTTCTCACCCATAAGGAATATTCCTCACTGAGGAGGCAATAAGCCATTCAAATATAAATTACCTTATGCCAGACTAACTTTGGACCTTGCCCTATGGATGGCTACATCAGTGAGAGTGCTGCAGCTCAGGCCATGTACCACAGATCCCTTCATGTGGACCCAGCTTAAAGGGCCTCTTCAAGGTCTCAGAGACAGTCTATGGCAGAGTGAGAAGTTAAAACTGGCTTTCCTAATTGCTGCAACCACTATTATTATCAGCTTGCCGCTGATTCTTCAATATTTATATGTGGACACCATGCTAATAAGTGTATCTAGAACAGCTGGATTTGTCACAGGTGCAAAAGCAAAATATCATATCAGACTGAAGCTGAATTACTGAGACCATAATCTCAATCTCCTCAATTTAAAGGCAGTTAAGACCTACTTTGCTAGCATGTTTTTTATTTTTAATTAAAACATTATCTAAGTTCAGTGTATGTTAAGAACAACAATTTTGATATTTCTCTTGCCAAAAACTCATCCTGCAATAACTCTTTTTCCTTTTCAAAGATTTTGTCTTACTCAATATTAGAATATTAATACATCAACACCATGAGTGTCCTTCCAAAGTCACAGCATAATTGCACTCTATTTCAGTATCAGAACATTATTCATCAAAAATAAAACTAATTGTTACAAGATCAGTTCACAGTCAGTGTGCCAATTTATTTTTTAAAGTACCACTAACAAAGGTATGCAGATGTTTTTCTCTGATGGCTCCTTGGAGTACAGTCTTTACCTTTGTGCTAATTTTCTATGATTATTGGAGCAATTTCATTTTGTTTTTATGGTACTTAAAGAGAATAAATGTCAAATTCACAGGTTTGATACCCAAAGCACCTTTCTCCAAACAAAATCATCTCCCAAGCTTTTTATCAAAACTATATTAATTCAGAAAAGCATTGAAGTCCTAAACACAAGAGAACAGGGCCACATGACTGATGGTCTAGTCAACAGATCTCAGTCTTAAGCACTGAATTCTCAAACGTTTGCCATAAATCCAGAGTTCAGGAATAAGGGGGAAGTTTTACTGAGAAGCTCAAGGACAGGAAATAAGGATTGTCTCACTACCATTCTGGAAGAAGAAGGAGCACTGAAAAAAAATTAAAATAAATCATGCGCTGCTGAATTATTTACTCTCCTACCCAGGACATATTTGGAACAGTATTGCTTTAGATGGGAGGTTAAACTCAACGCTACTGCAGTCTGTGCTGTCAGGTGAGTCATATTTCTTTGGAGACCAAGTAGTTTGAGATTTTCCTGATGACTTAAGTGCTTATATTCGTTTCCTGTCAATCAGCCACAGGGAATTGTCTGCTGGGTCTTGAAGTGTAGAGTGACAACATCAAGGGGAGCACTACTAATAAAGGACAGCCACTGTGGGGGGGAAAAGAATTAAACTTCTGCTGAGCCTGGCTTTGGTTCTCTGTTCTCTAGGAATTAGTGTTCAACCAGGCACTCATAAAAGTCAGAAGGAGTGGCAGAAGGAGTCAAGAATGTGATTTCACTCCGTGCTTTACTGTAGAAGCACTCATACCACAAAGCAGAAAAGTGTTGCTGTTGAACACCTATCAAATTAAACTAGGGCAAACATGCTGGAAGAGAACAAAAGGCTTAGGGGGGAAAAAAGAAAACAAACAAAAAAAACAAATTAACACAATACACAACCGTCTTTCATTTTTCCATTAAACTACCAGAATGTATCTGTGTCTCAAGGTC
>JAODKT010001744.1:25310586-25338702 GCA_027576195.1 Cossypha heuglini
CTGCCCCACCCGGTTTTAACAGATGGTGATAGAATACACATTTCTGGCCACATCAGCCCAACACAGGCAGTGCTCAGGGGAGTCCATACTTCACAGGCATTTCAAGAGCCACGACTGAAGCAAAGATATCATCTACAATTGGTTTTGAAGATTTGGTATGAGAAGGTATTGATAAAATTTTACTACTGACTGATGCCTAACTGATTAATTAAACTTCAGTTTCAAAAACTGGGAGGTTTGGAGAAGACTAGAGGGAGCTTGGAAAGTACTGTTTGAAATGCATAGTCGCAGGGCTGCTGAAGGTGTAGGAGGCTGCTGTTCTCAAAGGCAGAACTAGGCTACTGCATGCACTGGACGTGCTTACTACTTTGTGAAATCTCAGCATCTTCCCAACTAATATGGCACACATTACAGGAAAAGACCACGGTGTTTCTTTATTTTCAAGAAGAGCTCGTGAAGATTTCTTTAACAATTGTGCAATTCCTGTACACTGCTTATTGACCTTTGTGCTTGCTTGGCAGAAATAGCTGCCCTGACCAACATAGAGGTGCTGTTCAAAGGAAAGGTAATCACAGTATTTGTGTCTATGGAAAAGCTGAGCACCACCAGCAAGATACAAAACCCTTGATAGTAGTTTTCAGGCATGAATTCATGCTAGATGTTACAGACTGCACACATGATGCCAGCAGAGAAAAGCCTTGCCATAAAAAATCAGTTCCTCAAGACAGAAAAACCCCCACTTCATTCTTCATTCCAGCAGAATATCATGTCAGCTGCCTGGACCTGCATGCCAGATGTGAGCATGTCACACCTGCTCTGTATTCAGTTTGATATTGCCTGGCAGAAAGGAGAGGCTTGAGCAGGTATGTGTGAGTGTGTGCAGTGTGTGTATGCACACATATCCAAACCTTAGCTGGATACATGCACACATTGAGTTTTTAAGTTCACCAGAAATGTTTCCAGGGCAGAAAGAAAACAAGTCACTTTCATTTGAAACACTCATCTTCGTGTGTTTTCATCTTTCTGAATGAAATGTAATTTTGTGGATGTTTCATGGTCAGAATCTCATCAGTGGTTTTCTTTCCCCCAGACATATTAGTAAGATCCCATACAGTTCAGAAAATGAGTTTGCAACACTTAAGCAGTCTCTTCAGATGATTTTTCCTGTTGACTTAAATTTAGATTGTAATTTCCTTTCTAAAAGATGCATGTGCCTTTGTCATTAAGGATGAATTATGGCTTATCAATGCTTTTATACACCAGGGCTCCAGGCCCTTTGAGGAGATTACAAAAGTTTCCCTAAATTCAGTGCTTATTAAATAAATGCATTTGTCCCTAAGGAAAGGACACTGAAAAACATGAAAGAAAAAAAAATAAGGGCAGCAATGAGAAAAGGACATCCACAAGTCATGGCCAGGGCTCAGGAACTTCCACTGTCACCTGTTGTGGGAAATTAGGAACACGGGATGGCAGCTTGTGCTTGCCTCTCTGTAGACACAATTAGAGGTGTGTGGAAGTGATGATTTGCTTGAAAGAAGTGCATTATTAGAGTCGAATATCCCAGGGCTTTTAAAAATAGTTTTAGGCTGGGATTTTCATGGCTCAAGAGAAACAGACAAGTAGACTCTAGATTTTGTGATTCTGGGACGGTTAAAATTTTTTAAAAAAGGAATTACAACATTTTTTTCCGTTTTGAAAAGAGCATTCCATGTAGTCATGCATTAGTTTGTGAAACCTTCATCCTGAATTTACAATATTTTGAACTTAGAAGATGCAACATGCTGGTACAAAGTACATTGCTGATCAGTCTGTCCTTAGCATCATTCATGTGTCAGTTGTGGACTCCATATCACACAGGTTACCTATCAGAAATCATGGCTTTACTAATCTATGTGGATAATTGCAGCCTTTAGCTCCTCTGACAGGCATTATGTTGTCAGGCCAGGGAACAGCCTGCTGATGAACTCATAATAGAGCAACAATTTGTAGTCTCAGACAGCTATAAGATTCAGCCCCAAGCATTATTTAACAGACTGTTAAACACATCTTAAATTTTGAATCACAATTGTGATTTAAATTTTATTTTATAAGTACATTTTTGTTGCCAGACTTTCAACTAAAAACTTAAATTTTTGTTTCATCAAGGAAAGAACCAGCACTCCCATTTGGGGTTCCTGGAGAAAGGTCTACCAAGGTGCAAGAAGCACACTCTGTGTACTCTGCCTCCATCAGGGCGGTGAAGGTACATGACCCCCAAAATGGTTTCAGGGAATGGAAGGGCTGGGGCCTGAGATCTGGTTGGGACCAAAGGACTGGAGGCAGACTACCTGCAGGTCCTGACTTTTCAGCAAGGTTTCCCCCCAGGCAAGCATCCACCTTACTGGAAGCAAATAGCCAAGAGACACACTGTAACTCCAGGCAAGAACTGAAATATCACACCTGGGTTCTAATTTCTTCATAATGAATAAAATATGCTCTCTGGTCTAATCTAAACATACACATAAATATATCAGTAAAGTGCAGATGATTAAAGTGGGTGTAGTCTCCTTAATGGAAATGAGAGCTGCCATTCTGTGTGCAAAGCCAAACATCACTGCCATGCTGCAGTTATGTAAGGTTTTCCTCACAGTTGGTGGGGATGAGGGGGAAGAGCAGGTGTGAGAGCTATCGGTGAGAAAAAAATTAAACATTTTGCCTGAATCAAATACATCCTAGCCCAATACTACAGAATGCCTAACTAGCTATCAGAATACTACTTAATATCAGAATACTACTTAAAACAAAAAGTCAGAGAAATAATATTGTATTTCACAGCGACAAAGATGGCACAAAGCTAATTTGTTTTAAATAATAAGATAAATTTCTGAATAACATCCTTTTAGCTGCCTGCTGTGCCTATGCACACTCAAATCAGTGATCATGAAGCTATTTTCCCAGGAGGTTACTTTTCAGTAAGTCACTTCTGTGTGAAATGTCACTTGTAAATGAGGAATGGGATCTGTATAACCATATATTTGATGGGAGACAAATTGCTAGCGTATTATTTTGGTGGTTGCTCTCTCTACATAGCCCAGGTAGGAGACAAAGGATGACACATCTCTTATAGACTCGGTGCAATAAAGTGTAAATAATCAAAAGCTTTTCGATACTATCCTGCCTTCTTTTAGAACATGTCTTCAATAGTTCAATTTTTCTTTCCAAAGTGTTTTGTTACACATCTTCAGTAATTTCCAGTTTTCTTGATTAACCTTGGGATAGCATGATTTACTCCAAACATGCATTTTCATTGCTGCGTTACTGTTTGTATGCTGTGGGAATTTTCCTCTCCCTTACTCATCGTTTTCCACTTCACCTGTGAATCGTCACATCTTCTGCCACTGTTCACCTCTAGTAGCCACTGTTAGCAACAACAGGCAACACAATTACAGCATTCAGCGTTTTAAGTAGGATTATGATTCAAGACTTGGAGTTTCTTCCTTCATTTTACTGAGTCTGTCCTTGCTGTATCTGAAGAATTCAGACTGTCCCTTTGGGTGCTGCAGAGCATCACTTCCCTGATGCTCAGGTGACGTATGATACAGGTAACATTCTCCATGAGACCAAATTCCCCAATTTATTAACTTCAGTTTATATTCTATGACCTATGAAAAACAAAAACAAAACAAAACAAAATCAAAAAACTACACCACACCATCCATCACCCCCAAGTTTGAAAAGGTTTGTTGTTCTGCTTGTAAAATGTTATCACACTTAAACTTAGAAATTTTGAGGGAGAGCTTTTCTAGGCTAGAAAACTCATTTCTGGCCAAAAATGTCTCATGTATGATCTGTAGAAATATGTATTTCCTTCATTCATCTTTATGATTTGATTTCTATGCATGTTTCTGCTCTTCTTTCAGTCACCAAATCTACTGCTTAAACAAATAAAGATGGGCTCAATCCCTGAAAGTTTTATTTGAAACACTTTTATTTTTAAGGCTATTTTTACTGTGTTTTCCATGCCCATTAATTGATTCAGTTTTGTCTTTCTTTGGATAGAAATATCTTGTTGCTTTAGTACTTCAGAGTGTGTTTCTTTTGCTAAAGCTTTCTTAATCTTAAAAGACTGTTTCCAAAAAAACATGAAGGAACAACTGAAGAGGGTAAACTGTGGAGACAGTAGATAGGAAGCTCAGAGTAAAAATGGTTTCAAAATAAAATCTGTTAGGAAATTGGTTGCTCTTCACACTTTGTAATTAGCACTTCACTAACCTTTGGGAAAAACAGACCCAGAGCAAGGCAGGATTCATATTCCGAAGACAGAAATAGAAAGCATTAATGATTTTCCTATAATGTCTCATTTACATTTTTGCTACATTTGTGTTTCATAACATGCATTGGATATTTCTGTTATAGTTTGCCATTAAGATCATTCTGCCGTATTATATTTGGTAATAATTTCTAATACTATAAATAATATATTTATCTACCTAGGTCTGTATGTGTGTTTATATTGACGTGCATGTGTGTGATCCTGCTTGCACAAGTACTTCAACATGTCTAAACACAATTCTGAAATCTAGCACATGAGATAAAAAATTCACGGTTTACTAAGTAAGTACTTAATATCAAGTATCAGTACCAGTATCAAGCCAACTGAATAAAAAAATTCTACCAGTTCTTAAAAACACATGTAGTACATATGTTTTTGACACCCATGTTTTCTCTGATTTGTCACCTTTATTCAAATTAATCAACTGAGACAGACAGCAATACCTTTCTTTCATTATCTTTGAGGGGCCAAAAGGATTGATATTTCAATATTTATCCTGTAATCTGGTATGTTTAATATATACTTCACTGAATACACACCTGTTTATGGGTAGAGCAAGAAGTCCATCCACCTTTGCTAAATTTCTCCCAGACAGACAATTTATTTACTAAACTCAGACTGAAATGCACAATTCGTTTTCAGTAAGATCTCCCTGATTGTGAATTTTAAAATTTTGAAACGTGCACTTTGGTAGTGTTAGCTGACGTGCCTGTACCAATGTTATGGTTAATATGTTATTCAGCACACGCAGGTATTTCTTTTCAGCTGAACTGATCCATGAAATGTGCCAGCTGAAACACTCTATATATGATCTGCTCAGTGAGGGCATCATTCACCTAGACTTGGCTTTCTTACCTTAACCTGGAAGATTTTCCAGGTCTGAGGCGGCTCCAGCTAGATGTCTGGAGATGTCTAGTTTCTATAAACTAGCAATAGTCACATCACTAAGCAAAATGCTTAATAGTACTTAATGCATAATAGTACAAAAGATTGGGCAAGACAAAGCAGTAATGGTGAAGACAGCGAAGAAAATCTGTTCACATAACATCAAAATGGGGCCTGACACTCTGAAAATTGTGTAAAAACTGGCTTCACCTTGGATCCTAAGGAACTTGTTCACAGGTCATATAGTCCTCTACAGAACCAAGATGAAAAGTGAAATGATTTTGAAATGGTCTATTTTTTTGCATTTACTGCCTAAAACGTTTCATTGATCTTACATGGTGAAGCTTAATAAAAAATGCAATACCCACACCAGATGGAATCAGACAATTTACCCCCTTTCTTTAAGCAGCATATGGTGGAAAGGAGAGCAGTGATTGATTCTGCTTTTGTGTAGCCAATTACATTGACTTATAGCACAACACGAGCAAGAAGGGTTGCTCTCAGTCTCACCCGTTGAACATCCAGAACAAAGCAGTTAATTTTGGACGAGATGTCATCAAGAAAAGAGAGAGGGAAAGCAATTGTCTAGCAACCCACCTCACTACCCAGAAGCCTGAGGTCCTTTGGGGCTACATGGAAGTTTTGGCTTTGAATTGATGCCATTTTGGAAAAGATCACCAACCATTGGTCCAAGTTTCGCTGCACTGCTGATAAACAGACTCATTTGTGGCATCAAGTCTTCAGGCTTGGTGAGGAGGGAGAGGGGTATTAACTTCATAAGTATAGTTTGCAGTCAGCATGCTTTAGATACGCTTCAGAACTAGTCTTCCACACTGAACAGAAATGTTTCCACTAAAAATTTCTTCCCAGTGTGCTGGGAGAGGGCTCCAGAGGAAGCCTCCCTGTATAAGCCCCTTGCATACAGCAGCTACCCAAACTCACCATCAGATATTTCACATTACATGTTTATGTGAAGTTTGTTTAAGAATGAAACCCGCAGGGTTTATAAAAGAAATTATTAAATGTACAAGTGGGACTTCCACCACCAGATCATAGTGCTAGGAGAGGCCCGAGAGAAATAAAAGGTGTAAACATAGCAATAGATGTATTCACTAATCAAATATAAAGACATGAAGCAGAAATGCCTGTCCTAGCACCCAAACAGCACAAGTTAGAAGGAAAATGGGAATGAGAAATGTCATTTTGAGTGAAGGGAGCTTGTCTGGAAGCAACACAGGATGAATGATGCTGCCTGCCCTCCCCCTGGACATGCCAGCCCCCTGGTCTTCCTCTGGCAGGGAGTCACCTTTTATCACCTTGGGCAAATAAGGTGGTGGGAAAGACCCTTCTTGATAAGAACAGAAACCTATGATTTTCTGGTTTCATACCTTTCTCTGTAATTGCCAGCATAACATTTGAGCCTTTTTGATAGAAAATAGCATACTTAGCATTTTCTTTCATTTGACTCCAGGAAACTGAGTAACAGACTGCTCCTCACCCAGAAGGTGTCAAACACGTCAGAAAGAGGTGGGTGGCTTGTGAAGGGCTGTGCATTCTCTGTTAGGTTAGGGCAACTTAGCAACACGAAGGACAGTTGTCTAGTAACCTGAAAGGCCCTGACTGGGAGCTGCTAACATCGAGCACCAAGACTGTAAGGAGATTTTGAGGTTTGTCAATAACAGACTCATCACTGTTACCTAACAGAAGTAAACCCTGATTTTACACTGCGAATCGTCTCTGGGCTTTAAAAGCAAAACCAAGAATTTTGTTTGCACATCATGCAGTTCAGAATGAAAATACAAAAAAACCCAACCTCCAAACTAATCAAGAGCACACAAACAGCCAAAGATATACTGTTCACAGTACTTATAAATGATATGTTTGATAAACAGTTTCCATATGTAGAATCATTAATTACATTCAGGACAGCAGATGTGGCAAAACAGGCCACTTGCCTTCACTGGGTGCTCCCCAGAGGATTTAGATGTGTATTGTTGAAAGCTGCCCTTGTCCTCACCTTCCAGCTGACTTCCAATGTAACCTTGGGCAACTAACTTGTCTGTGCCTCAGATAGCTGGCCTTAAAATTGTGCTCTCATTCTAAATCTTTAAATGACATTGTTTATTTACACTACATGTAAACTAATCAGAACAAATGCTGTTACTCTGTGTTTGTACAACAGGTAGCAAACAGAGACCCTGACCTTGGCTGGAGGTCACAGGTGACCCACTATGTTGTGAGAAATGTCAGGATGTATCTTGACAGAAACAAAAATAATGCTATTCTTTCTCTTGTCTCAATCTACATTAAAGAATTTGAAACAGTATACAAAACACTATTTAAAAGCAATATTAAGCAACACTTTAGATATGCACAGATGGCATGTTTTTCTCTATGACTTCCTAAATTTATGTCTAACATGGAGAACGGAAGACAGTGGACTTGGCTCCTCCAGAATATGGGGATATTTGTTACACTCAATTCTTCAGCTTCAACAGCAGATTCAGTTTGGCATGACTTCTCAGTTACATGACTTGCATCAGTTCAAAGAGACGTAAAGCACTAGTACTCCAGGTGCCTGTGCTAAATTTAGAGAGCATATTCAATAATGTAGTGTTGTTTTCTTGCCAAAGGCAGAAAAATAATTCCCCATGTAAAACAGAATACTACCAAGCCTGTGTTTGTTATTTCACCTAAGGATGGAGGTAGTGAGTGCCTTCTTGCAGAGGACATCAGTGGGACAGCTGGTGGGAGAGCAGTTTGCAGCTCCAGAAAAGCACGTCCCACCACTTCGTAAGGAATGCTTCCATGTAGACCCACATAAACTGCTTAATTCTGGAGCTTTTACTAAAGTGTTCACAGAACTGTGCTTTTTAGCATAGGAAGCAAAACCCTCTTTTAGCTGCAGAGTCTAAGAGTCCTGCATGTCCTGAGCTAAGTGCTGCTCCCTCATTTCAGTAAGGGATGTCTGATCTCGCCAGGGCACAGTAACTTTTATCTCTAGACCTGTTTGCCCCCACCCCTCTGAGAACATGAAACTAACCTTGAGATGCATGCACTCTTGTTTCTTCTACAAATTCTAGCAATTATTTTCCCTAAGGGTAATTTTTCTATTGCCTGTAAATTTACCCTTTAGTAAGGGTAAATTTTTGTTATCTGGAGGAGTTGCTCCTTCAGAGCATCCCTAGGTCAATCTCAAATTTACAACAGACCATGCCAGATTCATCAGGGAGGGCAAGGCCTTTAACTTTCCTCTATAACAAAACAGTGGTACCCTGCTGTGAGGCAGGACCACACAGCAGAAGCAGGGAGAGACAAAGGGATGCTCAGGGACCAGCTTTGCATTAGGGAAAACAAGGATTAACTTTGCCCTCATGCCACAGAAGCAGCAAGGAAATGCTAAAAATGCTGGAAAGCAAAGAACAACAGGAGGTGGGCTAGATTTCTCCAGCATAAAAAATAGCTATGAAAAAGTATTGGAAACATATAAATGGGTTCACTGCAGTGGGTAGTTGAAATTTCCATGTTGTAGGTTTTGTGACATGCAACCTCAAACATGCAAAGCAGCTCTGTTGGAGATGCTGAGGATTTTCACCAGTTACCAGCTGCCAGTGGAGGTTACCATGCACTTTCCACAAAGTCCACTGATCCTGCTCTCCCTGATCTGCAGTAGAGGGTTGAGCTTTGCATTTATGATGAAAATTCCTCTCCCTTTTGGGATAATATCAAAACCCCACCCAAATTTAGCAGACACATCTACCCATCACCAGCAGGCCAGCTCTGTGCAGAGAACGTGCTTGCTCTGCTTGTGAATGAAATCAGGCAGAGGCAGGGAAACCACTTCCTTATGAGCCAACACACCTTGCTCTTTAGCACAGCTATTGCTTCATGGGTGACAATCAATGTATAGCCTGCTCTATGCCCCTGACCCTACCTCTCCACCCAGATGTTCAGCCTCAGGTAGTTTTTGCTTCATTGGGCTTTGAATATTGCAATACCAGGCTTCCCAGCAACATCTGCATGTGCAGGGTTTGGAAGCTTTATTTTTAATCTGTACTTTATGTAGTATGGTGCTGTGACAAAGAGATTTTAAAACTACTGAGGTCTTTCTTGGAGGGCAAACTTCATCTTTATCAGTGGTCACTCACAGAGTAGAGTCCCATGTCAAAGAAAAATCAAAGAAGATCCTTTCTCAATTTCTTTGAATTTCAGGGCAACAAAAATACTCAGGAAACAGAGAAAATTCTAAAGCAGGTGGGTTCAATTCCTGCAGACATAAGGCATCAATAGTATCAGGAGGAAACCCCAGGAAAGGCAGCAGGGCTGTAGACAGCCTTGCCAGGGGTCATGGGTTGTCCCCACCCTGTCGTTTGTCCCCACAGGCGTCTGACTTCTTTGGCAGCAAGAGGAGGAAGCAGCCCCAGGCCCAGGCAGTCATCCAGGGAGCCCTGCCTGTTTGCAGCCAGAGGCAAAGGCTCCTACAATTACACTGTGAGGCTGAAAGGCAGTTATTCTGCTGTCTGTATTTTTTAAGACAAGGAAAGAAGGGGTTTACAAGCTGAACACTGCTGTGCCATGCTGACAGCATTTCTTGTCGATGACCTCAGTGTTTGCTCATTCTGACATCACTGTCAGGAGCAATATAATTCAGACTGGTGTCCTGTGAAATGCTCCCTAGGCAGATTTACAAGAGAATAAGGGCATGTGCCCTTCTGGACAGCAAGCCACTCTGTACTTACCTTTCAAAACAGTCTGTGAATAGTAATGAGAGAGGTTTGGAGCATTCCCTCTCATCCATTAAAAGGTCCACTGCTCATCACTTCCAGTGCATTAAGAAATGAGGGCTTCAACCCCAAGGCCTTCAGCATTTTCAGCAGACTTTTGAGGAAGAACATTCTGGTGTAGAGGTATTTAAAGAATTTCAGAGCAATATATATCTTCCGCAGAATTGAAAGTTATGTAACATTTTGCTATGCAAAAGATATATTGGTTGAAAAAGAAGGTAGAAATGGGTTCATAAAAGTCAATAACTGTTTGGGTTTTTTTTCCTGAAATGAAAGGGAATGGCCTGAGCTCTAGATCTCCCTTTAAATCCCAGGAATAACTTTGTCATCTTTGATAAATCCCATTTCCTCTGAGAAATTTCCATCCTTGTACAAGTGAATGTAATGTTATCAAAGAAATGAGCACATCAGAAGCTGGACCGAACTGACCCATGCAGCATGACAAACATATTGTCTGAACATGTGTGCTAGTTAGCACAAGATCAGCCTGCATGCTATTCATAGGAACTACCCTGCACTTTTTGTTACCAAGCACTGAACCCAGATCAGCACTGTACTTGTGTTTCAGACAATGTGAAATCACTAATTGGATTTTGGTGACATTAAACTGAAAAATCAGACTGTCTAGGTCCTGAGAACTGCATCCTGGCCAACAATGTCATACCAATTTATGCTCATGCTAAGTTGCAGTTGCATTTCCTTCACTGTGAGCAAAAGGCAGATACCATAAACTACATGTAGAAGTGAATGAGGAGGGGAGCCTAAATTGTGTCAGGGCATCTCTGTTGCAATTATTTGAAGTCCCTCTGCAACTAGAAAGGGCTAGAAATTGAGGCAAAGACCTCCCCAGCCACTGCCTCTTAGGGCTACATGCCAAGATGTGAATTGATTACTTCCTTTTCCCATCTATTTATTCATCCTCAAGATGAATTTTCTCCACAGTTACCTCCAGCAAAAATGTACAGGCAAGTAAAGCATACCACACAGTGTCTTAGTTGACTATCTCAAAGGCGTAGCAAACGTGCGACTGCCATCCAACTACATGACTGGATATGATATTAAGGGTGAGAAAGGCATGGAGTTCCAAAGTCTCTGTGGTCTTTCATCCTGTTTTCAAGCTTCTAAAGACTTACAACACTCTACCAAGTTACTTACAATCCCCCTCTGAGTGGGCAAACTTTGTAGTTAGGCACAGCATGCTATCTGAAACATGATTTCTTCAAACAGGAGCCAAGACCTCTACATTGACTTAGTCTATACTGCTGTTGTTATTGCAAAATGAAAAAAGATAATCACCATTCGGTTATAGCAGCTTTATAACTGTACAATTATTATCTACTTATGTAGCTCAGTAGAGGAATTTCTTTAGGGAGCTCCTTCCACATATGTGTTCTGCTTGGAGGGTTGTGTTCAAAAAGAAATTGTGCTTCTACATCTCTGCAGCATGTACTCAGAAGTTATTTGCTGCTCAGTATGACTATAAAAAGCCCATGTAAAAAATCAAAGGTGAAATTTCTTGAAAATTATCAGCTAAAGCAGCAGATGTATTTTCCTGGTGCCTTATTTTTTGCCATGCTTGTAATACCCCAGTGCTACTGCAGCATTGTTAGAAGGTAAGAGCTAGAGGCTTCCTGTGTTTGTTTTTTATTGAATTCAGTGAGAGTGATGTTTGAAATGAAGTGGGGGCTTAGACAAATAAGAATAGTGAAGAATTTCACCACGGGGCTTAGGGGCACATGACACATTTACTTTGCATAGGCCACAGGGACCCCAGTGGGAACTTAGGGAATAAATGCAAACCTTCCTCCCTGCCTGCTCATTCGCACCATAGTGAGGCACAGACAAGGACTCCGTTATCTGAAGCTGACCTCAGTCACAAGATAAGTTGTGAGAGATATTTTTGGGCTGGAGAACAGACATGGGTTTAGTCTTGTTAAACAAACACCCTGTTGTTTTGCCAATGTTGAACTGGGTGCAGAAAAAATCCACTTCCCACTGAAGTTGATCTACCACACAAAGGAACAGCTCTGGTTCTCATCATTCCCACATAGCACAAATCTTGCCACCAGTGATAAACAAGAAAGAAATTGCATTTCAGTTGATTTCTCTTCTGTCCTGTAAAAGCTAGTTATGAGCCTCCTTTCTATCAAGTATGGTTTCATAAGAGGCTTTCATACATTACTTAGATTCTGCTCTGAGTTTTTGTGGGAAAAGGTAAGGCCAGCACAGCCCTTCTTTCCTGTCTGCGTGCTGGTATTGTTACCAAGCAGGTCACCAACAGGTCACCAACAAGGGGAGTGCTGCTTCTCTCTCCTCTTCAGTTGAGGAGGAGATTTGGAGCATGACACACTACTTGGCTCCAGAGCCATCTTTGCACTTGGGTGGATAGGATGCTAGAACAATGGGACAAGGAGTAATTTCTCGAGTTTTAAACTTTTAACGATGCTACAGCTTTCTCCAAGACAAAAATTAAAACCTCATTACCTTCACCAAACTACAACTCCAGAAAAAAATTTTATCTAGGTCAAATGAAACTTTTTCATATTCTAACTTTGTATATTAATTTCTGGCTGTCTTTTACATTTTTTGCTGCAATAAAACAAATGAGACTCTGCTTCAAAACAAAAAAGAAACATTTTTTCTTCACTTGCCAAATTGATGATAAACATCATTTCTAAAGGAGAAAACAGCACAGAGATCTCCTTTCTGGGGTCTCTCCCCAGTGCACCAATGAAGGTCATCAACATGTTGCAGTCCTGTGGTAACATCCAGCTGTCCTCCCCCAACAAATCCTGCTTCTCTGAAGTCCCAGAGGTTCACTTCTGGTACTGGGTACAAGATCAGTCAAGCCATTAGTTCCTCACATGTGATTGATCATGGTTGTCACAGGACCTGGCTTCCTTTTTCTGGCTGAACAGTAAATTTTAGAACAGGTTATTAACTAATCAGTAAATCGGAATGGGAAATAGGGAATGTTTGAGCATGAATTTTCAAATGGATGTCACTGATGCTTGCCCTTGTAACATTTCTCAGTTCTGCATACATGGCTATTAATACAGCACCTCATCCTACTGTGCTTATGGTAATCACACACAAAGCAGTCAAGCTGAATTGCTGTCCTTAACTTCCTGAACACTTTGGGGTTACCATTTTACACTATTTGAATTAGTAGTCCTGGTTCAGATTGGCTGATTAAGGGTGCTTTCATTTCCCTTATCTTACCGTCATCTGTGGCTTCAAGCTTGAATTACATTTTATTGTTTGACATCTGAAGGGAAGGAGTGGGCAACCAGTAGCATTTAAAGCTGAGAGGTCTGTGTCTACAATCAGCACCAGTGCCCTCCACACAGACAGAAATCAGGCATCCCAACTTGGTTCCCACATCACCCAAGATGGAGGTGGAAAGTTTAGAACTTGTTCAGAAGTGGCAGAGACAAAAACACATCTGCGCTCTCCATGTGCTACCCAGCCCTGGCACTGCTGTGTGTTAGCACACGTATGGTTGCCACCAATAGGTCTCATATGTTTCATCCAAGTGGATTCAGTCCTGGCAATCCCAAGGAGCAATCCTGAGAGCTGACATTCTTCTCTAGCCTTTGCCTTTTCCTGATGGTGAGACACGAGGGTGCATGAACATCTCCTTTGGGACACCCAGTAACCTTCAGTGTTGTGTGAGAGAGTTTCTAACCTGAACATAATGAAAAGTCTATTTGCAACATGGTACAGTTACTGAGTGGCTGAAAATTTTCATGCAAATTTTATTGCTGTAGATTTTCAGGGCTATTATTCTGCTTGTTTTAAACTGAGAAAACAGTTTAAAAGATACTACTGTAGCTCTTTGTAAAAGCCCTGCTGCAACTGCTGTCTGTAGTTTCATTCATTTCTGATCTACTGTGATTGCCTTATTCATCTGTTTCATGTCAGGCATTTCACATGATTCAGTATCTTTTAAAACAGCTAGAGTTTGCTCTGCAATTATGCAAAATATTCATTTCTTAATCCAACCAAAATAACTGTAGCCTTCATGGGATCAGATTTCTGCACATTGCTTTCTATTAATATGCAATCTAGCTCTTGCTGATGCAGTCACACTTCTAGGAGAAGCAGAATTTGCAGAATCCACTGATCATCTGTCTGCATGAGTCAGGGATCAGGCTGATTAATACAGTTCAGGCTGCTGCCCTCTGGGATGCAAGGGACCAAATTTTTCATGACTGAGGAATTTGCACATGCACTGTTCAATCTACAATAAAGGAAACTGCTTTGGAATAGCAGCTCTTACTCCGTGGTGCTTAGTGTAGCAGGAAGATTTCCTTGAAACCCATAAGGATTGAGGAATATAAGAAGTCTTAGCCCTAAGAACAATCAGAGATTAAAAATTACTAGCAGGACTATCTGTTGAATTCTTATAAATTGCTTCTACATAGAAACAAAAGAAAAAATATTAAGATCTGCTCAGACCTGAAGACCTTTTTACACTTTAGAGATGCACAGCAAGCTCTTCTATATTTTTTGCTTTCCTGTTCACCTCTCTTTAGAGGGAGCAGAGCTCATTGCAATAGTATGTTTCAAGGAGTTTTTCCCAACAATGTACAGACATCTCTTGCTTTAGCTCCAGCTGCTTGTGACAAGCAAGCCAATGCTTTTACTGCAGGATGGGGGCACATCACAGAATCAATGTCCATGAGCAAAGCAACCCTCCAAAAGCACACTTATGCCCTTCATCTTCAAACAAACATTTTGTTCAGGTGTGAATCCAGCTGGAACTGACACTATGGTAACTCCAAGTCACCAGGACACTAGTAAAAGCCCAATCTTGAAATGAAGTTGTTTTTCTATGAATCAGCTCATAAAATTTAACCTCCTTCCATAGCAGAAAATATCACATTTGCAAATGAGTACCCATGATTCTGAAACAAGGATAGCAGGGCTTTCTCTTCAGATTTCTAATGAGCTCACTACTTCAAAAAATTACACTAATTTATTGTACTTTAAATGCAGTTTACCACTGCCACTAACAAGGTGATTGCATGGCAAGGGCACTGGGCAATCTGAAGCAGCCCTATAAATACAGGTTCCACATTAAGGTCATGGTGTTCTTCTTTGGTGGTGTCACCACAAGCCCTGTAGCACCACGAGAAATCCCTGTAGCAGCAAAGACAGGTCAGAAAGCCATGGCTACAGCTATGAGTTCTTTGCAAAGCAGGATGTAAGCAGCTGTTTCAAATAAGAGCAAGTACATGCTTAAACCGTGCCAAATGTAAAACAGTATGAAAACACAAGGAAACCCCTCCTGGACTGCGGTAATTAAACCTCTGGTGTCACCAGGACTGCGGAGTCAGCAAAATTCCATGACAATTGGACTGATGCCAACACTTTATGCAAGTCTCACTTCTGAGTTCAGGTGGTTTTCCTCAAATGACTTAACTGAGATGAGAAGAACAAGTATCTGCAAAGCTTGCAGAATTCATGTAGTGTTGCTTGACAAATTTGCTTTCATGTTTCCTTTCATTTGCTCAGATTAGAAGAGGGGAGAAGAGGAGTAACCTGGTGATTCTTGGCCTACCTCCTAGCTGAGCACTGGGAGCACAGATGCTGTCCTTTTCATATTGCAGATCTGCTCCTCCCACAGCATGCTGGGCTTGGTGGACTTCCAGTTTCCTGTGGTAGTGATGCACAAAGCAGTTTTCCCTACTCCAAATCTCCAGAGGCAGCAAGGATCATCTGACGAGCAGATTTACATGATGGGGGAGAAGAGTGACTGTAAAAATAATATTTGATTAGAAGAAGAGTCGTGTTTTCAGGAATGAACAGGATGTATTAGGCAGATCAGAAAAAAATCCTCAGGTAAGCATTTGAGACACCTTGGACATGTTGGACCTATGCCCAAGGAATGGTCTGGTACTTTAAGGAAACTGTGTTTCTTGTACTGGCTAAGACACTAATGAGCAGGTTAGAAGGTCTTGCCAAGCGCTTCCATTATATGCTTCAGTAAGACCAAGCTTCTGAAAAAGGAAAAAAAAGAAAGAATAAAAAAAAGAGAAAATAGGAAAGAGAGAAAAGAAAAAAAAAAAAAAAAGACAGAAAAGAGGGAAAAAAAGAACAAGAAAAAAGCAAGAAAAAAGAAGAAAATAAAAACAAAAGAGAAAATGGAGATAACAATTTAAAGGTATTCCCTCTGTTTTAGATGAAGTAAAGAGACCAGTCAAAATGACAGCCTGAAAATGAAAGTGTTGACTAGAATTTCCTAGCTGGATCTTGATCATGGAGTGTTCACCAATCTTCTCAGTTCTTCCATGTGAGATATGAGACAACCAAACCACCTTGCCCATGGGAAACCTTACCCTGTGCCTTCTACTCATCCAGGCATCTTCAGGAGAGTTCTGTATGCCTTGGCAAAAATACTGAGAGGCACCAAGAAGATCAGACAGCTGCTGGATCTCCTGGAAGGTACCTTAGCCAACCTGCAGACGGGTCAGAGGGGATTTACTGGCAACAAGACCTCAACCACACTCAAGTTGACAGAGGTGCCTTTGGCTGAGGTACTTGATTTGTGGGACCTGCTTTTCTGGTGGACAGGTCCCACCTTTCCCTGCAAATGTCAGGCAGTCAGACAATTAAGGAACATGCAGTAAAATCAGTAGGAGGTAAGCCTAAGCCACATGAAGCACAGTCCTTCCTTTCTAGTACACCAAACAATTAGTTACTTCTGTAATTTTCTGCCATGGGGATCTGGGGTAGATGGCATCAGCATGGTAGGATATGTTTTAGACTGTAGTTCTACAACAGGATGCAGACAGGATGTCTCAGAGATATCTTCACCAACATATGTCGGTACAAGAGTCACAGAATCACAGAAGGAGAAGAGAGGGAGGGTTGAGGCTTACATTTGTGCCTCATAAACTTCTCCTATCCCTGTGGCAGGACACAGACTTCAGGGCAGGATCTACCAGCCTGATCCCCCCAGGAACTCCTTGCACCCTTTATGCATCCTCATGTCTCTGTGCAATAAGGCCTAGCACATCTGGGTCTCAGATGGGCTGCTGGAAGATTTTTTTGTTTGTTTGTTTGAAGGCAATAGCTTCCATGTACCTCAGATGCACCCTCTTAATTTCTTAGGGCACATTAGGCACATTAGGCATTGATTTGCAAGCAGAGCATTGAGAAAAGGAGAGTGAATCTCTCACCCGAGGACATGCAAGCACTCTGCGGTCTGCTCAGAACTGAGCACTAGTATCATTATTTAAGTGCCTCATTTTTCAGACAATTTCAGCTGGAATGCTATTCTCGAGCTAGATTGGATGCAGTGTGTAGGGTACACTAGGAAGAGGGGGGGTGTGCTGCAAGCTCCAGCACCTCATGATCATACTACACACACTGAAAGCCTTGTGCTCTGGGAGAATCACTTGTGCACTGGCAGCCAGCAATGTGCTGCTCTGGAGGGAATCCCCACCAACTTCAGATGCTACATCATAGCACATTTTCTCTAACAGAGAAAGTTTCCAGTGCCTGAACAGAAAGAGCCCAGAGCTGCTGCAGATATTGATCTTCAGAATGATGCTATCAAGATATTTATGTGTGTACATCCTGGCAAAAAGATGCAGTGCTGTGTAATGGCAATGATGCACCATTTGCTTCCTCAGAAAATGTAGCATCTCTGCTGTGCTCACCACAGGCTCACTGGCTGGGCACAATTAGATGTGACTCAGGACTGTCTGACTCAGCAGCTGTCCAGACAACAGGTCACATGCCAGTGCCAAAGGTCTGTCACTCTGCACTCTTACATGGCAACACAGGAGGAATTCAAGTAATTGGCATACTAGCTGTAACACTCAGCTATTAATCACATGAGTGTATAGAGCTCCCAGGATAAGACATACCTTGTGGTTCAGCCAGAAAATGTCTGTTCCTCTTCTTGGCTTTTGCATTTGCGATCTTTTGAAATCTGACTTCCCTCACTCACCTTGCCCTGCAGTGGTTTTTTGGCCTTGTGCTTTAGAAGGATGATGCTGCCTGGCAGGGTGTCAGGAGCCCTCCTGCCTAGCACTTTGTGGCACTGACATTGGGTGGATCTTGTTTTGTGGGACATCAAGTCCACATCTGATCTCTCTGAGTGAATACAGAATGCTCACCTTGGTCTTGTAGGAGCAGGCATCATTTTGGGTGTCTCTCTCAAAAATGAGTCATCACTATCCTATACAAGATCGGATCTCTGCAATCTGTGGCGAGGGACAGCTTGAGGCACCCAAAGTCATAAACCCTTTGTTTATAGAGTTTGTAGTAGTGCTGACTCATTTGCCTGCGCAGTATCTGCATCTAGACAGAAAAAAGAGATGTGGGCAGAAGCTCAACCACTCCCAGACATCATTCCTATGGTAAACTGTTGAAGGCAGTTTTCAGAAGCCTTTATAATTCCAGTAGGCTGGGCTCTTTTGTACAGGTATCACGGATATCTTAATGCCTTTACCTTCCTACAACTTTCCTTGCTATCTCTTCATTTATTTGTTCAGTATTAACCATTAAGTTGTTCAAATACTCATCAGTGTAACTGCACTGCTGAATCTCTGTAGTCTCTTGTTTACTCTGCCTAGATTTATTTCACACAGAAGATTGGCACAAATCCCAAAAGGCACAAAACTAATGAAGGGTTGATTTGCACTGTGACAATTAGTTGCCCATCCAAGTTATGAAGCAAGAAAGCCTGGCATGTAGATGACATTGGGTGAGATTGTTTACAGTAAGTGCATGCTTCAGTCTGGAGATTTAATGTAAAACTGTGAGAAACACAAACTGAGTTTATTTTTTTGTAACAGTGAGGCTTCTATTGCAATATTCTTGTCAAGGCTGCGTATTCAACCCTGCAGTACAACAACTACACCACTCCTATGGTCCTAAGAGATGAGTGGAATATTTTACCTCCCTTAGCTCAATTCTTTCTGAGAGCTATGCTACAAATACTATGTCCTTCCTCACTTGCAATTATTTTCACAGATAACCTTACCTTCACTTGTATGTAGGCTGTAAGTAACTCAGTAATCCAAGAGAAAATATCACAGGGATGCTATAGATAAAGTTACCTACACACAAGAGACTTAAAGACCAAATGGCAAGAAAGATGTAGTGTTGATTACTGATACCATATCAGAAAGACTGTAACAACCAGATTAAAAATCATCAGAGTGATATGTCGTCAAATGCAGAACTACTCTCCACTGAGGCATAAACATTAGTTTATATTAGTTATTTTTGAACATCTAATGTCATTCAGTCATTATAAGTGTAGCAAAAAAAATGGCTGATAGTCAGCTCATATATCAAAATAACAGACCCCAAAGGCAAACCCAAAGCTCTGCTGGGCTTAACTGCTGCTACCAAAAGTGATGGTATTTCACAGTGCAATGGACACGAGGGAAAAGATGTGGGCACTTCCTGCATGCTCCCATCCCCTGCTGTGTTCCTGGTTCCCCAGTGCATCCCAGCCGGAAAGAGCAATTGCAAAGCTCATCATCTACTTTTTGAAGGCCAGAAATCTTTCCACTGCCAGTTCCTCCTAGTTTCTGCATCCTGTCAGAGCTGCCAAGGTGCCCAGATGCTCAGCAGGAATGCCAGATGGGGAGCAGCCCCAGCCCCACTGGGTGTGGGCTGCTTGGGAGGAGCAAGGGTTGCAGGGGCAAAAGACAAAGGAGCAGCAGCTGAACCTGGCAGAATGCTCCTGCCATCAAAACATCTAGGGCACAATGTGAGATCCTAGTAATAATACAGCTATTATCTACCAGCTCCCTGTTGCTGTCTTATTTTTTTTTTAACAAGGAAAAGCAGGCAGTGCATTTTTCTGGTTTAAAAGAGAGAATATACTCATCTATTCAAAAACAATTAATCATATTTTTCCCTTTTTACTGACTGCCAACTGAAACAGACTACATGAAGTCAGAATCCATACCAAGAAAGAGAATAGCAGACCTCCACTGAACTGTGTTTTTTATTCTCCATCTGAAAGCAAATACCAACATCTGATGGTGTAAGAACTCACCACTGGTGTCAGCATAGATAGGCACTTCAAATAGTGCTGTGAAAAAATGCTTCACTATGAGAAACAGGAATTAATTTCAGTTGAATAGTTCTTAACGTAAACTGTGCAAATCTCTATCTTCAAAGATAAAGGAGAGGGTACATAGCATAGGCTGTAGATAGGATGCCTTAGCCCTTTCCTGGCTCCTTGGTCACCATCCCACAATTCCCCTCTTAGCCCTCTCCTACTACCAAAATCCTTGCCACACAAACCAAATACACATAAAGAGCAAATAATTTCTCAAAGATGCGTGTGAGTGTCTGAAATACTCTGTAGGCAGGCAGGCAGGACTGCACTACAGTTTATATTTCCTCCTGCAGCTGGGACTATTAAAACATTATTTGAAAAATCAAAGGAGTGGTAATTTAAATATGTCAGAGAGTCAA
This sequence comes from Cossypha heuglini, assembly GCA_027576195.1. NCBI lineage: Eukaryota > Metazoa > Chordata > Aves > Passeriformes > Muscicapidae > Cossypha > Cossypha heuglini. The sequence goes on from JAODKT010001744.1 coordinate 25,331,023, forward strand.
GATAAGTCAATGTACCATATAATTTTCTGCAAACATGAGCTGAAGGGGATAAAGCTAGAAACAACTGTTTGAATTTGTGAAAGCAGACAAAGAAAAACCAACTGAGCAACGAAGAACTGCAGGCAACATTGAAAATAGGGAAGAAGGCTTAGCATCTGATAACATTTAATTTCAATTAATGTACAGTATTTAATTTCAGTTAATGTACTAATATAAGTTTTAGGATCTTGGGCATAAAATGTTGAAGAAACAAAATGTTTTTGCTGAACAGAGATTTTGTAATAAATGCATTCACATATCTGTAACATTTTTTTCTGCAGTACTTTCAGTGTTATCAAAAGGTAGTCACTCCAGCAGCTTTGAACACATCTGGCTATATCTAATCCCACACATTTCCTCAGTTGCTACGAGCTTAGAAGAGTACTTCAAGATCAATCTAAAGACATCTGTCAGCATCGGCAAATAATGAAGAAATATTTCAAAATGCAGTTTTGTGATAATAGGATTTTTTTTAATATGGAAAATACTGCAAGGTCATAGTCATGTGGTCACTCAGTTTGGAGTAACTTGTCAATACAGTTACACAAGATTGTCAAAGTAGTGAATATTCAAAATACTATTTACCTTGTGTCTGTGTGTGACACATGCAGACGGTGTGTCTATGCAAACTGAGCAGGTAGCAGAAAAATAACTATTTCTAAGTACCTTGGCTGTAAATATAGATATTAACTTGCATGTGGGACTACTGAAATGGATTACTAAAGTGCTAAATTTTTGTGATTTAAAAAAACCCCACAGCTGACAAAATCGTTATTTGATTTATTATGCATGCAATCCAGAGAATGAATAGAGCAGCATGCTATGGATCCAGGTCTAGGATCTGTCCTTTCAACCATTTCAACCATTAGAAACCAGGCAAAGGAAAATAATTAATTTGCTTAATAAAATGGAGCTTTGACATGTTCCATTAAATTCTTGTCTCAGGAACTTTGGATGGTCAGTTTGGATACTTATGCAAACCTTCTGTCTACCACTAATCAAAAAATTGACTTCTTCTTTTAAGTAAATGGATATTTTTCCTTATTTCTGGAAATACAGAAGTACTGAAGCTTTATTTCCCTGGTACATTCTAGCCTCCCTACATTGTGTTAAGATTAGATGAGAACAAATTCTTGGAGATGGTTTCTGTAAATAAAAACAGCAATTCTGTTTCAAATTTTTATGTGTCATTCAAATGATATAAGTAAAGAAGCATTTTTTGTCCCCCAGTGAAAATATTTTATTAATGAGAAAAAATACTTGATCACACATTTAGATTTACTTCTTTGGTTCTAAATGATACCTTGTCACAAGACTAACTTTAAATGTGTTGAGTAGTCCTCTAAATTAAATTATTCACTTTTCTAAATTAGATATGCACATAAATAATGAGTCTACATTACAAGAACCAAAGAAATTGAAATAATCACAGACAATCAATCCAGTCCCCTTACAAGCTACATGAAGCATCTGCATCTTTTTTCCACTTTTGTTGCAATTCTAAAAGTTATTTTTCATTTACGAATAAATTATAATAGCAAAACATTAAACAGAAGCAAAAATGGTGAAGGATGACAAATTATCAAGTGCTATTTCCATTTTATTTTATTGTTCTAAAATGGTATCTTCCTTAAAAATTAAAAAAACACCATTCAAATGAAAAACATTTACCTACAGCCCTATTAAGCAGAAATAAAAATCAAAGGGTGGAAATTTCCAGCTGTCTCTGGTCATGCTTTGCCATGATAGAGGATCTGTACTATATGGATCATGTTCCTCATGAACTTGAGCTTCCTGTTAGGTTTTCATTAATAAGTGTATCATAATCATTTCAAATTTCTTTGTTTCTGAAAGGGGATTAGTTTTACAAGGATCTGCATTAGAAATCTTGCATTAGAGGTCTTTTATTCTACATATTTCAAAAAGACTTCAGGTAGAGAAATATGTTTTTCTCCTATTTATTCCTTACTTTGTCCTTTGCACAAAAAACACAGCCATATGTGAAATCTGACTGCAACTCCAAAATTCCGCATTTAGCTGACAGAAAAAGGATTCAAAGGTCAGCCAGCTACAGTATATACTGAAATGGATTCAAAACAGTGACACTGTTGGAAAAAGTAATAGAATATTGATGTCCCTTCTATTAGTGTATCAAGAGGATAAAAAAAGTGATAAATTATCGTCATCTGTCCTTGGAAGAATACAGCAAATGCAGAGTCCTCCTTCTAGATCTCTTCTGTTGCTGCCTAGTGCTGATAAAACATTAGTTCTTGGACCAAACCCCAGGACTAGAGGCAAAACATCACACTGAGAGCAGCCAGAGCGGTTTCAGACCTAAGGCTCTTTTAGGGGTACCTCATATAGAAACCATCTGTGACCTCCATGCATATGCTTGTGGATTACCAGTCTTATGCCTCACTATAAAGTGGTGGGGGAGAGCTAAGACCCATTTCTGACCTACATTTATCTTCATCATCACAGGTCTGCCAATTTTTTTAGCTGATTCTAAGCAAGTGTCTACTTTTTTGGCTTCTAAATGGATTTTATGAGCCCATAATGCTCTGCCTTGCCACCATCAGTCTTTGCAGGCCAGCTCTCTGCCGGGTTGATTCCCATGGCATGATCCTACAACTCAGCAAATGGACACAGATACTGCCCCTAGCCCATACTGCTAGTGGTCAGTGCTGGCCATGATTGTACCCTGTTCCATTCAACAACCCCTAACTTGTTTTCTCCATAGGGTTGCAGGGCAGATGGGCAACAGTCAGTGAGATGGAGAGAGTAATTGAGTGGGAAATCAGGCAAAAGCCTGTAAAAATCTGGGAGGAAAACTTAGCTGGAAGGCCAACATTTATTATCATTGCTGTTCTTGCCAATGAACATAATTCACAGATTTAGGCTAGAATAAATAAACAGAAAGCAAATCAAAAAACTAAAACAGTCAGAGAAGGCCACAGACAGGATTACATGCTTCGTGAGCACTGATTCATCTCGTTTATTCATTAAAATATTTATCCTTCAGAGGGCACACACCTATGCACACGCTGCATATCCCAATACTCTATTCCTTCAGATAAGCTTGCAGTGCTTTTAAGGAAGAAATAAGCATCCCACAGCATACTCCAGGTGTAACACACAGTGAAGGCTGCCCACAGGTATAGCAAGGTGGTAAGACAAGGCAGCCTAGACCCCACAGACCAACAGCAAGAAGCAAGCAAGAGATACACCAGAGGAGGCCAGATATGCCAAGCTGCACCAGAACAGCTAAGAAAAAAAGGTGATTATGGACTTAAGGTGAAAAAAAGATAGTGTTGCTGAAGGGCTGGAGGGAAGTAACTAGTTTGGTTGGGTGGGAGAGAGAAGGATCAGGAAAGCACAGTAGGGAGAGAGCAAAGTAGGAGAGGGATTTTGTTGCACCATAGTGTATTGCCACTGTTCCAATTTTTGCGCAGCAAAAATTTTCCTTGTTTTTCTGTTTTTAGCCTTTGAGACAAGTGGGAATCTTAAAAGCTTGGGCTTTTGTCAAGATTAAAAGTAAGTCAGTAAATGCACAGCACTAAGCCTACTGGAATGGTGGTAGGGTGGTCTTCAAGCCTTTCCTGTACCTTCCCAAGGGTGAGACAATATGTGGCACTAAAAAGTATCCCAGTGCTCTTCAGTGCCAGCTTGTTCATTACTGCAGTCACTGTGATACACGTTTCCTCTGGTATATGACCAGTATTTATTAACAATTACTCCTGTAGAAACTGGAAAAGGGTAGGTGATGTGTAATGGTTTTAATATTGGTTCCACCATATCTTGAGATTGCAGACCACTCACTAGTGTATGAAAAGATACAGATGGAGCATGAAGTAAGAGCAAATTAGTGTGAAGAGTTTTAGAAGCAAATGTTAAATCACAAAAACTATTTGATCTCCTAAACCACAAAGAATTGAAATGTGATCTAAGTGTTACTTTGCTCTAACGTATCTTTGCAAATGGAAGATTACTGTGCTGTTAATGCAAGTCCATGAAATGTATTGTATTCTTTCTTCTACTGTACCAAACATCCAAAAAAAATATCATTTAATATTTTCCATTTTAAACATAATGAGCCAAATTTTCAAGTGATATCAAAAGGTCATTTTCAGAAAAATGCAGAACAATTGCATGGCTGATTTTTGTTCAGTTATCTTGACAGTACCTATATAGCAGGTAATTTGTCTTTCAGATGGCAATTATGTATCACACAGATACAGAAATGCAACTGATCTTACACAGGCTGTAGCTCTTAGGGATTTGGTGCTTTTCTGATAAGTAGAAACAAAGGGCACAGTGAAAACCTGTTTCACTACTCCTTTATTACTATTAAATCCATACACAATTTTAACATTTTAAATATTTTCGGAAATCAGGTTTAGCTCTAGCAGTTCCTGCAAGATTATAATAAGAATGCAATCCAGCAGCATTGAGTTCCTCAGAAACGCTACTGAATTTCTGAACTTACTGTCAGGCCAGTAACTCTCATTTGTATGTTTCTATGCAGATCCTTTTTATTTTTTTTATTTTTTTTTCTCTCCTTCAAAGAGCTTCTGCAGTTTCTCTTGATAGCCATTGATCAGAGCGGTAAAAAATGCTGTGCATCATTGAGCAACATCTTCTGGTACAGTAACTCCATTAGCCCTGCAGCTGCTGCTGCAGATGCAGCGTATGCACTCTCACAGCAAACAAGCCTTTCATAAAAAGCTGTGAGGGTGTGTGGTGATGGCAAGATTCCTGCTCCCTGCCTGGGGTAGGCAGTGAGATCTAGACAGCCTCTTTGGCCCCTTGACTTCTCACACGGTTTCCAGGGCCACATCCTCATCCTCTCTCTGCACTAGTGTGCTACAGGGAGTTTTATGAATCACCTCTTTCTGAGAAAACTTCCTTCACGTCACATTAGCAGCTACCAGAAGAGTTTTGTTTCTGCCTGGATTGCTCCCTTTTTGCCCCAGGGCTCCTGGAGAAGGCTGTGCAGACAATCCTCCACACTGAGTCTGCACCACCTCCGGCAGGTCAGGATGAGGGAAACACAGACTCTCCAGTCTGTGCCTGCTTCCTGAGTGCTGACTGCACCGCCCAGATACGGGGTGCTCACCTCAAACGTGCTTGTCTTCAGACAAGCAGGATTGGTCCATTTTCTCAGGGCAATCACGGCTCCATGCATCGCCCGGGAGGCGTTTGCTCACGCTGTCTGAGTGGGTCAGTAAGTCAGTTGCCCTTTTGTCCTCCCAGGCAGCTCATTTACAATTAATCATTTACAACTCAAGGGGCAAGATGGGGCAAAGGCTCTCCCAGTTCCTCTGGTGGCTGGAAAGCATGCCTGTCCCTCCAGGGGAGGAGGACGAGGACAGTGCCACCATTCCTGGAGGACTGGGGGCAGACACTGGCACAGCCTTGGTCTGGTCTCACAGCAGCTGGCATGGAGCATGCGGCAGAAGCTGAGACAGCTGAGCCCAGGAATGTGTTCAGTTTTGCCCTTCTGGTCAATGAGCACACAACTCCAGTTATATGAAAGCCTCCTGCAGAATTTACTTGCAGAATTTTAATGTTTACAGAAATTAAATGCATAGATACAGGAGTGGATTATCAAAGCATGTGGGAGACACATAACACAGATTTGACAAAACCCACTTCTATGCTGGTATTGCAGGAGCCTGACTGAAAATATTGCTTCTTGCTGCAGTATTTTAAAATTGCCTTACTTTATGATCCTTGCTTCACAGAATTGCCACTGTCTTCTGATACTGAAAGGAAGAAAATAGCATAAATTTTTGAAACCTATTTTTACTTTATTATCTAAGGGATATTAAGAGACAGAATGAAATCTGCTGCCCAGCCCCTACGGTATCAGCCATTTGGAGGGCTGACAATGTTCAGGGGCAGAGAAATACAGACAATACAAAGCTTAAGAGTTTATAATTAGTGGGGATATGATTGGTAAAATATGCCAAAAGTATAAATGGCCATATTACAAAACAGATCAATTCTGGGTTTATGCTGACTGCAGAATCATTCCCCATGGTTTCTGACCACTGAGCCTTGGCTCTTGCTGCTTCAGGCCCAAGTCTGCTAGAGGACCCAGCCATATGGCATCCAAGAGAGAAAGCAGAGGCCTGAAAGCTGGGAACTGATTTCTTCTCCCAGGTTTAAAAAAAAAAAAAAAAAAAAAAAAAAAAAAAAAAAAAGATTTCTTCACTTGGGTGAAAGACAAATGTGTGAATCAATGCCTGACAGTGTTGTTCTAAAAACAGGCAGAAGGCTTAAAGAGTCACTTTTATGTGGTTTTTGTCCTTTGATTTTTTTCCCTGCATTATCAAATTTTTACAGCACCATGGTTTTGCCAACTGTATGTGATATCAAGACAAGAAGTTCTGCCAAAGGATTTGCTTGAAGGTAGGGGAATAAGGAAGAGAGTGTTCCTCAATTTAATGTGTGTGTTGAGCAGTTTATAAGGTCTGCATATTTAAAGTACTTTGCATTGCTCCTGCATAATTCCAGCCTTGCTTTAGAAGCAAAAACATGACTGATCATCTCAGTTGCATTCAAAAGTTTCCATTTCTTGACATCAGCTGACATTTTGTGAATTATTTACAGTGGGACACTAAAGTATACATTACATCTCTCCTAAAAGCTTAACTCTTCAAGGCAAATGTCTAGGCATCCTGTCACTGGAACATCTCATCCAAAGACAGTATGCAGGATCCAAACTCACCCTTATGGCCCCTCAAACCTTTTGTTGCCATTTTATCATTCTGCAGATTCAGACAATGTACTAAAGGACATGAGCCTTCGAAAATCTGTGAAATCCAAAGGCTACATTTTTTTCTTAAGGTAAGAAACTGCCAGGCTCACAGTGGGAGCCTCTGAAAGACAGATACAGGCTCTGCTGTGAACATCTTCCTCACCAGATGCAAATCCTCAAAACTGCTGTACTGAGGAAAACAGTCCCGTTCAGCAGATCCCCACAGTGATGCTCCTAAATGATTTCCAGGAAATGCTGTCTCGCTCCTCTGGGAGATGTAGGCAGCACTGTCATGTGAGGCATGAGAACACATGTCAAATAACAACAGAAACTCAAAGGCTGCATGCTGAGACATGGCACAGAGTCACTATATCTATCCGATGGGGTAGGCAGGAGTTAAGGGCTAGGGCTTCCATTCACAGAATTACAGAAACACAAAATGGTTAAGGTTGGAAGGGACCACTGGAGGTCATATACTCCAACCTCCCCACTCAAGCAGGGTCCTCAGGACCCTGGACTGTGTTCAGGTGGCTTTGGAGCATCCAGGGAAAGAGAATCTGCAGCCTCTCTTCGCAATCTGTTCCAAGGCTCAGTCACATGCTTAATAAAGTTCTTCCTCATGTTGAGGTGTGCATCAGTTTCTGCCCTTTGCCTCTCACCCTATTCCTCAGCAATATCAAAGAGGGACTGGCTCCATCCTCTGACACCCTCCCTTCAGACACTTACACACACTGATAATAAATCCTCACAGTCTTTTTCAGGCTGATCAGTCCCAGCTTCCCAAGACTTTCTTTGTAAGAAAGATGTCCCAGTCTCTTTATATTGAGGAGCCCAGAACTGGACACAGCACTCCAGGTGAGGCCTCACCAGAGCTGAGC
>JAODKT010001744.1:25338969-25366027 GCA_027576195.1 Cossypha heuglini
CTGCCAAGGTCCTTCTGAAGGGATGCACAGCACTCTGGGGTGTTGGCCATTCCTCCCAGCTCTGTGGTGAATCTGTTGACGGGGCACATTCCACCTTTTGCCAGTCAAGGATGAACAAGCAAGCAATACTAACAATACTGGTAATTGTTAGTAATTACCAGTAATGAACCTTGGGGGACACCACTAGGGACAGGCCTCCACCTGTGCCCCTGATTTTGACCCTCTGGGATCTCTTGTTCAGCCAGTTCTTGATCCACCTCTCTGTCCACTATTCAGCCCACACCCCTGAGTTTGTCCATGGGGATATTATGTGAAACATAATGAAAAGACTTTCTAAAGTTCAGGACATTCATCCACTACTCTCCCCTCATGCATTCATGTAGTTGCTTCATCATAGAAGGCAATCAAGTTGGTTAAGCATGATTTCCTTTTGATGAATCCATGCTGACTGCTCCTGGCCACCTTCTTGTCTTCATGTTCAGAGATGGTGTCCAGGATGAGCCATTCCTTCACCTTTCTAGGGATTAAGGTGAAGCTGCCTGGCCAGTAGCTCCCTATTTCTTCCCAGTTTTGAAGATTGGGGTTGTTTGAGTCCTCAGGCACCATTTCTTATCTTTATGACACTTCAAAGATAATAGTGAGTGAAATAGCAATGAAGCCTCACTTCCCTCAGCACTTGTGGAGGCACCCCATCAGAGCTACAAGTCCAAACCTGTGGATGTCAAATTTGACTTAATGGTCTCCAAACCAATTCTTCTCAGCCAAAGAAGAGCTTTCCTTTCTCCAGGTCTTCTCCCTGGCCCCCTGGATCTGGGTTTCCCTAAGGGATGGGCTTGGCAGTAAAGAATGGAGCAAAGAAGCATTCGGTATCTCAACCTTCCCTAAAACCTTGATTGTGAGTTCCATTCAGTAGCAGACCTACAATTTCCCTACCATTTCCTTCATTACTGTCTATTTGAAGAAGCTCTTCTTCCTGTCCTTAGTAAGATTTAATTCCAGCTACACCTTGGCCTTCCTTACTGCAATTCTGCAAATGCTGTCTGTATCCATGTATTCGTCCTTGGGGCCCTGTCCCTGCTTCCACCCCATGTTTGGGTTTTCCCTTGTTCATCCATGCAGGTCTCCTGTCCCTTTTTCTCACTTGCTAGCCCATGGGGATGGATATACCTTCCTTGAATCTGGAGGAAGAAATCTTGAAATACTAACCAACTTGTTGGACTCACTTTCCTACAAGGCCACTCCCATGGCATTCTTCCATGAAGTTCCCTGAAAGAGGCTGAAATTAGTTCCCCTGAAGTTTAGGGTTGCAATCTGATGTTCTTCATCCTTGCAGGATATTGAACTCCATGATCCCTGCAGCCAAGGCTGCCTCCAGCCCTTCTTGTAAATTAGGATAAGGTTCAGCAGTACACCTTTCCTTGTTGGAGCCTTCACAGCCTCTAGGAGAAAGTTAACATCAGCGGTGACCTGAAAGGAACCTCAGGGGTTGTTATCACAGCCTAGCTGTGTTTTTCCTTCAATAGACATTAGAGTGGTTGAAGTTCCCCACAAGAACCAGGACTCATGGCTGTGAAGCTACTTCCAGATGCCTGTGAAAGAGCTCATCCGCTTCCTCCTCCTCATCAGAGGGCCTGTAGCAAACACTCACTGCAGTGTCACCTTTGTTAGCCTGCCCTTTAATCCTAATACATAAAATGTCACCTTGTTCCTCATCCTCCCCAAGGCAGAGCTCCAGCTGCTTCCCTGCAGTTCTGTTCATCAGGCTCCAGGCTAAGCCTGTGGGGAGCTGAGGTCCCCATCCCTATTCACAGTAGCTCCACAGTAGCATTCCATGTGAATATTACCTTGGTAAAGGTGTCTGCACAGCTCCTTGTGTGTCTCACCAGTATGGATCATAAACACAGGCATAATTGTCTTTGTGTTGCTTTTCTGTAAGAATAAGTGAATATTTTCACAGAAGGGGATTTGCTGTTAATATTTGTGCTTGGAAAAGAGAAAATGGATGAGGTTAATGCCCAAGCATGTCTAAGCACAGATTTCCCTACTCAATGCAAGGCTGAAGCACACAGATTTCTGAGCAGATTTAACATCTTCATGTCATCCAGAAAATCCGTGTGCCACCTGGGAACTGGGCAGAGACCTTTAAGATCTTTGGATGTACACAACTGTCCCACTCTCAAAACAAGAGAAATCCTAGACAGGATGCCCTTGTTCAAGGACATGCCTTAGAAAAACAATATCATGGAAATCATTCTTCATTAAATGTAGATAATTCAAACATTTCTATGCCCTTCAGAAGACATGCTGTGCAGTGCAGCAGCAGTGAAGGACAGTAGTTACATTGATTTTTTTTGGTAATTCAGGAAGGGCTGAGGTTCAGCGTAGGAAACAGTTGCTTTCCCTTTTATCGATGGGCTACTATACCAATAGAACAGACCAAGATAGGCAGATTGCAAGCCTTATCTCATTGAGGTGAATGTGAAGGCCATTTGAGAGTATTATTTATTTGAATAAGACCAGTGCTTTGATGAATTCCCATCCTGTTGGGTTAGTATATATTAAAATACTTTATGATCTTCTTTCTGTTAAGTCAACAGCATAGAAATTCTCATCAAGACGGTTCATCACAGCCAATATTATGTGAGGAACAGTGTTAGTCACCTGTCTTCTAAATCACAGAATCTTAGAATCAGAGAATGACAGAATGAAAGAGGCCTTAAAGATCATTTAGTTTCAATCCCACTGCCATGGACAGGGACATCTTCCACTAGACCAGGTTGCTCAGAGTTCCATCCAACCTGGCCTTGAACACTTCAAGGGATGGAGCATCCACAACTTCTCTGGGCAACCAGTTCCAGTGTCTCAACACTCTCACAATAAAGATTTTTTTCCATGATATCCAATCTAAACCTCCTCTTCTTTCAGTTTGAAACTATTCCACCTTGTTCTGTCACTACCTGCCCATGTATATAGACTCTCCCCAGCTTTCTTACTGGCTCTCTTCAGGCACTAGAAGGCCATAGTTTGGTCATCCTGAAGCCTTTTTTTTAACAGGCTGGACAAATCAAATTCTCTCAGCCTTTTGTAACAGCTTCTTCCCTTAATCAACTTGTTGGCTCTCCTCTGGACTTGCTCCAACAGGTTCATGTCCTCCCTGTGCTGAAGATAACCACACCTATGTTCTCTTCCCTGCCTAAGGTGCACGCACTGTCACCATGGTAAATGGTGACACTTGCAATACTGTGTCAACAGAATCCTCTTCTACAACCACAGAAACTGAGAAACAGAAGACCCTCAGTTACAAGAGAATATCATGTACCAAGCTTGAACTTCATACAGCAGATTTAAATCCAGAGTTACATCCTTAGGTCTCTGTCTCATCGGAAGTCAGCACTTTGGGAAATGGAAAAGCAGGTATTCTTTTAAAATATTGTCATTAGTGCCTTGCTTGCAGTGATGTAGGAGATCAGTCGTGAAGCAGCTATTTGAACCTGTGGGTGTCTAAAGGTGCAGGACACCCCTTTACTCCAGACATCCCCTTCATTTCTTTTCAAAAGCCTGTTTTCCAGCTGATAGCATTTGCTTAAGTCTCAGCTTCTGACTAAGAGATTTAATGGCTGAAAATTGCCTAAGGGTCAGAATGCTCCAGCTCGGTTCATCCTTGGGTCACTGCATTGAACCAAGACTGCAGACAGGAGCCTGACCTCTCCAAAATATTTTATGCCTGGTAGTGAAATGCAAGTACTGTACTTGATGCCTTGTTTAGAAATGTAATTGATTTTAAAGACCTCAAAGTCTCTTGGATGAAGCCACTAATGGCATGCAAAGCTGTTATTGCCATTCTAAAATTTGCTGAAATAAAATTAATGCTATAAAGAGCAAGAGTACCTAGCAGTATAACTAGGGTTTCTTTTTTGCCCATTCTGTTCAGAAAACCTACATGAAGAAGTATGAAATTTATACTCTGCTCTGATGAATCAGGCAATGTGTTGAGGATATTCTGGCAGCTAAAGGGCACATTGCCCTATATTCATATCCACACAGAAAAGTGTATGTCTGTCTGCATGGTTGTTACCTTTTACCTAAATATGCATTAAAGAGCACATGGGTGCAACAAGGTAAATGCAGGTACAGGTTCAGCACAGATTGGAGGCCAAACTTTCCATGTCCATGTATGCCAAAGAAATCTTATTTCTCTTCATCAGCTTCAGAAATTTTGCTCCTTATATTCTTCTGCAGGAACAGCTGAAAAATATCTTATGTATAACTATGCTACAGTACACAGGCCTATAAGAAAGAGAAAAATGGTATTAAAGAATCCCAAGCAATTTGGTCAGTAAAGCATGCTGTGATATCTCTGGCAGTCTTTCAGAGAGCTAAAGAGCTGGTTTAACTGGTCAGCCATCTGTACAGAACTTTAAAAACATTTTCTACTATACACCATATAATCTGTAGACCAGTTCCTTTCTGACAGAGCACAAGCTGTGACAGTCCCATATTTTATGCATAGCAAATCTTCTGTGTTCCTGTAGATCAATCCATCTGGTATAAATTAGAGTCTCTGTGAAGCGAAGTATTGGCTTTTGGGTTTTTTTATTCATCACAAAGGAAAATGTAAATACACGCTTTCTCTTTGTATTTTTTATTCATCACAGAAGAACGTGTAAATATACTCTTTCTCTTTGAAAACTGAACATGGAAAAAAATATGGCAATGCAGCAAAGGAAAAGGAAAAGCACAGCATCAACATGAAGTGTGAATGTATTTTTTTTTCTACTGTCTCACACAACATGCAACCAGAGGGCATTTCATATCTTTATTTTCTCTCACCAGCACAACTATATTCTGCATATAAAACCCTGGGGAGAAGCTGCTACACAGAAACTCCATGGAGTCCTACACCAGCCTATGACATGACTTTTTGATCTGCAAAAGGGGCTTTTCCCAACATCACACAGCACAAACCATCAGATGCAGATTTAATGGCCCAAGCCCCAGCTGCTGCTATTTATGAGAACAGGATTTGGACTCTGCACATGTTACTGTACAGGCTGAAGCACCCAGGCAAAACATCACTCCCCTACAGCTGAGCTATATAAAGGACACTCATATCTTGTGCCACTTAGAAGAAAAATATGTTTTTGCTGACAAATGCAGCCATGATTATATTTTGTTGCAAACAGAGATTAGCTCTGTTGTTTAAAGCATGGTGCTAACAGCACCAAGATTGCAGGTTTGATATGGGCCATTCCCTTAAGAGTTGTGGGTCCCTTCCAAGTCAGAATATTCTGTGACCTGTGATATTTATATCAGTGAATTGATAAATAATGGTTTAAAAACCACGTTAAAGGACAACGTTAAACCAGCTCTTTATTCTACAGGTTTTTTAAGACTAGAAATAGAAAAAAAATACCTGCAGTTTTATTTTACTCATAGCTTATTTTTTCAGCAGTTCCTGAGAAGCACAACATTGATACTTCTGGGCTAAGCTGTACCATTTGAGACATTCCCAGACACTTCACTGATAAACACAAACAAGAATTCCCCAATAATATTGATTTTTAATGCCAGTGACAATATCCCTATTACTAATATGTGTGCCAGCATCAAAAAGATGATGATCATCTCAGACAAAATTAATGCTGACAACAAATTGGTAGGATTACCACAGATTGCTAAAAGATATAACTCAGGATCCTGGAACTGACACAAGGGATGGAGGCATTGCTCCCCCAGGGTGGCTACACCAAGAGCTGCCAACACTGCCACAACATTTCACTGAGGGATTAATGCCTTTTTCCCTCTCAGGATGTGTAATTGCCTGCTCTCAGAGTCTGTCACCCAAACACAGAGAGTGAATGCCACACCTTGCAGAGCAGCCCTCAGAAAGGCTGGCCTGGGAGCCTTGTGATCCCTGGGGAGCAAGGCTGGCTGAGAACACAGTGAAGCTGGAGTCAAGCAAGGGATTGGGCTCAAGCATTTACCATGCACCCCTTAATGAAACACATGTGGGGAAAAAACCCTCTCCTGAACATGCAGGTTTCTCAAAACTGTAAAAGATTGTCTATACTAGAAAGCCAAATTCATCCTCAGCTGCATCCAGAGCAGAGTGGGCAGCAGGGCCAGGGAGGGGATTCTGCCCCTCTGCTCTGCTGAGACCCCACCTGCAGTGCTGCACCCAGCTCTGGGCTCCCAGCACAGGAAGGACATGGACCTGCTGGAGTGAGGCCAGAGGAGGGCCATGAAGATTATGAGAGGGATGGAGCAGCTCTCCTGGGAGGACAGACTGAGAGACTTGGGGTTGTTCCTTGAGGAGAACAGCATCTGAGGAGACATTTTAACAGCCTTCCAGTACCTAAAGATGGCTACAAAAGAGCTGGAGAGGGATTTTTTTACAAGGGCAGGTAGTGACAGAACAAGGCAGGATGGTTTCAAACTGAAAGAAGGGGAGGTTTAGATTGGATATCACGGAAAAAAATCTTTATTGTGAGAGTGGTGAGACACTGGAGCTAGTTGCCCAGAGAAGTTGTGGATGCTCCATCCCTTGAACTGCTCAAGGCCAAGCTGAATGGAGGTTTGAGCAACCTGGTCTAGTGGAAGATGTCCCTGCCTATGGTGTGGGATAGGAACAAGGTGATCTTTAAGGTCCCTGCCAATCCAAGCTCTTCTTTGATTCTATGCAATTGTTTTTCTGAAGATTATAAAATCAGATAGGGTCAGTGAAAAGTGCCACCCAAGTAAAAATGTACATTGAAGTATGTAATTTTGTGCTTGAAAATATACATTTCTGTCTGTATGTGTCTCATAGTTATGATTTCCCCCCCCACTGCATGTGATACTTACACACACATAGCAAGTTGCAGAGATCCAGGAAAGCTGCATTTCTTCACACTGCTGTCTGTTGACTATGGTTTTGCAGGCTTTTTGTGTCGGTGTCTGACAAACAGTGTTGCAATTGCCAAGGATTCTGGTGAGAGCAGCAGAATACTTCTGCAGTGTCACTCAGTGTGGCCAGGAATGGTTTTAATCTTATGGATGAGCTTTAACTTATACAGTGTCCTTTAAATCAATGTACTAGGTACACACATTAAAAATTAATATTGAAATGCAATATAGAAGTGTGTCAGTGATGCACATTTAATTCAATATAGTTACACCAAAGTTGAGCTTGGCCCACTGTATTGACTTTTGCAGATAAAAGCAGAGGCACAAATAACCCACAAGCTGAGAGGAAAAAAAAAAGAACCAATTATGTTGCTGTGAGGAAAATATACCAAAAAACTGAAAAAATGAATGCATGAAAGAATAGATTAAAACCCGAAATACAAAACATTTATTTCTGTGTAAAAATAGCATTTGGAAAGTGCTTGTGCAATTCTATGGCAATGCTATGGCATATGTGTTTCTCTTACACACGTACGTGTGTTGAAGAAGAAAGACACAAATCAGCTTGTGGTAAGGTGGGGTGAATCTCAGCAATAACCAGTTTCACTGCAGAGAAGTACACCCAGCAGTTTGGGGTCTTTTGTTTTAATAAGCCCTCTGAAGCTGGAATTTTCACAAGAGCTTTTAAATTAGCTCTGCACCTTCTTTGTTGTACGAGGAGACAGCCTGGGTGTGCATCTATTACCCGCATGATGAATGTCAAAAAAGGCAGAATGCAAATTCAAGCTGCTCCCAATTAAAACTGGGCTGGAATACGTGCCAGGGGACTGTGGAGCAGCCGCAGCTCCCTGCTAGTTAGTGGTGAACCCATGCTCTGTGCTTTCAGCTGCAGACCCCCACACGGCCCCCACCCCCAACAAGTCCCAAAGCAAACACCCTGTGCACTGAAAGTTTGCCTCGCCAGGTTTCACCAGGGACCTGATTTGCCTGCACTTGGAGGGAGTGTGGTCCCCAGCACAGCTGAAATGTGACATCATTTCTGGACAAGACAGCCCCAAAAAAATGAGTGCTCCCCACTTGCTTGAATGCATAGCTGTGGGAGAAAAATTGTGTTAAAAAACAGCTTGTACTGAGACAAAACAAAATCAAGCAGCTCAAACCATCTAAAACACCGGAGAGTCGATGTCGTTGTCTCTATCTTTTTCAACCCTGTAATCCTGTCATCAACCCCCTGCATCACCACTCACCTTCATCTTCATGCTTAGTACTTGCAAGAAGGATCTGTTTTGACACAGTGAATTACTGGGAGACAGAAAGCTTTGCCAGTGAAGAAATTGAATAGTCATATCCCTCAGCTATAATACAATTTACTTCCCACAAAGTTAGCAATCCTGCCATGTAAAATTACACATATAAGCTTCCCATATTGTCTTTCCTTACCCTATCCCCAGGCATCACGTAGTATTTGCAACCCCAAAGACATGAAACATTACAGCTGCTCCAAAATGTTCAGAAGTTAACTCACAAGAGTCACTGTGGCAGTAGAAGTCAAATAAAGGAGTACTGACACCTGGGCCAAATAGAGAGGCCAGAAGTAGATGTTGGAGGTTGCTGAGAAGGGACGGTGAGAAGACGATGAGATCTGCCTTTCTGGAGGCTACCAGTGGGGCAAGAGGGGGGAAGGAGGGGTTACTCACTCCCTCAGAGACATTTCCACAAAAGTGTTGCTTTCTCTATCCTTCATGGAACTTTGACTTTTCCCTTGCTCAGGAACGAACAGTTTTTCGGGTGAGTCATGGTGGTGCCATGGGTGGTGTTCCAACACAGGTTTATCCCATCTTTGGCCTGTCCTAATGGAGGATCAGAGCGTTCACAATGAGATGAGAGCAAAAACAGAAGAGATCTGTTGTTCACCCATGCACACCTGCAAGGCCAAGGCTTCAATTTACTCAGTACTCTGGGGGAATGCTCCTGGAGTGGACGAATGCTAGTTTTTATTGTCTGCAATAATAGTGTTTCTAATCCAATCTCCACATCTTTCAGCATTGATTTGGCTGTGAAAGTAAAGACTATCTGGCCCTGCTCTATTCCCACAGCTTCTCTGCAAATTAAGGACTCTGCTGTGGGGCCTTCAGTGCAGTCCCTTGCTGGAGCCAGTAGCAGCAGCAGGCCTGGGATAGGGACAGGTCCCCATCATGGCATGATGCTGGGGCTGCTGGAGGAAGGAGGAAGTGAATGACACAAGGGCCTCTTGACACAAGGGTGCTCAATCAGCAGCTAGGGAGCAAAGTTAGTACCCTGCTGTAGAACCATGAAGCATTTCATGCATTGTATGAAACTTGTATTGCCATGTTCCCAGGCCAAAATCTTTTTTTATGAGTTGCAGCTCCAAAATGTCACACAAATAATATGTTGATCCTGGGTACTCTGGTTTTGTCTTGGGTAGAGTTAATTTTCTTCACAGAGGCTGGTATGAGGCTATGTTTTGGTCTTGTGTATAAAAAGGTCAATAATATAGAAATGTTTTTATTGTTGCTGAGCAATGCTCAGCCTGCTCAGTGGGCTTTTCTTCTTTTTGTACTGCCACTCTGGCAAGGAAGCTGGGGGTGCTTGGGAGGCTGGGAGGAGACAGAACCAGGACAGGTGACCCAAATTGACCAAAGGGATAACCCAAACCATGTGACATCATCTCAGTGTATAAAGTGAGGAGAAGAAAGGAGGAGACATTTGGAGTGACAGAATTTTGTCATCCCAAGTAACCATTATGTGTGATAGGGCCCTGCTTTCCTGGAAATGACCGAACACCAGCCAGCTCATGGGAAGCACTGAATTAATCTATTGGGTTTTTTCCGCTTGCATGTGCAGCTTTTGTTTTCCCTATTAAGCTGTTTTTTATCTCAACCCATGAGTTTTCCAGCTTTTACCCTTCTGATCCTCTCCCCAGTGCTGCTGCTGGAGGAGTGAGCGGCTGCAGGGCCCTGTCTGCTGGCTGGGGCTAAACCATGGCATTGGGCTGACTCAAAGGCCAGGTAGCCACCTTCTTCCATGGCCTCCTCTGGTGCCACACCCCGGACCCCTCATCCACTCCACTGCATTTTGGACAAGCTTCCCAGAGCTGTGACACAGGCAAGCTTCCCACTGCAGACAGAGACAGAGGTTTTCACTGACAAATTTGTTGTGTTCGGTTATTGTTTCCATTGATGCTTTCACAGATCCTAAATTAAGGTATTTTTCTGCTGTCAAGTGCAATGACCTGTATTAAGCTTTTTCATGCAAATCAATCATCTACTTATTTCCCTCTGCATGTGCTGCCTTCAACAACAGATTGATAATGAGAACACATAGACAGATAGAAACCATATGATTAGGCCTTCATCTCAGAGGACATTGTAGTACCTGTTCTGATTTTCATCCCTTTATCTCTGTCCTTAAGCCTTTATACTTTCTCAAGGATAAAGAAAAAGGAAAGGAGAAGCAGGGGAAAAGGCTAGCTTCCTGAAATTTGGCCCATTGGAGAGTTTTTATGCCTGAGCTCAGCTACAAAAATAATTTCTGCTACTCACATACAAGGTTACAATCACACATAATTGGTTGTCTTGGCTACTACATCTTAATGATCTCCCAGACTGTCCTAACATGAGGCCATGGTGCCTGGCATCTCTTGGCTGGACATGCCTGAGCACCCACACTTCAGGAGCATCATGGTTTAAATACGCCCCTGTCTCCATAAAAGGGAAAAACATAGTTTCCTGATATGACAGTGAAGCCTCAGAAGTAAATTCTTTGAAGGAAGAAGTGGCAGAGGGAAGGTTAATGAAATGTGTGAGGCAACAGTAAGAATTTTCTATTTGTCTCTAGTGCTAGTTGGGTATTTACATTTAAGTGAATAAAGAAAATTAAAAATTAATAAAGCAGTAGATGCCAGACATTGAATCAGAATTATGGTGCTGGAACAATCTTGACAGGAGAGTGAAACATTATACAAGCTAAACATCTGATCACTGTTGGGGTAGAACATGGATTTTGCAGAAGATTTCTCTCTGCAGCACTGCTCCTTTTGTTCACAGTTTGCCTAATTCAGCAGTTTTGTTAGTGGGAAAACAGTCTCATTCTCTCATTGCTGCTATTTTAGTGCACAAACTTGCACTCCTCTGACAAAGGAGTGTAGAGAGCGCACACCTGTCACTGCATGATCAGGCATGGTGACATTGATAGGAGCGAGGCATGGCCCAGTAACCTTGCTGCTCATGGCTCATGTCCCCAGTAGCATCCAGGTGCTGGCCCTGCCCTAAACGTTCAGGGATGGGCCAGTCTGTGCCAGGGTGCAGGAGCTGCTGCCTCCCCAGTGTGAGCAATGCAAGACACCTCTCTGCTGCTGCTCATCGCTGGTGTACTGCCACGGACCTGTGCAAGTACAGCAGCACCTGAAGATTAGAAACTTATTCAAAAATGTAAGGTAAGAGTTTATACTTTCTAGTACTTCAGTGTTCCATGAGGGCAAGGAAGATACCTAAACACTGGCTCAGTAAGATAGAAGAATTGAGAAGTACAAAGCTATGTTTGATGGGAATGTATAATTGTTTGGCACCTGCTACTAAGGTGTTATCATACCAGGAGGAAAAGGAGGAAGAAAAACATGGGAGGGAGCACCTTCAATCTGAAAACACATAAATCACACAGCTATGTGGGTTACAAATACCACCTTTCTTTAATGCTGTTGACCAGAAATCCAGGACTCATCTAAAATGCATGCTATTCAGAAATAACTTACAGTTTGTAACAACTGCTGTTCAAAATTGTTTTGCTCTGTTTCATCCAGCTAATGAGCCCAAATCACTGCTTTGGTCATGACAAGGGTTAGACTCAGATTGTTGTAGCAAATTCATCCATTTAATAATTTGAAAAACAGTTTCCCAACACTGTTGCAAATTACTGACATAATCCTTGCACATCTGCAGTGCGGAGCATAACCTCCATTTTCAGAGCCAAGAAGTGCTGCTCAGAACCAGTAATCAGAAGCCACAGCAGCTCATCTCAAGCCCCACAGCCTGACTATCACTGCCCCCCACCTTGGGGACCTCCAGTGGATGAGCCAGTGGGACAGCTGGAGCTGGAGAAGGGTGGTGTTCCCAGTGTAATGTTGTATGTTGTCCACCTGATTTCCTGTGCAGGCACCACAAAGCTTACCAGACAGTCACAGAAAGGAGGGATAACACACAGTTCTGCTCCTCATTGCCAAAAAGCAGGAAAGCCCAAAGCACAGATGCTCAGCTCGGGGGACACTTGCCAGACCCACAGATGGGAGCTGTAGGGAGTCTTGGTGTCCCAAGACTGAGAAACAGTGAAATACTGCCAATATTCACCTGAGCTCAAATTATCAGAGAGCCAAATATAGAGTGGGATCATTCACAAGAGAAACCCGAACCTCCTGATAATACATGGACTCCAATACTTCTGGCAGTAATTTCATTCTCTATGTTTTATATAAGGTCCAAGTGGAAATACTGAGAAAAATAACTGGAAACAAGTGATGGATGATAACAAAGAATCAAACGAAGGCTGGAAAAAAAGCAGGCTAGATTTTCTGCTTCTTCCCTCCTATGCATACATAAAGAATGACATACTTTAAATTGTGAAACCATTTCTTAAGCAGTTTATCTCATAAGACTCATTATTCAGCTTAAGTTTAAAAAAGAGAATATTTTAATTATAGTGACCTTCTTTAGAACTGCTTTGAAAATTACTGGGAAAAGGCATTATCCAGGAGCTACATACTCCTCCACCATTAAGGGAAAGAGCTTCACAGAATCCAGTTATCACAATAACTGAACTACATGGTGAAAGATAAAACCTATCATTACGTTAAAACATTTAATTAAAAAAGCCATGAGTTTTGGCAATGTTATAAGCTTTTATTATTCATGGCACACACCAGCTTCCCATTAAAGAGGATTATAAAAAAACCTTTTCTGGAAAGGTTAATTTATGATTGCCCATATCAGAACCTTTTCATGTGTGTCTCAAAGCTGCTTCATTCATTGCTGAATACTGATTTAGATCAGAAACTCATCCACTATCACAATTTTCAAGCTCCCATTCCAAACAAGTATAATAAAAAAGAACGCAAAACCATCTTAGATTCTGCTTAAAGAGACTGACTTTTGGATATATAGATATATTTAACATGCTCATATTAGTAAGTATATACTCAGCCAATAAATTCCCCTTCTTTGTCCCAAAACCTTATCCATCCCAGCATGAAGATCCCTAACAAGGTCACTGTTTTCAAGACATTAGTCAACACTGAAACATACATTTCAACTGAAGCTGCTTCAGGATCTTCCCCAGGTAATCAAGTGGCAACCCCTGGTACTGGCAATGTAGCTGCTACAAGATGCTTGCCTTGGCCATGCATGAAAATGTGCATTGACAAAATCACACTTTCTTCAGTATTTAAGAATTTAACACTAGCAACCCTACTGGCAAAAATGGCTAATTATCAGATTAACTTAAAAAAAAACCAGATTGCCATTCTTGATGTATCTGATCACACAGAAATGCTTGAACTGAATATATGGTTCTGTCTACAAAGCCTCTGTATAAAGCCTTCCTTCATAAACATTTCTTAGTGATTCATTCAATATTTCTACAAAGAATTAATTAGTATTCTTACAGATGTAAAATATTTAGAATACTTTTTAATTTCTGCTGCACGTTATTTTTGTACAGGCATAATTATAATGAAATATTTTTGCTTACTTATTTTACTACATGCTAAATGTAGCTGGTTTTGAATTTTAAAAAGTAAACCACCAAAAAAGTCTATTTGAAGACATTAGTGCTACAACCAAAATATAAAACTTCTCTCAGTTCATATTTTTCTTGGCCTGAAGTATTTGGAGCTGAGCTTCGATTGGCAGATGAGTCACTCCATGTCTTAGATCACTGCCTTCCATTTCTTTGATTAATTTCTTAGGCTGGAAAGTCTTCACTATAAAGAAACTGAGTCTTAGAGCAGAGCTAAATAACACATCTGAAATGAAAACTGCTATTTGAGATTTTGACTACTGAGGCATTGTACCTCTGCTGTTGCACCTGTAATGCTCCTATTGGAAAGGTGTGCAGAGGACAAGACTTTTGGGCTGGGTCACTGTGGGTGCTAGGGAAATGCTAGGGAAATTTCCACCTCAGTGGAAATGACTCAGAGAGAAGGCTGCCAGGCAGGAGTGGGCAGGAACATGACCATTGTGAGCTGCCTCCAGCAGGCTCACAATCTTCCAGACAGACTTTCCCAGAGTCAGTGCAAATATTTGCCCAGGTGCAGCAGCCAGAGAGCAAGGGAAGGCTGGAGCCCCAGAGGCTCACTGTCATACTGCTGGGCTGTAAAGGCAAATCTGGAGCAGAGGGGATGGATTTGTAGTTTGTGTGGAGGTCTCTGGTGAGGTTTAGTAGCTGAGGAGATGCTTTTGTCCTTTTGGCCTTTCTCTCTTTTGTAGGGAAGTAGCTTCTATCTAAAAACCAAACCAAACATAACAAAACAAAAAAACAACCAAAAAAACCCAAAACCAACCAACAAACTGAACAAACAAAAACCACCACCAAAAACAAACTATCCAAACTAAAACCCAAAAACACAGCACCCCAACCTCTGAAAAGTATTTCCCAAATAGCTCCTGCCTGCCTAAAAGAAATCTCAGAGAACTAACCTCTGTAATTCCACCTTTTGGCATCTCAGGCTTGTTATATCCCATATATTTATACTGATTTACTCACTGCTTGCATCAAGCCAATCTACTATGTTTAGTGTAGAGAACAGAGAGAGTGAGAATGACCTAATGTTAAACATAAGTTCTATTTATGTATTTTCAAGTGATCAAATTAATCTGAGCATAGATCTTGAGTGTGACAGTCAGTAATCTGTCACAGCAGCTCAAACCAGCCCCTTTAAAGAAGATATTCTACACCTAGAATGTGTAGAGAAGTGATTCTGCCCAGGTCTATGAAGATAACAATAACTGCCATAAGGCTGAATGGAAACTTCTCAACCATAAGGCACCATGAAAATGGAGCAGATGATAAAAGACATTCCAGCCTAGCTTCTAGCAAAGCTTGTGAATGGGTTCTTGCTAAGAAATGTGAAAATGCAGAAGATGATGGCAAAGTGACTCAAGCAGAAAGTCTGGATTTATAATGCTATTTATATTCATATCCTCAACATAGTACTTCCTCTTTTAGCAGAGGATAAAACTGGGATTTCATCTCAGGTGTACATAGTCATCTATATGGGCACAGTTTGACTGAAACCCTAAAAATAACCAAATTTTTGCCTATCTGGTTTTTATTACAGAATTAAAAATAAATAATCCCAGGAGCTGGTAGGGTTTTTGACTGCTGCTTTGGGGTTTTTTTTGAGACAAAAGTGCTGCATTATGAACTTTTTTATCTGTAAAGAGTGTGCTACGGCCAAACAGCTTGAATCTTGACAACAGATTATGTGTTGCAGATGATTTTGGAACACAGCATGAGAAATGCTATCTATTTAGAGATTAATGGAAAAGTAGGGTGAAATTTACTTCTAGATAATTGTTCTATTTAGATAATAAACTATGTAGCAAAATACATCATATATAGTCATAATTTAATCCTCAAGACTATAACATATTCTGAATTACTTTTTTTCATCTGCCAAAAGTGTTTCAGAGTGGTAAAAAATTCATTTTGTCAAATGTGAACATGCCTGAATACCAAAGCATCCTCTCACAAGACAGTTATGGCTTCAACCTGCTGCTGAAAGGCTAAGCATGTCTATCAGCTATTATATTTTGCTTCTGAATACCAGGTCAATTAGAAAAATCTGACTTTACATGCATTAACATACACATACAATGCATTCCTTGAAGAAGAGGTTGGGGCCCAAAAGTTGCTTCAGCACATTGATTTGTTCTAGAGTTAAGAAAGTATTTTTCTGGGAGCAAACATCTTGTCGTCAGGTGGAGAATGGGAAAGTGATTTCCCTCCATCATATATCCAGTATCAGGCCTGATTGCATTTTATGAGCAGAGTTAGCAATCAAAACAGGTTAATCTTGCTTTATGCTATCCTATTTTTTATTTTGTAGGAAAAGATGCTGACCTTTCAATGTCTCAAGTTTGCCATGAGGTTTGGTAGCACTTGTTTATATCCATAATACTGTATCCATAATATTGTATCCATAATATTGTGAGAAACACAATTTGTTTGTGTATGTATCTTTTAAGACCTTTGCACCATTTGTACGCATCAAAGTACCATTTTAAATAGTAATATGGAAATTACAATTATTGAACTTCCATTTTTGAAGAGCAGAAATTATAACTTGGTAAAGATGCATTTTAGAACAGGCGGCAAGGAAGAATTAAGAATTCACATTAGAACCAGCCACATATAAAATACATGCACTCAACATTACAGACTGTCTTCTTCCCTGTTCCTCTATTACCTTCTGTACCCAATGCCCAGGATAGTCTGAATTCAATCTGTCCACGGCAGGAAAGTCAAATTCCCTCTCCATTGTAAAGGGGCCAGGCTGTGATGACCTTTTTCCCCTAGAAGCATCAGGCTTTACCCCTTTTCTGTGGCTGGGGTACATGGCCTTTCCTCCCCACAGCACACTGCAACCACACAGGCTCCACCAACAGCTCCATCCACCTCAGATGTGGATGCTTCCCACTTCTCTCCTAGTACACCCTGCTGCAAGGCCTGGAATTGCTGGGATGTTTGCAAACTCTTGTCTTGGAATATCTCATTGTCTGTACAGTCTTCTCTGCAGCAGATGGCATGTTCCCACTTTCCTCCTAAACACCTTGCTTTGCAATGAAAAATGCTGCCCTGGTTGTACAGACACTGCACTGGGCAATGGCTGGTTTCCAGTAACTGGAACTGGTAAAAAATATTGCCCTGTGTTTGCCTGAAAGAGAGCTCAATAGAGTTTTAACTACAGTTGTGGATCTGGTCTGTGGGCTTTGAGCACCTTGCCGTGCTCAGCTGGCACCTATGTTTTTCTCCCACAGGAAGAATTGGTAAAACTGTACCCTCTGCAAACCTTACTCCTTAAGTGTTGCAACAATTTTTCCTTTAACTGTGATCTTTCCAAAGGCAAAACTGTGCACTTGTCAGAGGAAGAGGTGGACACTGTTCTACACATCTTCTGGACAGAACACAAGAGAGGAAACTGCTTGTTGCTATCAGACATAAAGCATTAATTTGTGAATTTTAGAGACAAGGGAACATTTTCCTATGCAAATCTTATTATGACAGGCTCTTTCCTCCCATCCTTTAGGAGATTGTTTCCAGTGGGCCAGCACTGATTCTCACTGCCACAGCAATCACAGCCACAGTCAGTCATGTATTATCCCAGACTGAATTTTAAGAACAAGTCCCTGAGGGGGATGTCTTTGAATAGTCAGAATTGTATTTAGCTTAGTCAGAGTTGTATTTAGCAACTCTCTTTTGACCCTGGAACATGGAGGGCTTGAGTCAGCAAGTCTGCAATCACTGTGTTTCTGCAGATTTCTTCACTCAAAGAAAAGCCATGGATGTCATGATATTTGAGAGAGATACTTAATTATGACATTCAAACATCTGCCCTCACTTATCAGCAAACAGCTTAGCAAGGACCACAGCTGATGTAGCAGTTGTCTCATTTGCTTTCTCTAAAGTTAAAGCAGAAATCCAGGCCTCCCTTTCCTTTAGGTATTTTGGAATTTGGTATTTTGGAAAAGCTGCTCTTTTCCTGGCAGAAGCACACAATATATAAATAAATTCTTTTCCTCAGAGGTATCTATTACACTTAAATGAAAATTGAATTTTACAGATAAAATATACTTCTGAAACAAGAGGTGGAGGGCTCTTGATGCTGAGGAGTTTTCTCCTCTGTTGTTTTTCCCTACAATCCAGGAACAAGAAGATCACTGTAGCTAAATCCAACAACTACAGCCAAGAATAAGCTGGGGGTTTTGTTTGTTTGTTTTTGTTTTTGTTTTTGTTTTTGTGGTGTCCCTTTTATTTTGAGCTACAATACTGCCCAGCACTTCAGTGAATATTCCCACCCAACAGCTACCAGCTCCTGCATCCCCTGGAAATTGGAAACCAAGCTGTGACTCAGCAAAATAATACAATATGCAACACAGAGTAAACCACAAGGAGCTCAAAACCCAAAGGACAATAAACACTGAAGAAAATCACTACTTTTCTGTGGAAGAATATTCTTCATTAGAATGGCATCATCCATCACCAGCTGTTACAGCAGTAGAAGTAAAAACAGCTACAAACACATCAATATCTCAAATGGTACTGTATCATTCTTTCCTCCTATATGCACAAGAAGCTTAAAATAGATAATTCTATTAGTGCTTGATTTTTATACTGCCTTGTTCCTGCCAGCCTAAGATTTCACTCTCTAAAAGCTTTTTAAAAGGCAGGGTTCATTTGAGCCTGGCTTTGGTCAACCTGACAGCTACCATGTGAAATTTCCAAATCTTTCCTCATTTCAGACAGCTTCCAGGTAATGAGAGAGTTTTAACCTTCCCCTTACCCTGCCACCTTAGTGAAGCAGGAGGGACCAACAGCAGAGAGGACTTGTGCAGATGTGTGGTTTACCTTTCCTCTTACAGATTGGTTAAAAAAACTCTGAGCCTATTGCCCCCCTTGAAGGTGCCAGAGAGGAAATATTTTTGATTGCACTGATTAATTTCTGAGGACCCTGAGGAAGCCAAAAGGGTTTCCACACGCACTGGGAGGGTGTCTGGAGTAGACTAGCCTGCTATTCCCAGCCATAAGCTTCTTCCACTGATTTCTTTCATGACAAACAGCACAGACCTCACCCCATGCAGCAGAACGTGTGAACTTATTCCTATGCACTATCTAATTAGTCTCGGTGGAGAGTGAATCTCAAAATGTCAGCTCCTGCAAGTCATGCTGACCTATATCAACAGCTAAGAATCTGCCTTCCAAAGGCTCTCAGGAGGACATCAAATGGATTCCAGTGTGACATTCTCCAACACAGCTGCCTGTTCAAGGGGAGCTCTAGTGTACATGGTGAATGGGGAAGTTAGTGCAAGGTTGCAAACACTACGGGCTTCAATGTCTAAAGAATATCTTTTAGGATATTTCTGTTTCAACAGTACACAAGTCAGAACTGTGAGACACATTTCTCAACCATGTACAGAGCAATCTGCAACACTGTGCACACAACCTCTGCTTTTATAACTTTCTTTTTAGTTATTATTTTTTCCTTTGAGTTTTGGGTAATGAACTCAAAGATGAGAGAAACACCCTACTCTATCCAAAAAGAGAAAAATAAAATCAAGAACACAGAGAAAGCATTCATGAGATTGTTCCATTATTTTTTGACATAATGTTTCAGAATGAGTCTCATCTCAGACCTTCTCCATGACACACTGGGTGACACATAGCTCCCTCCAGCCTCCATTCTGTACTACCAGTGGCCATAGCCAGATACCCAAGCCAACAGCAATTGCTGAAAGCCACAGCTGGGTTCCTGTCCCTCCCACCCAGCCGAGTCTCTTTGGATAACAGCTCTTCAGAGTTTGCCAGCCTGCCATGCCTTGCCACTGCCCACATACAGAACAGCTGCATTCTTGAAAAAGGACTCTGCTGCTGTGGTTTCCTTATAAAGCTCCTTGTCAGGAGCTGCAATGTTACATTTGCTGTAACATCTCTCACAATTCCGTCATTCCAGACAAACATCACCCCAAACATCACTCTCTAGCTTCTCCAAAACACAGGTAGCAGGACTGAGCTGTGCCTGCATCTCTCATCAACCCTGAGTAAAAAGAAAAAGAAGCCCTCCCCTTCCTTCCCACCTCTGGGTCCCTGCCTGCCTCAAGCCCAGTAACAGCCAAATGACACTCAGCTGCTTCTTGGTGTGCCCACAGTGAAACTGCAGTTTTACATCCATGGGAGATGGAACTAAATCAAAGAGCCCAAACCCAAAGCTGAGTCCCATAGGAATATGTTCCATACTGGTCTGGGGGCATTCTTCCATGTGCCACGAAGGCTGAAGATGCTCTGCTGCAAGCTAAGGCTAAAAAAATTGTATTCTGTTACAGAAATCAGCTAACTTCTCCTTCTGGACTAGAGAAATGAAGGAGATTACACAATTTTTAGAAAGAGAGAGCAAAAAGGAATTTCAATGCCCCAGGCAGCAATGCTAAAGCAGATGGTAAGATGTGCTGCAGGGAAAGATAACCATAAGGATTATAAGAGCAAACCATGAACCCTGACTATTATCAAATAACTATTGAAGTAGAAGGATCTGTCTGAAATTCAGGAACATGCTGACTCGGGCTGAAATTTATAAAAGCAATGCTTTGTTGATGCTTCCACAAGGAATATAGACACAGCAACCACCAGAAAAAACCAAGACTTGGCTGTGTAGATTCAATAGGCTACATTTAAAAGGATTTTTGGTGTCAGGTTCCAACAACCAGTTTAAAAAACTGGAGACCTATTACCTCAACAGCTTGTGGGAAATTAGCCTGGGTAACGGCCACTTATGCTAATACTTGCACAATGCCTTGTGAAGAACAGAATGCCCACCAAAACCACCTGGATACCCGTGTGGGGGAGCAGCAGCAGCAGATGCTTTTCTCTTTAAGACCCAAAGGCTCAGAGGATTAGCAGCTAAGCTTTGCATGGGCTCATTTAAATAAAGAGTGAGGGTGATTTTTGTGGGAATCGTGCCCTCTGTTGATGCAAGTGAAACACTTTACTGAGATGGTGCTGCTGGCTAAGGTATGGCTGCCTCAGTAAGACTATGTTCATAGCTAGGAAAGGGTTGGTTTTGTTTGTTTGTTTGTTTGTGCAGATTTTTAATGATATTTTTCAAATAACCCCACAACAGACATCACCCAAAAAGGTCTACATAGAAACCTATTAATCTAGAAAAGTTTTTTTCTGGTCACTACTTATGAATTTACTTTCCATCTCCCTCTGGTGACTATACACCTGAAATAATTAGAGTAAGTGACTTGAGCAAGCAGGACCAGACAAGGCCAGGCGCTGCCATGTGAGCAAGTTGCACCATTTGTAGGATTTCAGTGCCTCTGTTAAAAAACAGAGCAAGAATGAGAAGACTAATAACAAATTAAATTTATATAATCAATTAAGGCTTCACAAAAAAATCTGCATTTCCTCATTTGTTCCTTCTGACATTTGTCTTTTCCAAATCATACTTGAACAAATATTGTCTCCCCCAAAAAGTCAGAGGAGGCAATGAAACTATTCAAATGTACTATGTCATATTCAGCATACAGAATATGCCAATGTAGCAATACAGAATACACATGAATTTACCTTTAAGAATGTTCTTTAAGCAAGGCTCTCTAAGCAAGTATTTTATCTCCCTGGTGTGTAAGACTGCATTACATTGGGTTAGGTTAGATGTACAATTAAAAAATTTGGGGCAGCCTTTTCAAGCACCTTCTACCCTGCAGGCTTTTCTAATAAGACCTAGGTGTTGTTTTCATTAGGGAGATTTATAATGGCATTCACCCCAAGTCTTTCTAAAACCTCACTGCTCTGTGCTGGTTTGGGATCCCTTTATTCTACATACTCTATATATTTTTTCATGTTTGTCATGCTTGCTGGAGCTGAAAGCCTCCCTTCCCAGAAACCAGCCATAGATGAATTATTTAATATCCTATGATATGGATATTTTATATTTTCATTTTAAAAAAAAATCATTACAAGCAGTGATTTCAAACCTTGGTGCAATTCTTGGATGTGAGTTTCAAGCAGATTGGCTGCAGGGTATGTGCACAGCCACACACTTGGATGGAAAAAATCTGAGTAGTTCTGTAAAGACTTGCTATTTCTATCTGAGAAGTGAGTATGTTATCAGAGATCAAGACATAAAGCTTGGGAAACAGCTAGTGTGGTTCAGACTTACAAACTTAAAGCCAAGAAATCTGGCATCTGCCCAACAGCAATACTGGCTGATTCTCAACAGAAAGGGAAGAGTCTCATAAGGATCAAGGAAACTTTGGAAATGTTAATTAAATGTTGGAGTTAAGATTTTAAGTCAATGCACTTAGCCTGACCCCCCGTTTGCATTGCTGCCTCTGCCTAGCAAGAGACAGCCATCTGTCAGGCAGCTGCACTGGCTTTCCCAGCCTCACCACTCCTCCACAGGGGGACACAATTCAGCACCCAGTGCCCACATGAAGTGTGGTCCCTGAAAGGAACAGGGCAGGAAAACACCTTTCCCTCCTTCTTTTAATATCCACCTCATCCTGCAGTGGCTGGCACAGCTGTCCCACAGCCTGAGGACAGGTCCTGCTCACCCTGCTCAGGTGAGAAACATCAACATGGAGACAGTTGCCAGGCTCAGGTCATACTCCTGCAGATTTACCATGGACCAAAGGGAAAAGGAAAAGGAATAGCAATTCCCAACTCTAAGAGAGTCCAAGGCATACATATGGGGAGACTTTATGGCATTTCAGTACTTACAGGAGAGCTGAAAGAAAGATGAACTCAAACTTTTTAGCGGGGTCTGTTGTGACAGGACAAGGGATCATGATTTCAAAATGAAAGAGGTTCAATTTAGATGAAATATAAGAAATTTTTTACAGTTAGGATGGTAAAACACTGGCACAGGTTGCCCAGAGAGGTGTCTCTGGTCATAGCAGGGGGTTGGACTAGATAATTTTTAAAGATTCCATTCTATTATGATTCTATGATTACAGAAATGCACCCTGTGATGACAGCTTTGCTGGGCACAAATAATGAAATCCAAATGGAAAATGATCCTAAAAGTTCAGCATTGCAATGAGACACTGCAGTGCCACTGAAAGCCCCATTGCAAAAGGATTATTTCACTCAAATATCACAGGTGTTTTTGGAGGTGGCACAGGAGCACATTAGCAAGGAGTTTGCTCATAGAAGACAATAATAGAAGTGCAATTTCTTGCTTTCTTGCTCAGCTTGTCGAGGTTGTGTACTAAAAACTGATATAATCAAATGGTATATTCACCACCAATCATTAATACAGAGCACACTTACATTTGTTTAGGAGAGATAGTTATCTATATCATGCTACATTGTGCTCCATTAAACATATCTACAGTCATAGTCATTACCTCACAAATACATGTACTCCTTTATTTACAAGAGCTTGAGGTAAGTAATGCATAAGGGGAGAGCGTGCTAGAGACAAAACAGGCTTCTCTGGTAAGCCTTTGCCTGAAAGGAGTCTGATCAAGTATGCTTTCCCATGTTCTGTATTAACTGACTGATTTCTTTCTAGCCTTGAACAGTAAGATAGTCTCTGGGAGTCTAAAAATCTCATAGAATAATTAGTCATAACTTATCAATTCACCTCATCAATGCGTTCATTAGTTTCATAGATTAGAAGAAAAATCTGGAGGTTTCTAATCCAAATCCCCACTTGAAACAGAGTTGACACCAAAATTGCATGATTTTCCATGGCCCCACCCAAAAAGGTTTTGTTAATCTCCAAGGACAGAGACCCCAAAGCATCCCTCAACAGCCTGTTTCAGTGTAAAGACTGTCAAAATGAGGAACCCTTTCCTAGTACATGATCAGAATTTCCCTTGGTGCAAACTCTGTCCTTTTATGTTTATATCTTGGAAAAGGCTCTGTCTCCATGTCCTCTATAACTCTCATTAGGTACCTGGTAACACAGCTAGATTCTCACCACTAGAGGGAATCTCCTTTTTAGGCTTTTTACCCCCTGGTGAACTTGGTTCACCTCCCAGAAGAGCCAAATTTAGATGTGTTATACCACTCCTGGCCTCTTGCAGAGTGTTTACTGAGAGGAAACACATTTTCATTCACCTAAATTGTCATTTTCAAGCCAACTCCTAATTACAGCTGACTATCAGGAAGATGGATTTTAAACATCAACTATTTTCCTCAATAACCACTATTCCTATTCTGGTCCCACATCAGGAGCATCAAAACAAGCAGAGCACAAACCACAATTATTTTTGCTTCTTCTATCTCAGCCAAACCCAGGAAACAGAGTTTCTCTAGGGACAGGACCACCCTGTGAGACTGCCAGGCCAAGGAGCTGTGGTTGCAGATGGAAAAACAGGAGTCTTCCGTGGTGTGGGGTTTTCAGAATAGTTTGTGCATTTTCTATACCAGTTCTGATTTAGTCCTCCTTTTGTTTGCCTCACATTAGGAAGACATTGAGAAAAAAGAAATCTGGGCTTTTTAAGCCTTTTGGAGAAAGGACTGCCTTTCTAGTATACCAAGCAAGCTGCCAGATCTTAAACAAGAGATTCATAAATAGGTGGATATGTTACTAGGCACATAAGAAAATACTACAAAAAATCCTCAAACTTGCATTCAGACCCATCATCAGGACTCCTCTCAAAACAAATCCTGTTAATTTTAACATTGGGTTATGAACACAGGCCTCTTCCCTGTTTAACTTAGGACAGATGAGGCATCTCTACATCAGCTGTTCACACTGCTTCCTGTGTTATAAATGCCAGGGTGATTAGATGGCTTCTGCTTTTTTAGATATTTCCTCTGTAATTTCCTAAAATAATAAAAACATCAAAAAATTACCCACTAGAATTACCAGTGGTCATCCTTTCTAAAAGGAGATTAAAAAGCTGACTAAACTGCTTTTGGGAAAGCTCTGATCCATGCCCTTCTGTTGGCATAGTCTGTACCATTTGCTGACCATGGAAGTGGGGGAGTGCATTGAGAATCACTGGATGCCGGGAGCCTTGTCCTGGCTGCATAGGGCCAGGCTGGCTTCCTGTGCCTACACACTCCTGGGAGGCACAAGGAATAGCCATGTGCCCCTGTTGCACTTACACCAGGGGCTCCCCACCCTCACACCCCTGAATAATTAGTCATATTATTCTTTACAAAGGAAATAATTTCTTGGAACGACAATAACATACATCTATGCTTTATTTTGCACATGACTGGTAAAATTAGGTAACAGCAGGCTTTTCAAAATGGGGATTATTTCATCTCATGTCTTCTGTAGCCCTTTCTTCTACTTCAGCTTTTTTTAAAGCACAGATGGGTGCTATGCTGCCCACCACACAGCAGTGCAGCACAGACAGCACTGTAGGTAACCACAGAGTGTCCTGGTGGCCAAGAAGGCAGGGGTGTCCTGGGAGCCTTTAGGAAGAGCATTGCCAGCAGGTTGAGGGAGTGATCCTGTCCCGCTCTTCAGCCTGGTGAGGCCTCCCCTGGAGTGTTGTGTCCTGTTCTGGGCTCCTCAGGACAGGAGAGAGATGGAGCTCCTGGAGCAGGTCCTGTGGAGGACTACAAGGATGATTAAAGAATGGGAGCATCTGTCTTAGGAGAAAAACCTCAGGGAACTCAGCCTGTTCAGCTGCAGAAGAGATGTTTGAGAGGGGACATCATCAATGTCTATAAAGTATCTGAAGGATGGGAGGCAAGAGGATGAGGCCAGGCTCTTCTGAGTGGTGCTGAGCAATAGGACAAGAAGCAACAGGAAGAAACTGATGGACAGGAAGTTCCACCTGAACATAAGAAAGAACTTTATTGTGCAAGTGACCAAACACTGGAACTGATTTCCCAGAGAGGCTGTGGCATCTCCATCACCAAGGATACTCCAAAACTGTCATGACAATCCTGTGTCATGCACCCTGGGAGGCCTTCTCGAGCAGGAAGATGACCACTGTGGTCCATTACGATCTGGCCTGTTCATGGGATTCTCTGATTCTATAATCTTGCAAAAATGTTTTCCAACATCACCATCTACTCATGTTTTGTGGTGTAAACACCCGCTTCTACTTATGTAACAAACAGACAAGCTCCCGTGTTAATACTTTTTTCTTAAGCCATGCAGAGATCTTGAGAAAAATCAGAAAAAGAATTAGGCCAAATTCTAAATTCTGGTCGGAAAAATTCATGAAGTTACAGATCCAGTCAGAATTTGACTTCAGTTTGCACTTGAGATTGATCTGATCCTAAGATCTGTAGCAGCTGAGATTTCTGCTTTTCCTCTAACTGGCTCTTATTACAGCACTTTGGTCAACACAGGGGCATGTTGCTTGATGAGGCTGTGAAATACCCATATCCATCTGTGGAAAGGTCTGGAGAGACCCATGCTTGGTGTGGAGCAGGGATTTGACCACAGACCCCTGTTGTCCTCCAATCCGAAATCTGCTGTATCTCGCAACACCTCCTTTCAATTTCCCTAGTTCCAGCTTGATTCCCAAGGCATCTTCTGTAGTTTCCTCTGATATGCACTGAAATGAGCATGACTTGTGCTTTGGTGTGCTGCCCCATAGGCATGTGCCCAAACTCTGGCAAAGGCATATCAGCAATTGCTGGAGATGGCAGGGCTCAGTATCTTAGTTGTCAGCTTTTTGGTCAACGCAGATGGTGGTCAGGGTAAGACAACAAGCAGAACTGTTTGCTTTTGGGGTTTTTTTAAGTGTGGGAGGAACTTTTACTTTAAAAAGTAATGGTGTCTTGATGACTGCATTAGACTAGATTTCAAGGAAGGAAAACACCATCTTCAAGCTGTAACAACGCAGGACCTAAGCTTGCTTCTTGATTTCATTGTGGTCAGAGCTCAGCCTGCAGCTGAGGGCAGAGACCTCCCCTATCTTCATGCTCTCTGGCTTTGCTTGTTCTTCTTTGCCCTTCTTGCATCTTCAGCCATTCACATACATGTTACTAAAGCTATTATGGCTGCCATAATACCCCTCTCCTACTCAACTACCTCTGCCTTTTCCCCTTTCAAGCCCCCCATTAATAACCCTCTCCTTCATGACCCTGTTGTAGTCCCCATCATCAGAGATGCTACAGGTTGTGTTTTACTCTGCAAAAATCAAGGAGTTCTTCTTCTCAGGCCCACAAGCCACTATTTCTGGTTACTCCTATTGGTCTTCATTCTCCACAGCCCCCACTCCCTTTACAAAGTTGCCATGACAAGAAGCGCAGATAGGTTTTGATCTGAAGATGTGCCTCTCAGTCCTGTAATGGATCTAGGGTCTTCTCAACAGTAATATACAGGGGAAAAAGCATCCCCTTGTCATTTCCCCTGGACAACTAGAACCAGTAGAGCAGATGTTTCAGTGAGCTACTGTCACGGTGTGACTTGGGTTTTTGCCAATTTTAATTTCTTTTAAGAGAGGACCCAGGAGTA
>JAODKT010001744.1:25374793-25400265 GCA_027576195.1 Cossypha heuglini
GGGAGTGGAATTAAAGTCTCTATTTCAAAGGAAAACTTCTGCCTTTACTGGCAGAAACCTGTCCTTCAAACCAGGACACCTTCCCTCCCTTTTTTCTCCTGCCTAAGATCTATATGGAAGTCTTCTAGTTTACATGCAGACATTCTATGCTTAAGGATTACAAGAAATTTCAAAGAGCTCTCTTTTTCCTCTTAAAAGTTTGTTTACATTTGCTGAGCATCATGAATCTGAAGAATAACAGCAGAGTTAAAAGACTAGTTCTGCTTTTCAGAACTCTACACATATTGAGGTGCTTTGTACCTGAGAATTCAAAGAAAAGAGCAAAGTTTCCAACAGCCAAACCTCATGAAGTGCACAGATGTACTTTCTTGTGAGAGCTTGGTCTCTGTCACGCTTCACGTGGATTGTCTTTGCTGGCCTCAGCATTTCCAATGGAAGTGACCCAGGAGTAAATCAGACATTGGGATTAAATGAAGCTGAAAACAAAGCAAATTGCAAATGAACAGGGTACTGAAGGGTAAGTAGAGACTCCACCAACTCTGCTAGTTGCATCGGCAAGGGTTAGGGATAAAGGGAAGAAGTATTCCCTTTTTCAGTAACCATGAACAGGACCTGTAGAGTTTCAGGGGAGTGGATTGCAAGGAAATAGGA
Source organism: Cossypha heuglini (assembly GCA_027576195.1). NCBI lineage: Eukaryota > Metazoa > Chordata > Aves > Passeriformes > Muscicapidae > Cossypha > Cossypha heuglini. The sequence continues at coordinate 25,375,445 of JAODKT010001744.1, forward strand.
TGGAGTCAGTTAGGAAAATGGAAAATAGTGAAAAATGTTGAAACAAACCCAACAAGTACTGGATACTTTTTGTCTCTAAAATGCATCTGTCTTCATTAAGAACATAACACACTGTGAAGGAGGGTTAGTCTGCAAAGCTTCCAAAGTGAGTTGTCATATAATGCACTCTCTTTCTTTTCAGTAATCTCCCTCCAGGAGGTGGAAGGCTGCTTTAGTTTCCCCACCTCTGCCTTCTCTCACTGGGCTTAACAGGAACTCTCTACATAACTTTTTCTCTTATTTCCCTATGCTCCAGCTACAGCTATTTGAGTAGTCCTTACCAAGAGTCATTAAACTATATTGATATCTGTTTTGTAATCAGGAGTTAAAATTGGACACTTACGTGCTGCTCAACTTGAAATGCTGCATGTTTTAAAGAAGGGTGCAGCATCTTTAAAGAAAAAGGTTGGCTTTGAAAAAAGGATTGGGTAAGGGGCAGGAAGAAACTAGGGGAAAATTGGGAAAATGAAGAGCTGGAAAGAAGAGAGAGAATGAGAAGCAAAGAGCAGAACTTCAGCCTGAGAAATAAAAAAACTACTCAGAATATAGGTAGGAACTGTTTCTCCTGTAGGGGTATAATCAACAAGTACACAGTTACCAAAAGGTGAAGTTGTGCTCTTTTTCTTGACCCAGCTGCCCAATTCTAGCTGCTCCTTCACTTGGGTGGAGGAGCTGAGCAGCTGCAAGCTGAACTGGATGAATGAAAAAAAGGAGAAAAAGTTTTTTTCTCTGATTCAGACTGTGGCCATTTGAATGTAAGTGCTGGATCGAATGGGAAGGGAGCAAAAGAGGGACTGGGAAGGACAAAAGGCACTGACTCTGAGCTAGGGTATAAGTACATAATCCCTTGGATAGTGGTTTATGCTGACTGAAGGGCTGCAGCATCATTCCAGAAGTTAAATTACACACGCACCTTGTTCAATAGGAGCTGAGAAGTAAATGCACAGGACTGCAATTCTGCTCCTCCTTCAAGGTTAGATTGTTGAAGGCTCTGAAGGATACACAACCCCAAAAAATCCAGGAGTTGTGTCTGGATAAAGAATCTGTTCTGGCCATATTAGAAAATATAGACTCTGCTCAGCACCATGTTTTTAAAGGAGAAGTCTCTGAAGCTGTACTTCTAATAGCTTTTGGCATGCTTCAGAGAAGCATTCTATGCGTTCAGTGTTTGGAATGTGGTGGTAAAGACAACAGGTATCAGGAGTGTGGGACATCATACTTAAGAGACCTAGCATGGTTCGGGTAGACAGGAACACTGATCAGTGATGGTCATCTGGGAAGAGGAAGCTGGGAAGGTGACTCCAAATGACTTGCCTGGGAAAATGAAGCATTAGCCATCAAGCTAGCATGAAGTTCCTGCATGTATGTGGCTAAAGGTTTGTGTCTTTTCTTCCTCCAGAGAATAATCAATCAGGAACAGAACTGAGTTAAATTGCTGTTACAGTGCATTGAAAACTAGATTCACCTTAAACTTTGCAGGTAAAACACCTTCAAAAAGCCTTTTATGCCTTCTTGGTTGGAGGCAACATATGGGGAAGGAAAGCTTTACATGATTTCTCTCAAAGACTACACTATTGTTTTAATTAGAGTATGTTGTACGAGTTCATAGAACAGTGATGTGGTTCAGATTAATATGCTGGTATGACCTTCATAGCCCTTACAGGGTCCTCCTTTTATTGAAATCTGTTTATGCAAGGTGTCTTGGGAATACATGGCAGGGAAATATGTCACTGAAGATATGCATTCACTGGTATTTATCCATTTCTATTAAGTTAGTTTCATAGCTGTTATATGTTTTCAATTTGATTCTGAAAAGCATCAGGAATTTCCCTCTTCTAAGTCCCCTCATTTTCAGGCTTTCTCCTGACTATTTTGAATCCTTTTTTTTCCTTCTGCTTCCATAATTAATAACTTTAATAGCTCTTTTCTTTCTGTCCTTGGTGTTCCCTTGTTGATATATTTGTGGGCAATAACCATATTTCCTCTCAGCTTTCATTTTGCCCAGTACAGCATGTCCAGCACCTTCAGCTGCTTCCTGTACAATGGGCTGTTAATTCACCCTTTACTTAATAGCACTTCTGTGTCTGCTACAAGTTCAAAGGATATGACCAGGATATGATAAGTCATACATGGTATCAATGTCTTTGAATATGAATACTAACACTTTTTAATCCCTGCAGAAGAGATCTTCCTTGAGGCCTCCTATGGTCATATCTGTGTCTATTACAGTTGTGTAACTGAACCTTGTCATCAGCAGTACTGCAGATTTCTTGCCTCCCCTCTTGTGAAGCCAGAAGTATTCTCTGTGAAGTGTTATCTTTCTATGTGTAGCCCTGTTGGTTCCAAGGAACTTGAGTCAGTCTAGTATGACTACATTCCGTGCTTCTTCTGCTCCTTAGTAAGAATATATTTGATATTGTTTGGATTCATCAGTTCCTCTTAAGTCTTAAATTCAAGGCAGAGTTGCTGTCCTACTTATCTACAAAATGTTTTTAGTCGACCCATGATCCAAAGGAAAAGTTACATTTTTTCCCCAGTTTTCTGTTAGCTTGCTGGTTTTTTTTTCCTGTGCCTTAACTTCCTTGTGTTTTCAATCATAGAGTCACAGAATCACAGAATTATTTGGGTTGGAAGTTCAAAGGTCACCCAGTCCCACTCCCCTGCAGAGAGCAGGGACATCTTCCACTGTTATTGTCTCCATCCAAACTTACCTTGAAAGTTTCCAGGGATGGAGCACCTACCACCTCTCTGGGTAACCTGTTTCAATGTTTCACCACTCCCATTGTGAAAAACTTCTTTCTTATATCTAATCTAAATAGACCCTCCTTTAGTTTAAAACCTTTATCCCTTGTCCTATAATCAAATCACCAAAAATCCATCAATCAAAAGCAATGACTTTCTTAGATTCTTTTTGAGTGTCATCATATTATCCACCAGAGCATTAATGATTTGTCAAAAACAGAAGTCCGTGTTACACCTAAGGTCTCCCTAACACTGATTCCGCCTGCTGCATCATCACCAGCTGTGGTTCTACTTGGTGCTCCTAGTATGAGCCCCATCAGCCACACTGTTTAAAACATCCCTAAATTTTTTATCCTGAAGGGTAATGAGGGTCTTTGCTACCTTTTTTCATCTGTGAATATAGAACCCATCAAGGGGTGTCCCGAGTAGGAAGGGTGGAGGAGAGACTCGGCTCACAGATCTTGGGGTAGTGTCAGTCCTCGTGCTCCAACAGGATGCTTGGAGATGGCAGGCTGAAGCAGGAGAGTGTCCCAGCAGGGGTGCAGGGTCCCACAGCTGAGGAAAGGCAGCTCCTGGAGTTGGGATGGCAGGGCGAGGTTTTCCAGCAGCCGTGCTCCTCCCAAAGCCAAACAAGAGAGCGAGCAGCTGCCCACACCTCTCCTTCACCTGCCCCTGATCTCCTGGTGTTCCCTCCCTCACCTCCCCTCCCCAGTGAAGTGCCCTTTACTCTTCTGTAAGAGGAAATCTGATGATCTACAAAGAAGACAGAGTTTGCACATGCATTTTTGAGGGGCTGAAGATGTTCTTGTATCAGGTATAGTATAGAGGATCTCACGATTCTCCAAATCGTGAGAAGCAATGCCAGTACAGTGTTCTGTAGCAGCCTGCAAAAAAGAACAGAAATGCTTCCCAGAAGCACAGAATTAGTCAGCTTTTGCAGTGGGACTGCCAGCCTCGCATGCACCTGTGGGTCATGCATTTCACATCCTGCAGTGGCTGGAGATGTCTCTCCTTGAATCACCAGGGAGATAGCCTGCACTCCATTTTCCTGTAAAGCAGCAGCCTAAATGTAGGTCTCCTTGCTCCATGCATTAATGAGCAGTGTTGTGTAGGTATTCCCTGCCAGTATCAGCAGTCTGGGTTTTGAACTGAAAATTAAAGAGCCTTGGGGTTTGCTGATGTTTCTGGGTCCACCTGTCAAAATGCAGACCTTCACCTCAAACATCCACCTCCTAAGACACTTCTCGTTACTCTGGCCTCTTTTTGTAGTTGTTTTTGTTGTTTTTCAGTTTGGCTGACCAGCTCTCCATAAGTCATGCCTGTTCATTTGCACAGAAGTGTGAGAGCTCTGCACAATGCAAGCTTCACACATGCCACAGGCTGTAGTTCTTGTCTATGTGCTTTCCCAGCCAATTCGTATTTGTGTTAACTGCTGCTTAGGCCAATGTGTTTAACTCTCTTTTTAAATTATTTTGTATCTTCTTGTGATATCCACCTTCTTCATTTTTTTTGGCAAATCAGGTATGCTGTAAGTGCTGAAAACCTGCTTCTTCACAAACCTGCCTTCTTGAAGGGTAGACTGTTGAGGTTTACTTGACTATTGATTAACTTGTTTGGTTCAACTCAGAAATGAGTAGACCTCTGCAAGTAAAAATACATATCAAAGCATGCACTGCAGTTATGGAAACAAATACAGATAACTATAACTTCTAACACCAGATTCACTCTGAAAATAATTTTGAAAAATATTTTAAGATCTCACTACCTGAGACCATTTGTCAATTTTTTGTAAAACTCACAGGATATTGCTCTAACCAAGAGCAGAACTTTTGTATCTTTTCCACTTAAAATTCTTGGAAGCTGCACCTATGATAATTAAGCTCTACTAGTGTACAATATTTGATTGCTGTGTTCAGCCAGCCTACTAGAATGACGTCAAATAAGAAGAGTTTCAGGAGGTTCAATCTAATTGTGTTACAATATTTAACTGTATTTGAAAGCCAATAGGAATTCTTGTTTTAATATTAAACCTTCCAGCACAGCCAAACAGCTAGCTCTAAGCTTTTTGTGCTTTGGTAGAACAAGAGCTACCAGCAGCTCCTTCAAAGTTCACTTCTGACCTGCCTTTGATAAAACCCCTACAATCTTCAAGCCAAGACAGAATCCTTGACCTTGCTCCTGCTGCCAAAGGCAAACAGGCATCAGTTCCTACAGGACTATGCTTCAGTGCCTCCCATACCCTAAAACTAAAGATAGATTTAAAAAGTGATCAGGGCAGTTCTCACCTTTCCTGGAGGAGGACAGCACTGTTTGTATGAATACTGTCCTATGCTCTCATGCTTATCTGAGCCCTGCTTGGAAGTATCTATACAGGCTATGTGTCTTACTTTGACTCCTTATGCAAAAACATATTTTATTCCTAGACTTCAATTGAAAAAGCCCTAGGACAACCTTCTTCTGGAGAAAAGTATGTAGGAGGAGTGAAAGTTAAAAAGAAGAGTGACACATAAATTTTGAATGGAAAATAATGCTTGTTCACTTTTTCCCTAAGTAAATTTTGCCCCCAGACAGTTTATACTAAGCAGTATATCCAGCTAATTACCTATGATAGCACTATTATTTAACTGGTAATTTTTTACTAATTTTTGATTGGAATTCTGCCAAAATCCTCATGTGTGTAATGGTAGAATACAAGTCTGTCTGTAAAATGAACATTTCAGCTGGCACATCATCTACAGTACTGATGCGTGAACAAAAGGTAACTTGTCTCATGTACAGAGGATCATCATTTTTTGGGGTCAAAATTATCCGTATTTGCTAAGCAGTCCTTTAAAATTGTTTCCTACTCAGGAGTTGTGCAGATACAGCTCTGCTGGAGGCACCACAAACAGTTGGAGCTGAGCAGAATGGAGATGATGGCCCTGCACCCCTTCTAATCCACACTGCTCAGCCAGGCTGTCACTCTGTTTACCCACAGCTCTGATTCTTAAACTTAGGTAAACACACACCAAAGCCTTCTGTTTGGTGGGCTTGGTTTTTCATGTTTGGTTTGGGTGTTTTTGGTTTTTTCTCATTTTAACAGCATTCTGTTTCACGGTACACATGATAATTTTTTAAATTCTTAATTCTACAAAAAGAACCATAGTGTCTGTTTCAACAGATGTTCATATGCAACTCCTAGCTTTCCCAGGCTCCTGGATGTCATGCAAGACATGGTATTTTTAAAGATGTGAACATGAGACAAATACAGCATGCCTGTATTTTCATTGCCAGAGCCTTCCACTGTAACTTCTTGCTAAGAGAAAAAGAAAAGCAGTGTCTACCGTATTTTTTTTTCTTGACACAGCTAGAATTCTGGTTTTGACATATAGAAATTAAAAGGGAATGCCTCAGATGTCCTGATGATCCATGATGTTCATTTCAAAGACTGACAAAAATATATGATTTTGATGTATATATCAATAAATAGCCTGATAAGCCAAAGATAATTCCACATTCATTAGGGAACTATCTCATTTACGTGCAATTTTCTGACTAGCCAGTTCACATCATCACTTTAAACTATTTAAACTGTTAAAACTTTAAACTATTAAATGTTGAACTATTGTTAGTTATCACAATTGTTATCACAATTACTGTATGTCATTCTTTTAGTAAATAACTAAAACAATAAAATTTGGAAATAACACCTGGGGGAAAATATAGAATATCTGATTCACCAAAAATAAAATTTAAATATTTTTTAAAATATCATCTGTTAAACCTCAATTTTTTTTCCAGTGACTTTAAAACTTAGTCTCTTAATTCTCCTTAAGTATTTATTGCTTTTTTCTGTTACCTGTATCTGGAGTAAACTATTCTCAACCATTTGGGGAAATTTCTCAATAAAAATCCTGCCATGTATTATTTCAATCAAATTAGTTAATTTCTGCTCTTTTCAAGTATTTGTAGAATGAATTATACCCAGTTTCCACTATGAAATTCAATCATTCATTCTCAAATAGGAGCCACAACTCCTAAAATCACAGTACCTTCAAACACAAATGGTAGCCCTGGCTGTGCCCATTCATCTTGTTTTGTGTAGGCATCATCACATTCTCAGGTTGGAAACTGGTCTGGGAAATATGATTTTGATGCTCATATTGCATCGACTCTCAGTCATTATTAAACTTTTCTATGCTCTCAAAACTGTCACTAATTCAGATATGATATGGAGAAGAGACTACACCTGCAGAGCTTAAAATTATTTCCCATTACCTCCATTACATATTTTAAAGGAATACTGGAATTGCTAAAGAAATCCACTGGCAAATCTGCTCTGAATTATGACAACATAAAAAACCCTTTCAGTGAGTTACTACAATAAATCATATCAGCTAAGGGTGCTAGGAAGTTACAGAAGAAAAAACCAAAACTGATGCAAATTCAGAGCTTCAATTCTATTAAAAATAATTCATTTCAGACCAGAGTAAAACATACAATCTTCAAATTTCTGGTAAAATATCACTTTTTAGTAGCAAATGTGACCTCTAATATGACATTACTTTGTAGCATACATGTACTGTGATATGCAGCTGGCACTAACACAGCCCCAAATATTTGCATTAAAAGGTCTATTTTTTAATTTTCTGATTTTCCAAGTTTTCCATTTTATTAGTAGTAAAAAAAATAAGTTTGTGTTTCACAACTGTCCTAAAAATGTGTGTGATACCACAAATTTCTTTTTGAGCAGCGTAATTCTAGAAACTGGTTTGTTGAAGCCTTACATGTTTCAACAGGATACAGGATAAGCAGTGACCTTTCAAAGTGAAATGCAAATTGCCAAACAATCGCAATCGTCAAATCATCCAGTGGAACATCCATTAAGTTCATCTTCAATCAGACTTCCTAAGAACTGCTTTTTCTCCATCTGGACTGCTACCTTTTGACCTTGGTCTGCAGCCAGTTCTGCTCAGTAACCTTTACACCATGTTAGCTATTCGCTTTTCCCACCTGATCTCATTAGAAGCAACTTGCTTCCTGTTTTGTAAGAGAAATAGGAAATCTGCTCATCCAGTCTAATGCAGTCCAAGACACTCACTGCCAGTAAAACAATCAAGCTGCAAAATGTTAGGGAAATTGGAAAAGGCCAAGAACAACATTACAGAAAATCTGAAACTGTGGATGTTAAGAAAAATAATGGAACCCTGATAATTAAACAGCGTTATGGAGCTACTGTCACCTTTTCTTTTTCCTTTTCTTTTATACACCGACTCGGTGAGATACAGTAATTTAGAATCAAATGCTGTTTTCAAGTATATTATCCTAGAGTCTATATCTATAGTCTGTTGCCCACAGATGAAACTGACCTCTTGGAGAAATCACCAAACTTCTGCATCCTATAAAAAAAGGCTGCAAGTCTCCAAATGCAAAACAAGAGGCAGATATATACCTTCTCCACAAAAGGGGCTCCTATATATGCCTTCTTCTCCCACAGCATGGTGAGGACTAGCCCCTGCTGCTCTGTGTCCCCCTACCCTCAGTTCCTGGGCAGTGCTGAGCCAGCTGTTCTCTGGTCAGAGCACCTTGCAGACTCTCCAAGCCCTGCTGTGGATTATCCTGCAATCCAGTCCTTCCCTCCAAGTGAGGTGTAGCCTAGTCACTGGCTTTTGATTCTTTTGAGAGTTATAACATTTATTTAATCTTTTTAACTTCCTCATTAAGGATAATTTCAGACTATCCCTTTTTATCTCTTTTCCTAGTACAGAAAGGGAGTGTATTTGAATTCTGGATTTTTTTTTCACATACAGAGAATACAATTTCCTGTCCAGGTTTTCATGTAACATTTAACTAATCCTGTATCACCACAGATATGATGCTATAATGTTCCAGGTATAAATTCCAACGACCGAACAGGTCAGGGCGTACAGATCTAAGCAGAAAACAAGAAGTAAAAAATATTTTTATTGACATCATTCTTTCATAAATACCACCTTGTAGCAGAAGGAGTAAAATTACAGAAAATGTGAATTACATTAATTAACTGGACTTTAGATAGCAGTCATGAATAACGGTATTTCTATTTAGATGAGTCAAGGTCTGAAACATCAAAAAACCCAGAAGTAATAAAAACTATTTTGTAAAATAAAGTAGGTTGGACAGATAGGCAGAAAGTAGAAATTATACAGAAAAAAATTTAATTTAGCTGAATCTGTTAACCTATGGGAAAACAAATTGATGGAAGAACATTCATTAATATTTGAAACAACAGAGCATGAAGCAAAGGTGCCCTGGAAAACAGTCCTGTAGCAGAAGGAAGATGAACTGGTGGATTTCATATTAGGCAAGACAGACATAAATTACTTGCCTTTTGAAACGGTTTATTGTAATGTGTTTCTGTCACAGTACAGTTTTGCTGTTACATTTCTGGAAGAGTAGCTGTTGCTGTTGAGTGGGCATCCAGCATGATGAAATGATTCTACCATTTCACTGTGCTCCACCTGCCTGTCATGTTCTCAGCCTCCACTCACATCTTCCCTGCACGAATTCTTACCCCCAGCACATGGCTTTACCCTCCTGGTTACTGATTTCCTCTGTCACCACTGGGTCACCTCTTTTAAAGACCCGACTTTGGTGAAGCCAGCGCCTAAAGTAACAGTTTTCCCTGATCTACCCCCACCTCGTCCTTGAGAAACATGCATCTGCACACATGCTAAGTGGCAACTCACATTATTTGGAATCTGCTCTACTTTATGTCTTTTCCACTACAGAAACTCTTTCAAGGGAAGTAATTTGTTTGTTGTGTGATTGATACCTGTCAGACACTAATATTCTTTAGTGATACCTTCCTTATCTTAGCAAACCAGAGAGAAAAGGTGAGACGATATCCCCCCTCAGAAAACAGTGGTTTTTTCTATGCCCATTCCCCTCCCATGTCAATGGGAGCATTTATGGAGCATAAATGGAGCATATTTTGCCTTCAAACTTTTAATGGGGGTTTATGAACAGCATCTTTGTTGGTTGTTGGTTGTTTTACTTTTGAACTCAAGTAAGCCAAATTTAACAAATACGGGTCTGACCCATAAGCAGTGAAGTGTATAAACCACTGCAAATCATACAATGAAGGCAGCAGTCCACGTTTACACTCCAGAGATTACAGCAGCAAAGGGATGGTTCAGGAAGTTACTGCTTCCTTCCTTAAAGTAGGCAGAAGGTTACAAATTAATCTCAACGGAGTTTGTAAGTCTCTCAAAGAGTTAATGAGTAGGTTAAAACTGCCTGCTTCTCTTATTTGTCTAAAGGCCAGTTGGTCATGTAGCCTATAAAGTACCCATACATGAAGATGAGTACAGCAGCGAGAGCCAGCAAACAAACAGCAGACAGCAACCAAGTGCTGTGTCTTCTGCTAAAGATGCCAAAACATCTTTTTACTTTCCTTCATCTTTTTATGCTCTTACTCAGTTTCTCCTCTATTTGCCTGGGAGTACTTTGCATGTCCACGAATTCCTCCATGTGCAGATGTGGGAACAACAAGCTAGTGTTTTATTGCCTGTTAGCTCTGGGGCTCTGTCTCCTTGTTACTGGCATTTTCTGGAGCACCTTCCATGAAGTCCTGAAATACAGGGCCCTTGGCATCTTCATTCGAAATCCCAGCCACAGAGAACTACATGTCTGCACCATAGACAGGTATGTGTTGCAGATGAATTGGGAGGGAGGGATGCTATTTTTTAAACATACTGTGAGAAGAAAGAAGCAATACAAGGTTTTTACAAAATCCAGATCCTGTAGCCATTTTATTATTTTTCTGTGGAGAAAACTGTAGTCTGAAATTTTATTTGCTAGAGCAAGGTGCAATGTGCAAACAGCCATTCATGCCAACACTATCTACGGTAAGGCATGCTACATGAAACAGAGAAAATTTCAGATTTTCCAAAGCTTCCAAAGTCATGAACAGGGGCAGCAGGTTCAGCTATTCCAATTCCACGCAGGAGCATCCTGAGTTTCATCTCAGCAGACAATCTCAGATGCTGCTGTGAGGTAGGTGCTTATGTAGGTTTATCAAAATTGAGGCATGCAGGGGGCCTCAGATCCTTCATTATATGGCTCCTGCTTAAATTTTATTGTCTAATTGTCCCTGCAATTTAAAAACCTCATAATATTCAGTCAGGCCAAGCACAAGGTCCTGCACCTGGGTTGGTGCAAATGGAAGCACAAACACAGGCTGGGCAGAGAATGGATTGAGAGCAGTCCTGGGGAGAAGAACTTGGTGGGGGGGTTGTTGATGAGTAGGTCAGTGTGACCCAGCAATGTGCACTCACAGCCCAGAAAGCCAAATGTGTCCTGGGCTGGATCCAAAGAAATGTGACCACCAGGCTGAGGGAGGGGATTCTGCTCCTCAGCTGTGAGTCCCCACCTGGAGCATTGCACCCAGATTTGGTGTCCTTGGCACAGAAAGGGCATGGACCTGCTACAGTGGGTCTGGGAGAGGGCCGTGAAGATGATGAGGGGAATGGAACACCTCTCCTCTGATGACAGGCTGAGAGAGCTGGAGTTACTCTGCCCAGTGAAGGTTCCAGTGAGACTACAGCACCCCATGTACATGAAGGGAATTTATGGGAAAGATGGAGAGGGACTTTAAAAAGAACATGTAGTGGCAGGACAAGGTGGAATGGTTTCAAACGGAGAAAGGTTAGGTTTCTATTAGATATTGGGGAAAACATGATTTACTGTGAGGGTGGTGAGGCACTGGAGCAGGTTGCCCAGAGAAGCTGTGGCTGCCCCATCCCTGGAAGTGTTCAAGGCCAGGTTGGATGGACAGCTTGATCTAGTGGAAGGTGGCCCTGCCCATGGCAGGAACTGAATCATCATTAAGGTCCCCCCCCAAAACATTCTGTGACCCTAAGATTTTGTTCTTAACAAAGTCTGATGCTTTGAGAGAGTTTCTTAAACTGACTGGCACCAGGCCTGGCAAAACTCTTGAACATGGTCACTGGATACAAATTACTTTTCCTGGACTGTTGTGGAAACCATGCTAGAAACACTGACATTGGGTGCTCTAAAGGCACTCTAAAAGCAACATTCAGTAAATTTTGGTTAGATAAGCAGAGACATATCAAATTTATTTTAAAATTATGGAAAACAATGGTTATTGTAATAATAAATAACTTCAAATGCTGATCTCATTCTCCTTCCAAATTAAACTTTATTCAGACACTTGTTAAAATACTCATAAGCATGAATGTTTGTATGCCATGGCTGGGAATTTTCATGGGAAAGGCTTGTCTTTTTAGAATGCTGTGTTTTAAAAAAGATTTTGTACAAATTCAAGGCAAATTATATCAGTTATGCCTACTTTTTTGTATTAATATATTTCATCGCTATAAACACTCTTAGGTGTCTGTTTACAACTAAAGCCTCATCTAAATTTTGGAAACATAATAGACAAAGCATCTAACCAAGCTCTGTGAGATAAATCACACTTCACCATGATCTGTTTCTTTTTGGTTTGCTTATTTTAGGCCTGATTTCTATCCTCCCTCTTATGAAGACAGCATAGATCCTGAAAAACTGGTTTCTCCATTGTCAGTTGCCTCCACACTAAAACAGCAAGGATTCATCAATATTCCTCCACCTCCATATAGTGAAAGTAGTGCAGAATTTGTCAGTGAAACAAATGAGCAGGAACAGCCACCACCATACACATTATCCGTGGAGCAGCAGCAAACAGCTGACCAAGACCCAAACCCCAGAGGGGGGTTAAATTCTCATATATTCATGCAAGAAATCAGTTGCCAACAGGATACAGACTTCCAGAGGACCTCAGGAAGAGCAACACCTGTCAAAACATGAGACATGCAGCCAGCAAAATTCTGCATCTGTGAAGCAGGGAAAACTGGAAGAAGGCTTGTGCCAGTGATCCCTAATAGTATGTTACTTAGGGTGAAATTGCACAGGAAAAACATTGATCATTTGTGACTTGGAGTGGAGTTGGAGGGGATATGTAGAAGTGCTCAGTATTTCAAATTAGAATAAATCTCCACAGAGACAGAAATGCTCAGGCTGTCTAGTAGAAGTCACCATCTCTGGCTATGGGAGTTTCTTATGCTGCAAGAGAAATGAAGCATCACAGCATTATCCATCTCGACTTGTGCTTCATAAGGAGTTTCAGATGAAAGCTGTTGGTTTTTTGTTTTGAGACATTAACTGACTTGGGAAACCTATTAACTCAGCTTTTGTCTGAAATTTGCAGATTATTTGTTGCAACTGATTATTTTTGTATTGTATGCCTTTCAAGTTATTTGTTTTATGTGGGGGTAAAAAACTCTGCTATTTTACTAGTGAATTTGTGAATAAATTTTGTATTTAAAACAAATGCCTTGTATTTGCTTATATGATACAAGGTGCCCATGATTCAGGATAAGGGCTCAATAACATACACCACCTAGCTGCCAAACAGAGAGCTCTGGTTATGCTTACATCTCCTCAGAGGGAACCATCAATTGCAGGAGGAAAAATTGAGTCCTCTGAGCCAATTCTAAGAGCAGTTGCTTCTGTCACAGCTTACTCAAGCCTGTGGGAACTGAAAAACCCTGTACCCTGTTTCTGACACAAGCGGCTTCATAATTATACAACAAATACCAGAAAAAGGGCAGGCTTGGACTCATCATTCTTCTGTTACATGTATCCTTCCTCCCACAAAATCACTGAGGCAATTTTGCATCCAGGCCATTGTCATCTATAATCCCAGGTGACAAGAAAAATTTCATGAGAGTTCACTCAGATTTGAACTTGTAATGTTTACTTCAGACAGAATTTTTCATTTTGTGTTGGAAGTTTTGGATTGGACAAGATAATTTTGTCCAAGCTCCTGCAATGAGCTGGTACATCTTCAGTTATATAAGGCTGATCAGACCACTGTCCAACCTGACCTTGAATGTTTCCAGGAATGGAGCATGTATCACCTTTCTGGGCAACCTCTTCCAGGTTTTGCTACAGACCAGTAAGACATAAAAGCTATCACACTTTCCAGATGTTCATGTACTGTAAGACTCCAAGTTAAGAATTATGGCTGTACATGCAAGCCATGGTGGTAGCCATGGCTAAGGCCAGGGAACTAAAGTTGCATCAGTTTTGTCTTCAAAGAATTTCATCCTTTACAGGAAGAACATACAGTTCCTCAGTTGCTGTAAGTAGAAAGGAAAAAAGAATAAAATGGGTTGGACGAACTACAGAGGAAGAAAAATCCTTTGAAGACAAGTTGGGGTTGAGAAAGGTAGTAAAGTACCCAGAGGGAGAAAAAAGAGTCCCTGAAAGAGACAAAAGACACGTTTCAAAGTGACTGAGAAGCAGCACAGCACAGAGAACAATAAAAATCAGAGGAACACAACACGTTATTTTCAAAATAGCTGAAGATAGGATCTGCTTGAGTGACCCCGTTATGGCCTTACCTCCTAGCATTACCATATCCATCCCCCAAAATCTCTTGCTTCAGAGTCCCAGATTCTGAAGGCAGCTGGCACTGCACAAGTATCAATGCAGGCATCAATTACAGCAGATAAAACAGATTAACCAGGAGATATTCCACAGAAAAATTCTTGTCCTTTGCATGTTTAGCTTAATTTTTTTTTCCTGTGGAAATCTAACTTTTAGGTGATATTAAAGCAAGACAAAAACAGTGGGAAATAGCTGGGTCTACAGCTCTAAGAGTATTGCAGGAGTACCACTGAAGTTTGCTCTTTGAGTGGTTTGCTATAGGAAATGCATTCAGAGCATTTCCACATATATTTATGAACAACCAGGAAATTCTTCCTTTCTCCCAATTCCGCAAGAGTCCTGCAGTGCCCCTTTTTAGTGCCAGCCCTTTGCAAATGTTGTGAGGTTGTAATGGATCAAGAAATGTGAAACCGAAGATAAATGCACTTTCAACACGCAGTGTGCAATAAAGTATTTGATACAAAAAAGTTACTGAGATAGGGAGAACATTGGAGTTTATACCTAATATTTTGATACAATAAGTTTCTCTTTTCAATTAACGAACTACTTGAATATGAACTTAATGCAATATGGCATGGGCAACAAGCTCAAAAATGTCAACAATCTTAAGGCAGCAAAAGGTTTTAAACACTTTGCTTTTGATCATACTTAAGAGCATGAATTTATTTTTGCCAAGAGTAGCAGCTGGAAATTTTACATTCAAATGAATTTTCTTTGGGTTGAAGGATATGAACCAGCCCAACTAAAGCTTCAGAACAGAACAGATTCAGCGCATTGACAAACAACTTCCTGACACTGGTGACTGAGAAGCCAATCTTGGCACTCACAACAATGAAGAAATGCATGGGCATGTGAAGGTTTTTGCTGCAGGAATCATGAGACAGTGAACTCAGAAATTTGAGAGGAGAGAGAATAGCAAAGAGCAGAAGCAAAGCCTGCAGAGCAGACTAACATCTTTAGAGTTGCTTGAAAGAGTCACACAGGTTCTGGCCCTGGAGAAAAGATGCGTCCAGGACAGCTATTTAATTTTCAAAGATCACCTCCTTTAATCTCGGGAATCATTCAACCTGATATGCAGAGTTCAAACAAAGGCAGCAAAAGGCCTACATGGATGGCCAGAGAGCTCCTGGCTAAACTCGGATATAAACAGGAAATGTATTGTAAGTGGAAGCGGGGACAGCTGAATTAGGAGGAATGCAGGGCACTGTTACAATCATGCAGGGACGAAATGTGGAAAGCCAAAGCTCACCTCGAGTTGAATGAGGTGATGTTGTGGTTTAAGATCAGCTGGAAATTAAGCTCCAAACAGCCATTTCCTTTCCCCACACCCCCTCCAGTGAGAAAGGGACAAAAAGGCAGAGATTATGGGTTCAGACAAAAATTTACTGTAAAAATAGTCGATAAGGAAAACAAACAGCAACAATACTAATAATAACAATGTATAAAAGAGGGCGATTACATGCCAAAAATACTTATGGAAGTCCAACCGTCCTGTTGTTACCACAGCCAGTGACATGCAGCTTTTCCTGAGACTAAGGAGAAAAATGGCAGGCGTTACCCCATCCCTGGTGGCCATGCAGCTTTTCCAGAGACAAAGGAGAAAAGGGTGGACATTACACAGCCAATGCAGAGGTTTCTGTCCGGTGCTCGAGACAATGGAAGTCAATGATGGCCAAACCCCCCAGGCCAGTCTGCACTGCTCCGCTCAGACCTCTCCGACTGCACCACTCTGTTTGGCACTTCGCTTCCACAGGTAAAGAGGGAACAAAATGTCCTTCCACTCTGCCTTTCTTCACACTTTCTTCTACCCAAAGCCATGCCCTGCAGCAATGACACAGAATCAATCACCTGTACACATCCATAGGGCTTCAGCCTCCTTGCTCTACGCACACCCCCATCCCAGCAAATGCAAAAGTAACTGTACTGGCCGAAACTAGGACAGATGAGAAATGTGAAGGGTAATACGGAAGTTTCTACAGCTGCATGAGTTGAAAGATGGCATAGAAAAGGCTGAGGTGCTCCATGCCTTTTTTGCCTCCATCTTTACTGGTAAAAGCAGCCTTCAGGAATTGTAGGCCTTTGAGACTAGAGGAAAAATAAGGAGCAAGGAAGACTTACCTTGGATGGAGCAAGAAACGGTCAGGGAGTACTTGAGAAAATACACATCCATTAAATGACTTAGGATGGCATGCACAGAGCTTTAAAAGCTGAATCATGCTACTGCAAGCTACCCTCTATTGCCTTTGAAAGGTTGTGGGTGACCAGGAGTGGTCCCTGAGATAAAAGCAAGTATCACTCCTGTCCTTATGAGAAGGAGGATCTGGGGAGTTACAAGCTGGTCAGCCTCACTTCAGTTCCAGGGGAGGTGATGGAGTAGCCAATCCTGGCAACCCTTGCCAAAGTCAAGGACAAGAAGGTGATTAGGAACAGGAAGGATTTATGAAAGGTAAATTGTGCTTAACTTGATGATGTTCTACAATATCGAAATTTAACAAAGGGAAGTCCTGCCCTTGTGGATGAACAAACCCAGACACCAATGCATGCTGAGGCCAGCGGGCTGGAAAACAGCTACACAGAGAAGAATCGGGGGTCACATGCTTAACAAAAAGTTGTCAACTCACCAGCAACTCACCTGCACAGCAAAGACAGCAATGGACATCCTGAGTTGCATCAGCAAAAACAGCAGCAGCAGCCAGAGGAAGGTGATTCTTTCCCTCTGCTCAGCACTGGTAGAATTAAGATGCATCTGGGTCCAGGTCTGAGCTTCCCAAGCACAAAAGAGACATGAACATTCCAGAGTACTTCCAGCAAAGGGCCACAGAGAAAAAGGGACTGGAAAATTTGTCATACGATGAGACAGTGAGAGAGTTGGGAGTGTTTAGTCTGGAAAAGGATCTTGAAGATCGTATTGATTTCTAGAAATAGTGGGAAAAAAAGAAGTGTATGGACCTAGGCTCTTCTCAGTGACAGAACAAGAGGCAATGAGCACAAACTGAATCGCATGAAATAATCTGAGCGCTCCAGAAGGTTTTGCTATTGGGTTTTTGGTTTTTTTCTTTTTTTTTTTTGTTTTTGTTTTTCCCACTATGGGAGCAGTCAATCACTTGTACAGTTTGGCCAGAGAAGTTCTGGCATCTCAGCTCTTGAAGATAATCAAAACCAACTAAACATGGTCCTGGGCTGTTTCCTCTACCTGACTCTGCTGTGAGCTGGGACATAGACTAGGTGATTTTAGTCCTGACGGCCTCTTCCAACCTGCAGGATTCTGTGATCCTGCGGTTCAGGTGAGTAGTATATTGCCCTCCAAACTGTCTCTGAACACAGAGAAAATATAAGGGTTTAGGAAACAGAATTATCCAAGTACATGTAAGTGCAATCAGAGCTGAGTAATACAGGAATCTTGGAACTTCCAGACTTGAGGAAGCTGCTAATTAAACAATAGCACAAAAGGGTGTGGGTCTTTGTCACAGTGCCTAGACACATAAGATGAACTAAGTATTAAAAATAGATTTTCCTCTGCTAAATGTATGGTCTGGTTTTAGGAGCCTTGCATCTTTTTGTAAGTTCACATAACTTGCTTTTTTCCGTGCATTCATCTCTCATGTCAGTAATTAAAAGACCTCAGAGAATGCAGCATACTCCATGAGATGGTGGCTACAGTCCTCTCCCACACACAGAAGACATAAAGAGCTGCACTTGAGCTTTACAAGGTTTTATTAATCTTCCAGCAGAGAAAAGCAACTAATTGGTGGTATATCAGCTGTATTTTATCGATATCACCTATTGCCACAAAAAAGGGATGGTGAGTGGATTTGGGATTAGGCTACTTCTGCAAGTCTGCTTCTTGACAGCTATTAAAAACCACACACAAACAGCCCTTTTCTCCATTTCAGTACACAGGCACAACTAATGTTTCTCCAGCCTAGGACAAAGTCAATGCAGAGATTTTAAAATATATCCTGTGTCTATGATAACTGCCTTCATGAAAGCAGACTGCCATCTACTGCAGCTCTAGGGACGACTTTCTGATAAAAGCACAGCGTGTTTCTTCACAGTCTTCATCAGTTCTTGAGTCTTCCCACTGCATCCTGAGAGACACCTGGCTTCAGTATATCTTACTTTTCAAACAGCGTTCTCCCCATTCCAGAAAAACTTGGCAAATGGGATACTCCTTAGTATAAACAGCTAGTTCACTAAGTAACCAAAAATAATTTCATTGTCAGAGAACATGTAAGAGATTTTAGAAATTTTAGTGGACTGACTTTCAGAATGTTCTTTCATGCAGCCCAGTAATTTGAATTGTCATAATCAGAATGTGTCTGTGCTTGACCATGGGTGATCTACTAGTTAGGAGATTATTATCCTGCACCTAGAGAAGTTTATCTCTAATAAATACAAAATATTAGATAAACAAGGTTTCTGTGAAGATGAGTGCTCTTACATTATAAAACAGATGTACAAACTGTGTGAGAATGTCATGGTCAAATAAAAGAAAAGTCTTTATAAAAAGAATTGAAGTCTTAAAATCTCTTTTGATTTATGGGAACACTTAATAGTAAGGTAGGATACTCAGTGAGAAAATTCATATCTCATTTGTTTAGAGTCAATTAATTAATAATGTAACTGTAATAAAGGCAATTTTATTAGGATGCTTGAAAGTGCAGGGTGTCTTGTCCACAATTACGTATTAAGACAAATATACAGCATTATTCTTTATTGTATACTAAGTGCCATAGCCATTTTCTGAAAGAAGTGTTGAAAGAAATTTAAACCATTTCCTTTGCTGCAATATTATATAAATTGTACTAAAATCTGACAACCACAATGAATCGAAATACACTGCAAAGAGGCAAGCTGCACAAAGCCACTTTGACAAATGATACAAGTGACCTCATCATTTCCAAGGAAGCAAAGCTTTCAAGCAAATCACATGCATAAAGTGTTTGTGCTCTTTTTCAGCGCACTGTATTGTAGTCAGAACTGCTATAATCGTTTCAAAAGCAGAAAAATGCTGATGTCCATATCCCCAACAGCCTTCTCAGATCTATGCCGGGAATGTCTCTTGCACTCCCCAGATTTTTACTGCATGATCCACTGTTACCAATACTCTAATAGAAACCATGTCCAGAGGGTGAATCAGACTAGTATTTCTATTCAATTGATTAGAGTTTGTTTAAATCCTTCTCACTAATTTACTTTGTGGTAAGTGGAGCATGAGTATTCCAAAGACTTAAAAAAACTTCTGCAACTCTCTCTTAAAGAATTGCTCAACTTACAGAGATTATCTTTCAAACACAGTAAGCACCAGTATCATCTCCTGACATGAGGAATATTATGGAAGACAGTCAGATTCCATGCCCGACATATTACTGGAAGGACAAAATCAGCTCTATAGCACAAAGGTCTCCTTTTGGAGGAAAACAATCAAAGAGTCAAAAAATAAGGAAAATCTAAAGGCACAAGTCACATTGATATGTTTCAAAAGCAGGGGCAAAAAAGTATGGAATAACCCCATCTTTGGAAGCAAGTGTAAGTGTGTACACAACACTGCTGTCGGCGTGCATCTGTGAGCAACAGGAGAGGCCTGAGAAGAGGCACGGTGCCAGGGGAGGAAACACACCCCATGCAGAGCTTAGCACATGGCCCAAAGACTCAGACATGCTCTGTACACCTCTTCAGAAACCTACTAAACCTGCCAGAAGGTGACAAGAATCCCAAACAATACTCACCAAGCATGTCTTGCTATGCAACTCCTCCCTCTCTCCCCCTAAGTGAAATTTCTCCAACTTTTATCATAGCATTCAAAACCAAGCAGTTGTCTTTTTGGGCTACATTACTGACAACACTTGAACGCTAAGGCTTCTTTCTTTGGTTATACTGTTATCAGAAATTATGATACTGCAGGTAAAACAAGTCAATATACTACTGCATTTGGAGATCAATGCAAATGATTATGCTTAACGTTACATTGAATTTTTCTTCCCACCTAACTTTAAAAATCATACAAGGCACAAATGGCTAACAAGTTTTAACAAGGTTCTGTCTTCTCCTTGCTGTTCCTCTTTTGGCCCTGGTTTAACAATCTTCTGTGGCTTCAAGTGATGACAGTGGGTCCCTTTCGTCCTGTCCTCTCATGAATCTGAGATATTTTCAGTGCAATTGCTATAAGAGGACTCAGCACAGCCTAAAGATGAAGAAATACATTGAATTACATAAAGCAGAAACATCAAAAGACATCTTACATTTACAAATCCTTCTTTTAACTGTAAAATTATGCAAAAATAATAGTAAATAATAATATCAAAAACTGACACAGCTATGGTGTCTATTACTGTTATACTCGACACAATGAAGTATCATGCTTAGCATATATTTTGCAAAGTGTTACATTGAGTATACCTAAGCTATGCAGAAAAGAGAAACTAATAATAAGCACTGTACTGATCACGTCTCTGTGTAACAGGAAATGTGGAGCTCTTTGAAATCTGCAGTACAAAACAACCCAGAAATAACAGAGGTGGACTTGTTTCTGTTCTGATGAGGGGAAGCCACATAGATGATATTTCTTCCTAAATACACTTAATATGTGAAGCTCAGTGTCAGAAGGTACTGTAACAACTAACTACCTTAACAGAATTCACAGAAGTGTGTTTCAACTAATACCACATGCAATTGTATTAATAAAATAAATTCCAACAGAACGGTATGAACTTTCACGTTCCAGGCTACAGACCTCATTAAATAGCCATTTATAGGCCTGGATGGGTGAGTACAGATGACAACTATGACAGTACCACCTGAAAACACAATTTTTAACACAGCAATTGGATCTTCTTTCAGTTAGTTAAACGATTCACAAAGATAAAATGGCAGAACCAAGTTTTGTGTGAAAACTTTCTTTTCAGAGACTCATGTATTTGGTTACCAAACTAACTCTTTGACCCCTGGAGATTTCCCATAGCTGTCCCTTTCAAATAAACTAATTCCAGCTTCACATACATTAGGTTTGAGAATCAAATGAAACAGAATGGTAATTCTGGAGAGCTGAAATTTACAGATATCTTTTTATAAGTCCATATAATCAATACTTTGAATCTGCTTTAGTCACCTAACAGTTTCTGAGAGGATGAGGTGTTTGCTTTATTTATGCAAACAGTCAGCTAAACCAAAAGAATAAAGCGACTAACTGTACAAGCAGAGTCATGAAATAACACAATGAATGCCATTGGTGTCAAGTGAGTTTATGATTAAGCTCAGCTATGCACAAGTGTGAGCAGTCTGACATGTTATTGTTAAAAAAGCTCCATATTTGTAGATATCTATCTACTGAATAATCACTGAAGCAGAACACAAGTCTATTAAAGTCAAACATACTTAGAGAAGATTAATATGTAGAGCACAAATTCACATCTGTGAGCAAACTCTGCAAAAGTAAATATTAAAATGTGCCAATTTATAAGGTCTGGATGAGACTAAAGCACTTGAAGTTCTCCAGCACTCCTCTAAGAAACCACTTCCTTACTTAATCGAAAAAGTACAAGAAAAATTAAAAAGCAACTTTCCCAACCCACTTTACTGGACCTTGCTTTCTTAGACAACAAATGCACTCTGAATTTAAAAAAAAATCCAAAAACAACACTTTACACAATGCTGGAACAAAACCCAGAATCAAATGGGTTTATGTGACATTCCTTTACAAAAACTATTTGGCTTGCCAAATGATTCCAATTACTACCAAGTATTCTGCTTGTTGCAATCACGTTCCTCAAGAGAGAAAGTTCTTTTTTAATTCTGTCTTTCCACACTTCAATTTAATTTTAATACTTTCTTCACTCAAAATATGCAAAAAGGCAAAAGTGCATCATATCTGGAATGGCAAGAACAGGACGGAATAACTAGGACTTCATATCCTTTTAAAAATTCCTTTTCCTCTGCCATGAATAGTTTACATTTCAGTTGCAAGAGATAAAGCTCAGCCAACAACCCTTTACCACTAATATTCCTCTAGAAAGACTTACATATCTCAAGGAGATCTTTTTAAAAAGTATTCTTCATTCTGTCTACTTGAGAAACTGTAAAACTTTACTACTGACATTTCAACTCCAAGTGACAATTGAAACTACTCTGTATGTTAAATAGCCCGTTTATCCCTTGGCAACTGTTCATGACATATGGCATGTTACCACTTAGAGGAAATTTAAGAATTGAAAATTGAAATAACGATTTAATCAGAATCTTGCTTTCGTAATCACAGACAGAAGTTGTATCTCTAAAAAAATAACTGGGAGGAATGATTACAAGAAAATAAATCAAGAAAGCAGATATCTTACATCAGGCAAATGCAGACTAAAAGCCTTTTGCTTGGGAATAATCTGTACCAGAGCTGTCAGACATGTATCATTCCTGCTCGGCACATTAGCAATTTTTCTCTCTGTGATCTTGTAAGAAAATTCCACGCAATTTCATCTCTTCTAATCAAGGTCTCAGATAAGATTTGTTCCATGATGCATCTGGTTTATCAAAAAGTTGGGAAGAGCTGAAATGCACCATGCATGCTTGCATGTTAAAAGCTCAGCATGTGCCCGTACTTCCTGCAGAGCGTCTGCCATAAGGGCTCAATACACAGCTCAGCACAGCATGCTTACTTTGACCTTCCATTCCAAAAAACCCAGAAGTCTTTGGAAAGGTTTATGCTACAGCCACCTCTCGTAAAAGATCTAAGTGATGTAGTTCATTGTGAAACAAACTGAACTGACTCTGTAATATCCACAGCACTGGCGATGTTCAGTTGATTCAGCTGAGAAGAAGAACACCTTCCACAGAAAAAAAAGAAACTGACCTCTCTATTCTTGTGCATGGTCTGCCTGTTAGTGCAAACAAAATTACAATAAAGGTCAAGAAGCCAGTTGTTCTGCCTCTGGCAATAAAGGAGGGCTGGCATGAAGGGTGAAATAAACAGAAGGAAAATAGAAACCCAGTGGAGCATGAAGTCATCTATGTTTGCAAAAGATTAGTTCTTTTCTAGTATATCCAAAGATCTTTGAAGGAGGATCAGTTCTGATTAACAAATTTCCTTAATTCATGGAATATTTTATAATTAGCGTCCCATGATTTATTTCCTTTGCAGTCCCAGTTGATTTAAAATTTCTTCACTCTACAGTGTGATTTTGAGAAGAACCTGAAGGTAAATTACCTGAATAGCACAAACATGCTGCATTATCTAAGAGTGTGCTCAAACATATGTAGATTTCCACATTCCATGTGTCCTCTAAGAAAATCTTACGAATTTTAATAGTAATGGCAAAACTTTTACTATGGTTCAACTCCAGCCAGCAACTAAGTACCCTGCAGCTGCTCACTCACTCCCCTGGCAGACTGGTAGAGAATCGGAAAAATGTAAAACCCATGGGCTGAAATAAGCACAGCTTAATAGCTGAAATAAACTAAGACAGAGTAACAAAATTGATTATAAAAGGGAAAAGAGTAAGGAATAAAATCCAACCAAACTCCCACAAGTGATGCACAATACAAGCACAATACAGCCCACCACCCACTGACTGATGACCCGCTTGAGCTGAGCAGCCATCAGCCCCTCACAGCTTAATACACTGAACATGACGTTCTGTGGAATGGAATATCCCTTTGGCCAGTTCAGGTCACGTGTCACAGCTATGGTCCCTCCCAGGCTCTTGTGGACCTCCTCACTGACAGAGCATAGGAGACTGAAAAATCCTTGACATGGGTTAACTTCTACTTAGCAACAACTACAACATCATTGTGCTATCAACATTATTCTCAAAACAAATCCAAAACAGCACTGTACCACCTACTAAGAAGAAAATTAATTGTAGCCACATGAAACCAGAACAATTTTATATTGTTTTTATGGACTGTACTGTATGTTCTGACAGCTAACCAGAGCCATGCTAAAAACCACAATGCCTCAAAAGTAAACAAAGAGACAATAATTGTCTAACAAACTGCACTTGTGCTTGTGTTTTATGTGTCCTGACAGAACCATACAGATTCCTTTTATTTTGACCCAATTAAGTGATACAGAACCCAGGACTTCTGGGTTATTGATTTCAGTTCCCTGCTCTTGGACCATCTCACAACATAAACCAACATTTTTTATAATCACTCATATATACAATCACATGTAACAAAATTTTTTCATATACCAAAAAAGATCCACCTGAAAATCAGGGTTTTTTCCCTCTACTGCTCACTGTTCAAAACTCATATCAGAAATTCAGTGTTTGATGATCAAGATGTATTTTTAACCGTTTTTTCATTTTTTTCCTTTGTAATTGGCTTACCTTTTCCAATAAAAACACAAAGAAGCAACTCCTGCCCCAAAATCATTGCTAGGCTGCTGCTAATCTTATAATTCTGTAGCTAACTAGCACATTGTTTACTAGTCTTCAGCAAAAATAATTGCAGCATTTGTGATTCACTGCATCCCATTTAAAGAGTACCCAATACAAACAGCACACAAGTGAGGGAGTTGATTGATGTAGTTTCCAGGCCACTCTTCATGATATTTGAAAAGTCACTGCAGTCTGGGC
>JAODKT010001744.1:25406220-25426309 GCA_027576195.1 Cossypha heuglini
GCCTTGTTGAGCCTCACACCACTGGCCCTGGGCCATGATCCAGCCTGCCCAGATCATCCCTCTGCAGAGCCTCCTGCCCTCCAGCACATCAACACTCCTGCCTGGTGGCATTATCTGTGAATTTACTGAGCTAAACTCTATCCCCTCATTCAAATGATTGATGAAGATGTTAAACAGGACCAGCACCAGTATTGAATCCTCTGGGGAACACTACTAGCAAGCAGCCACCAACTGAACTTAGTTCCATTCACCATCCTAAGTGGTGGCACAACAGTTCAGCCCTTAAGTATTCTCTCTGAAATTTTTACACTGTTAGCCTGCACTGTAATGTAGTCTCCAAACCAACCTTTCTTTTATGTATGAATATCCATTCTCGAAGTTCTCTGCTATTCAGCCTAGGTGTTCATTTTTTTACTTATATACTACATCTACAACGAGTGATTTTTAAATTAGATAGAGTAAGAATTGCTGATATTTATTTGAAAAGAGCCAAAAATGTACAAAAATGTACATGAGGAAAAAGGTTATTAACAAAATTTTTAATCCTAAGCTTGGATTCCATACCTCTAGTTTAGAGGCAGGGGTACATATCTCCTTGTGTTTATACAGCACTACATATATTACTGACCCTCCATAAAGGAGGTTTCACAGGGCACAGCTGAACAGGTTTCTGTCTGGCACTTCAAAAAATCAAGAACATAAAAGAATTTATTCTCTGTGTGACAATAACTTCAGGCTGAAAATAGGACTGTACTGCCAAAAAAAGAGAACACAATACACAAAAAGGCAATACCTAACAGGCTGGAAGAACAAAACCAATTCTCTTAAGGTAGCCTAAAAATACAGCTGGAATATGTTTACTTGCAGAAATGTTCCCATATCCTGGTACAGTTTTTGGAGAAGGAAATTGTTTCCCGTTTACTTTTCCATATTCCTCTAGCTAGGGAACAAATAGCCTAGGATGGACTTACCCCAACCACCACTAAAGCAGAGGCTGTAGCTGTTTTCAAAGAGTTCCATGCACTAGAACAGCAGTGAAAGTACAAATGTTGTTTCTGTTAGCATGTGGGCTCTCTTTGTACAGAGTTTACAGCATGCATAGTTTATAGTAGAAATATGACAGGTTGCTCCATGCAAATTCTTTTATTGCTGTTGTTTCTGGCTCTTAATACTTCAACAGAGTAAGAAGTACACTGAAAATAAAGCATATGCCTTTTTTACTGACTTTTTTTGAAATAAAGAGTCATCACTGGAAGTCTCAATAAATGCAGAATGTGCCTTTATGCAGCCTATGGACATTCATGGTGAAAAATCACCTCAGAAAACATGAGGGGGGGTTCTCATGGGAAGTTGCAAAAATTCTCAAAGCTGCAGACTCTGAGAAATAATATGCTGCACTAGATCAAACACATAATCACACAAAATACAGGAAAACACCCTCACAGGCAGGAAACTAGTATGTGATGGTGAAATTACTAGATCTTCAAAGCCAGGGAAAACAGAGATTAGATGCAGGAAAGGGGAGGGATTTTTAATACTCCTACATCTACAACTTTCTAAACTAAAAATATGACTGGGTATTACTTCAGTAGAGAAAAAGTGAAAAAAAAATGTAATCTTCATTTCACCAAAACTTTTTTTTTCCAATTTATATTTACCAGTCTGCTTTTTTATAGACAGAATTCCTAAATCAGAGCTTTCAATCACTGCTACAGCAAGAAGCCAGATTTCTTTTTACAGAAGTTCAAGTTGAGACTGGTAGAACCCCTGTGGACCAAAATTTGGAAATTAGTTTCTGTGTACCGCTGAACTGAACATTTCGAGCACTATTTAATGGAGCATATGGCTTCCTGACAGGCTTGACAGATGCTCGGCAAATAAATGCTTAGGATAAGGGTTTCAGGAACTTGCAACTCCGCAAGAACTGCTGATGAGTCACAGTAAGGATTTTTATCTCTAATAAATCCCAGGTCCATTAGTTACATTTTACAATGCTTTTAGAAATGTAAGTTCACAGGACAGCTCAACCAATTCTATGTATGTACAGCTTTTTAAGTTTCTCTTCTTTCTGTGTACTTACACTAGAATCCTCCAATTTGGGGAGTTAGAAATGTAAAGTCAAGTAAATATAAAGAATTTTGTTTGTATGAGATCTCTTGATGAGGGAGGATACTACTTCTCTCAAGAAATGAGTCTTGGAACTGGTACAGCAAGTGGTTTATATCTTGCAGAGGCCTCAGACAGCACAGTAAATTTTATATATCCTTAGATATGTATAATGTATCATCAAGATACTGATGCAGCAATTCACCTGTAAGGGCTCTGAGCTTTCATGTTGTAGGTATTGGCTGTTAAAAGGCCTGGCTTAATTCAAAATAAAAACTGGTTAAAAAATGCCCTAAAAATAGGTTTATTTCCCTAGCCTTTCTGAAGTAAAGGCATTCTATTTATGTCTAACCACACAGTTGATATACCTGTGTTTATATGTTCCATGAGTATGAACTATGTTGAAAGAAGACAACAAACCTTAGACATTCTGGTTCTTGTCATCTTGGACATTTAATGGGACTGACTTCAAACACTACTCTTGCTTTCCTTCTTTTAGCGTAAGTGTTCACTACATCAAGGAGATCATACAGTAAAGTTTCTTCCGTCTGTGTGTAGCAGTAATTACCCCTTGCTAGACTAGGAAACAGAGTATTTACATTTGGAACCAAACTGAAAGGTAACCTTAGTTATGACCTTAGAATAACCTTAGTTAGTCTGCCCATATTAGAACTAATGGCACTTATGTTCCCAGGCTGCTGAACTACTAATTAAAGAGGAAAACTAAATCCAAGAAGAGGGGACTGTACTTTTTGCAATTACATATGTTGTTTAAACCGATACTTTGTGAATTAAAAAAAAAAAGCAGGAGCAGATGCTTTTAAATGTGGAGATAACAAAATGAATGAAAATAGGAATATAAATACTTGCACAGTTCCATAATTAAATTAACTCTCCTAATGTTTCAGTTTCACTGTCATTTTTGTTTTGAAGAGCTAGACCCACACTACCTATATTGACTGCCCACTTTTTATTCAAACATTAGGAAACGTATACAATGCAACCCTGAAAAGCAGTTTGAGTTATTTCATCTCTAGAAAACAGAATTATTGGAAAGTTTAGTACCAAAACAGAAATGTGAAGCCAATTCTTGAACTCTACAATAAGTCTCACTTAAGCATGAGCTAGTCAGCTCATAAGAAAAGTAACAGGGAACATAATTACATCCTTCTAATATAGATTAGAATTCTTTAAAATTTCCTGGCAGAAAAAAAAAAACGTAACAGCTAGTTCTAATATTACTCCTGAAAGACCTAACAGACTTCCGTGGAAAACTTTACCAGGCAACTAGACTACTTATTGTACAGCTTTACATCTGAATATCCCAGGTCTTCTTCCTAATACTTGATAGCCACCTACATGTAGCCCAACCAGGGAAACAGAGGGTACAGGACTCTTGATAGACCAGATAATCTTCCTTGGAATTCTAATAATATTAGCCTGCTAAACTGTGTAAAAAAATAACTTTCCCTTTTAAAATATATGTTCTTTTATTTAAAAGTATTAAAGATTCTTGTGATAACTTTCTTTCAGATTTCTATAGAAACAACAGACTATTTTTCACAGACAGGCTAATAAAACAAAGTGATCCTTGGTGGTATCTCCAGACATGACGGTTTTGCACTAGCAAAACACCTCTGACACCAGCAGAATTACCCTGACTTATATTAATGAGAGTCAGAGGGAAGTTTTCTCCAACCTAATCTCTACAATGCCACGAAAACATCCTGATGAATATAAATCATTCAAATACAACAGCCTGCAGCAAGTTGAGTTTCTTGTGCCAGTGAAACTCTTATAACTTCCCAGAATAGATCAGTCGATCAGCCAGAATCATCCTGCCAAAGTTGTGATGCCTGTTCTTCACAAAGATAAAGGTCACAACACCGGGGGAAGGGCTTTCTGTGAGAGGTTGCATGAACTCATTAAGACTGGCTAGAGTTTTGTATTGTAGGTGAAATGCTGTCTAGGGTAAACGACAGCATCATTTTCATTCTGGAGTCTGAACCTGGAGGAAGAAATAGGTATAAATGAAAGAAACACCAGAGAAGCAGCTATAGCATGTCCTTGTCTCTCACCTTCCACCACCTGTAGGTATTAGCTGACATGCGAAAGATGCTTATAGGCCCCCGGGTCAGCAGGCTTCAAAACACTGACTGGTGTTCCATGGATTTTCCATTTATTTTCAATCCTGCTCCTCTCTATGGTGCCAGCATTGAGGTAAAAGAAGGTGCAGAAATTTAGAGAACAACAAGTCTCACTCTGCAGAAGAATAAGCACTGACAGGCACTAACAATCAGGAATTGAAAGAATTTGTGGGACAGACATGGGCCACTGTTGTTGCAGCACTCCAAGAGAGAACAAACCACTGTAATGGCTTCTTCCAGAGCTACTATGGCTATAGAAGGAAAAAGTTTCTCACTAGGTCCTGTAAATCTCTACTTAACCACTGAAGTAGTCTGTGTTATCTGATCTCCAGCTGATAATAGCCTCATTTGATTTTAGGTCTCAAAACATATTTATTTCAAAGACAAGACTATTATTTGACTGAAACTAAGAGAAACTGCTTTTCTTTCCACTTCTGTAGTTTTGCTTCATGCAAATAATTAAAAGTATCTCAATGAGGGATCTGATTTATCAAGGAGATAATTTCTCTAGCTGAAAGTAAGTCTTCACACAGTCTAACCTTAGCCTATAAATCTTTGTATTTGATATTTTACTGCCTGAGTTGCTTGGATCTTTTTTTCTAACACTCTGGACACTTCTGAGGTCAACACAAGTAGTTTATGTTTGCTGTCATCAATTTTGCTATCCCTTTATTAAAGATACTGGGTTGGCTGTTTTCTAACCATATACTACAGAATTTGTCTTACGTGTACTTGCAACCAGACCCAAAATTTAATGGTTTCATTCTTTTGGAGAACTCTCTACAACATTCAGATTTCTTCTGCAAAAAACACCTATTTTTTAACTTTCTTGACACCATATCATTGCCTGATAGTCACTGAGTCCCTATCCCATTTTCACTGCATGGTATTCCAACTTGCTCTCTCTTTGGTCCCTTCTTCCCAATGTTGCAGAGCTCTTTGCTATTTCATTTTTCAGCTTCTGAAGTCTAATAATTCTCACCTTTGGTCAATTCTCTCTTCATTCTTATTTCTCAAGATGCAAGAATCATGAACCAAATAGTTGTAATTTTTTTTTAGTCCCATCTTCACTTTTTAGCTATGCAACTGCAATAGACTGTGAGAAATTCACAGTAGTAGCAATGACAGAAGGAGCACTGGCACCAACTATAACATGAAATAGATGTTCTGCTTCTGGATGTTTTCACTCTGCACCATCTTCCCTTAAAAGGCTTCAACTGCATATTATGCAAGGAGCAGAACTGAAACAGTCACCTCCCTTATATGGTCAAGTATTACAGTGTTACTCCTTCCCAGTCTTTAATTTATTAAGCAAAAAGTAGTGGAATGCTAAGCCCTTGCACACAACACAGATAACCACGACACATCACTAAGATAAGATGTAAGCTGTCATATCTGGCAGGGAGGCTCTCAGGACCCTAAGGCAGAGAAAAAAATAGCTAGTAGACAAGTTCCCTTACTTTTTGCTTTCTAGTATGCTACATGTCACAGAGAACAATCACAGTAAAAGAAATCAATAAAGAAAAAGCATCTGGAGAGGCTTTAACTATGAAGCATCTAAAAAAGTTAGGATTTTTTTTTTGTTTTCCTTCCTCCCAATCCCTGCAATGGTTTAACTAAAGTACTTACACAGGTGAAATAATGGCATGCTGAATGAAGATCTGATGTTCAAGGGTAGTTTCTGTCTTGAAAACTGGCAACTTCAGGTAGTTTTTTTTTGGCTGACAATAGTCCTGAGTAATGGATTGCTAATAATTGCAGAAATCATCAATAAATTCTAATCACGACTATGTGAATTAGCTTTCTATCAAAGGAGCCTCCTGGCATTCATGTAACACAACCTGTGCCAATAAACTATTCCAATATTTTCTCCTGCCTCTCAGTCTCACATTGGCCTTTCTCTGTTTTTTAAATCTTTCAACTGCACAAATTAAAAACTGCCCTACCAGAAAGACAAAGTCATAGAGTAACAGTCACAGAATCATAGGATGAGCTGGATTGCAAGTGACCTTGAAGATGATCATAGTAAGGATGGAATTAGATGCCATGGGCAAAGATGCCACCCACAAGATCACATTGTTTATAGTCCCATCCAATCCAGCCTTGGACACTTCTAGGGATGGGCTGCCTACAACTTCTCCAGGCAACCTGTTTCAGTGCCTCACATTGAAGAATGTTTTCTAATACCCCAATCTAAATCTCTCATATTATAGTTTGAAAACATTCCTCCTTGTCCTATGTACTATGTGCACATGTGAAAAGCTGCTCTCCATCTTTTCATAAGCCCTCCTTAGGTACAGAAAGGCTCCCCCGAGGTCTCCCCACAACCTTCTCTTCTCCACACTGAACAACCACTGGTCTCTCAGCCTGTCCTCATAGGAGAGGAGCTTCAGACTTCTGATTATCTTCACGGTCCTCTTTTGGACCTGCTGCAACAGGTCCACACCTTTCTTGTGCTGAGGACCCCAGAACGGGATGCAGCACTGCAGGTGGGGTCTTACAATGGCAGATTCCCCTTCTGATCCTGCTGGCCACTCCTCTTTATGATGTCATGTGGGACCAAATCAGAGACATAACACAAACCTATGTATATTACATCTGTCAGTCTTCCCTTGTCAGCCATTGCAGACACTCCATCAGACAGGGCCATCAGGCTGGTCAGGAACAGTTTGTACTTAGTAAAGCTGTGCTGGCTGCATTGAATCACCTCTTTAACACTGCTTCCATGAGGATCTGTCCCACGATCTTCCCAGGCACAGAGGAGAGGCTCACCAGTTTGTAGTTCCCAGTCTTTCTTTCTCCCCTTTTTAAAAATAGGAGTGATGTTTCCCATTTTCTAATCTCCAGGGACTTTGCCTGACCATGGTAACTTTTCAAATATGATAGAAAATGGTTTGGCAAGAATATCATCTAATTCCCTCAGGGCTCTGGAGTGCATCTCATTAGCCCTTACAGACTACTGCCTATTTAGTTTCATCAAGTGGTCTCATACCTGCTCTTCACTGCCAGTGGTAAGAACTTTACTCCCCCAGGCCCCACTGGAGGTTCAGGGACTTGAGAGATGTTGAAAGCCTGAATGCCAGTGAAGATGGAGGCGAAGAACTCATCTGAGCACCTCAGACTTTGCCATTTTTGTTTTCACCATTCTTCCTTCTTGCTTATCATGGCCTTTATTTTCTGGCCTTCCTTTTCTTTACTTATAGAATCCTTTCTTGTTATTCTTCACATCCCTTGCCAAGTGCCATTCCATCTGTGCTTTAGCTTTCCTGACCCACCCTTACACATCCAGCCTGTATCTCTATACTCTCCCCAGGTGACCTGTCTTGCTTTATTGTCTTCTCAGTTTGAGAAGCAGATCCTTGCTCAGCCATGCCAGTTTCTGTCCTGCCCTTTTTAATTTTCTAAACACTGGGATGGAAAGCTCCTGTGCTCACAGAAAAGTGATCTTAAAGAGTTGCCAGGTATGGTCTGCTCTTTGGTCCCTAAGGACAGTTTCCCAGGGGATCACATCCATTAATTCTTTAAACAACTGGAAGCTTGCTTCTCTAAAACTCAGCATCCAGACTATTTTCCTTGCCAGGTGCATGTTCCTTGCAATCATGAACTCAACCCAGTCATGGTCGCTACATTCCAGTCAGTCCCTTATCTTAACCCCTCTAATGAGCTCACCTGCACTAGTCCAGGTCAAGTAATGCTTCTCCTTTGCTCAGTTAGCTAATAAATCCATGAATACAATCTACCTGGCTCATGTCTTGTAATACCACAGATGCATACAAGAAACTGAGCTACATGGAACTCATGTTCAGCATAATCGTCACTATACCCAAGGAATACTGTGTGGAAAGTCAGACACTTGGCTTTAAACCTCTAAACCAAACAGATTTAAAACTTTAAATCCTTTGGCCCCTTGAAGTTCACTGGATTTCATCTGTTTTCCTTAGGAGCAGACTTGCACCATCATAAGGATGATTGAAGCACTCATCATGGAACTCAGGCTCCCAAATACCCAGAGTGAGGCCTTGCAGTTAATCTATTCCTTGTTGCCACCTGTAGGTCATGGTGTGAACACACAGCTTCATATTTAATACCATTAAACTACACAGGCTCTGCAGGACCTCAGTGAAATGTTACAAGCACTTTGTGCAACATACAAAAAAGCACCACTCTCAAAAGTACTTGAGAAACTTCACAAAATAATAGAAAACTAATTAGTGTCCCAATCCCCACAGGTAACTTTCCGATTCTATCCCAGAGCAAAAGTAAATTCACATGCCTAACTGCATAGTCATATACAGAGCCAGGGGAGCATTGCAGAACTGAAATGCATTTGTAAGCAGGCCAACAGCTGCAGCACAGCTCTACTTCGGATCTCTGAGAAAGGACTGCAGAAAGCCACTGCCTCTTCCTTACTCCTCAGGGAGTTAAGTCAAAGTAAAAATAGCCAGCACAGCTCCTTACAGAGTCTGCCTCTGCCTTCAAAACTAATGTGATAATCCTGTCCATTATGGGCAGGACGTGCAAGGATACTTTTTATGGATTCTGCACTCTAGCCCAGTCTCACTAATCTGTGATGGAGTGAACTGCCACTCCATCATGCAGAACTCACTGGTGACCAGAGATGGTAAATGCACCTTCAAAAAAATAAATTAAGCAAATGGCATGCAAAGCTGGGATTTATTACCCCACACTTGCAGGTGCTGCAAATAGGTTATTGTTGCAGTGATCAAGATATGAAATTACTGCCAGTATTAAAGCTATCAAGTTACATACATGTTATAGTGAGGTTGTTACCACCCCAAATTTGGGAGCACTATGGGCCATTAAAGAATGTTAAATCACTTTTAGGAAGTTACACTGGTGGAGTCCTCATGCGCGGGCCTCATACAGGTTTTAAGGCCTTAAGTACAACTTTGGCTTATAAGTCAAACGATAACACAGAGTTCTAGCAGTAAGATTCCACAGGAGAAAACAGTCCTCTGAAGAGTTAAATGCTTAATTCAATTTAATTGAAGTTTGCAGGTATAGAAATTGAGAACTATCCCTCCTTCTGAGGAAATTCAGCCTTTAAAAAACCCCACCATGGATTTTATGACAAGCTCCTTACTTCAGACATGAAACTGACCAATAAGTCTGTGGCATCTGCTTCTGCTCAGTCAGACTATTATGGTATGGATACCGCTATCAGCATGAAAGCACAATAGGTCAGACTACAAAACACGCAATTCCTTGCAGTCTCCAAAAAACAAAAAAATATCATAACCTAAACCTCTTCTATCAGCTTTAAAAAAAAAAAAAAATCACAACACAGATTTTAGCATGGAGCAGATCTTCCAAAAGGAATCAGAAATGGATGCAACTCCTATATAACAGCCTCTGGTACAATAATAATAAAATTTAATTGGATAAATACTGTCTCAGGTGGTGTTTGCTATGACTAGAGTTACTAAGGAGCACTGTCCTGCTCATCTGTATGTACATTGTTAGGTCAAGCAAAAATCCAATATTCTTGCCTTTTTCTTAAAGAAAAGTTAATTTAATCATAATGTAAAACCATTAATTTCAGATTAAATATTCACATAAATTAGATATTCAGATAAATATTTGTGCTCTCACTACAAACAATGAAATCAGATCTTAAGTGAATTTATTTTTAACTGCTAGAAACTACTCTTAGTTGCCTTTTACTAGGAATAAGTTGATTGTAAAATTATATTTTCAAACTATTAATAAGTTTATCCTTTTGAACTTATCACACTACCAACACTTATCTCTTCTTTCTCTTCCACTGAATGATAAAATTCAGAACTAATCCACCATGTTTAGAAGTAACCCAGACTGTCAACCTGAATGCCTGTATCTGGACTGAGTTAGCTAAGAGCAAGTATTTATTTTAAGTACAGTATTTATAAAAGTGTTCTTTTCTGCTGAGTGTGCGGGAAAACACAGAGATGACAAGATGAGAATGAGCAAGAAAAGAGACGAGGGAAAAGCGTGCAGCATTTCTCAGGGGCAGGCCCTCAAAGTGCATAGCCAAAATTTTTGTGGGAGGACTAGTGATTTAAGTCCTGTTGGATACTCACCCACTTTGGGCACCCCTGAAGGTGAATAATAAAAGCTACACTGAGCAAGGGAGCATGGTGTGGGTACCTGTAAGCTCAGGGTGAAGGAGCTATCTGCTAAGCAGGAAGCAGCCCGGGTACATCAGCATGGCACTGTGCCCCTGCTGGCTGGTCTCCTTCACAGGCCAGGTTTGGTGCTTTGCTGGCACAAACACACAGGCAGTGGGACTCTGCAGATTATCTTTGCACTGCCTTGCATGTAGACATATGGGCTTATCCAGGCTTTCACAAAAACACCACACTGTGTGAAGGTATAATTCGGGCTTTGCTGAATCTGTATCTTCCTTAGCTGCAGCAGTGTTCAGAATGTTCACAATCTTTACATGATTTCACACTACTGCACTGTCTGTGGACATGAAACCCCATTTTCTGAGTTGTGTTCTTCAGTACTCTTCCCCTTCCGTGTCTTATGTCCTTCTGGCCCAGCTTCAGCATGCCACCCACACTGAGATCTTTATAAAGAGCACAACCTAGGAGGTTTGTGCTGGGGGATGCTGACTCAGCCACAGCACAGCTTCAATTTCTCCTTTACAGGACAATAAGTGCTTTATACAAGAGTTCAGTGCCAGAAAGAAATGAGTACAAAATAAAATGGATGAAAATAAAAAAACAAACAAGTAATAGAAAAACCAGCACTCTCATGCAGATCTTCTTTTTTTCTAAATTCTCCATCCACTTGTTTTTTTAAAAAACCTTTACCAAAGGCTTTCTTATTTCCCTTCAAATCTCTAGGGTTTCTCATGAGCCCAAAAGTAAAATGTGCCTAATTATTTTGCTGAACTCGTACCAAGAGGCAAATGTCAACTACTTTGCTTTACTGAGTATTAAACACCCATTATAAAGCAAGATTAGTTATGGGGACTGTAAGAGCTGTTTCCAAAAAATCTGCTAACAAATTCAGTACCTTACAGACAGAAATACCACTCCTTGTGAAGAGGGGAAAAAAATTATGCCAAGGTGATTAGGTCTGTGAAAAAAAAAATAAGGTGGAAGGTTTATTGTTTAAAAAGGAGGGAAGAAGCAACTTCAAAGTACAAAATGGATGTGTTCATCCTCTTGCTTCAGATTTCTCATGATTGTTTTTAATCTACACAGAAAAACAGGATGCTGTCAGCAGACTGTGTAAAGAAGCCAAATGATTCTGCAGTATAACTAAACCTAGCTGAGAGGTTTATCTGTGCCTGGACCACAGATTGCATGGGCTCCTCCTGCCTAGCCACTGCAGACTCCTCCTTTGTCCTTAAACAAAAGTACCAACAGGAAAATTCTATTTTCTAGAGGAAAAACTCTAACATTGCACTTGAAGTTCATCAACCAATTAGCTTGACAAAGTATCAGTCATCACTACTAAGGTAATCGTAGCTGAGATGGACTTCAAAGCTTACAGGAGGAGGGCCAATTTGTCAGATGCACACGAGGAAAGGAAACCTTCTAGAATAAACAGCTAGTGAATATTAAGAAATTAATTTCTTTCACTGAGACTCTGACCACATAGATTCCACTAACTTGGGGTGACCTTTCAGCACGCTCCCAAGCCATAGGGCAATGTATAGAACATTTAAAGTAAGTAATTAAATAAGAAACATATAATAACATTAAATAAGAAACAGCTATGGGGATGAGCAACGGGTACAGGAGAAACAGTAGATTCCTTGCCCATTTTGCCTCAGGTATGGTAACACTCTTAGACATGCTAAACAAGCTAAACTCTTAAGACATTGCCAAGACTCTCATCCATTCATCAGTAATAACATTTAACGTTCTGAATTATTCATTTGAAGAATTTTTAGATAAGTTACTGCCAGGCTTTCCACAACTCTTCCCAATGAAACAAAGAATTGACTGATCTGATAAAAATAATAAAGTTCTCTGAAAAATATGACAAGTGGGCCTTGACACAACCTACTTTTAATAATGACTGTAAGGATAGAAACGGAAGGGTCTGATGGGTTATTTCAAGCTGGAGATAGTAAACTCAGCAGGACAATCTACTAATACATAATTTCAGTGAGTTACAAGAACCTTAATTAGCTCTCTAATTATTCTGTCTGAGGGATACCCACCATAAAGACAATTTCTGCGAAGTAGCTAAGTCAGATTGAAACGGGACAAATAGCATACAGCTCACAGAGTGGTAACAATGTCAGTAAAATCCTCTAATCAGCAAAAGCAAGAATAAACCAATCATCTTAAGCATTTCTAAATGATGGAGGAGACCAACAAACCCTATTTGTGCAGAGATTTAAAAAAAAAGAAGCAGATAGAGCTTTAGTTGTACCTGATAGGTAGCTGACACATTTGAACAAGAGAAAGTACTCCTAGA
Source organism: Cossypha heuglini (assembly GCA_027576195.1). Classification (NCBI taxonomy): domain Eukaryota; kingdom Metazoa; phylum Chordata; class Aves; order Passeriformes; family Muscicapidae; genus Cossypha; species Cossypha heuglini. The sequence goes on from JAODKT010001744.1 coordinate 25,418,916, forward strand.
AATCTATAAGCTCACAGCAGTGTTCCTGCAACCACATTCATTTGATTTTAGACAACAATTTCTTGTGTCTCTAAAGAACAATCTACTCAATATTCTGTTAACTAGCAGGGGTGTAGAATTAGTTCTTGATTCTGGTGGAGAGCTGGTGTGGACCACTGCCCAAGGGCTGACAACCAATGCTGACTGGCCCACAAAGGAGTTATCCTTATTATGTTCCATTTTCTCTAAGAAATCCATCTGCACTTGGGAGGAAGGAAACCGAAAAAAATATGACACTGGATGATTGCAGAGATAAAGCAAGACTATGACAGCACTGAGTGATCAACCAGTCAGGAGTAGATCCTGAAGAACTTAATTCTACAATTTACAAATAGAGCTACAATATGACTTAGCTACTTTCCTAATACAACTCAGCAGTAAGTGTATACAGAGACATATGCTATATCTCATTCCTCTCTGAAATCACAAAAATGTTCTGCAAGCTAGTCAAACAATCTACACATACGGCACCTCAGATACATAGTACCAAACTAAATAAACAAAAAAGAGCAATCTTTTAAGGAAATTTTAGTTCGCTCTGTAATATTCTGGCAACCTCGTGATGTTGGTTTAGTGGTAATAAATGCTACTTGGACAGCAAAACCATAGCAGTTTTCTTCAACAACAAAGCCCATACTTCTTCTCATAAACTCCAATGAATGATATAATTGATAAAAGTGATGAAAACACCAAAATTCTCACTGGGTTCCCACTCAAACCAGCTAGGACAAAAAAATGCAAACATAAAAACTGTTTATGCGTTACAGTCACAAACAATATATATGGGCAACATACATTTTCTTTAACTTAAGTAACACACTCCTCCATGTATAATATGCAAGTTTGTGAAAATGCCATAATTGCCTTTGAAATGTACTTTTCCACAAACCCAAACTTCTAAGTCTGATAACTTCCAATAAAATGTATTGCAGCAACTAATGTTGTTTCCAGCTGTTTTTCTTGGTTACAAATGTACTAGAAAGCTTTGCACAAGATGCAGTCTGTGTAACTCTTACTTATTAGGAGGTTGTTTTCCTCAGTGTGTGGGATGTTAACAGGTGTACTTATCATGATGTTCCACACCAAATGCTGTCTCATGTTGCTTCAGTCATCAGTTTGAGATTCAGATCCAAAATGCATAACTTCACACCCTCTTCTGCAAATGTTACAAGAGTCAGCTCCCAAAGGCAGTATAGCCTTCAGGACAGTGTGCCTGTGACTCCATGCCTTATGAAAACCTCATTGTCCTTTTCACACAAGCTCTAATAGAACGATTAGAAACAGCTGTTGACATACACAGTATTCAACAATGGCTGGGCTAGAAGTAAGGCTAAAGCAAGAGACAAAAGCTGCTTTGCTACAGACAACTAGCAAACACACACATTTCTGTGAGTATAATTGGACAGAGATGTGCTTTGGCAGCAACATACCCCAACAGAATTTTGCTTTTCACATAATAAGACCAGCTGGCATAGTATTCATAGTCCTTGTGAGATTAAATTAGAATCGTAAAATATCTCAAGTTGGAAAGGACCCATAAGGATCACCAAGTCCAACTCCCTGCTCCTCACACGATGACCTAACAATTAACCATATGACTGAGATCATTGTGCAGATGCTCCTTGAACTCTGACAGACTTTGTGCCACAGCCACTTCTCTGGAAAGCCTCTTCCAGTGACAAATTGCACACATATGTACTGCATGCCCACAGAGAACGAGGTTTGATTGCAGAGTTCACAGTAGTAATGAAGAAAAGTCTGACCAGCTGGAAAGCATGCAGCAATGCTCTCCAGATGCGTTGCAGTAATCCCTAGGGTAATTCATGCCCTTCCTGGCAGAGAGACAAGAACCACTTCTCATTACTATTTCAGCATTCATGTGCCTATAGAGTAACCCAACTCTTCATCAGTAGGACGAAGAGAAGGCACAGTGATCGGATATGGTGACTTCTAGAATTCTGTGAACTTTTACACAACAAACGCAATTCCTTTAAAAATTCCAAGTTCATTTTAGCCTCCAAATTCTGCCATGACTCAACAGCAGGAAGATTATACCTTGTTCTAGAAAAGACACTGTAAAATTCTTTTATGACAACAAGTGACTTCGTATTGGACAGCCTATCTGTGCCACATTCCCAACAGCATGGCCCATGACAAGCTAAACTCTGAGAGCAAAGGCAGAGTTTTTCAAATATACATACAGAAAAACAGCTGTCATTGCTATGCTGTAGTACGCTGCGCTAACAGCTTGACCTGTTGATGGTTTCCTAAATAAGGCAGGAGACCAATCTTCTTAATGCAAGGAAATAACAGAAACAAACAAAAAGGCGGATTAAAGCAAGCTGGTCCCTGGAAAATGAAACTTACCTAAGAATATAAGACACACCCGAGCATAAAATAACACAAATGAATTTTAGTAGTGGACCTCTTCTCATTAAGGAAAAGCTTCATGTTTAGTGCAACAGTGAAGTATCAGCTGGGTCTGTAATGAATGCAAACTACAGAAAAACAAAAAAAATCCCAAAGCATGAACAAGGCAAAAAACAATAGTTAAAGACTTCTCACCTCCCCACCCTTAACAGGGACCTTTTCTGTTCTAGTCTCAAGTCCTGCACAGTCACTGCTTCATACAGAACCCACAGGTTTTTCAGCAATACAAAGACCAATGAAGGCAAGGAGAAAATGCTTTCTAAGTTTTCTAATTCTAGAGAAATTGTCAGGAAGATTTTATTATATCAGAGAAGAAAAATGGCTCAATCTAAGGTTTAATAAAGAGCTATTCTCCTTATGTTCTTCTGCAGATACTTGTGAGCTGAACCTCAATACGGTCATAACTAAAGACTAGCATGATCCATGGTCTCTTTCAGGAAATGCAATAATCCTATGAACTAAGCACAGGGAAAATACCCTCCATTAACTCAGGAGTACACGTCTTATATTCATTTCCTGGCTTACTTCAGTCAGGTCAGCTGGTTCACTGTGCTCACTGACGAAGATGCAAACCAGATGTGAATATATCTACTACATGTATTACAAAACTTTGTACTGACTGCATTTCAAACTGGGTTACCAATACTCTCAATTTTCTGAATAGAGAAAGAATGGCTTTAGGTACATATTAGAAGTTACTGATTGCCTCCCTAGCTGCTTCTTCACCTCCCGAATACTATAATACTACCTCCATCATCTCATGCAGAGTCAGCAGGATAGCTCAGAAAATGATCAGGATAGAAACAATGCAGTTTCTCCAGATGGGCAACTCCTTCATTTTGACCAAAAAAAAAAAAAAGCCAACATAATTTTTTTCTATAAAACACCTTGTTGCTACATAGTAACTACAAGAACCTAAAGGTGCAGGCAGGCTCAACAGTCTTGGTGGTGCAAGGGCTTTCCAGCAAAGGTCTCTTCATAAGGACACAGTACTATAATTTATATTGGAAGAGACCATTGAAGGTTTCTAGTCCAACATCCTGGACACAACTTGCGTCTTCCAAATTTCTTTGCCTCTTGTCCCTCCACCATGCACAGCTGGGAAGTGCCTGGCTCCAGCTTCTCCTAATTTCATTAGGTCTTTGCCATCCGTTCCTACCAGTTGTCCGGGTTCCCCTGACTGTATCAAGAACAGTGTGGCCAGCAGGACCACAAAAGAGATCCTGTATTCCTCACTGGTGAGGCTGCACCTCGAGTACTATGTCAATTTTTGGGCCACTCACTTCAAAAAGGACTTTGAGGTTCTGGAACATGTCCAGAGAAGGGCAACAAGGCTCATGAAGGATCTAGTAAACATGTCATAGAAGGAATGTCTGAGGGATTTGGGTTTGTTTAGTCTACAGAAGAGAAGGCTCAGGGGAGACCTACTCACTCTCTACAATTTCTCTGCATAGAGGTTGTTACTTGGCAGGAGCTGGTCTCTTCTACTGTGCCTACAGTAAGAGGACAAAGGAAATGGCCTTAAACTAAGATATGGGATATTCAGATTAGATACTAGCAAAAAATTTTTTCACTGTTATAGTGGTGAGGCTCTGAAATAGGTTGCCCATGGAGGTGGTGGAGTCACCATCCCTGGATATGTTCAAGAGGTGTCTGGATCTGGTGATGGGTTTAGTGGTTTAGGGGTGACAGTGGCAGTGCCAGGTGAGCAGTTGGACTGGATGATCTTGTAGATCTCTTCCAGCCTTGATGATTCTATGACTGCTGGCTCTGCTCCCCAGCACATCAACAGGCACCAACACAAACAATTTGGTATCATTTACAAACTGGGTTTGAGTGTCCTCCACCTCTCCCTTCAGACCACTGACAAAGATGTTAAACAGGACAGGTCACAGAACAGACCCCACTTTTTACCAGTTCATTAACCAATTGCCCATGAGTCTGAGCATCAAACTAGACTTTTACCTACCTAGCTCTCCACCCATTCAAATCATAAAGTCCTGAGTTGGACACAAGGATAATGTGAGACAGTTTCAAAAACCTTGCTAAAATGGCAGTAAACAACATTTACTATCTTAACCCTACCAACAGATTCCATCACTTTATCAGCCAGGCAATCAGGTTGGTTAGGCATGATTTATTCTAGTAGCTCCCTAACGATGCTATTTAGATTTAGATTGCCTGGCTTACACTAGTTTTCCTTCCTCTCAATTGCAAATTGTTCTGTAGATTTAAGAGAGTGAAAATTAGTAAGTGGTCTTTTTGGTTGTAGGACTTGTCTGTGAAGGGAAAGGAAGAAAGCAGTTTTACAAGAGTATGACAGTGTTTCATAGAAAAAATACAGAAAGAAGACAAAACTATAATATGCCATAGGTATAGACTGTTACTATAGAACCAAAGAATCATTGATGTTGGAGAGATTTCAGGCCTCTTTCTTTTCCCCACAAAAGGAAACATGAGACAATGTTTCTTCTTCTTCAAAATTAATGTAACAATTCAAATGATTATTTCTTATAGTACTGTTTAGTCTAACAGGACTCAAACTTCTTCAAATAATTTTAAGTACCCTGGCTCTGCCAGTCTTATAGCGACCTTCTTCAAAATGCAGAGAATGTAAAACAATTAACTGTCCTCTTCATTTCTAAGCAACCTAAAAAGATTGTATTTTAATACACCCTAGAAGTAGAATTTTAAACACACCGTTTTGAATTTCTGGGCCAGAAAAGTTTTCTTTTAAATCAACAGGAAGCATTGTCTGTCAAGGTCACCCATGGACAAAAAATCCTTTGATGGGAGAGGTTGGGTTGATACCAGCTAAGCTTTCCAGCCTGGGCAAAACATGTTCAGACATGCTGAACACACATACCAGGGAGCCCTTCTAAATTGAAGCACATAATAAGACTGCATAAGACCTTGAAAGAAAAGGGACCTTTAATCTTTAAGTGGTCACAAAGTCTTCTAAATGACTTGATGAAAAATTCCTCAGATTGTTTTAATTAAAACACTTTTGGACTTTTTATCACGACATTTGTAGGAATTCCTGCTGTTTATTTGTAACTGTATACTTTATGAGATACAGGACATGCACTAAGAATTCTGTGACTTTCTGTTACCCACCAGCAATCTATTGCATGCTGCAAGGCCTGCTCCAGGCATTTTGCAAAATGTTTCTTTTTCTCAGGTAGATTTTAAGATACAGCACATTAAGCCTAGACAAAAGTATGTTTGTTTGTGAAAACTACAAATACACGTACTTCCAAACAGGAGTCAATTAAGGTTACAAAACATATTTATTTCTCACGAAGCACCAAATCTTTATCTCGCTAACTCTGGTTGACAAACTGACCTCATTCTTAGCCAAAGATTAAACTGGAAACAGAACACTGCATAATTTTCAACTCATCTTTACCTCATACACGAATAAAGCTTTCAATACACCTTTATGTAGTCAGTCCTGCAAGCTTCACATTGCACAACCAATGAACCTGCTCATTTTAAGCTAAGCAGCGACAGCAGCCACTCCATGCACAGGCCAGAATCCAACTCTCTCTGTGTAAGAGCTGTGTGCTGTGCAAGGCTGCTCTGCAGCCTGCCATTCTCAGCAGGGAACAGCTGCCTTCAGGCCCAGAACTGGCCAGGGAATCCCTCTCAGACCCTAAAGCTAAGTTGTGTGCCAAATAAAAGAAGGCAAACCATGGGATTGCTTAGCCTCTTTTGCCACTAATCCATAAAAGACAACACAGATACTCACATATGACTGAAATATCAATATTCTACTGATATTTCACAGGACACCAACACGTCTCTGTCTTTTTCTTCATGAGCAGCCACTGAAGAACACAAGATTAATTCTCTCCTGTAAATGTCAACAGTATGCAATAGACTGATGTATGCTCATTCTTACCTATCACTGAAAAAGCATTTGAGTATCCAACTGCTGTTGTCCTATAAAGTGTTGAGAATAAACATTTACCCTATATACATTTAAAATGTAGCCTGTCATGACTACAGCATGTTTTCATCAGGGCAGGCTAGGATAATGAAACACTGCATAGTCAAGCATATGGTGGGTTTGCAACAGTCAAATATGCCACTCCATAGTAAAGCATAACAAATCCAGCATCAAAGAAAACATAAAGACTAAGGCAACTCCCTAAGGATAGCCTTGAAAATGTTTGCAATGATAAATCATCTCCACTGCTTAAAAAACATTCAGGGGCAAAAGGACAACAGCTAGATTACAAGCAATTTGTAGAAATAAAGCTTAGAGGCACAGCTAAAGAAAGAATATTAGTGCCCTGTAATGATAGTTGGTTTTTCCTCCTCAAGTCTTCTCAAACATGTCATATCTGTGTATATGAAATATTAAGCTGAAGAACATATTTGAAAGCTGATACAGAAAAAAAATAACATTTTTTACTATATATACATGTATACAGAGGATTTATACGGACACTTTTAGCATTGCAATGTTACTTTAGAAGTTACAAATTCTAAACACCTTTCCCATCACAGTGCTCCCCAACTTTATATTATGTTCCAAACATGTTAAATTACATTCATGAAGGTTTTATGCACTTGTCCTTCCAGAACACAAACTGTCCTTCCGCTCTAATTTAAAAACTGCATGTATGTGACTTGGACTCAGTTTGACAGAGGTGTCTTAAAAAATTCACAGTGAGCCTATTTCAGATAAGAGGGAGTGAGACTGAATTATCCTGCTGAAGAAAGATAAAAAGAATAAGGTCGTGGTGGCTGAATGGGAAGGAAGTGGGATAAGAGGAACAACAAGGAACAAGAGAAGAACAGGGGAACATGGAAGGTAAAAAAGAGAACAAAGATAGATAAAAACTGTTTTGCAAAAGAAGAGAAGAAATCAAAGATGTTAAGAAAAAGCGGCAGGGCAGGGCAGGGCAGGGCAGGGC
>JAODKT010001744.1:25430309-25451380 GCA_027576195.1 Cossypha heuglini
AAGGGAAGGGAAGGGAAGGGAAGGGAAGGGAAGGGAAGGGAAGGGAAGGGAAAGGGAAGGGAAGGGAAAGGGAAGGGAAAGGGAAGGGAAAGGGAAGGGAAAGGGAAGGGAAAGGGAAAGGGAAGGCTTGAGCTTCATGATCTTATTGGTCTTTTTCAACCTAAATATTTCTGACACAAGCAAAGCTTCTTGGTGTGCTTCAGACAAAATGGACCACACACCTAACCACAATGTTTCTTGCTGCCAGGGGCAGCTTCCTTCCTGCACCCAAGGCAGGTTGGTCAGAGTTCACAGCATCTCTGCCCTTCAAAACAAGATGACATTTCTTTAAACAAGCCAGAACACTCATTGTCACTGCAGCCCCCCTTAAAAGCTGTCTCTAGATGACCGGACAATTAGCAGGTAGAACACTGATGTATCAAAGTTGCACTAGGAAATAGGCTCCTAGATGTAAAATGGGGGGTACAGCACAGTAAGGTGCTCAGCTTTGCCCAGGCTAAGTGTAATGAAAGCAGCTACATGCTCTTCAAAGAACCTTGCTGTAGAAACAACCTGTCAGATTATGCTAGTCACAGCAGTATTCTCTCAGAAACCCTTTTCTCCAGTACCATCTTGACTGTTATTTTATACACACACCCAACTTCATATTTCCTACAGAAACAATTTTTATTCACCCTTGTGATTCTCATTTTGTATGCTGTTAGCTAACATCTCAGTATTTAATTTCCTTTCCTGTTATGCAGGCATCAGATAAATCAGAATAAAAGGATATGAAACAAGAATAGTTTTTTGAACAGGGAACACAGGTTCACATTCTCCAAAACAAAAAGAACACCAGCCTAAGGGTACATATTGCCAGAGAATTGAAGTCTGGAGACGTATTGCCACAATGCTGTTGATGTTGGAGCATATTAAAGCAGATGTTTCCTGTCAAGTGTTATCCTCTCCCTACAATACATACCGGTATATTCCAGCAGTCACTTCAAGCAAACACGTGCAACACTGGTAAAATATTCTGAGTGAATTCTCTTATAATTCACTGCTCCATTTGCTAATGCTGTTTTTCTGAGCAACATTTAGAGTCCTTTGGATTACTGCTTCCTTCTTTCAAAGTTTAATAATGCCCTTTCAAAAAGTCTTAAGCCTTTATCACACAAGTGATAAAGAAACAGATTTTCTAAATCTTTAAGTTACTGTGCATTTTTTTTTCTTTAACAGAGCAAAAGGAAAGCTCTAGTTCAATTACGTAGGCTAAACTGTGGCCACACAATAGGGACACACCATAAAAAGAGGTGGTTTTCATTCGCTGTCTAGCACAGACTTCAGGAAAGACCTCCATAACCTCAAAAGACAGCAGCGAAGTGGACAGGAATTAATCCAGTTCCCCCACAGGAGTGCCACTCTTAATATCAAGATTCAGAAGCAGGCCAAAGCTCAGTGAACCTCCAAGGAAGGTGTCTATGATACTTCTTTCTTGGATCGGTGCTCTAATCCATGTAGTCAGCCCCCACACACCCACCCAGGGACAGATAAGGAGCTATGGAGAGCTTACGGGTCAGGATTAAAGGGAGAGCAGTGACAGGAGACATTACAGTGAGGGTCTGCCACAGGCCACCTGACCAGGAAGACCAAATAGACAAAGTCCTCTATCAAACGTGAGGGAGCAGCCTCACATTCACAAGCCCTGGTGTTCATGGGGACTTTCAATCACCCTGGTATCTGTTGAAGGGACAACACAGCAGGCCACTTGCAACCCAGGAAGTTCCTGGAGTGCAAGGATGATTTTTTTTTTTTCTCCAACCAACCTAAGCTGAACCTTGATCTGACCACAATGAGGGACTGGTGTGCAACATGACGTGCAATGACCATGAAATGGTGGAATACAAGATCCTCAGGCCTGAGAGGAGAGCACACAGCAAGCTCACCACCCCGGACTTCAGGGGAACAGGCTTCGGTCTCTTCAAGGATCTGCTCGATAGAGTGCTGTGGGACAAAGCCCAGGTGGAGAGAAAGGCCCAGGAAATCTGGGTAGCATTCAAGGATCACCTCCTACAAGCTTGACAGAGATGCATCCCAACGAAGTGGAAGTAATGCAAAAACACCAGGAAGCCTGTGTGAATGAACAAGTTGCTCCTGAACAAAGTTAAACACAAGAAGAAAGCCTTGAGAGAGTAGAAGCAGGGACAGGTAACCAGTGAGGAATACAGATGAATTGTCCAAGTAGCTGGGGATAAGGCTAGGAAAGATATAGTCCTCAAAGAAATAAATCTGGCCAAGGATGTCAAAAGAAACAAAAATAGTTTCTACAGGTACACTGGTGATAAGCAGGATAAGACAGGAAGACTAGGAGAAATGTGGAGTCTGTCCAGAAAGAAACAGGAGACCTGGTTACTGAGGACATAAAAAAGGCTGAGGAACTCAGTGGCAGTTCTGCCTAAGTCCTCACCAGCCAAAGGGCTCCAGTCACACTACCTGAGTTGCACAGCTGGTGTAAGGTATCCCTGCCCATGGCAGGGGGTTTGGAACCACATGATCTGTGTGAAAACGGCATGATCTGCACTGAAATACATGTCAGCATGTAACTTTTAAGTCTTCAAGAAAACAAGGAGAACCATAAAACAAAAAATAAATCAATCAAGTGTCCTGAACACAGACTGAAAACTTCACAACAATAAATATTTGTAAGAATGGAAGGGAAAATACTTACATCCTTCCATCATTATCAGTTGCTCAGTTTTATTTAATAATCAGGCTTAGCTCCACAAAACTAAATAAGGCAGTAATCACCATGAGACGATCTTCATGCCAGAAGGTCAAGTAAACATCACAAAGAATATGACTCAAACAGTCACAGTGTTATTGAAGAGGACTTCAGTTCATGCTTTCTGACATACTTATCAAACTTTATGAAAAGAAGACAGACAAACATTTGAATGTCACTGTTTTTTCAGTTCTTACAGAAATGCAGATATGGTGTTTATACACAAAACGAACTCTACTTATTTTACATCATGTTTCAATATAACGATAATGAAATTTTTAGACTGCTGAACAGAATAAACAAAACACATTAAACACTGACCTAACAGTATTTTCTTAAACTAGACTATCTACCCACAAGTAAGGAATATATTCCCAAAGACCCTGTCAATCATTAGAGGGAGCTGCAAGCTCTGAATTTAGTAACATTTCAAAACTTCCTGAATAGGCAAACTGTAGATACAGCAATCAACCTTTCCATACAACCAAACTTCACTTTAAAATTACTGTTTCCTGATTAGGCACATTTAAGGAGAGCAGCAGATCACTCTTGTTGTAGTAAAGCTACACAGCCAGATGAGCACTGAGACACAATTGATTTAGCCAATGCTTTTCCAAACAGAATATATTAATGTAATAATATGCAATCATCTGGTCTTGGTATTTACAAAAAATTTAGGGCTGGATGAAATTTATTCAAAATTCAGCTGCCAACACAAGATTTTTTTTTTATTTCATCAGTTTGAGGAGGGTCTTGATTTTTTGAATATTTGTTTAGTATTGAATTATTACTTCACCTTTTTTAAACTTCCATGACTTTCATAAAAAGGGTTGCCAGATTAGGCTGAAAACCACTATTTACAAATAAAAATAATAAAGTTTTTTTGAAAAATACCTGTAAAATATCTGTACGTGAGATTTACTAATTTACTTCTTTTCCAGTCTGAATTAAACTCTTTCAATGCAAGTAAAGGTGGGAAAAATTAGTGTAGGTAAAACCAAAATCTTGTCAAAACCAGTATAAAAAATAAAGCACATAAAGATTGGAAAAATTAGAAGCTCCTACCAAAGGTGCCACAATTTTGGAATTTCTATGTAATAAAAAGTAGAGATAACTAATGTAATGACCAAGGTGATAAAAATAAGTATTTCATCTTACTTGTCCAGAGCAGTACTGGTAGGCATACTTCTGCCAAATCCTCGGACACCCATCTGACAAAAGTATGGAATGCAAGACAGATTGGCAGCAATTATAGCCAGTGAATCTGATGCATTAACAAAGAAACCATTTTGGCCAAGGATCATGTAGCGGTCCTAGAGAAGAAAAGAAATTAAAATAGCATCCTAAATTCCATGTATTGAGGACACCTAATTTCTTTACCTAGATCCACTGAAGGTAGAGAGAAGGACAGGCTTTGGGTTACTCACATCCCTCTCTGGGCAGAAAAATTTACTGGCATCATCCTGGCAGGTTTATAATCTCACTATCACACCACCACTCCCTCCTGCCTTGCAAATCGAAGCTCCAGATCAGTTTCTAGCATCTGCCTCCTACATGCTCACTTCAGTAGCTCTGTTTCTGCCAAGAGAATGCTTGTGTAGGAGAATCTTTTTGCCAATGACATGCACCATTATGGGAGTGTTTTGTGCTTACTGAGAATAGAAAACAGCTTTTGATCTTCAGAACTTTTTAATCTTTCTCCCACCTTGTCAGGGCAGAAAGTTCTTTTGTAATACATTGCTTTTTATTAAGCTGATAACATGAAATAAGAAAATTAAAATAAATAGAGATTATGATTCAGTGCTTTATTTAGCTAAAAAGCCCTTAATTCATGATGCTAATCAAAAAGGACTTAACGTTGTTACCGTTTACTCTGTATCATCTATATGCTGTCTGTTCCTAACCAGAGAAAAAGTGTTACACCAGCACAAGACAAAAACAGCCTGATATTTAAATAATTCTCATCCTGCCTTCAAATTCTGCTTGATTTGCAGTCATCTGCAGAGAAAAATTACAACACATGTGTCTGATTTATGGGTTGCAAATGTTACCATCTGTATCTGAAAGTAATACCACTTTCAGCTTCAATGGGTTACTGAAAAGCAGACAAATTATACTTAAACATCCCATATCTGACCCCAGACAAAACAACTACTACAGTGGAACCTCAAGACAGATCTAAACACTTACCCCATCAGCATCAAAAGCAGCTCCAAATCCATACTCCCCACCTTTCATAGCCTCCAGCAAAGCAGTTGCATATGTTAAATTTGGATCAGGAGGCTGTCCACCAAAATCCTCCAGAGGAATACAGTTGATGGCAGAATTTGCAGGAGCTCCCAATTCATCACACAAGATTCTTCTCACATAGGGTCCCATAACTGTGAAAACAGAAATCTGCCATGCAATCACAAAAGCATATGCCTGACATTCAAATTTTTCACAGCACTGTGGACACTGCATACAAAACATACTTTCAGCAATTCTATACATCTGTCCTTGCAACAATCCCCAAACTATTATTTCACAGAGGAGTATGTGATTGTCCTCAAAGTAAATTATTAATCAGTACAAAAATAATCAATTCAACATGAAAATCACAATGGTGAAAGACGCCGAGGTTTTTTTTCTAAGTGAAGAAATTATAAAGAAGTTTTTCTCACTAGAATAAAAATAAAACACTATTCTACGTGTCTAAATAACATATGATAGCAAGGAAAGTAAACAGTAGGTGAATACATTAGGAAATACACCTACCTTAAGATTCTAACTCATGTGAAAATTGCCACAGCTTTGTCCACCAAAGAATTTTACTACATTTAAGTTGCTACCATGCAGAGAATAGAATAAAATTTCCTCAGAACTAACTCCAAAATACTTCTTTATTTTGTTAAAGACATGACCAACTAAAACCTCTTTTATGTATGCTGTTATATACCAAAAATTTTACACGCATTTGGCGACTACACGGTCACTACTTTGCATCCCTGACGGAGGTGTGAACAGGTCACTGTGGGTGACTGTCCTCACTTTCTCTTACCTTACTCCCAAATCTCGCTAACTGGAGCAACTGAGACCTGAGGAAAAACTGTGTGAAACTCCTTTCCATGAAAATGCAGATGTTAATTCTGTAAAATATACCATGATTCAGGTTCTTATCTAAAGTGGACTCCTGCCAAATTACTCTTTTTTCTGCCAATGTTAAACTACCAGTGTGCACAGTCATAAAAATATATTTCACTTGTATACACTTAATCTACATGTACTTCAAATTATAGATATCCATCTCTCCACCAAAATGCAAGGTCATAAAGCCAATTCTCTGTCACCTTGCAAAAAAGTAAACAAACAAAGTCCTTTAAAATGTTTGTGATGCAAACAGACTATGCATCTTTTTGACAACATGTAAAGATTCTTAGCAGTCAGTAATGGACTGAACATGAGAGCTCGTAGGTATTTTAGTAACATTCTCTCTAGCATGGTATGTGACAAGAGGCTTCCTCACTGCTCCCTCTGCATTGCTCAAGGACACCATCCACCCTTTTGACATAGCCTGGCAAAACTGGGTGCTCACACTGCTTGGATGCAGACTATAATCCTTGGCCACAGTGAACTGTGTGTTCACACTGACTGGGAACTCACTATGGTATTTCAAACAGTGACTATCATGTTGTACTAGATAAAATGCTTTACAGAAGTTTTCTAAGTCTATCCAGCTCCTTTTATGGGTCTGTTTTTGTAATCCAATTAGAGAATGAAACCTGGTTTGCTGAATGCAATCTGTTTTCCATAAGATAAGGTTGAACAGTCTTTCTTAGACTCCTACCCTTCAACTCAATATCTGCAGAAATCCCTATTTATATATTCATAATGTAGCCTAAAATAGATCTTATCCTCGTCTGTGTTTCCCCAAGTGACACAGTCATATTTTTTTAGTATCAGCACACCATTGAGATCCCCTTGCTGCCTTCTGTGACACTTTTAAGTTGTCCACAGTACTCTGAAATTTGCTCACTTTTAATATTAGTGAGACAGAAGTCTCAGCTAACTCTTTAATTTATTTATTCAGACTAAACTAGTTTTATACCATTTAGAATTTCCTCTTAGTAGAGACTGCCTTGTAACCTCCTTGGTCACTGAACACTGCAATACACTTCATCACCCTGTCATGGCAAGATTACCTCATCCTGCTTGCTTCCAAATGCCGAAAGAAAACTTTTATTGGACACATACGTCTTTACTTATTAATTGAGTAAGATAAACGTCTTTGCCTAGTAAGAACTCTAACCCATTGCTAAGATTGCTTTTGTTGGTATTAAAAGGTTCAAATTCTTTCCTATTACCCTTAACTTCTATACTTCTGTAGAAGTCTGACATTTATATGCTGTATTGTTATTGGGAAACCATTGCAGTGTACAACTTTTTTGGGAAGTTATTTCAGTGTACCTACAATTCTGTTCCAATAGTACTTAAGTTCATACCTCCATTCATGGCATCAATCCTTATTTTAATCTGATTGGGTCCAGTCAGCAAGTTTCTGATGGCACTGAAGTCAAAAATACTTCGAAGGAGATTGAGGTAGATTTCCACAGAATCCACAATTTCCACTAGAAAAATCACACACACACATAAAAAAAGTGACTACTGTTCACCCAAGTGAAGTTACTTCTTCCAGCTCTCTTCCACCCAAGTGAACTCAAGGTAGAGCACACAACCCCTGTATGACACTGCTTTGCTTTGAAGCTCACAAAGAAAAAGTCTAAGGCTCCTGCTGCCTTCAGTGGGGCTACTGTCAAGCTTTAAGCGCTGGAAAGATCAACAGTTTTGCCTGCCAAAAGACTGAAGAGATAATGTAAGCTGGCAGCTCCTATTTCACTGAAGACATTCATGAGTGTATGTTACATCGAAGTAAACTCTTCTAGATTGTTCACTAAACCACTGAAACACTTTTTCTCAGAAGAAAAAGATGTTCATGACAAGTTGACACCAGAGGTTCTATTCTTCTACCTGACAGCATTATCTATCTGCATCACACCCTTAAGGGAGACATACAACCTATTCTTCTAAATTCTGGCACCAGAAATATCTGTGTTCAGTTTGTTGTAGATGGACAACAAACGAAACTTTTGCACTGTAGATCTCATTAATTTAGGAAAGTAAGGCTCAGATACAACATCTGTTTTTTTGCTAAGGTCTTGATAACTTGAAATTTAAATTCAAAAAAGCAGAGCACTACAATTTTTCTAGTTCTTTTGGATGTAAAACATTAAACAAAAATGAACTAATGAAAATAAGTCTGTCATAACGAATGCAGTAACCAAACAACTGTCAAAAGCCATGCTTCTCAGTCATCTTGGAATGAATTACTTTTCTTGACTAAATTATAAAGCATATGTTATACAAATGTATTTTCATCTGGTTAAATTAGTATCTTGAAATATCTTACTTACGAGTTAAATTATTACTTAGAATCTCGTCCAATTTTGCTCAGAAACACTGACCTCACACTAATGCTCTTCTTTAGAGTAACCTGAAAATGGCATGGACATGTTTTGAGCCTGAGAAAAACATTTAGAATAGATTGTGACAATATGCTTGAAGAAACAAAGAAAGGTTCTCAAGGCTGAAAAGCTATCTGTAAAACCTACTTGGAAAAGAGTCAATTCTATAGTATATGCTGAAAGTTTTAAACACTCACTAAGATTATATTATTCCATATCTTCTATGTCCTGCTCCTAAAAGCATTTTAGTAGGCCCTAAGCTTTACACATATAAACAAATGTGGCTGCTCTGGTGGAGCTGCTCACACATGTGAAGATAAAGCACATGAAGGATTAAAGTCTAAAAATTATTTTAACTGCTGCCAAACCCAACCTCAGTTGTTCCAACACCTCTGTAGCCTTGATGCACAGGAGTTAGTTCACACAACAGAAGAAAAAGCAGAAGCTTCAAGTACATCAGATAGTATCTTAAATTACTTTTTAGATTATTTTCATTCTTTCTGCACCTTCAGCCTGCATTCAAATCTGTGTAAACTGTATTTATTCATGCACTTATAAGCCAATTGCAATGCCTCTGCAGGGCTCCCTGATAACTCTACTATCTCTGGTTAATGTATTCTTGGAAGACGTGATTGGGAAATGATTTTTTCTTAGGAAAACATACAGGAAAAACTGCATACATATTTGGGGGGAGGAGTTTCTTGCTTTCATTTAAAAAATACTATTTGGAGAGATTAAACAGTTTAAAAACCAAAATTTAATATTGTAGCAATTCTATGATTCCGGAGTGGGGCTGGAGCTGAATTCTCTTTGCTTTTTGTTTGCCTAAAAAAGCCAAACATATTCTTTGCAATAAAATAAAATACCCCAGCGAAATCAAAATTCAAGGCTTTTTTAAATGAAAAATTGTATTTCTCAAAATGTAAGTTGTCTCAGAATGTGAAGTTTCGGTAGAAAACAAAAGGGCTTTAATGCTAGGGCATCAGGAATGAGGAAAAGTTCTTGAGGCCGCATAGAGTTTTACATTATTTGAAATACATGAAATATACACTAAGTTTGAAATACATGTCAGGACCCTTTCATTTGTTTTTGACTCCTTCAAGAGAACAGCTGTGTTAGATAATTTAAAATCAACTGTAAGCATAAAAGTATTCACTACGCATAAAATTAAACATGTACTTAAGCAATCCCTTTACATTTGGAGCCACTGGTTCCACAAATCCTACAACTTTTCAGATAGCGTTAGCAAGACTGAATAAACTGAGAGTCTCACTCTTTTGTCGATTAGACTTCAATAAGCAAACCATTCCTAGAGCAAAAACATTTGTGTTTGGTGTTTAATTACTAGCAAGCATAAATTTGGCAAAGATACTTGGCTGAAAGATGAGGCCTGATGCACTTAGAAGTCTGTAACCCAGATTCCTAAAACGCAAAACAAGCACAACGCTCACCTATAAATGCACACAGCACTGGACACAAGCAAAAGGAATTGGAAACCACAGTGCAACTAGAAAACTATGACCTAATTGCTATCATAGAAACATGGTGGGATGAGTATGACTAGAGCACAGCAGCTGAGGGCCACAAGCTTTTCAGAAGAGACAGGCTGGTCTTTTCAGACAGACGGGAGGGAGGGGGGTGTTGTGCTCAATGTTAAGGAAGGGTCAGATTGTGAAGAGCTGCCTCTGATAAACAGCCATAAACAGACTGAGACCCTGTGGGTGAAAATCAAGAAGCAGATCAACGTGATACTCTTTGTGGCTGGGGGTCTACTACCATCCACCTGACATGGGGAGTCTCTTGATGAGAGTTTTTGCTTTATTAAAAAGAACCCCAAACCCTACCTCCACCGGCAACCTCAAACTTCACTGCAATCCCCTGGTTTCCTGGGACTGTGGTTAGCTATTAGAACAATTCCAGTAGCTGCTTTAAACTTTCAGGTGATATACGACATACCAATGTCATCTCCCTAGCCTTCTTAAAGGTCTTTTCACACTGCACCGCATGGCATTTTATCTCCAAACTGGAGAGACGTGGATGAACTATTCAATGGAAAAGGAGTTTGCTAGATGGACACAGCCAGAGTGTTATAGTCAATGTCTCTCTGTCCAGGTGGAGGCCAGTGAGGAGTGGGCTCCTCAGGGCTCTGTCTTGGGATCAGCCAGTGTTCTTCAGTATCTTCACCAATGACATCAACAGTGACATTGAGTGCTCCCTCAGCAGGTCTGCAGATGACACAAAGCTGAGCAGTGCAGCTGACACAACAGAAGGAAGGGATGCCATCCAGAGGGACCTGGACAAGCTTGAGAAATGGATCTGTGAAGATCTCATGAAGTTCAGCCAGTCCAAGCACAAAGTGTTGCACCTGGGTCAGTTCCAGACACAGGTACAGACTGGGAGAAGAACTCATTGAGAACAGCCCTGCAGAGAAGGACTTTGGGGTTCTTGGGAATGAAAAGCTGGATGTGACCCACAGCCCACAAAGCCAGTTGTGTCCTGGGCTGCATCCAGAGCAGTGTGGGCAGCAGGGCCAGGGAGGGGATTCCGCCCCTCTGCTCTGCTCTGCTGAGACACCACCCGCAGCACTGCATCCAGCCCTGAGGTTCTCAGTACCAGAAAGACATGGACCTCTTGAAGCAAGCCCAGGGTAGTACCACAAGTATCATCAGAGGGATAAAGAACCTCTCTGATGAGGACAGGCTGAGAGATCTGGGATTATTCAGCATGGAGAAGGCTCAGAAGAGAGTCCCCCTAAAAGGGAGCTTATACAACGAATTTCAAAACAGGCAAATAAGGTTATGGGGGAAGGGCTTTAAACTGAAGGAGAAGAGATTTAGATTAGATTTGAGGAAAAAATTATTTACTGTGAGGGTGGTGAGGTACTTGAATAGGTTGCCCAGAGAAGCGGTGGATACCTCCTCCCTGGAAGTGTTCAAGGCCAGGCTGGATGGAAATCGGAGCAACCTAGTGTAATGAAAGGTCTCCTTTCAGCAGCAACAGGGTTGGAACAAGATGATCCTGAAGGTACTTTGTAGCACAAACTACTCTATGATTCTATACTGCCTTGTTTTTTGGTAACTTTTAGTAAGGTATCTTGAAGAACTGAAGTTCTGCTTGTATAATTACACGTTACAATTCTGCTGCAATACTAATATAGACTTAATGGATTTAGCATGAATAAAAGCACACACTGATACCTCGGAAAGGTTTGAATTTGTTCTCCAGATCAAATTCTTGTCTTCCTAGGCGTGATAAATCAACTCTGAGATCAGGACAAATTGCATATTCCTCCAAGGTTTTGCTGATTTGATAGATTTTTTCTGAAACTATGTCTGGAGCAGGTCCTATAACAGAAAATAATGTGGTGGGTCATTTCTTTTAAATGAAGATTTCCTACAGCAAAAATTTTTCTGAATGTATTTGTGTTACAATGGAATAAATAAAAACAAACAGTGGTAACTGTTCCACTACAACAACTAAAACATTTTTCAAAAAAATTAAACATGGAAACACACTGCATTACGCACAACATTTTGATTCACATAGAGTATTTAAATAAATTATTATCCAGGGGCAGAGAAGATGAGGTAACCACAGTCATACTTGTTTGGGCTTATTGGTCAAAGACTGCCTTTTTTCACTCTGCATGGACTCTCAACATAGCTATTAAAGGAAAGCTTGTTCTTCAGCAGCAGGTTCTGGTATTTCATGTGACTTTCTGCAAATGCATACCTGTGAAGATCAGATAGCTTGGTGTTTCACATTATTTAATTACAAAAAAATACCATTTTTAGAAATCTTACCAGTTTGATAGTGGTGCGGTATTGCAGTTTCCTTCCACTACCCTGAATGAAATTTATCTTTGTTGGAATTCAAAATACTTTACCTTAATTGCTTAACAATTAGCAATTACAACCTGGATTGGTTGTATTTCATTCAGAAACAGAAAACACATCTTACTTGTGTGTTACTTTCATTGCTAAAGCCTGAAAAATAGCTTTATTTTCAAAGATTTACTGTCAACTAAATTAAGGTTGCAGGCTTGATGCGAAAATTACTAGATGAACTATGCCATATGCAGTACAAAGACTGAGTCTGAGTTGCAAAGAGTGTGAATTGTAGCAAGTCCTTTCTGGCTTATCTGACTCTGCACAGATTATATTAAAGCTACACTTCTACTCTAAAAATTATTTCGTTTATTCCCTTTGTTGTGCTCTTTCTCCTCATCCAAAATGTCCTTGAAGGCTTTTTCCACGCAAACTTACCATTTGTCTAGCAATACTGCTATATGCGACATTGCCACGTAAATTAGTGTCTTCCATCTCAAATGCAGTGTACTAGGATGGTCCAAACCAATCAATAAAAACCAGCCACTTAACTCCTCATTTAGCTTACAAAACGACTTCTTGCTCATCTAATCCAAACCCATCCAAAGGGTGAGGATGCCATCAGCTACAGATCTTCCTTGATAGCTGGATGTATTGTCTACTGATATTTCCAGCTAAGGAGGTCCCACAGAATCACTCTACATTCTCTTCTACTGCTACAGAGACAAACCACTTCTGCTTGACCTGGAGCTGCAAAACAGACTGAGCAAGAATATAGAGCAACAATAACTTTTCCTTGGAGCTTGCTGCTGTGCCTAAACACTGTCTTAGTTCAAACACCTTGCCTAATACTTAACTCACATTTTCTCAGCTGGAAATTGAACCAACTACTTTTCATTATGGCCCTGCTGATTAACATAAATAATTAAACCTCATGACCTGTGTTTGAAGAGTGTTTCATATATAAAGCTTAATAGTCTTTTTGAATTCTCTTTGAAAAGGCAAACCACACTAGAAAGACTGTACCACCAACTGTTACCCATTTATCAAGCAGATTTTAGATGCATATGGTGTTTTAAAGTTTATAGAGTGCTAATGCATCTAATGGTTTGGCTCTGGTGTATGTGTGCTGTGACCCTGGCTTTCTTACTGGCTGACCTGACACAGTACCTTTAATCCCTCTGGGATTCAAGTCTATTCTGGTTATAAAATCACACTCATTTAACCATGCACATTTTTCAATTACACAAGAGGGAAGGGAGAAAGCATCCCCATCCAGGGGAGAGAGCACCTCCCACCTTCAAAATGGGGAAAGAAATATTTTATAAGCACTTTCAGTTCTTTTTCTTTCAGCTGGAAAGCACTCTACATGTGTGAGGTATACAAGGTGCCAGCAACATAACTGAGTTATGTTACATGAGTGTACACAGATGTATAAAGTAATGCATACAGAACTTATAACATACCTACATGTGTTAGTTGTCAATTTTGAAAAACAAGACTTTAGCTACATACAAAAATTCCCTTACTCAGTGGTTGAATTGCAGTGGTAAAATGGTACGATCCTCTACCTGGAGAAGACCAGTTACTTCCTGGGTAAACGTAAGAAGTGCCTTCTTCCACACAAGACAGAGAGTTATACTGCTTACAGTACTTCTGAAATTACATGCTTTAAAGTAAATACCAAGACAAGCAATACAGAAATATGAGGAAAACAGAGCTCCCTCATAGGCAACTTTGTAAAAGGATCAGAACTGTTACAGTGATCTGGATGGCTACATAAATGACTGTAAAAAACAGATAGCAACTCTGTTGTTTAAAGAAATCTTTCAGCTACCCCAAGGGCTTCAGTGAACATTTAATGCTTATTTTTCAGACCCACGTACATAAATACACTTATATTATTTAAAGAAAAAGAGATGCCTATGTTCTTCACAGTTTTAACAGAGCAAATTAAAAACACGTAGTTACAGACAGCTAGTTGTCCTCATACACCATTTTCAGCATACCAAGATGCAATGTTTTAGTGCCTTTAAAAAAAAAACATACCTCCATTGGCAACTTCAAACTTGACTCCAAATTCTCCTCCAGGTCCCCCAGGACTGTGGCTAGCTGTTAGAATTATTCCACCAGCAGCTTTGATCTTTCGGATGATACATGAAACAGCAGGTGTGGATAAGATCCCATTCTGTCCAATAACCAACCTGCCAATCTACATGGAAAAAACAAGCCAAAGCACTCTGAATAGTACTAAACTTTCGAAAATTTTTATATAAACACACACACACAATAGGCATATAGGTACAGGATAGAAATGGTAAAGTCTTGGTATAGAACATACTCTTTTGCAGAGAAATATCCGTAAGCTGGTTTCACGCTAACCTGGAGCACTGACAAAAAATACTGTAGCCAGGCACATTTAACCCTAGTGGCCTGGATATGACAGTTAAGCAAGAGCACAACTACAAAGATTTGCAAAGCTCCCAAGCACAACACTAGGCTATCATCCTACTACTAAAACCTGACAGATAACCCCACAAATTAGCAAATGCTCTCAGATACTAGTACACTTTAGGGCTGATTCCAAGGATGCATTTGCAGAGCTGGGGCTTTAATAAAAAAAGAACAGAAAGAGAATTGCCTTAAACAGAGCAGCCTTTCAGTGTAATCACATGTATCACTCCACATTAGGACCTGCAGGCTCTTGTAGTTGCACCTCTGTTGGCAAGACAGCCTTGGGTGTCCTGACCCATAGAAAGCACTGCTCCTCCTGCAGCTATCAGCGACTCCTTGGCTATTGCAAACGAGCAGGGTGTGTTTCCCAGGGCACAGCTGAGCAAGGGAAGTTCCCACCATTCTTAAAATAAAAAAAAAAACCTCTCAGGCGGTGTTATTAAACACTGACTCAATGCGCTTGGTATTATGTGCAGTTCCACTGCAAGGTTCCAATTTCAAAACCATGCCTTCATCCCCTACGCAGATACTACAGTTTCAGCTTAACATAAATAATCCAGGAGCCAGCAAGAAATGTATTTACAAAGAAATACAAGAGAGTTCCAATTTCTGGAGAACCCAAAAAGGAGGTTAAGTGTTACAGATGAGAACTGAGGCAGCTACATATGGAGCTTAAAAGGACATTGTCGAAGTCTGGAATTTCTCAATAACATCAGTATTAAAAACAAAAATCAAATAAACCAGCATCATCACCACCACTACTGAGCAGTAGTTTGGGAAGGGGCAGGGCAGTTAGGGGAGGCAGAGGGAAAGGCAGAACACTGAATCCCTCCCACTTTCCATCAGAAAACAGAGTGGGAATTGAACTTCAGATTTCATTCTCTGGTTTGAAGGAGATTTGATAGCTCCGCAGGCCGTGTGGCAAAGCAACAGCACAGGAGGTGTCAGTACCTGCCTCATGTCCATAAAGAGCTGCTCCCTCGTATATAGATGACCTTCTTCTGGACACCCACAAGAGGACCTTAATAACCACTTAAAAGTGTGGGTCCAAATAATTTCAGAAGAGCAAAGGATTAGAAGATTGTTTATTTAAACTGGTTTTGTGAACTAATTGAATTTTAAAAATTAAGATCACAAAGAAATTATCAACTTCTTCCATACGTTTTTTTTTTTATAATTTTCACTAATCACAAACTATGTCTAGCCCTTTCTCTTTCACTAAGAATCACAGGATCTGCTTTTGAATTTTAAAAAACGTGCAGAAAATGCATTCTCCTATCTGCGATTTCTACCTCAAGCTCTGATGAAAGAATGATTGTTTGTCTACCTGCTTCTCTTTTCAGAGTTTTCGCAGATAATACTGAAGCCTACGGAATGCTGCTAGAAAACAGGAGAGTTAATAAATTAAGAAACAAACAAAAAATTATCATGGAAAGAAAAATATGATTAAAAAAAACCTTGAAATTGTTTGTTTTGAATATTGTACCTCCTTTTTTTAAAATTATGAAGCATGTAGAAAGCTAGAGCAATGACTCAATCTTCCAAATACAGCTGTCAGAAATATGTGCCAGCTCTTAAAAGAGCATTGTGTATGAGTAAACAAAAGGAATATGACAGCGATAATATTTTACAAAATGATTGAAAATAACCACTCTGAACACTCTGGAGGTACCCAAGTATAATCATATCTACACTTGCATGAAGGCTTATGACAAGCATGTTTTGAGTATTTCTAAATTTAAACTAGTGGATTTTTGTCTTCATGCACAACACTGTATTTTTAAAAGTTAGTACAATACTTGAATTATTCAGAATGCATAAATTAACTAGGATTATCTCTTCACCATATTTCATTTCTTTCCATTCAGCAGACGATGCACATACCAGTTTTCCCATTTTACTGGATGCCAAATATTAATATAAATGAGTAATCTGATTTGCCTTAAGCACTTGTCATGAGGCTACTATTTCTATACTACTTTGCAATATTATTTATTATGCTAATTTCTGTACTATAGAAATATTGCAATAGTTAGTATTCTAAATTAAGGATCCTACAGATCAAATTACATAAATGATACATTGATATTTTATTTTCAGGGACTACTATAAAGTTTCACCTTATATTAAGGTCATCAGTGCTGCTACAAAACTCCCTGAGGACAGTGCAGACCTTGGAGGTGTAAATGTGCTATCCATTTTCCTTTGATTTTTTTCATTTTGGTGGCAGGAATGCACAAGGTCATCTTCTCTTGGTAGAGAATCTCTCCATTTTAAATCAAATGCTAAACTAGCATTTAATAATTTCTTTAATCAATTTAATTAATATCTGTTTTTACGGACTCCTCATAATCTGAGCTAAAACAGTAACCAAACTGTACCCACATACTGACTCATAATTAAAGTTTCAATAATACTCTTCTGAAAATCTTGGACAATTTCATAGCACAGAAAGATTATCTCTGGAATTAAAAAACTTACATGGCTACAAGATCACAGGCATGCAACATCTCTTCTAATACTCTCTCCCTATGCCACATTCTATTTTGCCACTGTACTTTTAGTAACAACAGCAGAAACAAAGACCCTCAGCAAACAGTTACAGCTGAAAGAATGAAGTACCCTATCAAGTACTTTACAAGAACACTTCTATGCAATATTACTGCTCACAGCTGTGCCTTTTCAGATGATTGAGCTGATTGCCATGGAGTCACTTAATGCTTTTTAGAATTATTTTTCCCAGTAATCTCTCACATGCCTCAGTCAATTACACTTGAAAGAACATGAAGAAAGCAGATTATATCCAGAACAACTTGGGGCTGTGCCTTCCTGTATTTTACTACAGTATCCCAAAGATGACTGAACACTACACTCAGTGTAGAAGCAAATTAATATCACACAGACCCAGAAAGGGAGGACAAGATTTGCATGAAAAGCCATGGAAAATAAAACCAATATAGTATTACACAGGAGACAACCAGAAAACTCCACTCTGCCATCTCAAACTACCACAGCATTTCCAGCAACACTCTGCAGTCTCTCTCTAGCATGTTGTCATGACTTTCCATGCTCAGTGTAAGATCACTGCCTTCTGATCTGCCACTAAGACTCACAAGTAACAGCTTCTCATTTAAACTTCCCATCAAAATGAGACACCCCATGCAGTTGGTGGGTCTAATGAAATACTTGCATCTAATTCACAGAGGAATTGTACTGCAGCTGCTGGAGCTTTCTACCTCAGTTCTTCCAGACATTAAGGTTGACAGACACTCCTACTGGCATGACACAGGCGAAAAGGGAAATAGACCCTCAAACATCCTTCTACCACTCCACTTTGTTGCTTGCTGCAATCCAGAATGGTACAGGACCTCTGTCTGGCCTTCCTCACTCTCCTCCACCGTCCCATGACATGCAGTCGCTCACCCAAATGTGTTTGCTACCATCCCAGCTGTGTACCCTGGTTAGCCACCCTCAGCTCTGAACACAAGGAGCTGGTGGAGCATGTTCTGCTTGCAGCTGCAAAGCATGGGCCAGCCTGCAGCTGCTGCCACCAGGGGAAGGCTGAGCAGGCTGTGGCTGTGGTGCATGGACCCGCAGCCCTGAGCTGGAGGGCATGAGCCAGCAGCACCGAGGATGAGAAGAAGGCAGAACAAGCATTGGCAGCTGACTGACCAAGGGACCTCATCTCATTCCTTGTACTGGAGCCTTTGCCAGCCATGCCAGGCTGTTAGCACAGGGAGAATGTGGGATGAGTCACCAATTTAGAACAAGAAGAACCTAGCAACTCTAAAGGGCAATCCATTTACAGATGATAATAGAAAATCACTTTTATTTTTGTACTCAGCCAGCACAACTAGCCATGACTCTCAGTATGTGTCTTCCAGGAAGGAGATTAAAGTTCAGTTTATCAGCACTGCTGGCACTCAGGGCAGCTGAACACTTTCAATGCACCTTTAAAGCTTTCCCCATGTTTCATCTGATCCAGCCTACATCAATTCACTTCTTTCCTGTGATATCAGCAACATGCTTTCTCATGATATTAACCTCATCTAACGGGACAGATCTTTGCTCTCATGAGTTTTCTCTTCCTCTCCCCCTATTTATATAGCACAGCACTGAACAATGCTACCAAGGAGATTTAGATATTTTCCCAGCAGGTGTTTTTTAACAACCAAAAAACAAAACATACAAATACCGCTAACTAAGTAAATGTGAAACTTAATGCATTTACATTGTGTTTGAGAGAAACAGAGGTGAGGATAAACAGGGTGAGAATGTTAGAGAGGGAACAGAGCATTAGAACATGGAAATGGGAAGCCCTTTCAATCGCTCCCTACCAGCTGGGCTGCTGAATTTCTGAGGACTGTGTCACTATCAAGAGAATAATACGTGAATTCGGGTATTTGTGAGAACTTCAAGGAGAAAAGTTTAGGGTTTGGCTTCAGAAGGCACTAGGGTGAAATCGTGTTTCTAAGAAACTTGCAGTAACTTAAGAAAGGGGAAAGCGTTATTACAGCAAGGTGTCAGAATCATCCCAAACTGGAAATCTCCTGAGGTCAGAAAGATAGTCCAGAAAGATGGGGAATGTGACAGAAGCATTAGGAAGGAGGCAGGCTGACAGGAAAAATCAGTCAGCATAACTTTCAGCTGAGAAGCTCCCGTTCCTCTAAACCCTAAATTTCTTCAGCGCCTCAGTTACTGCGGTCACCCTGCACTGTAATCCATTCTTGCAGGAGCATGCAAGGACCTCAGCCTCTGCAGGGCAGTTCTTGCCGCTGGGCTCCCGCTTTAGCTGCTGCTGCACTTTATGCCATGTAGTCAACAGGTACAACTCCATCAGTGAGCCTATCTCCACAGAGCTACAATGGCAGTGGGGCTAGGGAGCAGCAATCCTCCATGTCCTGTCTCACCTTCCTTGCAACTCCTCACACACCATCCTACCTCCTCTGCCCTACACTCACTCCCTGCATGTTCTCTTCCCAGCACTGCAGATGGAACTACCGTGCTAGTCTCGACACTGCCCCCACATCCACCAGTGTCCCCCACAGTCCCCTCCCACACCCTGGGTCACATAAACCCTGGCCTCTACCAAGTCCCTATATGAAAAGAGATTTTGCACTAGGTTGACAGTATGTAACATAACCTCTGAAATCTCAGGCAACACAGAACATCTGCTTGATATTATCAGCATGTTGAGAACATGCTTCAGACGTAAATTTAAAATACTCATCATTCGTACAAGACTGGTTGGTCTTGTAGGTGACAACAAATCAGCAGGGAAAGTTCAAACACATATTTCAAAATTGAAAGATCTTTTGAAAGGACTGCCTTTAAAGTACTGAGCTTTTTTTAAAAAAAAATCCCTACCCCCAAAAAAAAATCCCTATAAAATTATATCACTCCTTTTGCCAATCTAGAGGATCCGTCTAGGCATCTTAACAAGTGACAGCAGTTTCAGCTCTGCTTTGAAGTAGGAATTTCAAGCCTGCACAATCTGGTGTTTCCAGATTTCTGCACATACACATTCACACATGAATGCATATGTATCTAGCAGAAGACATAAGTTTTTTTCCTGAGTTCTTTCCTACTTTCAAAACTGCACATGAAAAATTTGTACCCCGTCTGACCAGAGGTTTCTGTCACCACTGCACTTTATAATTTTTTAGCAAGTGACCAACAGAAAAGAACTATATTTTCCTAAAGTGTGGGTAAAATGCTGAATTCCTCTTCCTTCAACAGTACCATTTCCCTTGAATTATTTTTAAAGTATCCTGAGCAGCAGATGCTTTGTTTCCCACGAACTTAGTTTTAACTCTGCTGCATTTTCTCTTGCAGAGTGGAGCCCTATGCTTCAGCTCCCAGGCTGAAACATTGCCTTCCTCCTTCTTAAACAAGGTGTGAAGCAGCACGGCACGGCTCGCAGCCTCCAGAGGCTGCCGCCATCGCCTCGGTCGCACCCGACGGCTGCCACCATCCCCGCCAGGACCTGGCCAGGGAGCAGGGCACAGCCCGGGGCAGGCACGAACGGGCACAGCGCTGAAACGCAGCAGCGCCGGGCTCCTCCGGGCAGGCTCCATGCGGAGCGCGGCGGGGTGATGGCACCGAGGGGTCGGAGTGCCCCGTGCTCCGTGGAGCTGCCAGGGCGGGGAGCAGGTGCCGCCGAGGGGCGGCGGGAAGGGCGAGGGCACAGCTTACCCCGTTGGCCGCGGCCATCTGAACCACGATCTCGATGGCCGTCTTGCTGAAGTACCTGCCGTCGCTGCCCACCACCATGGTGCAGCCCTGCCGGTCGCGGAGGTCGACGGAGGAGAGGAGGCTCTGCACGAAGTTGGGCAGGTAGTTGCGCTGGCTCTCGAAGAGCGCCGTGGGCCGCCGCAGGCCCCCTCCGCCCGTGGGGCGCTGGTCCTCGTAGGGCGCGGTCTGCACGGTGAGCACGGGGATGGGGGTGCGCTCCATGGCCGTGCCGCCCGCCCGGCCGTGGCTCCGGGGGCTGCGGCGGGCCGGGCGCAGGCTGCCCAGCCGGCCGCG
>JAODKT010001744.1:25452015-25478817 GCA_027576195.1 Cossypha heuglini
TCGCTGCCCGGCAAGGCGCCCGCGGCCCGCCAGCTCGCTACCATCAGCACGCGGCGGCCCCGGCCAAAAATAACCCTGGAAAGCGAAGCCGAGAGCCGCGGGCTCCTGCCAGGGGTGTAACTGGAGGCAGCGAGCACACTTGCTCGGGGGGATCACGGTCTGTCAGCGCCAGGCCCCCCCGCCCCGGCTGCTCTGGGCGAGGCGGCTGCACCCACACGGAGCGGAGAATCGCGGCTGGGGTGAGGCTGGGCGGTGGTACTGCCCCGGCTGAGGAAACGGGGGAGCCGGCAGTTAAAGACCCAACAGAGAATAGATTTATTTATTTATTTATTTTACTGTATTGCTCAAAAAGCAAAGTTTTTGTATCGTACGTAAACTTAAAGACGGCCTCTTACTAACCACGCTGGTCTCTCTCCAGGCTCCCTGTCTGTAAAGACAACCGTGAAGGTTTCTTTCCCTATGATAAACTAAGGTATTTCATACAGATGTGTGGTAAGGCTTAGTTCATTGACATTAGTTCATTCTGCTTAAATGAAATGCAGAGGTGGTGGCACTAGCGGCTGCTAGAGGATGCCTGACATTTCCCAGTATAAAGGCTGTGTTTATAGATGACAGCCTGTGACTGTCAAACATCAGCTGAAATTTTCCATCCAAATGCTCTTTTCACACTGGGCCCACACAGCATTGTTTTGCCAGGACAACTCTCTTGGTCAGGGAGTTGGGAAAAAATAGTCATGTAACCTCAATGTCATTCTTGTGCTTAGGAAATCCCTGGTGTAGATAGACCTATATCTGAGCAGGGAAAAATAGTTTTGTAACGCATTTTTCTCGTTTCTGTGAAGGAGTCTGCTCATATACCACTCAGAAGCCTGGTGGAGTGTTATGGTTAAACACAGCAGCCTGTTAGCTGCAATGATAGCAGGTGGCCAGGAAAACGGGTAAAATGGTTTTGTCTTCTACAGAGGCTGAGTTCATTCAGTATTTCATTAAGAGTCAGTGAGAGTCACCTGCTGAATGGTAACCAGAGGAACTCAGTCGTGGTTTTGAGCCCTATTTCTGCAGGCTTGTTAGTGGTTCATAGCAAATAGAGTGTGACAGTTCAAGGTATAATTTTCTACACATACATTTCTTTGGCACGGATGGCTGCCATCACAGCAGAACACAGTAAAGGATGCTATGGTAGCCAGCAGTTTAGTTTTAACAAAGTGTTCCATCTAAGCAGATACAAGAATTTTAGCTCTGCTGGCAGAGTACCTTTATAGTGGGCCATATACTGCAGCAGAGGGCCAGAGCACATACAGTAATCTCATCTCTTTTGTTAGACTTCCTAGCCTGTAGTCGTGATTGTGGCTTCCTATACTGATTCAGAATGCATTTTAAACAGCAAAAGGGAAAAGTCTGCCCTGTGGAAATGCCAGTTCTCATATCCCTAATAAAAACAAAGCACGATTTAAATGAGGTAGCTGTATCTTATGTAATTTTGGGCCCTGACAGCAATGAAACCATGACATTGCATGCGTGAGAGCTCATTAGTGAGAGCTGAAATAAAATCAGATAACTTCTATCTACCAGAGCAAGCACCCAAGAAGAAAACAGCAGCAAAGATGCTGTTATGGAAAATGTTAGAAAGAAGAGATAAGATCCAAATAAAGGAAAACACATGACTGAAGTAAGAGGAAATGTGATAGTCTTTGGAATAAAGTATTGACTGCATTTTTCACATGGATGGAGAAAATGCGTTGAACATTTGGAAGAAAATATATCAATTTGAATTAATTTTAAAAACTCTGCAAATACTGGCATTCTCAGGATGTATATTTTGAGGGACAATCGATGACAGTTTTCCAGAATTGCTTGTCTCAACCCATGCAATTTATGTGCAGTAATGAAAAGATGTGTTTTACATTCTTTTCGAGCATTGCCTACCAGAAGTGTAGGCACTACCAGAGGTGTAATGGGTTGTACTGAGCACTGTAAATTTTTTAGTTCAAACTCAACTTCTGCTTTAGGTAAGTCCACCCAAAAGTTTATGTAACGCCTCTTTCATTATGATTCTTGTAATACTTTGCAAAACTGTGTCTTAAAGTCATGCTATTGCAGGGGGGACCTCAGGTTTTGTTTTAAAAATAAAATACCAGGATTTTTTTCACAGGAGCAGTGGAAAGAATGAAGAAGTTAATTTAGAGTGCCTGAACATTTTAGTACAAAAGCCAAAGAAAAGGAAAAATTTTTTACTTTTTTTCGTTCGGTTCTTCAGTTTTCCAGCGCCCAGATTAGCATTATGTTGATACATTTATCCATGGGTAAGTGCTTCAATTTCTTTTCTATAGCAATGCAAGTCCCATAAGCAGTCCTGTTGTCAGCAGATGTCATTGAGAAGTGGAGGTCTCTGTAAATGGCCGATACGGTGGTGCATTAACTGATTACTGCTGTGTATCTTCAACAAATGAATAATTATCAATTTGGGATGATATTAAAAGTCTGGAATGTCTTCTTGGGAAACAACAGCTAAATGTATTCTTAGTATTACTAAACTGTGTTGTGAGGTTTTTAAAGGTTGTTAAAATAAAAACCAGCTTAATGGAGTGACAGGATACATGTTAAATTTGTTCTATTTCCAACGAAAACAATTAGCTTTCTGAATGCCAATTTTAGAAACTTGGTTTGATATGTGTGTGATCTAGTTCAGAAATGTTTTCACCCCCTGCTTGGGTTCTTATTTGATTCTTAAAGCTTTTAAATTCCTGAGCCTTAAAATGTTTGCCCTAACTCACTTGTCTTGTGACAACATGGCAGTGTTAATTACTCTGAGAGCTATATTTTTGTGTTTGACAATCTTTTTTTTTACCACATTTTACTGATGCCTTTGTCCCTGTAGGTCCAGTTTTTTCATGCACTGAGCTGGGAATTGGGTTGTTGCCTGTGTGGACTTGAAGGAAAGAAGTCTGTCCCAGGGCAGCAGAAGCCCTTTATTAACTGAATTACTTCTAATTCAGTTGACCTGCTGATCTGAATGTCCCATCTGCAAGATGGCAGAAAATACTAATGGATTTTCTTGAAGGTAGATTATGGAAGCCCAGCCCAGTTCTGATTTGATGCCAATGTACAGGAAATTGCCGTGGACATGACACTTCCTTTCTGTTAAGGAAAAATGTTTTGTATCAGCTTGCAAATGTTGCAGGGGAATTGAACCAGTGCCATTAACTAAGCAGGTTTTGGCTTTAAGCTCACAGTTCATCACTAGTATAATACCTGAGTTTTAGATGGAAACATATTTCTGTAGTTGTTTCGTGCAATATGTGTTCCAGATAGAAATGTGGATACTCAAAATTAATTCAACCATTCCGCATGGTGCCATGTTTTGAAGTTCAAATTCTCATCCTGCCAATGAGCTGGATACTCCAGTTCCTCTCGTAGTACAGTTATCATATGAAAAATGGCATGCACTTATTGTAAGTTGCTAACCTGAGCTATTGAAACAAAAAAGTTCTAAAAATAAAATATCAGTTCATTTAAACCACTCCAAAAATTGCAATTTAATAACTATATTGTTTTGCTAATAAGAACAAAACCGCTTTTAAACCCCAGTGCTTCCAAATGAGAAATTTTCTATTTTTTTTTCTTAAACTTGCAATGAATTTGTTTCAAAATGTAAATTACTTAGGAGTTAAAAGAAATTAAAAGAGAAAATAAAATTGAAAAATTGGTGGATATTTTGACTGACTATATCTGTCTTGTCTTTCAGTTCACAAAATTTTTCTATGCAAGCATTTCTATTAGAAAAGTCAGGGAAAATGTATTTTATGTTCTTATAGAAAATTTAGTTCCCTTGTTGCAGAGTTTTATTGAAAGTAGTATTTATGATTTTATGGATACCCGTCAAGTTCTTTCCTGGAAATTTTACTTAATTCCCAGAAAGGCTACATTTCACTACAGCTGCAAGTCTGTAATTACTGTGAAACAGGCTGATTGTTTTCAGGAACATTTTCACACAAACTTACATGCAAATTGATTTACAAAGCCCAAACAGGAAAAATTCCTGTAAACATATTTCTCGTAATTAATAACTGATTTACTGCTATGCCAGCAACTTATGATGTTGTGTAAGCCAGGTCTGACTTATAAAATTGCTGTTACTATCCATCTAATCAGGAGAAACAGGAAGGAAGAAAAGGATTGAGACAAGGAACCAGGACAATCATCAATCATTAACCTAACAGAGAAAGCAGCTCTTTTGAAAGGAGCATCCTCCAAAATGTCCAAAGGATGCATGAAGTTTGTTCAAATAATCAAGTGAGTCATATTCTCTTTCTAACTGAAAATAAGTTAGTTAATCTTACTTTATTTAAAATTAAGTGTGCAGTCACCACAATCTTGCTAGACTGCGTGACGGAGATAGATATGTTCTGTTTAACAAGCTGTTTGTACTGCCAAGTAAGCACTGTGTTGTCAAGGCCTGATTTAGCAGGAACTTATTTCAGATACACTGTGGAAGCCTTACGCTTCCATTTATGGTTGTTTACCAATTATGTCACCAGTTAAGAGTGGAAAATTTGTCCGTAAGATTGTTATTCCAGCACATGATATACAAAGAATAAAATGCAGCTTCCAAACCATTCCTACTGCTGCAGACCTGCAGATTCCCTGTCTGGTTTTCAGAGGTGCAAGAAGTAGCTGCTGCCACTGCATCCAATGAGAGTGACGTACGACAAGGCCCTCCAGGCTGTAATGCTCAGATGACATCATGTTCTACAATGTTCTACATCTTACAGATATTGCCAACTGAATGACCTCTTTCACATCATCACCCACTTGTGCACTGTGGGTTCCTGGTAAACAAATTACTTCAGGGTCTGAGGTCCCCTCCTTCCAAGCAAGCATGTTCTCTCTGTATCTCCATCCTTCTCAGTGGTGGAATTACTGAGTAAAATGAAAACCTCAGTTGAGACACAATGGTTTGATACTGGGAGCTGGGCAGTGATAACACAGAATGCATTCTCAAATTTATCCTGCCTATCTCTCTCCTAGCCCAGGAATGCTAAGTATTAAGGTTGCAGAAACACCACTGTCTTTCTTGCTGTACTAACAGATTAGTACATGAAAGAGAGGCTGAAATTATAGTAGAGATCTATTTTTCATCCATTTTAAAACCTACGATTTTTAACATTAAGTCAAAGCATATGAAAAGTTTAAAAACAAAGAGAAAGAAATGTTCCCACAACACGTCTTCACCAACATATCTGAAGGAAGATACATAGTCAACATAATGATTGATACAGGGGATCCTTGCCTTATATATGTTGGCCTTCTACAACAATAAAGCAAGGCAATAAAAGCAAAATAACATCACTGCTCTGAGTTGTAGCATCTCTGACAAGAACTCAAAGCTTAAACTACCCAGGAACACAAACACAGAAACACAAACGAAAAAAAAACAAAAAAGGAAGAATAAAGCAGCATAGAAAAACAGCTCCTTTAAATGGAGGAGGATTTTAATAGCAGCTTTATTTCTGAGTTTTTGGGAAAGACACAATATGTTTAAGTCTCAGTTCAACAAAAAAATTCACTGGCCTTTTAGGAAGCACTTTTGAGACCTAAGGATTAAAAAGCCCTGTTTTAAGGAAGAGTCTCAGACAGAATTACAGTGATTCTTTAATAAAGTGTCAACATCATGGTATTGATCACTTTGCATAGTTGCTTAATGGTTTGCTTTGGGGTTTTTTTGCACCCACTGAGAAATAGTTAACTTCACCATGTCAGCTGTGTCTTTCTCTGCCATTTAAGGGAATTCTATTGGACAAAGCACTTGAGATTTTTTTCTTTTTAAGAATTTTTCTCATGTCAAGGGTCAAGTAATTTTTCAGCATACATAGTCTAAATTCTACCTGAAAAAATTATTTTGCCAGGGAGCTTGTTTTATCTTCTGACAATAGGTGATGAAAGGAAGAAAATTGGTCACAGCAGCATGCCATGTCTGTTAAACAACCCTTCCATTCGAGTAACTCTGATTGTTTCTCCTGGAAGATTAGACAGACATTAGAACAGGCCTTTAAAATTATAAAAATAGTTCAGGGGAAACCTTTGACTGAGGTCCAGGGA
This sequence comes from Cossypha heuglini, assembly GCA_027576195.1. Taxonomy (NCBI): domain Eukaryota; kingdom Metazoa; phylum Chordata; class Aves; order Passeriformes; family Muscicapidae; genus Cossypha; species Cossypha heuglini. The sequence goes on from JAODKT010001744.1 coordinate 25,458,115, forward strand.
AAAATCATAGAAGACGAGTCAAAGGTGTAATTTCAGGATACGTGGAGAGATTTGGATCCTAGTCCTGGCTAGCAGCTGGGGACTCTGGGTTACTGCAGGTGCCACCACGAGTGTGGAAAGTGGTGGAGCAGCGCCTCCTTCTGTGGGCACGTCTGCTCTGCCAGCCTCTGTGGAGCTGCCGGCAGCCAAAGCCTGATTGATTTTTCTCTCTTGTAACCTACCAAACCTTCTGGCTCATCTCTGAAGAGTTTGCTCTCACGTCTCACAACCTGTGAGCTGGGAAGGGTGCTTAGTTAGGGTTATCCATTAGTATGTAGACCCTTGGAAAATTGTTGACAGACAAACTAGCCTTTCTGTTTTGGTGTGTCTTCCATTCTTGGTTTTGCCTGACCTTTCATCTGGTTCTGCAGCCTACCACGGCAAAAATGTCATTGAACTCGTTTGACCAAGTCTGTCTTATTTACACCACAATCTTTCAGAGAACTAACATGCTGACTTAGTTACTTTGGAATTACCAGTTCTTTTTCCCAGGATGCTCCTTTTGCGCAGAAGTGAAGGGCTGTTTCTACCTACCTGTTTAACTGAAGGTGCTGGTTTGACTTACTCTTCTTGACCTTTGCCTGTCAGGTTTTACTTTGGATCAGATTATGTCAATGATGCCAGTTCCCATCCAGTCACTTTCATGGCTTTATAATTAATCAGCAACACTCTTCATCCTGTAGCATCCAGGAATACCTGGGGGTGGAGGGAGGTAAAAAAAAAAAGATCCCCACCGAACTAAAAATATGTACTTTGCACTCTGACCACTCTTTTTGAAGAACATGATTAAAGTTATCACTCCTCCTATGGTGGTGGTGCAAGAAAGCTAAAACTTACCTTCTCAGGCACTTTTGATACCATAATTCAGTCTTGCAACTATGTCAGCAAAGTCCTCCATCAAAACTATGAAGTCAGTATTCTCTTACTTTTAGAAGAAAGAGGAAAGAATTTGCAGGGAAAAAAAAATCTCACTCTGATTTTAGACTGGACCATTTAGGGGTGGTTCAATCTAAAGGGATACAGATTTTTGTTTTCCATAAACTCTCTCCTTTGTTACCTAGAAAAAAGCAATAGACCAAAATCAGTTAGAGTTTCCTAGAAGACTACATCTGCTCATTGAACCGCTGACAAAGTTGCTGAAACAAATGTCACCGCTAGATGACACCAAATACTGGTTTAATGTGACATTTTCCTACCTGTGAGTAGATCGGCTACCAGACAACAAAAACAAAGAAATGGAGCAGCTGGGATAAATCATCTTTTGGAACAAATTTGGTTTCCCCAGGAAACAACGGCAGAGTTCTTCACCAAGTAAAATCTGCTTACTTATTGGATAGTAAATTCTTTCAGCTCAAGTCATGTGCTGCTTTACAGTCTTAACTTCAAGTTGTTCTCTGAGATAGGACTTTCCGTTATGCCTGTTTGCAAACCAGAACTCCAGCAACTGTGTCAGTTTTCATATTTACTCACCTTCCTCCAATCCTGAAAGGCAGATGCTGATCCCACAGGCATGTTTTCAGAAACAAGTAGCAGAACTTTTACAAAGAAGCAAACAAACAAACAAACAAAAATAACAAATGAAAACATGATTGAAGAAGTTTTGTTTATTCAGGCTGTGATTGATAAGCAAACTGATCTAGTTGAAGATGTCCCTGCTCAGTGCAAGGGTTGGACTAGATGACCTATAAAGGTCCCATCCGAACCAAACTATTTTATGATTCTGTGATTCTATGGTTATGATTGAAACCTCCTGGAAAGTACAGCTTAAATGTGACAGGAATGTCAAGCCTTTGCTCAGGTAGCCCCCAGTACACTGATAGCAGCCATATCAGTTTACAACAACCAGGCCCTTTCATCTTGTTATAACATTAGAATGGCTTTATATTGTTATATGTTGTTAGCAGGTAATTGTAGCATATATGTAGGGATTTTTAATAAACCTTCTCTGTAAGATGAGGTTCAATGCTGTGATTCTGAATAACCGCTTGTGAATTAAAACAAAATTCTGCCCTGGTCAAGACAGAGAAATGTAGCCTTGTCTGTTGCATTTAAGTGAAAATATAAAAAAATAACAATTTTAACAGTTTACGATCATTATTAGCTGCTTATTCGGATTTTAAAAAAGCTTGAACATTTCAAGAACAGTACAGAAAAGAGAAAGCCATAAAAAAACCAAGTAAAAAATTAGCTGTGTTTGTAGATTGAAATTATTAAACTGAAAGAGGTGCAACAGATTTAAATCCTATTAGAGCAATGTGAAATTCGTAGGTATTTCAGACTAGCTGAGTGAGGACAGTAAGATCACTAGGACTCTCCGTTATGCTCAAAGACTGGAAGCACTACAAGTAAAACCACACTTTAGACCAATATTTTAAAGTAAGTACAAGTTACAAGTTTTACTCATTTCTTAATGGGCAATACACATCCTAGACTGCTTGACACTTGATCTGTTACAGCTGCATCCTTTTCTAAAAAGTTCCGTGGATGCTGATGTGTGCGGGACTGAGGCCAAGTGCACTGGATCACCTTGAGCAGGTGTCTCTGTGAAGCTGCTGACCATAGCCAGAATTGGATTTCCTCTTTGTCCCCTTTGCCTGCATGTACATGGCTGGAAGAGCAAAGGACTACATGTAGGGCATTGGGATGGGAATGCAGCCTTGCCATCCCGCAGGATGCCACTGCCAGTAACAGGCCACCAGCTTAGCACTGAGTGTGCAGCACTTCAGCACTGAGGTTTGCCACACCTGGTCTGGCCAATCTTTTCCTGACCTGCCTGAAACTCTGACTTCTTCAATTTATTTGTGACAGCCGTTTCTATGTAAATTGCTAATTTGTTTTACTGTTTTATCCTTGGATGTTACAACCGTATTTTTTAGGTTTAGTAGTAACAAGCTGCCATTATGTGTAGGATGAGATATTCATTGCTTTAATGTAATAATGCATCATAGGGAAACACGACTGATACAGTATCAGTGGCCTTGAGAAGTGGAGACTATGATTCGTTGTAGAGGAGTACAGGCATAAGGGGTGATAAGAAATGCACCACAGGCCTAGCACAGGAATCCCACTGCCAGAAACAATTCACCTGCAATTAGTTAAAGCTATGCAGACCTGGACCTGTATGTAGCGAATATATTGTATATATAATTTTCATAACAAATTTGGATGCAATGTGAAGCTGTGTAGCAGTGCAGGATGAGCAAAGCATGGCTGCAAACAAAAAAGCTCATGTGGACGGTGGGAGGAGTAAGAAACAATGGACACTGTTTGGGCCAATGTGCCTGGTAGCAGAGGAAATGCCCCACAAGGAGAGGCAGATGCTGTTGCTGTGAGCTCTGCAGAGCAGCTGGGTGGGCTGATGACAGCAGTAGAGAGAGAGGGTGGCTCATGACGACAGCATGTGGCTGGGACCCCACCCCATCCATCCTGTCCCTTCTGGTCACATCATGGCTACAGGAGATGGGATGGAACATGGACAACCAACCACCTGCTCCAGCAGGCAGGAGGTCATACATAAGAATAAAAAAGTAAGAATCTAGTAAAATACTACCAAATTCAGAACTGCCTACATTTTAAAGGGCATAATAAATTAAACCACGATCATCCATTCATCTTCCTGGGTAATTCCTGAAGATTAAACCCAACTGGTGGCATAAACAAATGGCGCAAGAGTGCAAGGATATAGTTTTTGTTGGTTTCAAGTTTAATGGAGCTCATGAAAACACATGGAAAGTAGAAATGGGAAAAAAAGCTGCTTTGTAAAGTCTTTTTGTGCATATGTTTGATATTCATAAAGGCACAGGAGTAAAATCATTGCAATTTGCCTCTAGGACAGAAACTCCTCTGCCTCTGCTAGGGAACAAAATGTGTGGGGTTTGTTGACGGGATCACTTCCTACCTAGAACTTTGTGTCTCTTGGTGGAGAGACTGAAGCACCATTAGTGGGAGCTATCTGGCTGGGAAGTAAGTCCAGGTCCAGATGGCCATCATTTCTTCAGAGAAGGTGTGCCCCTCTAAGGACCTGCACAGGAAGAACTGGTAATTCTTGTCTTCACCAGATCCCTCCTCAGCCCAAACTGAGCATCCCCCGGCTGCCCCACCATCCACACCACAAACCCAAGACAGGGCTGAGTGGTGTCTGCTTGTCCCCTTCACCCTCCTCTACCTCACTTCACCCCAATTCTAGTTCCTTGGAGAAGGCCATCCTTGACAAAGGTCCCAATACCACATATATTACAGTAATTTCAAGCTTTTACAGAGCTGTCATTATCTTTCCTCTTCTTTTTGTTCTGGCATGATGCAAAGACAAGACGTAGCATCACAGGTTGTGCATGTAAGAACAGACCAAAAAAATAAGTTGGTTAAATAAATATCCAAGAAATGTAAGCAGCGGTCTTCTTGGGAGACAAGGATAAAGATGAGGTCCTTGGCATGTTTCCAGCATCATTATGTGTGAACAGAATAGAGGACAAAGAACTGGGGCATCCTGACAGCCAGCAAGAGGAGTGCAGACTCCCACCCTGCTCAGCAGCTGCTTGCTCTCCGTCCCCGGGGATGCTGTGAAATACACAGGCAGTTTACAGAAGACAAGCAGAGACAAAATATGCATACTGGCTAGAGCTTCTCTGACATTAGCATTGCAAGCAGCACAGGTATAGTCCTAGCAAGAAAGGGTAAGTAGTATCAACATGAGCTATAGAGAGTGCAGATCATATACTTCCAGCTGCAGAGATGCCCCTCAACAGCAAGAAAAAGCCTCCAGTACACTGACAGGCATCATGAAAATTTTACAGTGTGGTGGAGTGTGTGGTGGGTGAGCAAATATTAAAAAACAAGCATCTAAAATATGACTGTGTAAGTCATCCATGGCTTTTTCCCTTATGACTTGCAGTTGAAGCTCTTATTATTAGGTCTCTGAACTTTTTTCAAATTGAAAGATAATAACACTTCAGAGATTAATCACTCTAAATAGAACAGAGTACTTCCATTACTTGAGGCATTTATAAATAAGAGGTATTTTGATCACTTTTCCTGTGACAAATGGAAGCAAGAGCAGCAAAAATATGAATATTATTATCCACAAATTAAAATTTGTGATCTTATCACTCAATGAATAACAGCAATGACAATCATTTGACAAATTTTCATGCAGGACTGTGTGTCACTTATGCAGTCCAAAACAGTGTGAAATATATACTAGTTTTAAAAATGAATTTTCTAATTGCCAAGGGAGACAGTCACAGTATCACTCACCAATACCAGTTCACTCAAATGCCACCAAGGTGTGCTAAACACAAAGCAACATGGTATAAGCAGATTGTTCTCTTTATACCTCACTTTAGAGAAAAATTAAGTCCTAAAAACTACTTCAAGCTATCTGAAACTACTTCTACTGTGAGGAATGGATGCCTGCTGATGTATCTACCGGGAGACTAAAGAGCTCTATCTCAGCTAAGATACGTGACTTAAATATTTTAATCGAGACTCCAGCTCCAGGCAGTGCAAGATGAATAAATGTCTCCATCCTCAGCTCTTCTAAAAACGAATTCCAAACTCATATATACCAGTAGAAGCAAAGTGAAAAAATTTAAGATTGCTGATACTAGCTGAGGCAGAGACTGAAGGAATGGCCCTCTCTCTTTTCTTTTCGATGTTGGTGTGAGACAAGTAACACACTCCTAGTACCAAAACCAAGTTTTTAGTTATTCAGGCATCACCAAGCATCCACAGCAAGCACTGTAGCTGAAGTCCATCCTTCAGAACTGCATGTAGTACAATTTTGTTTGTAAACATTTTTAATTCTACATTATCTTCTTGCACTGACTCATTTTGCTTTCACACAGCTGTAGTCAAAACATCCCTCTAAAGCTAAGAGGTGAACAAAGAGTATTGGAGAATGTACAGGGCAGGAAGTTCAACTCTAAATTGTAATGAGTAGAGAGGTAAAAACTTCAGACTACATCTTTGAAGTAGTGTCATAGAACACAGTGGAAATGTGCAGTCCCTAGGTTCCCCAAATCCTGAACTGGCAAGGTCATGGCCTAGAAGATCGAAGAGTTCAATTACATCTTTCAAAATGCTGACTATGTGACCAAGCACTGCATTCACAGCTTTTGTGTAGACAGCATTTATTTCATGTGATCTTGCACCTCTGCTATCTGGGTATTTTTAGTTTTATTATACAACAGGTTTAGCAGTACCTGGGATGAGTGCATATATTCAAAAATTACAAAGCAAGTGGAAAGAGATGGAAGACAGTTTAATAGTAAACACCAAACATTCTGTACTGTGATTACATCACTGGCAATAATCACTATTGCTTCATTCCCAGTGGGAGAGAGTAATCAAGAGAAAGCACTATGCTTCAAACATATTTCCTATATCCCCAGAGTAACACTTCATGTAGAATATAACAGCCTTTTGCCCATCTGCATGTCGGCACAGTTACATGATGTCGCTGACACAGGTTCAGCCAAATCCAAAACAGAAGAATTGTGTTTGATTCTAGACCATAAGAGCTAATCTTTAAACAGTAGGTCAGCTGGAATTCTTGGGAAGACTTCAGGGTTTAACAGTTTAACAGTTGCATAAACTGCAAGAGGATAGAGCAACTACTACAGTCTATGCCATTCAGTCTTTTCTGTTATAAAATCCTTGCAGGATTAAAATTGACATTTAATCTTTTTTATATTTTTCTGTCAACTGTTTCCTTGTTCTTCTCTCACAGTGGCTATGAATACTTCTTTGATGATCTCCTTGTCCAAGTTCCTGCCTGCAAAGAGAAATAAAATATCTAACTGTATTTTACAGTGCATTACAAAAAACCAATACAAGTAATTTCTTCTAACCTAAGAAAAAGTTTATTATAGCAATCAGTGAGAATAGCAGTATTAAAATTATGGCAACAAGAGACTTCAAGCTGCACAAATAAGGGAAAGGGGAAAAAGACTGCACAGCAAATAGAAATAAATAGAAAATAGAAACACAGAACCTCAGCACTTCAAGCTTTTCAGAAACAAAACTGATTAAAATATTTTAAAACCTTCCTTATAGTTACTAAACATTTGATCAAACATTCAAACTATTCCCATCACCCAATTTATAATTACAGATTTTAAAAATAACATTAAATATGCCAACATAATTTATGAAAGCTTAGGATTTTATTAATTTCATTTTGGTAGCACAAATAAGGATAGTGTACACTCCTCTCAGCTGCAATTTTGAACCTCAGGAGGTTTTGATGGATAAACCCTTGAGAAAGGGTTATGCTTAACATACCCACTGCACTTATTCTGCCCCCTTTTCACTGGCCAAGTCAGAGGACTGTCTCTGAAAAAGCAGTTCTTGAACTCAAACAAGGAGATGTGAAATTTCCGCTTACCAATTAGGACCAGCCTGTTGGTTCTCTTTTCATCTTCTTTCCAGGCTACTGAAGTCTCTTCTAGGTCATAGAGCTCATGGACACCTTGGACTATCACTTGATGAGATTTGCCTTGAATAGATACCAGTCCCTTATCAGAAAAATAACTGTTAGGATATATAAACAGAACTTTAAAAATAAATTATGTAAGAGGGGAAACAAAACTTTTTATTGAGTTCAAGAGGGAATAGTATTTCTGGCAACTATGCACTTGTTAGTCAATCAACATTTCTACTTGTAACACCCACTTTCACATCTCCTTATTTTGTTAAAAGCTAAGAACTACACTTTACCAATTACACTTTGCCTTCTGTTCCTCCCTTGTCAGTACCTAGCCTGCTCAAGCAAAAATTCAATGTCACCATCTTCTGTGCCTCTTTGACTATATATATGGTGTTTGACATGGGAGTCCATGAAAGCCTGCCTGCCAATGAAATAATGTAAAATGAACAAAAAATGTTTGATTTCAGATTAGTCCAATTAAGCTCTTATGCTCAGTATATTTACTTTTCTGAAACAGAATCTCTGAATATTGTAGTAAAAAATAAACATTTGTGAAGTACAACTAGCAACAGAAGGGATTATAGTCAGCGTGAGTCCATTAACCCACATATCAAAAGCTCTATTAAAACAGTTTTCATCACTTCACAGTACAATGTTCTAAAATACTTAAGTGGAACACATTCTGTAAAACATGTCTTATGCTTTCTGAAAATTCCTCCCAGAATTTCCCCTAAAACAGGACACTTCCCTAAAGAAAGAGAGTTAAAAATATTTCATAAAATAGGTCTCCATTTGACCTATTAGTTGGAATTGTATGACTATTACTGCCAGAAAAGTTATGACTGCAGATAAAATATAAATATAAAAGAAACAAACTTTGGAACCTGTTCTGTAATTAGTTTCCTGGGGTTCATTTACTTTGGTGTATTTGTCTGTGACTGAAGGACAGCACACACCTCATCATAGACCTCACATCTCATAAAGGATTAGTTTCACTCCACTGCTCAATGCACTAAAATGTACTTGTGCATTGCATTACTGCTTTTCAGACAGCTTCAGATACATCAGTGGCTATTCTCTTCTATTTGTCAGGAAGGGGAAAAACAAGAATACTCTAATTTTGTTGCTGAAAAAGAAAGAAAACAATTTTCCTTCCAATGAAATGAAAATAATTATGCTGCTATCTAAGATGGTCAAGTGTTCTCAGGAAATAAATGAGAGCTTTACTTTCTTATGTTTCTTAAAGCATGCCAAATGACCAACTGGATTCTCACTTTTTCATTATTTACTCAGCTACTTCATATAAGGTAAATTAAAATATAACCTGAATTGTCATCTCTACTCCTCTCCAAACCAGGCAACTGAAAAACGTATGAAGTGCCGATGAAGAGGAATACTTATGAGCTGCATCTTTAAAACTACAGCCTGACAATACTGCAAAAAGTTGTTAATTGTAGACCACAATTACTATTGCATTTCTATGTTATGCAAAATTGAATTTCTGCATATTACGGCAACAATTTTAAGTACATCCAGCAATCTATAGGATCCAATCTATAGCATCTCAACCCTAGATATATGAGATGGATGGTATCTTTCAAAGCAATGGAGGTAGAAAATGAGAAGTGACAAATATGGCTTGATTTTTAACCCTGCCACTGATGTTTGGGAACTGTACATCTGCCCTCCCCACTCAAAACAAGTAGGATCAATGTCTGCTCCTCTGCCAACTATGTCTTTCTGAGTCATTCATGGAACAACAACTTGCTACTTTGCATTTCATCTGCTCTGCTATAGTGATCCAGCAGCACCTTTGAGGTCCATAGCTCACAGCACATTGCAGTTTTTTTAGGTGTAAAGATGAAAAGCAAAAAACAAAGAAGCTGGTGATTTCTGACTAACCTTCAGTCTTATGACATCCATGGTACACCCAGTCTTATCTTTTACATTCTTCTCCCATAGAAGATTCTATGAAAAGAAAAAGTTGTTTCCATAAACAAAGTGGCATGGGATGAGTCTCTATAAAAAGCCACAATGATTTTCTGAGTTGACAGTGATATATTACTTACCTGAATAAAGAGATTTAAGTTTTCTTCTTTTATATTTCCTGGAACTTCAAATGTTACTGTAATTATAGCCTGCAAATGAGAAGATACACTTATTATTACCACACTGAATAATCATCTCCTTACAGTAATTTCAAAAGTGTTCTTTTAAGTTGGCCTCATAAAAAGGCAAGAATATGACAACATCTTTTATTTTTTTAAAATCTCTACTTCTGTTCTGCTCTAATTTGCTAAAGCTCTACTTTTCGCTTCTGTTTGGGTGTGCACTTATAGGGCATACACAATGCTTTGAACAGCTTAATACCATTAGCTGCTACCATGCAATTCTTTGCTGTAGACACTATTATGATCAAGCTTTCAAATATGGGCAAGAATGCTACTTTTTTTGCATACTGATCTTCATGACAATTGTATCAGACGAAAAATAATCAACATAATTTTTATAAGAGGCAACCTGTCCTTGCCTTGTAAGAAAGGCTATTTATTAACAGATTATGTAGAAAAAGATTCAGAAAATAGAGATGTCTGAAGTTAAGTTTTGTTCCAAAGCAACCACCAGCTAACTGCTCAGGATCAATTACCAAAAGAAAATATGAAAATATAACACGTAGTTTAAAATTAACTATTTATTTAAAGAAGAAATAATACATCTTATTTTTGTCACTGTAACTGCTCAATGGTATGGAAGAACGGAGAGAGAATAACTTCCTGTAATGCTTTCAAATGATTATCTTCAGATGACTAGTCTAACTTACAGAAAAAAATTAAAGCAACAAGAAGCAAATGTTTGTCTAACGACCAAGTAAACTTATTGAAACAACCAAGAGCTAACACTCTGAGTAGCCTCAAAACACAGTCAACCGAAGTTCACTGTGCTCCAAGCACAGTGCAATTTGTTTCTGTTGACCTTCAACATGAAGATAATAAGCACACTTTGTCATACAACAAGGACTTGCAGCCTACTGTGAGAAGTGTTCTGCCCTCAATTATGCCTCAAATGCCTCAACAATTATCTTAAATATGTGGGTGTTAAACTAAACAGAGATATGAACAATGAATTCTGTCGAATGACTCCACACTACAAAACTAACAATTATCTCCTTAATGATACAAGGATACTATAACTCATAACATTCAGGAAAGCTTCTACTTAAATTGCTATCTATTTTAGGGATCTACCAACATTCTATAACTGAGCATATTTAAGAATTTTGATTAAACAAAAACTATCAACATTGTAATTATAATTAAGCATGAATTGATTTTATGTTTAATCTTTAGTTTCAAAATTAAATTATAATTGCCTTTTCCTGTTCTCAAGACTAGCAACTTCACAGTTAAAATATGCAGCTCAAAAAGAAAAACACAGGCATTTTATGCATCATATTTTAACCTGAAAATTAAATTCAATCATAGAAACTTTCTGAAGAAAGCCCAGTTTTCTAGGACACCATAAAAAAATAGAAGTTTTTAATTTTCTGCGGCCACTGAGAGAACTTGTGGCCTATAAGTGAACCCACTCACCTAGGGACACCCCAAGGAGGACTGTGACCCACAGTTCAACAAAAGATGTTTTGTTTTGGACAGAAAATCTACAAGACAGGCTGGCTACAAATTTAGGACTTGTTTCTGCAAATACCTAAAAAAAAAGCAGTTCTGTTTGGTTCACTAATACTCCCCAAGTGAATCAACAAATGACATGACTCACTGGAGCACTGGAAGCTTATACGCTATTTTTGAAAGTGAGACTTAATATAGCCATTTATAATCTATGTACAATAAAACACATTCCTTTTCTCTAATCTAGGTAATCTTCCAAATACCTTAGAACACTCCCTAACTGAAACCTTCTGAAACAGTAACAAAACTAGTATGCAATATTGAACAGCCCTGTTGTCGCAAAAACATCAAAGCAGTATTTTTGGTAATTTGGTAATTACCTTATCTAGATGCGCGTGTGTTGTCTTTACATGCTCAAGCTTTTGCTGCAAACTGAAAATAAGTAAAGTAATGTCACATGTAAACGTCACATTTGAGTAGGATGGGCAAAATGTCATTATTTCAAAATTTTTAAAATTCCAGTATTGCAGAGCAAAACTGAAATATCAAAGATAGACTATATATTCAGAATAAGCTTCAACAGTTAATTTTGTTTTAATCTCAAAATAAAATGTTTAATTATATTTGTTTGATATAATTAATTGTTTGTGTTGGAAAATTAGAGTTTTTAAAACATAAAGACAATTATAGTCCTGATATGCAAAATCGTCAGCAATAACAACATTCATTCTTCAATGCACGCAACACCCTTGATACTCCTTTGTGCAAAAAGGGCAAACTACATCATTAAAGCAAGCAAGAAAAAGAAACCACTAGAATTTATCTAATTAATGATGTTGTTTTTTTAAAAAACTTCACAATTACTTGAAAATCAAGAAGAAAAGAATGTACAAAGCTGTTGCTTGAGAGAATGAAATATGTAACATTAATTGAAATACTATATACCCAGCTTCCACTTCTCAGGTGTACAGCTCACTTCTACTATGTAGCCTGCCAGTAAACTTAAAACAGATACTCTCTACTCAATAAAGGAACTTGGGGACTTCTTTTGTAAACTAATATTAAGGGTCTTACTGCATCTTTTTGTGTGACAACACAAAATTGTACTGCACTCTTAGGTTTCACATCCACATCTGTCTTAATTAATCAAGATAGCACAAAATTTCTTGAAATAACATCTTCTGTACTGTTTCTGTTTTTTCTCTATTTTGTGAATAACACGCAGAGAAGACATACTGTAGCACAAGTTACTATGATGCTCTCTGCCATTTCAGAGAACATTGCCTATAAAAATCCCTCTTCCTAATTTGATGACTGTAAAATTTTCAGAAGCATTTTTGGCAGGGGGAAAAAGGCACTGTCTGCTACAGAAGTAACATTTCACATTCCTACTTCTCCTATTTCCTTTGCTTTGCTGTTTTAGTCTCTAACTGCCCTTCACCGAATCCAGAATTCATGATGTGTTTCCTGTGACTTCAGGATACATACAGACTACAAGGTTCTACCACACAGTCACACCAAACAGCTGTTCTATCTGTCTGCTAACAGAAATCCTTACTGCAGTATGCCATTAAAAGAACAAATTTATTAATGTACTGTGTTCAAGTGATGCTGGATGCAAAGAGTTTTTCTGCTCAGATGATGGCACTAAAACCATCACTTGTATTTTATGTAAGAACTTCTGTATCTAGGAACTAAAAATAGGATAAACAATTTTGCTGAGCTAAGTTCAAACATAAACAAAATAAACCAAACTTTTTAAAAGTAGTCTACAATCTTCTTGGCACTTTTAGAATTTGTCTTTAAATGCTGACATTTTAAAATGTTTCCCTTGTTTTAATGCCAAATATTGAGAAGCTCTAAAGTAACTGAGTGAGATAAGACAGAAGACTAGACTGAGGAAAGCAATAAAGAATTTGTCAGTTCCTTAAGAACTTTCACAGATCTGTGGAGTGCCGCAAACTAGTAAACTTAGTAAAACACCACCTAATATTACAAGTAAACAGATCTAACTGTGAACTGCTGTTATCAAGAACAATCCTTTTCTGGTTCACATATTTTTACTGCTTTATCTCTGTTGTGTGGCTCCAGTATGAGTTAATTCAATTAGCTGATTCATTATAAGAACTTGGAACATGGGTTTATGATATGGCTTACTAATAGTTATCTATTGCCTCTAAAGGATGTATCAGCCTCCCTCCTCCCTTAACTTTGTTTTGGATGCCTAGTTTGGTATTTCCCTGATGCTGCCATTGGTAGAAATCTTGAAACAAACACTCCAGTATTTCACTGATCAGACAAAAGCCAGCAAAAAAAAAGACCAAACCTATAATTTTGATTGTACTATATCACTTCAGAGGGAAATCTCACAAGCATGTTATCTAATAGAGGTTACTAATTTGCTTGTCCTGCAGTTTCTCCCATCTGTGAATGAGGAATTTGCTCCATTCCATTATCTGAAGTGAAAAGTGTGCATCCAGGAAGAAAAATGAAGCTGATATTACCCTCCTTTTCCATCCTTCCCTTTATGATTGCTCCAGCACTCTTCACTGTCTTTGCTGTGCTTCAGCACACACAATGAACAGAAAGACCTTTTCCCCTCCCTTCCCATTTTACTTCTGCACCCATCCAGGATGCTGAAGCATACATTTGGCATTAAAAATCTCCAGGAATGAGAAACACAGTGATCAAAATTTGTAGAGCCTTTTTTTGCTGTGGAACCTCAGTCCTTAATTCTTTTCTATGAAATCTAAGAAGGCCTACATTTCATCAAGATACAAAGGAGAAAATTTTTGAAATGCTTTAAAAGAAGCAGAGAAGTATATAAATCTATTCTGATATTAAACCAAAGCTTGCATTTTGGGGAAAAAAGCCAACCACACACACTCTGGCTCATTTAACTTTATAAGGCCAAAAAGGTTTTTGCATGCATTTGAAGAAGAAAATAATTCCTTTATTACCTTACATTATTACAAAATTCTGATGTTACCACTTACAAAGCACTAATTTTTGAAATGTGACTGGCCTGTCTAGACAGGACAGACTAAACTGGAATTTCTAACAGAAACTGAAAGCAGAAAATTTGCAGAAACCGATGCAAATTTGAGTCAGGATTTCAGTGTGTCTGTTTCATACACAGATATTTTTTTCTAATAGACAACAAAATTATCATCATACCTTACTCCAGATAAACTGTCAAAAGCATGTAGGTCCAAGACATTAGAGAGATCAACTCTAAAGAGAGGCGAAAAAAGAAAGCTTTGTATTTTTGATATATTTAAATGTCAGGTTTTAAAGGTGTTCACTGAAGTTTATGTTTCTTTTCTTGTCTATCAGACTAATGCCACTAATACTTAGGCTTATTTTTGGATATCAGTGGTTGGTACTGTCTTCTACAAGGAAATGCTGTGTTAATTTACACAACAACATGTAAGCACAGAAACACAATTTTTAAAAATACAGTAAAATACAAAGTATTTCCAAAAATATTATAAAATCCCTTATACTGGATGCCTGAATATTAATTTTTTCCCTAAATGGGAAAAGGAACCTTGAGCCTTTCAAGACAGACAAAAACACCTGGAACATATATAGCTTATACTGACACACTGTTAGCAAACAAAACTGAAACAACTTTATGAGGCAAGCACTACTACCAGGAATTTTAAACAGACAAATGAAAAATGTAATACAGAATACTGTATTATTACTGGCAGTACTGATCATCTGCTTATAAGAATGGCTACCTATAAATTTGCATGAGAAACTTTTCTTCACAAAGCATTACAGACTACAGATTTCACTGCGAATACACAATTCCTGTGCAAAATTCACGACCAGCTCAGTGTCAGTTGTTCTCAGCAGTGTTCCAAAAAAATCATAGTAACCCTGCCTTTTAAATGTGGGCTTTTGAGGAATAAACCCCCCATTAAAGAGGGTATGCCATCATATAACATGGCAAGAAATTAATTTTGTGCTTACTTCACATTTGGAATGTTTAATAATGGAAGAGACCCTGTGAGTCATTTACAGAAGAATATTTACAAGTAACAAGTTGTCATTGAGGACTGAATCTGAGGCCCACTTTATTTCATATCCAAAACACATTGTTAGCTGGCATCAGACACTATATAATATGCAAAGCAATCATATGTTGGATCTCCCCCTAATGGCCATTTAAAACACAACTCATGTAGTTTAGTAGCTTCTTCAAAATTGGTAATATCTGATCACCCAACAACAGCAAATATTTTTCTCTACAATTTCCAACTACGTTTGACAATAACTTTAAAAAGCCAAGTATACTTCATTAAGATTATTACTACTACCTTCTCTTTACATTTGCTTAAATCAAAAACCTGCATTTTATGAACATTGACCACAATAATCCAATAATTGATGTAAAAATGCACAAATCATTCCGAGCAGTCTGGAAGATCACTGCCCTCCTAATCCTCCTGGGAATACAATATCCATTTAAGTCCTTATTAAAGGAAAAATCTGAGTCAGAATTTCAATTAAAATACCAAAAACAGTGCAACGAATTTTCTTGTTCTTGTAACTTCCTTCCACTGCTTTCAAAGTCATTTTATATGAAAAACTTATTTGCAGCAGCAATGAGAATAGTATTTAAGGTGACACAATAGAAGAAAAACACTGTCCAACTGTTAGCTCAAAACCAAACTAGCCTCACGAGCTGCTCTTCAGCTGCAAGGTTGGTTAACACTGTATCTTTGTGGCCAAGAAGGCCAAGAGTGTCCTGAGGTGCATCAGGAAGAGCACTGCCAGCAGTTAATTAAAGGTGATAACTGCTGCTCCAGTCAGCTCTAGTGAGACTGCCAGGAGTGCCGTGCCCACTTCTGGGCTCCTCAGCACAGAGCATGTGGAGCATGTTTAAAGGACCAGAGCACTTTGTCTTTTATGAGGTCCCTTATGAGGAAAGGCTGAGGGAGCTGGGCCTGTTCAGACTCAACAAGATGTCCGAGATGGGACCTCCTCAGTTTATAGAAGTATCTGAAACGGGGGTGTCAGAGGATGGACCACGCTATCAGTGCTGCCAGGCAACAGAACAAGAAGGAACAGGCAGAAACTGACACACAGGAAGTTCCACCTGAACATGAGCATAAACTACTATACTGTGTGTGTGACCAAGCACTGGAACAGATTGCCCAGAGAGGCTGTGGCATCTCCCTCATGGGGGATATTCAAGAACCATCTGGACACAATACTGTGCCATGTGCTCTGGGATGACCCTGCCTGGCAAGAGGGTTGGTGCTCTCTTCCAACCTCACTCATTCTCCTGTTCTGTGATACGAACACTAACAAAGAAAACTATAAATTAAAAATACATTTTTATTTCCTAAAAAAAAAAATTCTAGATGCATATTCATAATAGAAATATTGGGTTAAATATTTCTAATTCATTAGTTTCCCTTTAATAAAGCCGATTTAATGTAATACTTTTAAACTGTCACAAAAGAAGCAGGATCTAGTACCTAGTAATAGTGGCCATTTAATACCTTGATCTTTGTGTCTCTAGGATTTTAACAAGTCCATTTATTGACCTAAAATAAAACAGAAAAATCATTAGTTAGATAAAAATATAACCATGATACATTGTTTGAATGCGTTAACTACAGAGAGCATCATGTGAAATAGCACCCCAACTCTGCTACCAGCTTGATAAATAACTATCAGATATGAGCTGAGATACCTGGTTTCCATTAGCAGCCAGGGAATTTCACAAGTTCTGACAACAAGATACCACCAGTGATAACAGCATTTTCCTGTCCAAAGCTATTCATGATATACTCTGTTCAGTCTAAGAATTTTTATTTTCATATTTCAAAAGCTAATACAATTGTATATTATTTAAAAATTTTAATGTTTAACTTGGCTTATCATGGTATTGAAAGAAAAGGGTAATGTCTTTGATCATTAATTTGATTCAGACCACTAGTTCTTCTGCTCCCATGACAATTGTTTGGATCTTACTCCCTGTATCTTTGCACTTGCTAGTGAACTCATATTTACCAGCAGATTTTTTTTCCAATTCTGCTAATTCTCAAAACCAGTAGCTGAGCAGCAATAGCTGCTCAGAAACGTAAAAAAAAATAAACACTTAAGAGAAAGGCCTGTCCTTAGTAAATAACATCAAATCTTACCTAAATTGACAAAAAGCTAAGATTGTGTAAGCACACAAAAGTACTGGAATACCTTTAGCAAGAGAAAGTATCTTTTCCCTTATACGCTTATCAATTTGTGATAATCTAACAATGACATAATTTCTATTCTAACAGCAGTAAAGAAGTAATTATGTTTAATTTTTGAGGTAGTACAGTGTTACAGTTATGCCAAAAGTTTCATACCTCACAGATGTTCTGACTTTTTTCAACTCTTCCTCTGAAACCAAATCTGTTTTATTGATGATTATAAGATCAGCTAATGCAACCTGCCTACGTATTAAGAAAAAAAAAAGAGAGAAAAAGACATCACTAACAAACAAATACTTTATCTGTGAGGCAGAACATCACCTTTCCCATGGCCCCAAAAGATACTATGAACACTGTTAGTACAGAGGGGCAAGCATTAATCAAACTAGAACATCATGGAGAATGATTAAAGAACTACTGACTTCTCCTCAAATGTGTTCTTCTGTGCCATAACAGACCAAATCAAGGCTTGCTAGATTCTTTTATTTTAGGGTTGGTTGGTTTGTTTATCAACTGTTTTTATGTCATCTAATCCAAAGTGCCTAGTGATTTAACAACTCTACCAATCCCAATTTGCCTTGCATGTGGTCCTTGTAATGTGATACTTGAAGTCTCTTTGCTTTAGGAAGACTTCAACAATTACTCTTCATTATTATGGCCCCACATTTATTAAAAAATATTCCTTTATCTCCAGTTCTGCTTCAAGCATGAGAGGTCCTAACACAAGACTTTTAATTCCCCCAACACAGGCACTTCTCATTCAATTAAATAAAATCCTATCACTATTAAAATAGAATATTCAATTCTTGGCAGAAAGATCAAATTAAGCACGAAGTTACTTTTTCAGCTATTACCTCATTACACCAATCTACCTCAGTTTAAGCAAAGCAGGAGAAAAAAGCCCCATAAAAGGACCCATTTCCAATGAACTTTTATACAGTGCAATTCCTAACTTGATATATAAAATTAACTTCTACATCCATACCGAGATGCTTCATTGATAAGACCTTCTGGTTTCTCCTCTGTCAAGTGCTAAAGAAAAATTAAAAGAATTGGATTAATCATATTCAAATTAAATTGAAATTCATTTGCAATTAAAGAAAGCCAGACCCACGTCAATTGAGGTCTGTTTATCAACAAGGTATTGAGGAAGATGGCATCTAGAATCTTTCTGTTAAATGATGGTGAAAAAGTTTTTATAAAAACAGGTGAAAAACATTTATACATTCACCATTACAGAAATTTATAATTACTTTAAAGCAAACTCTTCTAATTAGTTTTATTATTAGAAAAGAGATGGAAAACTTTATAATACTTATTTTAATTACTTTTCAGCTTCACAATGAAGTAAAAAAGTCACCATGACGTACAGTAACAATGAAAAAATATATCTGAAAGAAAATAAAGGGTCAGTAATTTTACTATGAGTGAGAACTTTTAAATGAGTGTGAACTCAACTAACTAACAAACCACAGGCTAGGCTTGCAATATAGCATTTTGGATATGTAACTTCACACTCTTTTTCTCTGGAAGACTATACAAAACAAACTGTACTTTGATAGTAAAAACTGGTAACTTTTTCCAGGTTTGTATGAATAAACCACTGCTCTTTGGCAAGTCTGTCCGAAATCAGAAGCTATGGGAGTTTTACTATCATCTCCACTTGTCTGCCCAAGCTAGTGTCTTCACAGAAAAATTAGTGAAAGGTAAAAAAATACCTGCATCTCAAGCAGCAGCATAACATTTAGCAACACAAAGCTTTACTCAAACAGACCAAACAGCTTTACTCAAACACAGACTACACTAAAGCAGCAAAGGTCTAGCTACAAGTTATCCTCTGCCCACTCTGCCATGGAGGCAGCAATCTCTAGGAGAAAAATATCACAGACATCTGGAGGAAGTAAAACTTCAAACTGATGCTGTTAATACCAGTAGGAACTTGCCACTTATGCTTACATCTCTGGGAAGGTTAGAGTCCTGTGCATTCCTTCATCAGCTCTACATATATCAGATATATTATTTTAAAAGCTCAGTTTCAAATTACAGTTATACCAAATTAAAAGTAGAATCAATTATCATGGGAAATACATAGATTTTTAATAATCCAGAGATTTTTTTTTCTTTATTGGAATTATCAGGCATCTAACAGTATTTTACTTGAAAAACAAAAATAGTTTATTGCATACTGTGAGTCTATCATGTCAAATCAAACAAAACTATATCCTGATTGTGCACAACCTAAGCAGGGCATAACAACAAGACAACTCTCAGGAACCTCTCCTCTGACCTTTCCTCTGTGTATTGATTCTATTCAATTAACGTTTAAATTTGTTGCCCTGGAAAGAACAAATGTCAGTAGTCCAGATGTCAGGTCCTGGAAGCTGAGGACTGCAACTTCAGGCTCTCCAACTGTTTGCCCTCGATTAAAGAAATTAGTATTTCAGATTGCTGTGTGACAAATCTGTTGAGTGATAACACATGGTATCAATTACCACTTTAGTTTCAATTTGGCTGACTGGTCAAGGTGATGTTTGTCAGCTTTTCTTGTGATGGGCTGGTTCTTTGAAGCATGACACACTTAAATTGCTGCCCATTATCTCAATGTTATTACCTGTGTGGCTTTCAAAGTTCTTTGAATAATAAGCAGCTGTTGAGGTCAGGCTTTGCAAATAGAGGAACTAAACAAGTTAGCAAGTCCTTTTATACAAAGCAAAAGTTGTTTACTTAGTGCACAATTGAGGAAGTCTGAAGTTCCTACTATTCTGAGTAGATGACAGTGTTTTACAGGTTTACTGATTAAATAACATATGTTTTCATTCAGCTGCCAAAAGTAATAATAGACAGAAAATTTGAATGTTTCAAAACATTTCTGTGTTCTGTTTTACTACCTGAAAGGCTAATATTTAAAAAACTAATTTCAAACAGTAATAATTTAGTGCTACTGTGTGCAACACAACTATATTTGATCTAGGACAATAATTCAGCACTGCAGAAAAAAGAAAAACAGAACAATATTTTTGCAAGCAATGAAACACATCTGAATTAGTATAAGGGAACCCAGATGAAAAGGAACTGACCTAAAACATGATATGATTTCTTGTGATAGTTGAGATGATTCAGAAGACAGTTCCTGTTTGGAAGGGCAAACCACCCCTTCTCCTGACTCTTCTACCAACATCTCCACAAAAGTTCTTGCAGAACACAATGAGCTTGCCAAACTTGCTGCTATGAGGTTAGATTTGTTCTGTTCCAGCCCAACACAAATTGATGAGAGGACCAGACTGCTACCCTTTTGGTAAATCAGCTATTAACTAAGCACAAATGAAAAGAGAAACTCAAGTAATCCAAACAAACAAAAAAAAAAAAAAACAAAAAAAAAAAAAAAAAAAAAAAAAAAAAA
>JAODKT010001744.1:25485352-25501753 GCA_027576195.1 Cossypha heuglini
GAGGCCCCCGCCCGCAGCCCGGCCCCGCGGAGCCCGGCCGCTCGCCGGGGCCTTCCCCACCTGCACGCAGTCCCTGCTGCACGCTGCTCCCGCTCCTCACCCAAGTACCCCGTGATGATCGTCACGGGGATCTTCCCCCCGGGGCTGGCATCCGCCTGCTCCGCGCCGTCGGCGCCTATCGGGACCAGGTCGGGGCAATCTTCGTCCTCCATAAGCGCTGCCGGACCCGGCCCAACCAGCGCCGCCAGCCGCGCTCCCCTGGCGTCATAAGGCACGCACCGCCACGGCGGCGTCACCGCGCTGACGTCACCGGGCTGTGTCACGCCCCGCCCGAGGGCACCTCCCCCGCCCGGATTCTGCGCAGGCGCAGCTCGGGGCGCCGGGGCGGAGCGGCACGGTCTCAGTAAAGGAAATTTTGGATCGTGGAGTGCTGGGGTGGGTGGGACGGAATTCACAGTGTGTGCCTGAGGCAGCCCTTTCGCTCAGGCAGGGACGTCGCAGACCAGATGGCACAGGAGTGTGCTAGGCGCTTCTGGAACATCCCCAGGGAGGGAAACTCCCCGCCCTCTCGGGGAAATCTGTTCCAGGGCTCAGTCACCTGCACAGCAGAAGCTCTTCCTCGTGTCCAGGTGGAACTCCGTGAGTTACTGCCTGTTACCTCTTGTTGTATTGCCTGGCAGTACTGAGAGGAGCCTGGCTCCACCCTCTTGACGCCCCCCTTCAGACAGTGGTGACGCTGATGAGATCCCCTCTTCTCGAGGGATCGTATTTTGAGTCTGAACAGGCCCAGCCCCCTCAGCTTTTCCTCATAAGAGAAAAGCTCTCCCTTAATCACCTCTCTTGCTCTCTGTTAGACCTGCTCCAGGAGCTCCATGTCTCTCCTGTCCTGAGGAGCCCAGAACTGGACACAGCACTCCGGGTGAGGCCTCACCCGAGCTGAGCACAGGGGCAGGATCACCTCCCTTCCCCTGCTGGCAATGCTCCTCCCAATGTCCCCCAGGATCCCATTGGATTTCTTGGCCACCAGGACACGCTGCTGGCTCATGGGCAGCTTGTTGTCCACCAGGAGCCCCAGGTCCTTCTCTGCAGAGCTGCTCCCCAGCAGATCGGCCCTATGTCTGGTTCAGACACACACACTGAAGGAGCCCCAGTGTAAATAACAAACACGGTGCAGAGTGCATGTGCTCTCATCTATCTGTAATCAAATAATCGGTGAGGTGAATGTTGGCTTTCTCTGCTCTCCATTAAGGACTGTGAGGGGGCACATACCACGTGTAAGACACAACTACGGTTAATCTGAACAGTGTTATGTGCTCCCCAGCTTTCTGTGGGCCATAGGTTTAGCAAATGGGTAACACATGTTCCATTTCTCCATGTCAGCAGGTGTAAATGCAACAGCATTGGGGAGGCACAGAGAAGAGACTGGCCTGATGCATGCTGGTATATGCACACACCTAAAACCCAGATGGGGTTTTCTACTCTCAGTTAAGGTTCAGTAACACTGTTTTGAGTTCTGTTATGGTAAAGTATGCTTGGCTTATCTTGTTTGTCCATCTATTGGCTTGTATGGTAATAAATATGCTTGGTATTGATTCTTGATTCTTCCTATACTTGACTAAGTTAAAATATTTAATACTGATAATATTTGATGATATTCCAGTCTAAATAGTTGGCTTCTCCTTTAGTCATTCTAATTTTAACAAGCATGTGAAATTCTGGTTTAAGAAATTATAAAATAATGTATTTAATCCATTGATTCAGCTTGTCCTTGGAGATACAACCATATTTATTCCAACAGAAATATCCACAGTATACAGACTGTTGATTTCTAGAGTTTTAGAACCAATGCATTATAAAATGCATATTTTTGCATTCTTATTTCAGTGACTCAGGTCGTTGTCTTGTATGATGCATCCTATTTTAGAGGAAAAATCTGATCAGCTTTTCAAAGCTGTATCTGCTAGAACCTTGCCTGGTGGTAGATGTTTTTGCTGTCCTGGGACTGCACAGCTTTATAAAATTTTGTTATTAAGGTATTGATTAAAAAAAAATACAAGATTGTGTGAAAGAGGCAGAAGAAAGGCATTGGGAATGAGCAGTTTTGCATTGCAGCACATGTTAAAAAAATGGGTGTAAGTTGCCTTTCAAAATGAGACTATTTGTAATACTGAAATTTCAGTTACATGTCAGTGAGACATCTGGTATTGGGAAAGAAAGGTGATTAAACCAGTGTCATGGTTCCTTAAGTGGTTCTGCTTTTTATCTGCTCACATTAAGACTGCTTATTATTTTTTTCTTTTAAACAAAATTACCTAAAACAAATACTATGGTTTCTGGGTTTTCTTTTGATTTCTTTAAAGTTTATGTTCAAACACTAGTAAGTGTTAGCTGTCCTTTCATTTCTGCTGAACCATGTAATGAAGTCTGCTTTGTAAAGATAGATGCAAAACCTGCATATTTTGGTGTGGTTGCAGCCCAATGAGCATAGCAAACTTAAATCTGGATGGCACAGTTGAAGTGTTTTATTCTAAAATATTTATAGACAAGACGTACAACATCAGAAAGGAGTAAGTTGTTGCTAGGTACCAGTAAGTAGTATTTAATTATTATTTTAGTTGGCTGCACTTGAAATAGCTTACTCCCTTCCCTAATAATGAAGATCTCAGTGCAAGCAAAGCCATTTTAATGATGGACCAAAGACTGATTTTAATGATGGACTAAAGTGTTTAAGGCTTTAGAGAAGAAATAGGGAAGAAGGCTGTAACAGGAAAATAAGGAAGAGCATTGCAACTTGCTAATTCCAAGGGGAGCAAGGGGAGCATGGTCTGAGCAAAACAGAAGGAGAAGAGAATCATTGGCATTTCAATATTATGTTGAATATGAGTCTTAAAGCACAAGTCAGAAGCCTGTGAGAAGGAAGTTCCTTTATGGTACTACTAGTCAGTACAGTACAATGTAGTTCAGCAGCTCAGAGAAAGGGATTGCAAATTCATACAATGATACCATTAACCTACAAAACAATAAGAAAATGAATATTAAGTTCAGTTTTGTGACCTCAAAATATAAGCTGGTAGGCAGATGCATAACTTCAGTCAGTGTGATTTGCATATTCCCCAGGGAACATTTACTTCTTTCTTGTCTGTTATCTGTGTAACTTTTCCTGTAATGGTATTTTTATTTTCTTATCTGTACTTGCATTGACAGTTTCTCCTGACAACACCACCTTATTTTTCTTTGAAGAATGTAGATTATTCACATGTCATTTAAGAGAAGGAAGATCTTACTTCAGCCAGTGCACCTGCTTTTTAACACTGCAACCTTTTATGTTCCCAATACACTGTTATAATGTGAAACTTAGTGAAACTAGGAACATTGGAAAAAAGGTATGGTTTATGGTCAGAGTTTAAATATCAGACCTCATCTAGCAAGTTGTCTCATTGTATGGAAGAAAATTATGTCAGTAAGGGAAAATTTTGTGAGTGTTGTCTCAGCTAGGTTTGTTGACTGTGAAGGTGAACAAAGAAGTGTTTCTGTTTGAGAAACTCGGATGTGAATCTGGCCAGTAGCATTTGTATTCTTCCAGAAGAATTTGCACAGACAAGTGGAAAAAGATGATATGCTTTCATATAGACCGTTTCTCTTCTTTTAGACTCAAGTGTTTTATTTTGCAGCCTTTTAAAAAAGAAAAGGCTGCAAAGTGATCTAAGTTCCCTTTCTTCTGTTTCACCAACACAAAACTGAAACTTAAACCTAGGAGTGACTTCATTTTTTTTTAAGGGAGTTCATTATTTCATTGCCAACCTATTCAAAACATTAATAGAAATAATGGAAAATTACACTCATTTTTCTGAGGTTTAGTTTACTAAATTTCATATAACGTTTTTTGTTTAAAGCACTTTTGGCTAAATTACTGAGATTTTACTGGATACGGTTGAGATCTGTGCCAGAAGAAGCACTGAATTTGATGGTATGTCACCTTCCTTTAAGGGAGGACTGTCTAGCTCCACTGGCTACATTACACTCTTCTGATGCAGTAGGAAGGTGGAATATGAGCAAATATTAACAGGCACTGTGTGTTCCTGGCAGGTATTGCAAACTGAGATCATCACAGTTTTCCTCTTGGTGTGAACTTCCAGATATTCTTACGGGGTAATCAAATCACATTTATTCATTAGCATGAAGTGGTATATAACATGAAGTTCTATACCACTGATGTTTCTTGCCAAGGATGCAAACTTTACATTATAAAAGATATTGGGAAAACTCCCATGGGTTTAACTCAATTGCTGGTTGATCAGCAAAGGTACATCCTCTACAGATACGCAGGCGACACTTCACTGGCAGTGATGAAGAAAAAGGATGTTTGAAAATGTGTATCTTAAAAGAAAAAAAAAATCTTGATAGGTGCTATGGAGTCATGCTGACATGCCAGTCATTTTTTCTTCCAGTGGTTCTTTAACCAGCCTGCAAACAATTTGTAGCAGTATCCATTCTGCCCAGGCACCCATACAGAACCGTGCTGATATTGCCACCACTCAGCTGTTCTTTGTGGCTGGGCCTGCGTCTCCTCAGCCTGCCCAGGTCAGCATCCAGCCGGCCATGGACCCAACCCATGTCAGGTGCAGGACCAAGACCCAGCTATGCTGAGACCATTTGAAGCCCAAGAAAAATTACAGGGAAGCATAGCTTGTGACTGATTCTAGGGCTGAGGCAGTGGAGCAATGATTAGGACTACCATTTGGGATGCATGTGTGTGTGACAGGAGGTGGGGATAAGGAATGGGGAATGCAAGCATGGTTTCCACTGTATTTAATACAATACTGAATAGCAGCTACTGACATCCAAGCAAGCTAGGTTTGGAAAAGGACGGCCTGCTCTGAATTGCACTGTTTCCTTTAATTTTGATTTTTTATGCCTTCACTGAAACCTGGTTTGATGTAATTTTTTTTAATCCTCTGACTGGAAAGATCTTGTTTAGTTCTTGTTATAGAGGAGTGTTTAGACTTCATTATCTCGTCCTGGTAGGTTGGTTTGTTTTAGGAATTCAAATAATAGTGTTTGTTTAGCAAAAAACTGGAGCACTCATACTGACAATATTGAATTGGAAAAGATAGCTTAAAAAAAATCACTTCATTAGCTTCTCATCTAGTAGTGCTTCAATGAGTTAAAACCATGTAAGCTTGCTTAATAAAAGTCCATGCTTTTTTCTTCTTTCTTTTTTTTTTCCCTTCAGAAAAGGCAATGTAACATTATAATAGATGAAAGGAGTGTTTGATGAGTTTTGCTACTCTTATGCCAAAGTAGGGTTCTGATAATTCACTTCATCCCAAAAGATGAGAACTTTAAATTATCTAAGTGTTTGTTCTGTATCTGCTGAATGAATATATGTACTGGTTTTGGCTGGGTTTTGGTAGAATAAATTTTCTTCATGATAGTTGGTATGGGGCTGTGTTTTGGATTTGTGCTGGAAGAAGTGGTGATAACAAAGGGACATTCTTGTTATTGCTGAGCTGCACTTGCATAGCATCAAGGCCTTTTCTGCCTCTTACCCCAAACCACCAGTGAGGAGGCTTGGGGGGCACATGGAGTTGTGAGGGGACACAGCCAGGACAGCTGACCCCAACTGACCATAGGAATATCCCAGACCACGTAACATCATGCTCTGCATAGAAAGCTGGGAGGGAGAATAAAGAAGGGGGGCCTTTCGGACTGATGACATTTGTCTTCCCAAGTCACATTACCCATGCTGGAGCCCTGCTTTCCTGGGGATGCCTGAACACCCACCTGCCCATGGGAAGCATTGTTTTGCTTTGCTTGTGTGCACAGCCTTTGTTTTCTCAACCCACAAGTCTTCTCACTTTTATCCTTCTGATTCTCTCTTCCTTATCCCACCAGTGTGAGTGTGAGTAGTTGGCAGCTGAGGTTAAACCATGACAGCACCTTCTCTCTAAATGAATATATATATACTAGCCAAAACTTTAAAGTTTTGGAAACTTTCATTTTGTGTGACTCCTCAGGCATTTTTTCCTGCTTGTGTTGAAACATTTTTGAGCAATCCTTTTGTCCGTGCTTGCCAAGAATATATGAAGCTGCAAAATAGCCAGTTGTATCATTAATAAATGGATGTATTTGTGCTTATTGGTATGTTATCTGCATTTCTGCTAGCTCTATTTCTACAGCAAGATTTAGCAATCAAGTAAGGTCCCTATTTCATGCCACATGAGCTATTAATATGAAGCCTGGACTATTGTAGCTTCAATGAGGTATTGTCTTGCCAGACACAGTGTCTATGGCATTCAAAAGTTTTTCTTGTCACCAATACATGTTGGACCACAGCTACATATCAGTGATTTGTAACTAAGTGATATTTAAGTTCAAGTTACGTATAGGTAAGTGGCTTTAGCTTTATCTTGGTGAGGTAAAGATAGGATGGGCGTGGTGGGCAAATTCCATGGAATGAAGTGTCCAATTTATTCTTCCCAAGGCAAGTATTTGTTAGGTAACAACATCCTAAAAATAGTAGATTTTAATATCTTCTCTCGTAAGTTTCTCTGAACTATTACAGGTCTTGTTCTGCTGTAGATCATTGGGGGGGGGGGTTCCAAAAACATAGCCATATTTGTTTCAATTTTTAATTTTTTTTTTACCTCTGTTTTCTTAAACCTCTTTGACATCTCTGTATTTCCCTAGGGACCCTTAGCCAGAGGTTAACCTAGAGGTTAACATTCATATTTGAGACCACACATACTTAACAGTACTCTAAAGAATGGTGAATCCTACAAAGAAAAAGGTAATTGTTAGTAGAACAATTTTAGGCCCTCACTATTTGACAATCTTCTGCTCCTTGCCTCATATCCCACTGTTTTCTTCTAGATTCCCTCTAGGTTAGGGAATAGAGAGATAAGCTATGGCTGCCTTTCAATGGGTGAATTCTAATGTTCAAATCCTAATACCAGCAAAAAACAGATTTAATAGAAACAAGACAATCTAAAACGGAATTGCCTCTACTACCTCAGAATTCATCTGCAGAAACCATGTTTAGCTTTTGTTTCCCCTTTCAAATGAAGGATGAGTTCTCCCCATTGCAGAAAACTGCATCAAGGCAGAAAGAAAAATACAGTTCAGGAAACATAATTTTGTAACACAGCCACAAGGTACTTAATAAAAGTGGCCTCTTTAAAAAGCTGAGCCTTAAGTGCCGGTGACTGGAACAGCAGCACCAAAGTTTGTACCAAGCTGAGCTAGTATCTGGTGTTGGTACTTGTGAGTTTTTCTTACAGAGTTTAGATGTAAGTGAAACACAGATCCTGGGTGCACAGGTGTACTGGCAAAATATTGTCCTAGGTGAAGAACTGCCATGTATTTACCTCTCACAGCTTGTTATCCCTGCTCTCCCGAGCAGCTCCATCCATGCGCTAGTAGGGCCGAAGGACGGTCCCCGGCTGTCTCTGGTGCCTGTCGGGCAGTGGGCGCAGTTCTGCCCTTGCTCCGAGCAGCCCTGCTCAGGCCTGCCCCGCCCGATCCTGCCCGGCCCGGCTCGGCTCCGCCTGGCAGGACAGCTGGATCCTCGGCTCCGGGGCCAGCCCGGCTACGGCGGCGTTCAGCGGCGCCCGCTGCTACCTCGCCCGCCCCCGCAGAGTAGCGCTTGACCCCCGGCGGGTGTGTATATGGGTGTGGGGTGTGGTGGGGCGGAGGTCTGACACTCGCACTGCAGTTTCCAAAAGAAAAAGGGTCGTGAGGGATGCTCATGGATCGCAGCTATGCACGTTCAGATGTACACAGTGCCTTCCCTTCCTCTCCGTGCCTAAGCGCTTGCCTCGCCCGCTGCTTCCTCCAGAATGCCCCGGGCGGCTGGCGGTTCTCCTCTGCAGAAGCAGAGGGGCAGTCCCTGCTGTCCCGCGGTGCCCGTGCCGCCCCGGCCGAGCTGGGGGAAGGCGCAGCACGCCCGGCGCGCCGCTGGGCGCTGCTGGCGGCGGGGCAGACGCGGCGGGGTGACCAGCCGGCTGTGCACCGGGCAGATCCCTCCCACTCCGGCCAATTTCGGTGAGGAAGGTGAAATGCGGAAGTTGCCACCCAGAACCATCAGTGGATCGTCGGGTTTTTAGCCCGGAGCACGCAATTAAGAAAAATAAATAAATGAACTAAAGCCGCCCTTCGTGCGTACAGCCAGTCCTCGTCGGCAGCCGACGGCCACGGCTGCTCGCCCGTATGGCGACGCTACCTGCCGCAGACAGGAGGGCGTTCGCCCTGAAAATCAACAGGTAAGCGGCTTCGCTCGAACCTGGCAGCTCTCCCTCGCCCGTCTCAGCCTGGCCAAGACCAGCGGGGCGGCGGGAGCCGGGCGGGACGGCTCCTCCCCTGGAGACCCCGGGGCGGAGAGCCGTGTGACAGCTCCCGATAGCCGTGCTGGCCAGCCTGCCCCCGGCACCGCTCCGCGCCCCGCGGCTCCGGCGGGACCTGCGCTCCTGCCTAAGCTCTGCTCTGGGGAAGGGTACTCAGACGCAGCCGGCTGTGGGTCCGTGTCCTCTGGCAGGGACGTGACGTCCAGTCTCACCCCAGGAGTTTCTTCCCCATCTGTTCTGTCCGAAGAAGTCCCGAGTTCTTTGGAAGGGCTGCGCGCTGGCGACGGGGCGGGGGATTGTGGTTCCCCTTCACAAGAAGTGGCAAAATTACCTGACCCCTCTAAATTACTACTCCTGGCAAATGAGGGGTTTATGTAGGGCATCAATACTGCAATGACATACATCCCTGGGAATTTTTTTTTCGTTCTTTCGTCTATGAAAAGTCCCCCAATGACTGAAAATGTATCTATCTCTCACATTCCCTCCCTAAACCACGTAAGAGTTCAGCTATTGGAGCACCGTACTCTTGAGACCAAACTTGCTGTCTGAGAGACTTTGGTGTCTTTTCCCAAGGAAGTGCTGACTGTCAGTTTGTCTGTGCTCTGTGGTGGCAGTAAGAAACCAAGATAATTATTTTCAGATTGTTCGGTTAAAGGAAAAAACAGGCCTCCTTTTCAAGAGTCTTGTCATCTGAGACAAAAACTGTGATTCCAGGGTGTTGATGTAAGTACCAGGTACCTGAGTTTGCTGACACATAAAAGAACAAATAGCATAATGGTAATATAAACTGAGGATAAGTCTCTGTGCCAGCGACAAAGTATGCAGAGAAACTCCACCTCCTCAGCAATTTGTTGGAAGACATGGGATTTGCAGTCAGGGAGGATAAAATTAGCTCCTCTGTGATGTGCCTTTCTCATGGCAGAATATGCATCAGTGTACCTTTCTGTATTCTTTGGGAATTTATTTTAAATTTATGGTGGAATATTCTCAAAAGTGAGACACCATATTTGGAAGCCATCAGATGAGCAGCTCGTGAAAGGATCATGGTACAATTCCTGATCATTTGGAGACTTGCTTGAACAGAAATCATAACTAACTGATGTTTACAGACCTTGAGTTATTTTCTTTCTTCCTATTTTTAGGGTCAGTTTTTTGGCAGGTTTCCCTAGCTTTGGTGATTGTCACTGTTCATCTCTACTACTAGAGCCTTACAAAGTAGTGGAGGTAACAATCAGTTCAGCTTCATTTCACAAAGGTTCACAAAAGTTTTGCTAGTAAGAACTGTTGCGAAATTAAATTACTGTTATATTTTTTTATAAAAAAATATTTTTTGAATCAATAGTGAAATACTATTTTTTATAGCAAGTTAAATGTTGAAATCTATTATAAAAATATTCTGAATATTATTTCAATTTAAGAGTGTGCCCTTTTATTTTATGAGCATGGATATTCTCTATTACACTTACACTTTACTCTGTTTTATCAGTATAGTAGATATTTTTAGAAGAATGTTTTGTTTCCCTTTCTTCAAGAGGAGCAGGACATTTTTACATACCTCCAATGCAGTTTGTACTGTTGACAAAAGAGTGGTCTTCACAAGAAGCATTTTTAATGTGGTAGTTTGGACTTTTTTAAAGTAATTTTGAAAATCAGAGGAATACTAGGTCAGTGTGTTAGGTTTCTTGTCTGTACACAAAAGGCTAGTTTACAGCTGTAAAATTTTGTTTCTTTCTCTTCAGAGTTCGTGACTTCTTCAAAATGCATCTTGTAGTGAAAGTTGAACTGACAAGGCAACATTTTCAGGACCTGGTACATTGCCTCTATAATTTGCATTCACTACAAATTTGCATGCAAAACTCTGCCCTTTTTTGTTCACTCTTTCTCTTGCCAGTGATTTATGCAAGCTATATATTGTTTTTATGAGGACCAGCAGAACTTTAGGCTCTATTCTGCCTAAACATTAGCCACCTCCCTGCTACAAACATAAGGTGTACCCTGGTGTGTTTGGTGAGCCATGACAGATATCTGACCAGCCTATGAACTATGTTCTGTAAAAAATTAGCAATAACATGATACAGAATGTCTTAGTGATGTCATTATGGTTTAAATCTAGTGTGAGTTCATGAGCACTGGACTTGCAGATGTTTCAGGAACAGCTATTACATGACAACACGTTTGCTTAGAACTGGGTCAAACTTTAAAAACAGACCTTCAAATGCCTTCAAACTCTAGTATGCAACCTGCCCACATAACCATGTCTTCCTATCACTTTTTTCTTCCTTCCACCCATCTGGTGTCTGCTGCCCCAACCTGTTGCTTCCTGCCTTTTTTAATCCTGCAAGGACTTGCACATATGTTTTTAATGCATGTATGTCAGTAGTTCTTTCTGCTTTAATAGGATAGGTTTTATGAATAATGATGTTAATTTCCTATGTAGAAGTGAAGGAACAGATTTTTAGTGTCCCTCAAGCCAGGCAGCTAGAAGTCAGCATGGGACACAAAAAGCCAGATCATCCTTGCTGAGTTTAGTTCAAGATAGTAATTAGAAGATACCTGGACTGTGCAATGTAAGTGTGTCTACTTTCCAATCACAGTATTTATACCCAGGAATCACGGAAGTTAAAAAAATAATTCTGTAAACAACTGAGGAGAAAACAACTCACCATTGCTAGAAATGTGAGCTCTAATATGTACCAGCTGAGCAGTGTAGATTTGAGAGACCAGAAAAACTGAATTTTAATCAGTTTGTCTTGGCAGTGTGTTGGGATAAATGCCACATTAACAGAAGAGATAATCTATATTTATTGTTTTTGTTTAGCTTGGGCAATTTACTGTCTTAGCTTTCACATAGGTCTTGCAGTAGTAATTGTTTGTTTTGACTTCAAGTGAAAAAAATTGTGTTTCAAGCACCTAGCTAGGGCCCTGGACACCAAGGCTCTACATTCAAAACATTTCAACACACAGATAACAAAACAGAAAGTTATCAAGAACAGCAGTACAGGTCCCTAACATATAACTGAACTTTCAAGAGTCATTTGACTCTTGCAATTAAAAACTCTCCCTATAGGCATACTCCTCAACTGTCTCTACAGACAATTGTTACGTATTACATAAGTAACACAAGTATTATGTAAGAAATTTTCAACATTCATTTCTGTAATTTCATTTCCTCATCCCTGAAATTGCCCAGTTGTGAAACAAACTTAGCTTTTCCTGTTCTGTTTTTAAGATGTGTACTTAAGGATGAGTACACATTCCAAACCCCCTGTTATTGGCAGAGATATCTTTCACCAAATCAGATTCTTCAGAGCTCCAACAAACCTGGCCTTAAACATTTCCAGTGATGGAACATCCACAGCTTTTCTGGGCAATCTGTTCCAAGGCGTCACCACCTTCACAGTAAAGAATTTCTTCTTAATATCTAGTCTAAACCTATCCTCTTTCACTTCAAAGTGAGAGGCTTCACTTTCTCTCTTGTCCTGTCACTACAGGCTCTTTTTAAAAGTCCCTCCCCACGGTTCATGCAGGTCCCCCTGTAGGTTCTGGAAGGCTTTTGGGTCTTCCCAGTGCCTTCTCTTCTCCAAGCTGAACAAATCCAACCCTCAGTACATCTTCACAAAAGAGGTGCTCCAACTCTCCTCTGGACTCCCTCCAGCAGGTCCATGTCATTCCTGTGCTGGGACCCCAGAACTGATGGAGCACTGCAGGAGGGGTCTCACCAGAGCAGAGCAGAGCAGAGCAGAGGGGCAGAATCCCCTCCCTGGCCCTGCTGCCCACACTGCTCTGGCTGCAGCCCAGCACACGTTTGGCTCTCTGGGCCCATTGCTGGGTCATGTCCAGCTTTTCATTCATCAGTACCTTCAGTTCCTGCTCTGGACACCTGTTCCTGGTTCATTCCTCTCTCAGTCTGTACAGGTCTTGATGGTTGCCCTGAACATATTCAGTTCCTTGCACTTGGCCTTGTTGAACTTCATCAGGTTCATATGAGCCCACTTCTCAAACCTGTCAGGCTTCTTTCCCTCTGGACAGATACCTTCCATCAACTGAATCAAGTGAAGTACTTGATGGTGCATTCATTCCCACCAGGTATGTCATTAATGAAGTTACTAAGTAGTATTGCTTAAGGGTAAGTATACTTACCCTTGAGGAGCAGCTCTCATTACTTATTTCCATTTTGGACATTGCACATTTACTACAGATCAAGCAAGAAAGCTATCAAGCTAATTCCTTCTCCAGCTAAGACTCCATTGGAGCTGTTTCTCCAATTTAATGATAAGAAAGTTGTGGGACACAGTACAGAAATTCAGGTTGCTCTTCCCATGTCCACTGATGCACTCACTCTACTGTAGAAGGCCACTAGATGAGACCAGCACAATCTGCCCTTGGTGAAGTCATGTTGGCTGTCTTTAATCACCTATCTGTATTCCATGTGCTTTATTATCGCTTTGAGGAGAATCTGTTGCATGATCTTATCAAGCACTGAGGTAAGGCTGACTAGCACTGTTCCTGGATACTGGTTTTGTTTGCAAACCATTTAATCTGGCTATAGGAAATAAATACTGGAGTATACAGGAATATCACAGTACTTTTTTCATTTTTCATTCAATTTTTTTCCAATTTTTCAGCTGACTACAACATGTGTTTCTTTCCAATTGTCCACAGCATTTATCTCCCATTTCTGGTTTATGGGGATAGATTATAAACTGACCAAAGTATCTGCTCAATTCTGTCACAGAATCACTCAGGAGCTGAGGTTGGAAAGGACCTCTGGAGGTTATCTTGTTCAAGAATTTGAAGGCCTCCAAGGAGGCAGACTCCACCCTCATGGGAAAAAGGTGTTTCCCATGGAATCCCCCAAGTTTCAGGGCAGGCCTATTGCCTCTAGTGCTGTCACTGAGAACCACTGAGAAAAGCCTGGCTCTGTGTTCTTTACTCTGTCCCTTTGTATATTTGTATAGATTGATAAGATGCCCCCTGAGCTTTCCCTTCTCCAGACTGAACAGTCCCAGCTGTCTCAGTCTTTCCCCACTGGCGAGACACTCTGGTCCCTTCACCACCTTAGTCCCTCTTGGCTGTCTCTCTCCAGTATATCCACGTCTCTCTTGTACTGCGGAGAACTTAGAGAGAAAACTTGGGCGTGTCTCACCAGCATCAAGCAGAGTGGCAAGGATCAATTCCTTCAGCCTGCTGGCAATACTCTACCCAGCACACCCTGGCATAACATCTGGCTTTTTGCAGCCAGGACATATTACTGGTTCATGTTCAACTTTGTGGAAATTATAATCTCCTAGAACCAATGCAGTCATGGTCCTCTAGGACCTCTGATGCTTTCCTGCAAAGCTGTTTTCCAGCTAAGTGCCTTCCAGAATGTATAGGTGCATGGAGATGATCCAGGTGCAGGGCTTTGCACTTGTTGAACTTCACAAGGTTTCCATCAGTCCATTTCTGCAGCCCACTGAGTTCTCTGTGAATGGCAGCATGACCCTCTGGTGCATCAAGAATGTCATACTGCACTCTCCTACCACTTCTGATTGATCAGTAAACTTGCTGAAGGTGCATTCTGCCATGTCATTCAGATCATTAATGAAGATGTTAATCAGGATTAGATCCAGTATTGACCCCTGAGTTTTACTGCTAGTTTATACCCTCCAGCTAAACTTCTTGCCACTCATGATCACCAACTGTTAAGGAAGTTTTCAGTCTAACTCATTGTGTGCTCATCCAGCTCATACTTCACCGGCTTTAGACGTTATTTCTTTAGACAGACGAAGAACCTCGTCTCTTTACTTCAAGCTGTTTTTTCCTAGCTTGTGGGATCATTGTCTTGCTGTCTTCTGGATTTGTATTCAGCATAAGGGACAGATTGTATGTGGCTCTAAAGGAGTTGAAGAGAGGGGAGAGAAGACAGGGTGCTCTGCAACTTCATACACTACTCATAGAGACCAGTCCCCACTGCAGCCTCTGCACATAGATACTTTACCTTCCACGTGCCCCACTGTTTGAAATCAAGGCAGTTTGACGGAGGAGAAAAAATTTAAAAGACTTGATAATACTCTATCAGTTACGCGTGCTCATACACAGCATGTGAACAACTAGTTATTAAAAAGCCTCAAATGGCTCTTCCCCTAGGTATATTGAACTGTGTGTCATATTCTGGGACATTTTACAGGTACTCCTCCAGTACAAGGGAGAGACATAAACTAGCAGAAGTGGATTGTAAATCAGTTACAGGAGTAAGCTGAAGAAGAAAGCAACATCATATGTCTAGATTGTGCCATAGGATAATAATTGATATTTTTGTTAAAAATTCCTGTAAACATCTCCTAATTTTTTAAAGGTAAGATTATTCAGGATGATACCTTTACTACATTTGGCATCATAGTGTCTGTCACAAAGACTAAAAGCCCTTTTCTCTGGCATACTCTGCAAAAATTGCAACATTTAATGAGTAAAATATATGTAACTTTCAGGAAGTAGTGAAGAATTAGGAAGAAAATGTCGTCATAACTACTTTTCAGACTCTACTGGTGTCTTTGGTTATTCACAGTGACTTACTTTTGGGTTTTATTTATTACCCTTTATGGAGTTGTCTGCCCGCCGTACAGTCAGTGTGATAGTAGTAGGAGGTTGATGACAAACACAGGCCCACCCAGCCATATCTCTGTGAAAAACTACAAGTGCAGGAAAGATAGGCTCCACAATACAAGTGTAGACTTTATCAGCTGATGGGCAGCTGTAGAGACCATGTCTTTATAGAACAGTTGGTCATGCAAGCGGAATACTATTGTTACAGTTGAGACAGATGTTACTGACAGCTAGGAAGCTCTCTCACTGCAGACTTCATATTCAAATAGGGTTTAAAATATAACCATATCTTTTCTATTACAGTTGTTTAATTGTATTATTATACAGCACTTACATATCTGTGCAATCATGGAACTCAGGTGTAATAATCCCTGCTACATGATTAGAGTAATGGGATTTTTGCTTTTTCCCTGGGAGATGACTGCTGAGCTTGAAAGAGACTTTAAGCTTTGAGCAGAAGAGCTCAGAAAAGCATTTTAACATAATTTTTAAAGATCTTCTGTCCCTCCAGACTTCAGACATATATGTGCATGGTGAAGCCTAGCCTGCAATGTATTATGATGTTCTTTTTTGTATATATAGTCAAGAAAATCTTAAGCTTTGCATTTACCAAAGGAAAATGTAGATACAAGTAAGAAACACTTTTATGTCCACCAATGAATATTTCCTATTCACTGTTCCAAACAGTTTTCATTTTCAAACATGAAGTGAAAACCAGCAATAAAGAAATATTTAATGTTCTATTTCATACCTTCTACCATTTTCAGGTTTTATGGTCATTAAAAATTACAGTTCATGAGCACGAGTCTATATAGTTGTCCTTTTTTTCTATTCTGACTTGACTATTTTTTAAAAAATTTATTTAAGAAACCCACACCAGACTTTCCCGTTGTCTGTAGCAGTAGGAAGAAGGGTAGTCTGTGAATAGGCTTATCTGGTAACACAATTACACTAAAATTTTGCCATCGTAAGTGCAGTTACAGAAAAATAGGCCCAGGCCTAACCAGCTCTTGGGCCAAGTTCATACTAAGAGTCCCTAATACTTTTCTTCATGAGTCTTGTAGAATTACACTTGCACATGATGAATCACAGTTTTCTGAGCCTTGGTAATAATGGGGATCTTTTACAAGGGAGTCAACACACCTGTACTCAATATTAGTATTTTTCCCTAATGTCGAGCAAACTGGGATAGATAAGAGCATATATTATTTCAGTTGTCACATGATCTGAGCCTTACAAAGATAATAGTATCAAGACCTCATGTTTAGAGCATTGAGTAAAATGTAGCATTTCTCCAAGCTTGAAATTTTCCAGATATATCAGCTTGTAATTTATGATATAACATGACTCACATAATCCACATGTTTGTAAGAGTGTGTAATAATGAAATTTGTACATGTAAAAGACACAAATACAGATACAAAAATATATTATTTTTAATAATAGTTTTTAATATATGCCAAATTTGGTGAAC
>JAODKT010001744.1:25502981-25529177 GCA_027576195.1 Cossypha heuglini
AAAAAGCTGTGCCCTAACTACAAAGTTTTGCAATGGAACATAGACCTGTGTGGTCTCCTGGAGGCTGTAGGGGCACATTTATTAAAAGGTGTATCTTCAAATACCTCAGTTAACAGCAAATAATAAGGTACCAGTGTGAGCTTTAGTACTTCATGCAGAGAGTGTTCTGAGCTAAACAGAGAAAATTGTCCTTAGATAAACTGAGGTTAATCCATTCAGAATGAAAGCTTTTTTATTGCTGCGTGCTGGTAGATATTAAGGCAATGGGGATAACAAAAGTATTCTGTTTACACATGTATTTGTCTTCTGTTAGCATCATTAATTAGCATCAAATGAGATATTAATTACAAATTTTCTATTGCATATATAAACAATCACAACCAGTCTAAGTCTGTAATAGGATAACAGATGACATTGATTTATACTTTCTGCTTTCCAGGAGGTACCACTAAACTGTCATGTAAAACCTCACACCTAAAACCACTTTCATTGCAAGAGCCAACCAGTCAGCAATGCATACACATTGTCTTCTCAAATGTTTTATTGTAGCTATTCCTATTATCCATACAGTGATTAAAAGCTGCATGAAAGCATTGTCCATCAGGACCAAATCATACGTCTTTAGTTTCTTTGCATGGCCAGGATTAGAAAACTATTTTTGTCAGTGCTTATGTCTCTTCCCGAGGGAGAAACAGAAAAACAGAAAGGCAGAGAAAAATCTCCATGAGTAAATATCATACATGACCTGGGAAAGAAATAAAAATTGAGCTCTTGCCCATTTTACTTTGTAACAAGCTGACAGCATAATGAAGTCAACAGTTTCCTCTTCTAGGTATTTTTCTTTGTTCCCACACCGTGCCTTGTGAGAAGATTGTTGTAAAATTCCAACCATCTTGAATAGGATCTTTATTGCTTTAGCTGATACAGAGTCTTAATGTGGTAGACCCCAAAGTGGGTGTGTGCCAGAGGGTGTACAGCCTTCCTGAGCCAACAAGGAAACAGCAGCAGTTCAGATCGACCACTGCTGCAAGCAGTGACTAACAAAGTGGAGCTCTGGTGCCTTAAGGACTAATTACAAACTTAGAAGAAAAACAGGCAGTTCCACTGGCAGTAAGAACAGGAGATCTAAGTGAGATTCCCATATTTGCTAGTTAAAGATCTGGATCATTGCCCAAAACTTTGTGTGTGCTTGCGTGTGGGAGTGAAAGACAGCGGTAGGTAATTGTTATATTTTTCTCTTCTAGAGCTTTTTAGTTGCTTGTTTTCAGTTGTAACCAGAGAAGTTTCATCTTAGGCTCAGAAAAGAACACAGGCTAGTTGCAAATTTACTTTGTCAGTGTCAGATGAAAGGTATTACTCTTCAGGTAACCAAGAATACCTGTGAGTAAAAGTTTTCACTGTTTTTTTTTTAAATTATTCTGTCATCCATGTACATTTAAGTGTGAATGTTTCTGTCTTTGGGGATAGTTCCTGTACTCTCTATTTATTTATTTTCTTATTTCCTTGCTGTCTAATTGTGTATGCAGCTCTTGCAGAAGCAGTCTGCTGGAAGGGACTGTAAGGTTGTTAAGGATTACCCTTTCTGCCTCTCCTCTAATAGTAAGTAACTTCAGAGAGCTTCATCCAGTAGGCATGTGAAGCATAATTTTAAAATTAGGTTTTTTTCTTGTGAAGTTTCTGATTTTCAGTTAATAGGTGATCTTTAAAGCTGTTCTCTTTCCCTTTTAATTTTAAATTGTTTTTCTCTACTTAAATTTTCATATTATGTACATACTAACAAAATACCCATTATACCTGCTTTTAAATTACATATTTCAAAGACATATGTCATTGAACAGAATTTACAGTGAAACTGCAGAACCTGCTTTATGTAAGCATTCATATAACTTTAATTATAGAACCAGCAATATTCAGCCATAGATCTGACATATGTTAGAGGAAGAAAATAAATGGCTGTTTTATCTTCCTTTCCTGATACCTCATCTGGGCCCAACTAATAATCCAAATCTCCAAGCTTACGATCCTTCAATAAGCTCTGTCCTGAGAAACATTCCAGAATTTAACCTACAAGATGAATTTAATTTTAAGAACCTGCAGGTGTAGTCTGTTACTTTGGTTACACTGTTAATATATTATGCAAACTGTATGCTTTGCATTGGAGAGTATTTGTGAAATACAGACTATGTCTCAGCTGTTCGCTAGCAATTGCTGGAGGTTTATATCTACCTGTGGGACAGACATTGGTGAAATTGGGATTGAGAAGCACCATTTTGGGGTTTGGGTTTTGTTTTGGTTGGTTGTTTCAATTTGGCTACCTTCCAGTTCTGTCTGGGTGTATCAGGAAGTCTGGTGAGTTCCAACTTTTTCAAGAATTACACCAGAGAAGTATGTCATCATCATTCAAGGGCCAGGACATCACAGAGTGAAAAAATGAGTTCAAATTTATGTTATTTTGCTCTGACACTGTGGTTCAGCCAAGGACCTAAAATCCAGAAAATCCTTAGTATGCTGTCATCTGCTATCTTTCTACAGGTTTACACTATCTTTCTACACGCCATGTGAGTGTTGACGAACTGTGAACTCAGCAGTGATCTTTGTGGAAAAGTCTTCACTAAATCTACACCTTTATTTTCAGCTAGTGAAAAGGAACAGCTATCAATATAAGGGATCAGTGGAGCTATTAACACTTCTGAGTCCCATTGGTCTTTGAGAGGGCTACAGTTGCCCAGATGCTGTTTTACAGATAGTTCAGGGACATCATGAAGGGGCTCTTTTCACTATGCAATCACAAGATGGCTGCTTAGAATCACAGAATGGTTTGGGCCAGAAAGTACCTTAAAGGTCGTCTAGATCCAACCACCCCCTTTGTGGGCAGGGATGCCTTTCAATAGGCCATGTTGCTCAAAGCCCCATCCAATGCATCCTTGAACACTTCCAAGGTCAGGGCATCCACAACTTCTTTGGGCAGCCTGTTCCAGTACCTCACCACCCTCTGTGTAAAGAATTTCTTCTGAACATCTAAGCTAAATATTTCCTCTATAAGGTTACAAATGTTGCCCCTTTGTCCAATCTCTACTTGCCTGTAAAAAAAGTTGCATTCCTGCTTTTTGACATGTTCCATTTAGGTGGTAAAAGCCTGTGATGAGGTCTCCCCAGAGACATCTCCAGGCTGAACAACTCCAGGACTTTCAGCCTTTATAGGAGAGATGCTGCAGTTCTCTGATCGTCTTTGTGACTCTCCTTTGGACTTTATACAACAGGTCTGTGTTTATCATGTGCTGAGGGCCACCCAGACCTGGACTCAGTACCCCAGGCAGGTCACAGCAGAGTAGAGTAGAGAGGCAAAATACCCCTCCCTCAGCCTACTGGCCACAGTTCTTTGGATGCAGCCCAGGATACAGTTGACTTTATATGCTGTGAGCACACACTGCTGGGTCATGTCCAGCTTTTCATCTAGGAGAACCCCCAGGCCCTTCTCCACAGGGCTGCTCTCAATGCTTCTCCCAGTCTGTGTCTGTACTCATATCTGGGAATGCCCTGACCCAGGGGCAGCTCTTCACACTAGGACTCGTGCGACCTCCTGAGATTCCCATGGACTCATTTCTCCAGCTTATCTGGGTCCCTCTGGATGGCATCCCTTCCTTTTGTTGTGTCAGCTGCACTTCTCAGCTTTGTGTCATCTACAAACCTGCTGAGGATGCATTTGATGTTGCTCTTGGTGTCATTGTTAAAGATACAGAAGAGCACCAGTCCCCAGACCTCTGTCTGCCCTGAGGAGCACCACTCCTCACCAGCCTCCACCAGGAGGGTCCACAAGAGCCTCCACAACTCTCTGGCTATGTCCATCCAGCAAATTTCTTATTCACTGAATAGTACATCTGTCATAGCCATGCCTCTCCAATTTGGAGATAAGCTGTCACATGGGATAATGTCATGGAAACCTAAGTACATGACATCAGTAAGTCTTTTGTTGTTGACCATTGCAGACACTCCATCATACAGGGTCACCAGGTTCAGGCACAATTTGTCCTTGTGAAGTTGTGCTGGCTGCCTTGAATCACCTCCTTGTCTTGCATGTGCCTTAACACTGCTTCCATGAGGATGTGCCCCATGATCTTCCCAGGCACAGAGGAGAGGCTCACCAGTCTATGGTTGCCTCTGTGTTCCTTCTTTCTCCCCTTTTTAAAAATAGGAGCCATGTTTACCTTTTTCCAGTCAACAGGATTTTACCTGTCCACAAGGACTTTTCAAATGTAATGCAGAATGGCTTGACCATAACACCAGCCAGCTTCCTCAGGACACTTTTAGTGTCCTGCTGCCATTGCAGTGGGAACTTTCTTCCTACTACTTTACTAGCGCTTTCTTGCTTCTATTTAAGCACATTACTTATTCTTCTTCCCTCTAGGGACATGAACTGTTCACCATTTTCTTTACATATTTCTATCTTTTACATAGTCAAGGACAACTGCTGTCTCCTGTCAGTCTCCCTTTTTGTGACACATCTGTTTTTTTCAGTCTTTTCTCCTGGGTCATCCTTGCCAAAATTCTTAGCCTTCTGACTGCTATCTTTTGAAGCCTTTTGAGACTGATTGCATCTTTCTCTGTGTTAAGTGTGTATATCAGCCCAAATATGTCTCATTGACTTCTCTTAACAAAAATAGCATCAGTTTCTCCTCGCCTGTGATTCTTTTATTGGTAACTGTACCGGTATACTCCCTCACTGTCTATTCTGTAACATGGCTATTTTTTTTTTACAGTTAATTTCACTTTTTGTATTTCTGCAGTTGTTTTTTTTTCTTCCTAAGTTTAGAGGTTTACATTCATTTTTATTGAATCTAGCTGTGCTGATTTCAGACTGTTTTTAAAATACTCACAATTTCTCCTGCGTTGATGCAAACCCCAGATTTTAGTCCTATATTACCTGTATCACCATCCATGTTGTACAATAAAGTATGGACTGGAATTAGATTAAGGAAAAATTAAATTGCTTCTCACAGTAAAATTTCCTTACAATCTTCTTTTGAACTAATGATGACTATGCCTTGAATGTGTTTTATTAACCAGCTGTGAGCTCTTTGGAACTGGTTGCGATGATTCCATTAAGCCATTCCCTCTACTTATAGGGATATCACAAGGGACAGTATCAAGAGCCTCACTGAGCTAGTTAAACTAGCACAGAAAAGCATGAGACTGGTTTTATTGACTGCCCTTAGATAAATCCATATTATCTGCTCATCATCTCCTAATAATTGCCAATAATATACCAAAAATTGCAGAACTTTTTGGACCAGAATTTACTGCAGTCCACATTTTCTAGT
Organism: Cossypha heuglini; assembly: GCA_027576195.1. Classification (NCBI taxonomy): domain Eukaryota; kingdom Metazoa; phylum Chordata; class Aves; order Passeriformes; family Muscicapidae; genus Cossypha; species Cossypha heuglini. Next base: position 25,508,300 of record JAODKT010001744.1, read on the forward strand.
TGCCCACCATACACTTCATCATCAGACTATTAATAAACAGGCATCTCTAAGGTGATGTACATTATAATGTAAAGTGCAATTTCATGGTCCCCTTACTTGAAACAATGGAAACCACAGAACTTTTTCTCAGATTTTTCAATAGCTGCTTTGCATTTATCCTTAACCACTTAGCTTCTTTCCTTGTATTTTATCACATAGACCATTGTTGCAGTCAAGTATGGCTGTAAAGCTCTCCTCAGAATCAGACAGGCCTGTTGTACAGACAAGGAGGGTTAGAAGTATAGCCAGGCATAGATGGACTGCAGCCTCCATGAAAGCTAAGACATGACATGCCCTGAATGACCGTGAACTACCATTTTCCTGAGGGTACATCAATTGTGCCCAAGGCAGCTCTTTGATCAGAAAACAGGCATGTCACAGACAACATTCATTCTGGCATTACCAAAGAGCCATCTAGCAGGACTTCTGTTTCCACCTTAGTTCTCAAGTTTTCAAAGGTTTCCATTCAGATCTCTGACTGTTACACCCACCTTTCCACCATGTTGATGTGATTAACTTGTGCTTTTGGTTCTTCTAGCAGTTAGGACTTTCCTTTGTCTATTCCTAGCAAATCTAGGCAATAATTTCTGAGTTGGTTCAAACAACTGTTGCTGTCTTCTGTTTTTCTTACTGTACTTTCTTCCTTTAGTTATTGCAAAACTATGAAGTCAGTCAAACAAACTATTCTTATCTGAAAGTCACCATCACAGATTACAGGGTTTGTCATCCATTTGACTGATTTAGTTTGCAAGTTCTTTCTATTGGTGGGACACTGGAACTGATGTCAGTGCTCTTGAGAACAATATTTGCTCTCAATTAGCTACATTTGTCCAGGCTTTTACCAGAAAGCAAATTTGGCCCTTCATACATATGTGTGCTTCTTCTGTACTTCTTTTTCCTTCTTTCCTTGTACTGAAAATTCATATAATTTCCTCTTTGAAGCATCTGGTAACCCCATATTGGATGTAATTTAAAGATGTCTTATGTCATTGTTTACAAGCAGCAAGTTTTGCAATAGACTGCAACACGGTTTTTACATCTGCTGCTACCTCTACTATTTCCATCACTAACAGGTATTTCTGCACAGAGTAGAAACTCTGTTTGACTCAGTTTGCTGTAAAATAATAATTTTGAATAATTTGAGTTTTATACATGCATTCATTATCAGATATTATTTGTAGTGGGAGACTGACTAACAATAACCCTGATAAACAAGCAGCTTTTCTTTCCAAAATAGGTCAGAGATAATCTACAGAATGCACAAACTTCATCACTTTCCCTACATGGCTTCTTGCTTATGCAATCATTGAATAATCTTTAAAAGATCTTGGTTTTGATTTTTTGGAATACTACTGATGAGTAGGACATCCTCTTCCAAATGGCTTTCTTTACTTTCTCTATAATTCTAGCTTTGTGTCTGGGATTGCTGCTGCCTGCAGATTGGAGCAACATCACACTCACACCTGGCATGGCTTTTTGCCCTAAAAGCAACTACTCCCATTTATGCAACTTCTATTTTCTAAATCAAGCCTAATACCTCTAATAGTTTCAATACCTTCTGTCAGGTTCCTGTTGCTTCACATGAAAAGAAATGTGTTAAGTGAAATTCAGGGTTTTGTCATGCTCAAAAAAGCAGTAGTAAGTGTTGCAGAGTAGGTATAGTAGTAATAGGAATCAAGAGGCCACAAAGGAGAAAAGGTGCAGGCAAAACTGTCCTGTGGCATCTGGTAATTCTAAGATGCCTGTTAATGCTTGCTGGAGTTGAAAGAGTCTCATATGGAAGAGAGTGTCATCTTACCTCTGTATTTTCCTTTTTCCTATTTGCTCTGGTGGGCTGCAGGCTATTATTTTTACTTGGAATCTGGTTAACTGCATCTTGTTTCAAAAGTTTTGTCCTGAACCCCTGTTTTGAAATATAATGTGGGTGTTTTCTTACCATTTCATGGCTGATTATTCTTAAACTGATTATTCTAAATCATATTAAACATTAATTGATTCGTTTCCATGAAAAATGACCACGCTACTCTGCTGTATTTTCAGACTGCATACATTATTATCACCCTGGGATTTCTGAAGAATTCAGTTCTCGTCTCTCTCTGCTTCCACAGAAATCAATTAATTAGCACTTAAGTTTTTTCCTCAAATGTTTAGCCAGATAGGCAGATTTTTAAATTCCTTCTTTGGTTTGCCTTTTTACAGCAAACTGCCTTAGTAGTCTAAGTCTAGGCTTACACTGTTCAGTGAGTGGTCTTGTCTTGTTTTCATCCTATGTTCAATTAAAAAAATATTTACTTATGGGATGTTCATTTTTTTTAGCTGCTTTATTATTGTATTTTTGCTTTGCAGAAATGAATCTGCAAGTACTGCTATGAAGGTCGCAGTCACACTTTACTTAAGGCCGAGGTTATTCTTTCTTGCATAGCATTTCCCAGTTGTGAAGGCTGCAATATAATGATAAAAATCTGTTGGAAGAGTGGCAGAATCTTGGACTGTAAATGTTTTATGAGATTTGCACCAGCTACAAACTAAGAGGAGTCTAGACCATTATCAAAATACATTTCTAAACGCTGGGGCAGGGGACTAAATTCGCTAAATGCTGGCATTTGGAATTTGTACAGGGATAATTGTAATTATAAGGATTTTTCTCTGCTTAATTAAAGGCACTCCTCTGCAGAAATAAGAAAGCAATTTACTCTCCAACCAGGCTTTGCGCAGTTCTGTCAACGAAGCTTAAGTACCCCTGGCTTTTCTACATGTAATCTGGTAAGTTCTGGGTTTATCTTCTTTACACAGGTGTGGCATGTACATTGCTTAATGGTTTTAGGGTAAATTAAATGATCTTGTAAGTTGTCTTGCTTTCCACTGGCTTCTACCTGCAACTGTTAAAAATACTCTCTGGGGAGCTGAGGAAATGATGCTGTGGAGAAACATGAGAATATTACTTGGAGCCTGGAATAGACAGTGCCTCTGCATATTACTATGAATCAAAGTTAGTAAGTGTTGGAGTATATTACATTCTTTCCCTGATGGAAACATTCAGCTTCTTCAAGTAAATGCTTTGTGTGGTAGTCCTTCTTCCTCCAGTTTTATATACTGAGCATGCTTCCATGTGGTCTGAAATATCCTGGGGTCAGTTGGAGTCTCTTGTCGTGGCAGTGTCCTCTCCCAACTTCTTGTGCATCCCCAGTCTCCTTGCTGGTGGGGTGGTATGAGGAGCAGAAAAACCTTGTCTCCTTGTAAGCACTGCTCAGCAATAATGAAAACAAATGCTATTATCAACACTGTTTCCAGCACAAATCCAAAACATGGACCCATAATACTTACTATAAAGAAAAATCAACTGTATCCATGCCAAAACCAGCACAGGTCATTGAATAAAGAGGAAAAAAAAGAAAGGTAAACACTTGACAAGCTTGACTTAATACAGTTTCCAGAGCTAGCAGCAGGGGCAACATGCTGACTGTTTTTCAGTGCTGTAGCATGCGCATGTTAAGTGAGAAATGTTGAAGTATGTCTTGATTGGCATAGATATAATTGAGTCAACTGTTATGTGTCCCGAATCATCTTCAGCCTTCCGTGTGTTATCACCCTCTAAGGATGTCAGATCATATGACAGTGCCCTTATGACAAAGTGAAAAAATGCCAGATCTTTTAATTGCCTTTCAGGAGGATGAAAATTCTGCAAATACAATATGCCATAAATAAAATTGACTATGATTTTGGCACTGTCCCTGTCCCTACCCTATTTTTTGATTCTTTTTGTGAGGCCTGATAAGAAGAAGCAGGAAGAGTCTTTGTGCACCAGTGATTGTGAAAATCTAGATGCAAGTGGTTGCTTCCTGTGTCAGGGCCTCCCGCCACTACTCACTTCCTTAATCTGAAGCGCTGTGATCTTTAACTTGTTCCTTGTGGTTACTCAGCCTGACGAGGCCAGGTCCCTTCTTCTGCACGCAGACAACCGCTAGTTCTACCAAAAAAACTCGGTAGCGTTTCATTTACCAGGTATTACGCCGTAGCCGCCATTTTGTGTGTGCTGTCACAATCTACATGCCTCTAATTCATCATCCTTAAAAAGGTATGTTTGCAGTAATGATTCGTGGCATTTTCTGTAGAAAATTGTTTTGCACACTTTTATGGTATGCGAAAAGGAGTGCTGGCTTCTTATTTAAGCCATTTTCTGTTTTTCCTTTAAAACGTTGCACTAGTTGTTAGGGAGATCATTTCCCTCCACCTGCATTTACTTTTTACACTATCTTTTTTATATTTCTGTCTAATTTACAATAGTTGAAGGTGCATATTTCTGGTGATTAAAGGATACTGTTAACACTTGAACTAGAAAAAGAGGACACAATGAAATGCAATGGGTTTGACCTGTCAGAATGGAAAAGTGTGACTTCTGAAAGAAAGTGCAATGGTTTATCAAAAATTAGATTGTATTAAGCAAAACTACTTTGCATGTAAAACATTGCATCTTCAGCAACTGAAAAGATGTAGCATGCCTTTGTATACTTTAGGCTGTATTTTACTTTAATCTTCTGTGAATTGCTTTTTTAGTAGATCTAAATATATATCTGTTTCTATTTATTATATGTAATTTATTTATTATATACTCTTATATATATTTATATCTAAAAATTTCTACATAGACCTATTTACATATTTAGATACTAACATGCTATGCTTTACCCACTGACATTACAGTAAGCAAGCTTCAACGATATTAGGCTGATAATTAATTTTTAAAAATTTTTCAAAATAGCAAATAAGGTTTACTATTTACTCATAGCTGTTGATCCAGCATGTTCAGCACTACACTGTGTGCAGTCCAGAGGTAGTGCTTATACTAAAAACAGAGTAGCAGAATATTTTTCTTTGGCTGACTGCCTCATAATTTGATGGACTTGCTGGTAATGTGAAGTTTTCCCTTTGGCTAAAAAGAGCAAAGAAAGGGAAAGATTTTTCCCAGAGACATTTTTGAAAATTCAGTGGATGCCTTAAATGTACAGGAAGAGGAGCGCAGAGACTGTGTTTATGCAGAATCCAGTATAGTTCCCTACAAAAAGGGAACCTGGGGTAGGGGGTGGTACTTGCTTGGGTTCAAAGGTCTCTACTAAAATATTTGCAGGAATATTTACCACATCTGGGTTTTTTTCAGAAGTTTTAATTGGTTTGCTTCTTAGAGCTGTTTTCAGCACATTTCTTCCAAATATGTGTCACTTTCTGCAAGATATTTCTGGATTTTTGTTATTTGAAAAACTTCCTCAGCTGTATTTCCAGAATACTAAAAAGGTTCCAAAGCTTGTATTTACTATTAATTGTTTTTAACACATTTTCTTATCTACCGTGGCTGATGTGGCATATTAAGTGTTAGCCATTTTATTTCAGAGTTACTGGAGCTTTGCCATTGTTAAGTCTCTATGTATGTTTCATAAATCGAGAAATTTCTCATTGTTCCGTTGAGCTAAAATTCCTGATGTTGTAGATGTAACAATGGTATGCACTGGTGTCACTTCATACTCTGGCAAAATTCCTGTCATCTTCCATGAAAACCTTGCATGAGCAGGCCTCAGTATTCATGACGGAAGACTTGCTGATTTTGACTCACAAATTTTTTTTGCGCAGAACAGTGGAGTAGAAGGAGGATAGCTTAAGAGCACATTGGATGAGACAACAGACAAAATAACACTGAAGTTAAAGGCATGTTGATACCAGCGAACCCCCCTTCTTTTCCCCAACAGCACCACAGATGTGTTTTTTGATGGCAGCTTCAGAAGACAGCCTTGGGAAAGATATCTGGGCTAATCAGTGCAATGCAATCCTCTCTATTTACAGACAGGAGGATTTATTAGCTGTTTTTTGCTAGAATTCTTCTTCACAGTAAATAAGTTATTTCAATGCTATTATTCTAATGCTACAACTGATTTTCTTCACTCTTACAGTAATGAGGTGTCATCGGCCTTTCTGGAACACACAGAAAATAAACTATAGATTTTCTAAAGCTGTATAGTTTTTAGACCTCCTTTTTACTTGTCAAGAAAATCAATGATAAGAGATTCCAGTCTTTGTACTCAACGGGATAAATATTGTATTTCCTAAAGAAATACAAGGTATTTTTATTTGCTACATAGCAAGTCAAATAATTTTCAGTTTTCCCTATACATAGAATAACATACACTTTTAATACATTAAGTCACATTTATTTGTATGTGGAACATCTCTAGGTATCAAATCCAACTAGAGTTTCTGCCTGTTTTTGACACGGAACAGATAAAAAGAAGTCAGTTTAATGGCATGCATGATTCGTAGAGCTTGTACTTGTTTAACTTTGTTCTGAGTGTACCTTCTGTTTAATTAATGTAATGAGATAAAACTGCTGTTCTATCAAGGTGCAATGTCGTACTTTGTTGAAATGGGGAATATCTAAGGTTTGCAGTAATAACTTTAGTAGTTCCATGTAATCTTTTGCAAAAACACTGTACAAACCCTTAAAAACGCAATAAATTAAAAACTCCATAATACAAAAGCCAGCAGCATCCAGAAAAACAGTATTTTTTTCTGGTTTTGAGTATATAATATCCTCAACTTTGTTTGCAGTCAAAAGCACAGAGCATTCCTAATAGTGTCTTTCAGGCACAGCACCTCAAGTGAGTGCATCTTCATGGTGGCAGCAACCACAGTGCTTCCATTTGGTCCTCAGCTCTGTAACTTGGAGTAGCTTCCAAGACTTGGCCTTGTTATTCCTGCTGTGTTTTGTCTGCTGTTTTGTGCCCATTGATGTTGTCTGTCGCTGCCATTTTGGCACCTCCCTTATATCTTATATCTTTCTAGGTTAGAAATTTAGATGTTTGTTTCTGATGTGTAATAAATAATGGGACAATTACAATAGTTAAATAAATAAGCCTAAATTACACTATCAAGAAGAACGTTCTGTTGCTAAAATAAATGCTTCTTTATTTCTCATTAGCCTTCCTTTTATGATGCAGTAGACCCAGTAGATTTTGAAGCCTTCCTGATGACGCAGCTGAACAACTTGGACTTAGATCTAGCACAAGAACTTGGGGATTTTCCTGAAGATGATCTGGATGTTGTCTTTACACCCAAAGAGTGCAGGACTTTGCAACCCTCTATGCCAGAAGATGGGTAAGGAGAATTTCTGTCCCTCCAAAATGCTGCAAAAATAAAATTAATTTTGAATAGTTAAAAATAGTTTTGAAGATGTTCATCCAACATCACTCTGCCACCCATCCAGCCATTACACAGTTCCTGAACTTCAAATGTTTGAACTTTGCCGCTGTGCTTGTTAGCACACTGAAAATTGTGCAAGTGTTTACACAACTTTCTAAGCTTGGTAGTGGCGAAAGTGAGTTAGACATCAACCAGGAAGAAGGGTAAAGAAGGACATGGATGGTATGAAAAATAATTTTTGCAGCCGTGATGCCAAAGATGAAAGTTGATTCTGATCATGTAACAAGCACAATACTGAGGTTTGGGGCATTTTGGTTTTTTTGCCAGCTGTATGTTACATGGCATTGATCAGATCACTAAGAATCTCTTTCTCAGTACCTGTCTTGCTTAAATGGGAGGAAACAATTCATCCTTCACAAGGTTTGGGAAGGGGGGTGAGTGTTAATTTCTAGTGTAGAAGTCACATGTGGTTTTAGGCTGATATTGATGAAATAATGACCCTGTTTTCAACACCTTAAATTAAATAGGTAGCATGTGGTGACACTCATGCTTAATGGTCCTGCAAATATTTAAGGTGGTTTGAAAAACAAGCATGCTATGAGAAAAAGAATTTTTCAGAATGAGAAAATCCATCTGAGAGTTTTCCAATGTGGTATTAGAGAGTCTATGGATTGTATACAAAATAATCTTCAGGGACTGTTTCACTGTAAATAGTACCTTTAAGTAGAACTCCAAAGGCCTGTTGAGTTTTGCAAGCAGTAACAGTGAGATAAATGTGAAGTCAGCACCATTTAGTCCCAAACTGCAACGTCCTCAGACATGGCTAACTATACAATGTGTTTGGGATGGGGGGCTGGCTCCTTCCAGAGTATCCAGCCAGCTGTTCAAACTAGAGCCCTATATAACAGCAGTATTTGTTCACTGCTTTCTGCCTGACATGACAAATGAAATGAGGCTAAGCAGGAAACACAGTTTGCGTGATTTTTGCCAGGTGTAGATTAGCTGAGAACCCTCCCTCTAAGCAAGATTTCAGTCTGAAGTTTCTTCTTGGCCCAGTGCTTCTCTCAAAAAGTTCGGGAGAACAAAGACAGTAGAGATGAAATGCCATACTAGGTTACCTGAGAACTCTTTGAATCACACAGCTTCTAAGGCATTTTCTAATATTTGCATAAAAGGTGATTTTCACTTGAAGTTACTCATAGAAGAAGTCCCAACAAATTATTCTTATTTTTCTATGGATTTAGAGAGAATGGATGTGGGAGGGAATGGATTTTTTTCTTTTTTTTTTACTTGCAGTAATCTTTTGTTTAAATTATGGACAAAAATATTGAAATAATTATTCAGCTTTTGAAACTCCATCTAAAATAAGGCCATTTCTTACCTATTTCCAAGGTTACTTCCGACCATGCCTGATGTTTAAAACAGCAGTTACCTATTTGTTTTTCCAGTAGGAGACCATTCAGGCTTATGGTGTACAATCAGTTTTAAGCCTAATTTGCACCACAGAGTTACTAAGTGTTTTATAAGGAGTCTGTGACAAAGCTTAAATATCAATACCAACAAATATGCTTTCAGCAGATTTTCCTTTAGACAGCAGCTTGCCACTTAGCCATTCACATTGCTATTGCTGATGTTAGTGTTTTTACAGAAAATCCTGGTCAAGGGTGCCAGGATGTGTTAGGGAAGATGAGAACACAGGAGGGGCATGCAACAAGGATTGGCCTGCAGGCAATAGAGTCTTTGATGTCTCTGTGCACCGAGAGCAGGAAACAGGTACCACCGACCAAACTGGGTTAATGTGCTGCCTGCCAGCAAACACACCTCCCACCTGCACCAAGGCAGGAACCACCAGAGGCAGGGGCACTCACGGCCTGCCGTCAGCCAAGGCTCTGTCCCGCTGCATCAGCTGTTAGCCGGCCTCGGTGACCAGTAGCAAATCTCTTAAGAGTTCTGTGTGGAGAGTGCTAAAAATCATCATACCTTTCACCTGTTCCTGTATTGAATGTGTATCCTACCTAGTCTTTTACTCACTCAGATTGGAGAATGCTACAAATTATTTTGGAACAGGTAATTAAAAATCTTAAGAATAGGGATAGGGGAATTATGCCACAGCATCATGATGTGAAGTTCACGGACACTGACTTTGGCTGAAAGATTTGCAGTTCCAAAGAGTATGCAGTCTATCAAGGAGCACTGACAACCCCCTTCATGAATGGAGACTTATTTGAAAAACAGAAAATTAAATTAAAACCTATTCTTAGAACTTAAAGTTTTGTTATGCTGTCTGATTAAAAGCTTAGTGTCCCTTTTTTAGATTTTTCTTTGTTTCTGTGAGAAAGAGAAAATTGCACCTACCTAAAAACTATGTATTTGCAAGAGTTCAGGAGCCGAGGTCTCTAAAAATATTTTTATATCTTGAGACTTGCTATCAGGTTTTGAAAATCACAAGGTTGGTTACGGAGTATAATTTATTTAATTTCACTATATATTATAACAATGTCACTCTTATATTTATGGATAGATGGTGTGGCAAGTGATTACTTATGTTAAGTGTATGTTTGTATATTTATCAGCACAGTACCAAAAACCTGCATAATGGAATTCATGCAGTACAGGGGATTTTTTTACAACTCAAACAATAGTTCAGCAATAAAATAAATATGCAGGAGAGGACTAACAGAGAGGCCTTTATCTGACTAGCATGTTTAGATAAATTTGTTTGTCCTGAAAGTATGACTTAGGAGCTGAAATATGTTGCTTTCTCCACAGGGTTGAACTGGACTCACATGTCAAAGACTGTGTCCAGACTTATATCCGTGAGTGGCTGATTGTGAATCGAAAGTAAGTGGCATAAAACTAAATAAAATCAAAAATACATTGTATTTTACTTATCAGAGAGGAGATGTTTGCTGTCATAAGTAATCCTAAATTATAATGATTTTAGTCAGCGATTGAAGACAAGAACTGACTTTTCGGTAGTATAAATAACTGTATTGTATTGTGTGAGATGGTGTGTATTGCCAAATACTTGTTGCAACTGCTTCTTAATTATCAGGCACTCTGGGAATGGATGGGAAGTTGATGGGAAGAAATTCACATCAACGCTCTGTAATGATGATTTATCCTAATCAGGAAAACCAGTGCTGTTTGATCACACTAAAAGGAAAGATAACAGGGATAAAAACTGTATTTGCATGCTTTTCTCTTATTCATGCCCTGAAAATTCAACATGATTTGATTTTCAAATGTGTCTGAAAACTGAAGGATTATGGGCTTTCCCAGCAGTGATTGAGTGTATTCACTGTGAATTACTGGGATTATCTGTGTTATACCCAAATTTACTATTTTACATCAATAAATGATTTCTGCACTTGAGGTCAGTGTAATTCAACACACAGAGTTGGGCCTGTAGTCATTATAAGTGCTTAATTTCCGTTAGTTTAGTTCATTACATTTTGATTTTATTTTATTTTATTCTGCCCCATTCCATTTCATATGTAAAATGTGTAGGGAACTCTCAGTCTGTACTCTCTGTTTCAGGGATGTCTGTTCCCAGACTTTTAGGGGAGTCTGTGGGATGTTTTGCCTCCTTCCTCATCACCTCATCCAGTTCTACAGAAAGACGTTTTTGGAGCTCTGTAGAACTTCCTCTTATCCACTCCTGCACTCATGCCCAGCTCTTGAAAAACCGAAGTGCTGACACATTTGCTGCCATTTTGTTGTGCCCCTTCACTCGCCCTTGTTACTCTGTGTTTGTCTGACATGATGCACATCAGCAGCCAGTGCCTTATGGGTTTGCAATGGTGATTCTAGAGGAATTTGCCCTTTTTAACTGTGTAGCTTGTGCTCCTCAGTAGAGCAGCTGCTGGGGGTTATTAAGAGACTTCCTCCAGGGGTGCTGATGAAATTGATTGAATTCTCAGAACTGCTCTGCAGTGAGTCACTAAAAGTAGGCTTGTGGGTTTTGTGGACTCTCCTCCTGCACCACTCGGAGCAGAGGCACTAGCTGTTCCACACAGTGCTGTTCTGAGCACGCTGTAAAGAGCCAGCATGCAGCTTTGTTTGTGCACAGGAGAAGGGAGTAAGCAGTAAAGTAGGTGAGGTGAAAAATAGAACATAGCTATTTTTGCATTTATGTGTGCTGGTAGAAATGTGAATGGAGCCATAGAAATACACATATGTGGAAAGTTTTGCTGAGTGTTTTACTTTTTCACTCATGCAGGTGAGGTAAATTTGCATTCAAAATCTTTTTTGAGCAGTTGACTCTGTGGTAAACATGATGGTGGACTCTGCCAGAGAGCTAGGCTTTGGCAGCTGTGGCTAAAAGTGCAAGCAAGTTATTAAAAATTACAAAGAACAAAGCACTACCAAATATGCTGCGGTGTCACATAAACCAGTGATAGACTGTTATTGGGAATCTCATATTATGCTTGGATAGTTTTTTTTTCAAAACAGGCATGAGAGGAAGAGAAAATATCAAGAGAGAAGTGAGAAGCAATTGTAGAGGGCTTTCCATTGTTTTGAGAAAGGCTAGAAAAGCTGTAGCTGCCTACTTGACAGATGTTATAGAACAGGTTGCTGAATATATTGTCTGGTGAGCTATGGGTGAGAGAAGCATGTGCGTGGCTTTGATCCATTCATGAACGTGAAGGCTGAGAGCAGGAGATGGTGGAGCCTCCAGTGGGTGGCATGAGCAGAGGTTATCCTCGGGCCCCAGGGTAGAGAGGTATGTGGCACAAAGGCTGGGTGCAGCTGGAGTGGCCTTGCAGGAGGCTGAATGGGAAGCTTCTTCCGGTGCCTGTTTCTCCTTTCAGTTGTCCTTTATTCTTTTTCCTCATCTCATTTTCTTAGTTCAGTGTGTGCCCTTTAAATTGACGTGTATTAAAACCATGGTTTGCCACTTGGTAAGTTTTAATTGCTATAATACTTTTCAAAATAAATAAACAATATAAATGAATTTTCCAGGAGTGTTTCAGAGAAAAGGCTTCTCTAGTGTAGTTTTCATACCACAGAGAAAATGTGAACTCAGGTACATAAATTTCTCCATTAGCCATTTGTTTGCCACCAAAGGTAGTGAAAAAAATAACCTATGCAACCTCTTTTGGGTTCCTAAACTCATGCAGAATTTCTGCCTTCCATTTTGGATAACTACAGTGGTTCCAAAACAAGGTCACATCCAAGGAGAGCTGGGATTGTCTTTTTATGACCAGTTTTCATTGCAGTGAACTGGCAAACGATTAAAATGCAAACAATTAAAATTAAAACACATCAGACCATATAATGCAGTTACTCCCAAATACCTGTAATAAACAGGTGTCTCCCTGATCAATAATTGCTTATTGTGTCTTCTTTATAAAAGTACTCGGACGTTCAGTCGTTTCTTTGGGAGTGTCACAGAAAGGAAAATGAATGAAGCAGGATGTTGTAAATAAGGAGATTGATTGCAAAAAGACTGTCACAGGATTTAGCAAATTGCATACCAAAGTGAAAGAAATAAAACTTTGGATGCATCTAACCTCTTTTTGTCATGGTACCTGCTGTTTTATTACATCTGCCTAAAAAATGTAACTTGAAATTTCAGGCGAATTTTTCAAAGCTGCCAGCCTGGAGGGTTACACCGTGGCATAGAAGTAGCCCTCTTAAAAATCAGGCATTTTTTTGGAACGTGTAGATTGTTGCATGTGATTAACTTGGGATACTAGCTAGGTCCAGGATAAGAGCAATAAGACCTTTGATGTATATAACTGAAGAAGCTAGCAAAGAGATAAGCGATCCTGATCCATGTTCTTAAGGTCACTGAAATAATCACCATGTCTGATGAGGAGATCAGAGCAGATTTTGTACCTAGGTCAGGTTTTCCTGCTGTCTCAGGCTTATACTCTACAGATAAATGATCTGAATTTTTTTCCCTTTTTAACTGTCTTTAATACACATTCTAGAGTTGCAATAGTGCGTTAAAACATCTTAAAGTTGTGAAATGTCACATTTTTGCATAAAAGCTGTGCTACACTGCTTTTTTGCAGGACCATCTTTTCAGTTTTAAAATAATTTTTAATTTGTCTTTTCTGTTTTATTTTCTCTTAACACCTCCTCATGTTATCCTGATTTTCTCGGGCTTCTCTGTAATAGAAACCAAGAAAATTCAGATATCTGTAGCTTGAAAAACAAGGGATCCCGAAAAGATTTTCACAAAACACTTCAAAAACAAACGTTTGAATCAGAAACATTGGATTCCGGCGATGGAACTTTTCAGGTACATTTTCTTCACTTTGGGAATAGTTATCAAATACAGCAGCTTCCCTCAAAGAAGCATCTGATGTGACCTCCCCATGAATGTTGTGTGGAGTTTTGGTCACTGCAATATAAAAGAGATATAAAGTTATTGGGGAGCATCCAAAGGAGGGGCTCAAAGCTGGTGAAGGGCCTTGTGGTGGAGCTGTGTGAGAAGTGGCTGAGGTTGCTCAGTCCGTTCAGCCTGGAGAAGACTGAGGGAAAACCTCATTGCAGTCTGCATTTTCCTTGTGAGGGAAGGGGAGGGGCAGGCACTGATCTCTTCAATGTGGTGACCAGTGAGAGCACCTGAGGGAAAGGAATTTGTGTCAGGGGAGGTTTAGGTTGGATATCAGGAAAAGGTTCTTCACCCAGAGGGTGGCTGGGCACTGGAAGAGGCTCCCCAGGGAAACTGACACAGCAGTGACAGAGTTCAAGAAGCATTTGGACAGTGCTGTCAGGCACATGGTGTGATTCTTATAGTGTCCTGTGCAGACCCAGAGTTGGACTCTGTGGTCCTAGTGAGTCCCTTCCAGCTCAGCATATTCTGTGGTCTGTGATGGCATCAAGCAGAGCACCCTGGTCGCCATTAGGCCTCATGGCAGAGGAGGCATTAAGATCCTCTCTGCCAGATCACCAAGAGCCGTACTGTGACACTCTGGTGCCCAAGCCACAGCTCGGTACATTTTCTTGTTTTCCTGCAGGTGGGGCCCCAGCAGGTGCCTGCTGTTGAGGAGGCCTCGAGGGCCACGCTGGCCTGCTCGGACCTGGAGCTGCGCAGCCTGCAGCCGGACCCGCGGCTGGAGCACCTGCTGCGGCACGTCAGCGCCGAGGAGTTCGAGAGGCTCAGCGAGGAGGCACGCCGCACCAACAGGCACCCCGAGCTCCTCGCCCTCTACCCCTCCGTCGATGAGGTGAGCGGAGGCCGGCTCTCCTGCTAGCCTTTCCCAGCGGGCTGTCCCAGCAGGCCCGAGGGTAAAGCTGCGCCACAGCGGATGAACGCTACACTCAGTGGCTCTCAGTGTGGGCCAAGCCACATGCTGGGCATATAGCTAGGTCAGGGTGTCACCTTTCATAGTAGCTTGTAATTGGGCTCCACAACTGCAAATATTTGGTGTAAATGCCAGATAGGGGTCCGGAGTGTAAATATTCAGAAATAATAAATCTGTTTTCTTTCATCTCTGGAGGCATTTAACTGACCACTGAGTGGGGGGAGATGCCAGTCTGTAGCAGTGGCTTGGCTGCTGTCACATAAATGTTTTATTGCAGTTGTTTCAATTGAGTATGACTGTTTAATGATAGGAGGATGCAGTGGAGATACGGCCAGTGCCAGATCGCCCAAAGGAACATCTGGGCAACAGGATTTTGGTGAAGCTGCAGACTCTGAAGTAAGTAATCCTTTACAAGCATTACTCACCATTTCTGAGTTCACAATAGTGTACAGTTGCACACCTTGTTACACCACCGCAGGTGGCTTGTACAGCAGCATTCACTGCTCAACTGTTCTTTCTTAGTGTAGCAGAGAATTATTTCTATCCATCTTTACAGAAGTCCTTAACCTGCCTGGATGAAAAGAAGTTGGGAGTGAATCCAAATTATATATTAAAAAAAAAATAAAAAAAAAAAAAAAGGGCAGTTGGTGTCCTATACATTGCTGGACTTTCATTGTGGTTTAACCACAACCAGCAGCCAAAGCCCACACAGCTGTTCACTCACTCCTCCATCAACAGGATCAGGGAGAGAATCAGAAGAATAAATCTGAAGAACTCATAGGTTGAGATATAGACATTTTTATAGGGAAAGCAAGTGGCACACTGACAAGTAAAGGAAAACAAGGAATTAACTTACAGGTACCCAAGGGCAGGCAGGTGTTCATCCATCTCCAGAAGAGCAAGTCCACACGTAACATGACTTGGGAAGACAAACGCCATCATTCCAGATTTTCCCCCCTTTGCTCCTTTAACCCCCCCATTTATATTCTGAGCGTGGTGCCACATGGTCTGGAATATCCCTTTGGTCATTTGGGGTCACATGTCCTATCCATGTCTCCTCCCAATCTCCCACAGACCCCAGTCTCCTCACCAGTGGGAGGAGTACAAAAAGCAGAGAAGGCCTTAATTTTGGGCAAATCTTTATAGTATCAACCTTATGTCCAGCAAAAATCCAAAAGCCTAGCCCCACTCTGAAGAAAATTAATTCTCCCTCAGCAAAGCCAGCACAACTTCACAAACAGGAAAAAAAAAAAGGCAACATACAGTAATTTTTAACTGACCTCTGAGACCACCTCCCTGTCAAATTTAGAAAATACATTGCACGCAGTTTACTACCCTTCTTTTCCTCTCGAAATCATCTAATATAATGCACTAATTAAAAAAAATCCTCAAGACTTTGAGAGAGCTGAAGTCTGGAGCTAAGTATTTATCTGCATTTTTTAATGAAAGTGTCAGTCAAAATATAACTCTTCCATTTTTTTATTATGCATAGCCGTACGAGTGTAGTATCAATGAGTGTCTTGTGTGTCTTTCCCTAACAGGTTTGATATAGAGATAGAGCCTTTGTTTGCATGCATAGCTCTCTATGACATAAAGGAAAGAAAAAAGGTAAGTGTGTATACAATATTTTTGTTCAGTTGGCCTGGGTTTTTATCTCCAGAGTAATAACTTAGGAAAACTTACAAAAAACTTGCTACTTTTTTGCACATGCAGTCTGATCCAGCCAGTCCCATGCTTGCCTTTTTTATTTTGTAGTTGTAGTTACAACTTTCGAGTTGTTTTAAAATAAAATTTGAAACTTTTTTGCTTTACAATATAGTGTAATCCTTTTTTTCTTTTCAAGATCTCAGAAAATTTTCATTGTGACCTCAATTCTGATTCATTGAGAGGATTCTTGCGTTCTCATACACCCTCCATTGACTTGTCTACTCAGGCAAGATCAGCAGTATTTTCTGTCACTTACCCCTCACCAGATATATACCTGGTAATAAAGGTATGTTACAGTGCTACTTTGACAGCATTCTGCCTGTTCCCAGCTGTTCCTGTTGTTCTGAGTTCACAGAACTGACAAACATGGCTTTTGTCTAGCTGACATGAATTATAATAGATTTTAATAGTAGTATGTGAGCAGGTGTCCAGTGGTATATCTCATTCTCAAGTTAAGTTATATTAGTATCCTATGTACTGGTTCTACTAAGTATGTACAATTTCCTATCTCTGCCTAAGGGAAATAAAAAGTATAGTGAAATAAGGCACCTTCAAACATTTTATTTACATTCTGTGGAGGGTTTTTGGCATTGGTTTACTGTACTTCGCATCATTTTTTTTGCTTAATTCTGAAACTGAGTTAGCCTGAACCACTTCGTTTGGAATGTGTTAATTATCCTGATTTCTGTGAAAATGCAGCAGTAAGTGATTGACGGTGTTGCCACATATATATTTTCTACTTTCTAACAGATGGAAGACTAGAAGGTTTACTATCATTTACTCCATAGAGACAGTTTTTGGATTTTATATGCAGCTATATGTCTAGGCGAGCTCTTTCAAATTGCTGGAGAAACAACATGATACTATTTGGATGATTTTTTTCTTTAATCATCTTATTTTACTGCTTTTTGTAGATAGAAAAAGTGCTTCAGCAAGGAGAAATCGGAGACTGTGCAGAGCCCTACATGGTTCTTAAAGAAGGTGAGGCTGGCAAGGTAAGTAAATAACTGTAAAGAATATTTCGATAAAAAATGCATGCTAAAAAAAATAAAAAAACAATTAAAAAAAAAAAAAAAAGACAACAGAGAAAGAGTAGACCCTTTGAAATATGATGGAATACCAAAAACACTGGAGGAAAAGCCAGTTAGCTCATCCATAGTGCAAGCAGTTTGATGTCTGTGGCCAACAGAAAGAAATCAGGAAAAGGCAAGGTGCATTATTGTTACTGACCCTTTTGAAAATCAGTATTGACAGAGTACTGCTTGAGTCATGAAGCAGATAGGGGTGAACAAAGGAAATGACTGAAATGTAGACTTAGCAGAAGTACTTGTTCCTCAGAGACATGTGATTGATTTGGATGGGCAGCCTGTTGTAGAGTGCAGCTGTCCAGTTCAGTACTGTTGTCCATGGATAATGTCAGTTCCGTTCAAGGAATTCATGGTCATTTACCTCCCTGGAATAGACTGACAGCGTTTGCTGGGTTTCTACACATCTCACCTTTAGAATATTGCTTTCAATAGAATTTTTTCCTGTATCTGATGAAGGAAGTAGAACCTGCTAACGTTTCTGGTGGCTGTTCATTCTGGATTTGAAGATTACTACAAAAAGATTGGCTTTCTACATTTCTAGAATGCAAATGAACTAATTGAAAATAGATTTAAATGAATGTACAAATCAAAACAGCTACAGTTCTGTCAGTGATGTAGCAAGAAAATATGAGAGATATGAATGCAAATTATTTACTGAACTGTAAATATGTAACTTGCATTTTTGTCTATGGTAGCATTGCAATAACTGATTGCTTTGGAAACAGCCATTATTTTCTTTGTCTCAGACAAAAGAAAAGATTGAAAAACTGAAAGCACAAGCTGAATCCTTTTGTCAGAGGTTGGGGAAATACAGAATGCCATTCGCCTGGATTCCCATAAGCCTAACTAATTTCTTCAACGTTTCAACACTTGAACGAGAAATACAAGAAGCTGAAGGTTTAAACGGTACTTGTCTAACTTTTCTAAGGCAAAATGACTCTTCAGTAGGACTGGGTATAGGAAACAATGTTACTCACTATGGCATCAAAAGTGAATCACAGATTCCAAGTCATGTTTTGTCAGCTTTCCTTTTCAGCCTCAGAAACACTTACAAGTTAATTGTGCTCACTGTGTTGTCTCTGCATATTTATTTTTATGTCTGCTAAATACTCTTTCATGGTTTAGGCACAGTTTTCATTGAATGCTTTACTTTGTTAAAGTAAAATTCCCTTTGCCCCATGGAGTTAGCTAGCAATACTGAGCAATCAAGATAACAAACATCTTGGTTTGGTAGGCAGGACCATTGTTCAATATGCTTTATAACCCATAAAAATGTAACTAAAAAATATAAATAAACTTTTGCTCTGCAGCAAGAATAATGTCACTTCAATAGGTGTGTCCTAGTATTCCACTATTTCACATAGTCTGCAGTAAAAGAAGCAGAATGTTTTACGTACTCTATCCTCTGATGTTGGTGAGATGTTCCTGTGGTTTTCTTGTGTATTTTGAGAATCTTTGTACTGCAGCTAAAAGCAAAAAACAAGATGATGATACATTTAATTTCCCTTTGAAGGGAAAGGATCCAGTAGTGACAAGAAGGCAGCACTGCTGCAGGCAAGAAAGCTTTCTGACAGAAGTTTCAACTCAGAGGACAACTATCCAACATCAAACTTCAAACCAACCTCTCTGAGCCTTGGCACCTTCTTTAAACAGGTACTGGATTTTCTTTAGTTCTGATTTCAAAGACATTTTTTATTTATGTAGTATGAATTGTATTGGGAAAAGCTACCAGTTATATTTGTGTGGGGACAGAGGACAACTGCAGTCAAGTACATAGTAACCCACTTGCTTTGGTGCCTCAAGCACATGGTACACTCCTAAACCTTTGTCCATTATTATGGAGTATTGTTGCAAAGGTACTGATTTTTGTGTTTCTCTTGGTAGGAAGGAGACAGGCTCAGTGATGAAGATCTGTTTAAATTTTTAGCTGATTTCAAAAGATCATCTTCCTTGCAAAGAAGAATTAAGACTTTACCAGGTACATAATTCATTTTGGATGGAAGGTGTTATACGTATTTTTCTCCCCAAAACTGTTCTGTAAATTCCAATCCCAAAATTTATTTGACTTGGGTTTAAACCCATAATATGTGCCATTGTGGTACTTCCTGGATTTCTGGTGTCTACCTGAACACAGATGCTTTTGAATTTTTTTTCCTGCATGAATGAGTATGGAGATTTAGATTTAGCTTGATGTATTTTAATTATTTGCTTTTCTCCCTAATTTATAGTGTACCTGCTGGATATCTTTTGTTATTATTATTCAAACTGTTTGAAGACAGTTCTTTAAAGCAAATTTTTAGGACCTTGCTATTTCCCTGCAATACTGTGAAATGGTTCATATTTTATAGAGAGAGATAAAAATATCTACACATTTCATCTCAGCTTGATATTAGGGTCAGCATTAGTTAACAAAATAGAGAAGTACAGGCAGCTATTGTAAAGCACCTGACCAGCTTAATTTTTCTTTTTAAGTAAATTACAGTTAAACCTCTTCTGCATTGTGGAGGAACCTTAAACATATGAACTGCGGACAAAGCTGTTTCTCCTTTCTAGCTGATTGCCAGAAATGACAAGTCTGAGCTCCACAAATGGTTTTAACTTATCACAGCAGAGAATTTAAATTGAAAGTCTGCTTATACTGGGGTAAATGTTATTAATATTAACTATGTGACTGCTCACCACAGAAAGCCTAGCTTTCCTGGTGGGTAGTGCCTACTTTGGCAGAGATTAATTTGAGCAGAATCTGAGGGGAAGGGGGAGCAAGAGAGAACTGTATTAGACAGCACACCTTCTGTTTGTCTCCCAGACAAATGTTGTATTACTTGTGTGTGAAAGACACTGTAACATCAGCCAGTGTATAATATGCCTTCTTTCTTTCTATTTTCTTTGAAACAGTACAGGATACACATAAGGAGCTGTGTGTTGTCCTGATTGTGAAGGGATGTGTGTAGGCCACTTCCTCTGTATTTTTCTGTACCCGTGCTTCCCTTCCCTTCCTAGCCCAAGAACCTGTTCTTTTTTCTGCACTGTTGCTATGTAACCTTACATATTGTTTGAATTTTTATTTTATGCTGATCATTTTTTATATTTTTTGCTAAGATTTTGTATTTTAATTTTAAAGGAACACTTAAAGTGGAGATTTCTCCAGCTCCAGAAAACATTGGTTATTGTTTGACACCAGAACTACTCCCATTGAAGCCATTTTCAGAAAACCGTAATCGCCCTCACAAAGAGATTTTGGAATTCCCAATTAGAGAAGTGTATGTTCCCCACACCATTTATAGGTAAGAAATAACATATATTTTTAACATTTCTTTTAGAAAGTGACTAAATTTTTTTCAGAAATAGAAACTAAAAATATATTTTTTAAAAGGCTAAAGATAATGTGTTGGGCTGATGATTTAATCTGCCTAGCAATTATAAGATAAAATACCTGCAGGTTATTCCATAATGTGTTTACTAATCTAATTGTGTTGTCTTTTGAAAAATTTTCTATAGCATTAAAAAAAAAAATCCTTTAACAACTGTCACTGACTTAGCAGATATCTATCTATCTATCTATCTATCTATCTATCTATCTATCATCTATCTATCTAT
>JAODKT010001744.1:25531851-25544867 GCA_027576195.1 Cossypha heuglini
ACTGGCCTTGTTGAGCCTCACACCACTGGCCCTGGGCCATGATCCAGCCTGTCCATGGAGCCCTATGACCCTTTGCATAATTCAACTGTCCTGCAATTCTCGTTGCTTAGTTCTCCACATGGTGAATACCATTTTGAGTCTGAGTTTAAAGTAACCCATGAGGAGTAGCTCCGAATTTCAATAGATCCAGATGGAAAGTGTTTAATGTTATTTTACTTCCTTTCTTCTAATCATCTGGTCTTATTTAACCGATTTGATAGCATTTAGTCACAGATGAGTGTCATGGCTTGCTAGGGCCTTGAAGGTGATTTAATGTTTTCTAATTTTTGTATGTAAGTCTGCAAACCATTATTTTTTTGCACCAGTTCTATGCATGTAGACACTGGGTGGTGGGGGGAGGTTGTCAAAGGTATTACAGAGGGATTAATTTTTTTTTTGTACTAGTAATAGCTTTTTCCTTTGTGATAGGAAGAGTGGAGCCTTCTGTTATAGTCTTTGAACTCAGGTCTTGCAAGCTTTTTTTTTCACTGGTGTAATGCCATTTTTTAAAATGATGATATTTCTGATTTATGCCAGAGAGATCAGCCAGCCCACTTTCTTTGTGCACTGTGAAATTGAGCACTTCTTTTTGTTGTGTACTTACATTTCTTTAATAAAAATATTTCCCTGAAAATGTCAAAACATGCCAAGATTTATTTCTTTCATACCCCTCTATTTTTAATAGGAAAAATCATATAATTTAAAGTTTGTTTGTCATTTTATTTTCTCACTAAATATAAATGAAAATGATGCTGTTTACTGCCACTATGAAATGTTGGTGCTGGGGAAGAGGGATTTGTCACATCACTTCAGCAGTAACTCAGCTTAACCAGGCACAGGAAATCCTGTCTGTGATATGGGTAGTACCTAATGCTTAGGGGATTTGTGGAGGAAGGGGAAAAAACCCTTCTCTTTGTGGTTTTGTTTCATTTAATTGCAAACCACTTTGCAATGTTCTCAGAGTTGCTGCAGTCTGCAGTGTGAGCTGGAGGCATATGCTTTGGTGGTAATTATTCTACCCCATCCTTGACTAGTTTTGGGTGAGGAAAGGTTATTAACGAATAGTGATGTCTCACTTTGTGCTATTGCTTTCACAGCGTTATTTACTCTTCTCTGCCTCTCTGCCCATGGAATCCAGAGAGAGCACGTCTACTACTTGTGAGTCTTCTGTGGGTGCTTTGGTCTAGTTTTAGATCTGTCCACCAACTCTACAGATGATTCAAAAGTTTAGCAACATGAGAAAAATAGTTCAAACTATTTTCAAAATTATCCATCCTAAAATACGGAATATATGACTAATACACATCCTCTTGAATGTGACGTTGAAGTTCTGTCACTGTGCTATTTTCCTAGTCAATGGCTGAGTAGAATATTTGGTTATGCGTCTGTGATGTACTTTTTAATTTTTAACCATTTTTTTCCTGAAGACTCTCCACCAAAATTGTGAAAGAATCCACAAATACTGAAAATTATAGCTAATGGGTGCATCAGTTTTTGTTTCTAGTACCGTAAGTTTTAAATATTGATGTTAACTCATCCATCACTCTTCACTTACAGAACATTCCTGGTGTGTATCGGTAGGGACTACTTGCATGTGTGTTGAGTTTTGCTGTGTATGGAATTCTCATCACAGTCATCAGTGAAGATGCCTAATATTCATAACAAGTTTGATGACACCTCACACGAGGTGTAATGTAGCAAAGAAAAGGATTATTTTATGGGCACATATGCACAAGCAGTATTTACAAACACTGAATAAGAATGACCACAGGCTTGAAACTCTGAATAGATTTTATTTTGGCAGAGGATAGGTCTGTGTTGCTTTGCCCATGGGAAGTGATTAAATCACCTCTAAAGTGTAGGAAGGTCAGCAAATTGGCATGTGAATTTCCACATCATGTCCTGTGCCAGGCTAGAGGGACCCTTAGCTTACTCAGCAGGTAACTGCTTCTGAAATAGTCTCTCATCACTCTTCTGGGTCATTCTCTGACCTACAGAAGCTGTTTGCATCTGTGCCTCACCCAGGACTCTACTGGCGTTTGAAACTGTATTCTCAGTGACATTGGGTGTTCTGCCAAGGCTTTCATATACTCATGCTGTCCTCTGAATAGCTCTTTTGTTTTTTAAGCACTTCTGACTGTATCTGGAGGTAGAGTCCTGCACTTTCTGCAGGAAGAGAGGGGAGAAATTTAATCACACTGACCAGCAGTATGTGCTGTGATGTGTTGCTATAATAGTTCTGCTCAGCGCAGAACCTGGAGGGAGATGCCATGCCTTCTGGAGCCCACCACTTCCTTATGGGCATCCTAGCTGTCCTGTTATTTAAAAGACAGCAGTATTTGCTGTCCCAATGCCCCTGCTAACTGCCAGGTGAAAATGCTCCTTCTTTGCTTCCCCTCAGGCTTTTGGAGTGTATGGATGGAGTGCAGGCGGTAGCACAAAGGCAGTGGCCAGCAATGGGTCTATTATTCATGCCTGTGTGAGGGAATATCTTTTTATCATCTTCTCACCTTCCTGCTTTAGACATCAGCCATCACTTTCATTTCTGCAGGATATCCAGAGTCAGCATTTGCCTCTGCTCTTCCTCAGTACTGATGGTTTTAATACACATGTAAGCAAGATCCCTAAAACTGCTTCAGCATAAATGGCACAAGCTTTAGCTTTTCAGTCAAGTTCTTGCTGGAATAATGCTTCCTTGCTTGTGTAGTCAGCAGAGAGCTCTCTGTGTTTTTACATATCTTTCATCTCAAGTCACATCTAAAAGTAAAATCCAGTGCTCAGGTACATTATATAGATTTGTGACATCTTGTCCTAGGCTGCAGATTAATGAAGCGATGACTGTATTATTCAGCCTCCCCTACATGTATTTCTTCACTTCTGGCAGATGTAGTATTGACAATATCCTTCATTTAATATGTCAGTCTGCCAAGTATAATTCAGTAGAGGTTACCAATATATTTCGCTCTTTCACTTAGCTTTCTTTAGCATCATCTGGGAGAGAATTTGGCAAAGCAAAACTTGTACAGAAGGTAGTAAGGAAGAGAGGACATTATTGTGAATGGCAGAAGTACCATTCTGAATGGTACTGAAGGGAAAGGCAAGTTACAAGCTAGTTTTTACTAAGGTATGGCATGTGCCATGTAGCACATGTTGGTTGAAAAGAGTACTTTGGACTGTATAACTGAACAGTACTGTCATGCTGTGACACCTGGAAATCGGGAGAATAAACCAGTTTTCTGGGTCTTAGGATACAATAAATGGAAGATGGACCGTCTGACTTAATGACAATATTCTCCAAGGCTGCTTGACTTTTTCAGCTGGCAGTGGTACTGAGGAGATATCTTTGATAAAAACAGTGCAATTCTGTGTGCAGTTTCTGACTGCCACTGACAAAAGAAATCATGAAAGCCCATGAGTAGTCTTCATTGTTTCTCACTGAAAGCCAGCACGTTTCCTCCAATACTAGCCTTACTCCTTACACTCAGAGGACAAAGTGATTCTCAGTGAGAATTCTGTATCAGACTGGGAAAACAAGACAGTAGCTAGGCATAATCATGATTCCAGAATCTGTGCATAATCCAGGTCTACCTGAAATCTCAGATTTGCCATAAGCTTCACCAGAGAAAAATCTTTCAATTAGTATTTTAACTAGTCTATTGGAATTATACATCAGAATAATGACCTATGCTGCCACATTCCCCACAGAAATCAAAGGCACTTTTTATGTTTAGTGATATGTTCATGTACAGAAGCTAGTAAACAGCAAAGTATCCTATATTTCAAAGCATTCTTTGTATTATTACTAATAAGAGGTAGCTTTTAGAATTATTGTTTCAAATTTTCTTATTTGTATTTACTCAGGTTCATTGATATGGCTTTTTTGTTTGTATAACCTATAAATATATGCCTTTTTTTTGCATTAAGTTACAAATGTATGAACTTCAGTTGTTGATTTCCTTGTTTTTATCACCTCTGAGTGATTTTTTCCCGCTTCCAAAATCTGATTATTCACATCTAGAAAGGAGCTGCTTTCTCGAGAGATTCCTGCTTTTCATTATATCAAGCAAAGACTGTTTGTTACAGAACATAGCTTAGTGTACATGAAACCTTAAATATAGGATGTTCTGTGTGTCACACTAAGAAATAACCTTTTCTCTGTGGACTCCTGAAATTGAGTTCTGACAAATATTACGCTATGTAGGTGGAACTGAAGGACAGGGAGAGGAATGAGCAAGATGCTAATTTGTGTACTTAATTTTCAAACAGGAATGCTTGCCATTTACCCATTTTATTCCTCCTTATCTTTCTTCCAGGAATCTCCTCTATGTTTACCCTCAGAGGCTGAATTTTGCCAACCGCCTGGCTTCTGCAAGGAACATCACCATCAAGATCCAATTTATGTGTGGTGAAGACCCATCCTGTGCAATGCCAGTAATAAATGCTGAGATTTCTTATCAGGCTTTTGTTTACATGCATTCCTGAGAAGCCTCTGGGGAGAGAGCCACAGATTCTAGTGGGGCCTCTAGAAAGCCTAACACAGAGAGCTTGAGAACCTTTCGTTCTCACCCTAAAGTCTCACCCTTACCCATAACTAAAAAGATTTGTGATTCCAGTGGAACCAGAGGCATATTGCTCTCTCTTATCTAAATCTTTCTATCCTACTTTCAGAAGAATGACATAATATTGCATCAGTATCATGCTGGAATTTCTGTGGGTAAAATTCACAGAGCTTCAGAGACCTTTAAGAACGATGTAGTCTATTTTCCAGGGTAACTCCTCTGCATGCACTATGTTTACACAAGTGCTCAGGTATTACGCTGAAAGGTAAAAGTTGGAATCTTCGTTGCCTGAACATGAATGGATGCACAATCATGCAGTGTAGGCAGAGCTTTCCATGTTTGAAACACACTGTGTATTAGGGTATGTGTCTGCACTATTAGCAGAGCAGACAGTCCTATCTACAGGTTATTCTACATCTCTCACTTTAAGATCATCTATTCAACTTTACCAAGCTTCAGAGGTTCAGTTTGAAGTGTCCTAAACCAGATACCCGTGTCAGCCCAGTTTTTTTTTTATATTTTCAAGACAATGTTGTTGGCTACTTGAGAATGACATTGAGACAAAAATCTGTGATTTTGTGTGTTGGAGAAGGAAAACAATGAGTGGAAATACTGCTTTGAGGAAACTTTAGTCCGGCAATCCATTGGACCAAGGACTGTCGCCCAACCAGCCTTTATCAGTGTCCTGACATTGTTTAGTATATACTTCACAGCCTTGCTCCACATTACCCATCAACCTGAAATCAGAGCATCAGCAGTGTTTTCCAAGCTGCATTTCTTCTAGAGCTAGAGCTGTGCCATGTGAATGTAACACCTTCTTTTACATAATACTGCATTGTTGGTTTCCTTAAACTCTGCCTGTGTTATGATTAGGTTTTGACAAATGGTTAGGACAGACACAGTTCGTCTGCCTTCCCTCTCCGCTGTAAGTGACCTTCTTCTTAATACATATATATATATATACTTGCACAGTGCAGAGATCTTGTCTAAGCTTATCTCCCAGGGCTCCCTTTAAATTATTTGATTTCAAGACCTTACCATGGATGTGTGTCTCAGGAAAGCAAATCTAGCACCAGAAATGCCTATTTCTCTTCATTGATTTTAAGGGGACTTTGGACCTCTAAGGTAAGGTGAGATGTATCTCACCCTGAATGAGCAGGCTACAACTGAAAAACAAAACTCCTAAAAATACTTTTTATTTAACTTTTTAGCACTTAGATAAAGTGCTAAAGTGTGACAACATGTAAATGGCTTACAATAACCTTTTTCCTATGATTCCTAGGTTTTCAGTTCATGACTAAATAATGTGACATGAGTCAGTCAGTGACTCTGGAAATAACTCTGCTCCATTTTCCTGGTGTTTTACCTGGAATGGAGTGTGGGGAAGGTGATTAGTACTAAGACATTTATGCCAACAAGCTAAGATAAAATTGAGGAAGCATTTTAAGTCTTCAGATACTGTCTTAAAATTTATACAAGATGATGATAAATAACTGCTTTGGAGTTACTTTTCTGTTCTTCTTGATGTAGGTAATTTTTGGGAAATCTTCAGGTCCGGAATTTGTCCAAGAAATATACACAGCTGTCACGTATCATAACAAGTAAGTGTTGTTACTATTCGTATGACTTGAGAAGTATTAACCATGACCTCTTTATGTAATTGTTACCCTACATAGTTCATCAAGGAATGCTATTTTAAACATTTATGTTTTGTGCAATTTTTCATATCTAATTTGGATTGCTGCATTCGTTTCCATAAGTGACTGTTATAAAAGTGACCATTGCTTTTCTTGTTTGAAGCTTTGTAGTAGTTGAGACTATTCCTACCATGAAGATTAAGGAGCAGGAGGCAGCACAACTTTTAAGATCATTCACCTCAATGAATTCGTAGATCCAAAAGAGCTGAAAGGACATTCCCATTCTCGTGAATGAGAACTTGGGATTTTTGATTTGCGGAATACTTGTGCAAAAATTCAAAACAGAGATTGAAACCTAGAGAGAGGCGGAAGCTAAAACTGTCTAGCTGATACTGTCTGTTCTCTTCTGATTCAAAGCTGTAGGTTGTTCATAAATATAACTTCCAGATTCATAATTCACAAAAATATTTCAATTCCATAAAAATGTGTGTATGTATATGTGTACTTTGTTTAACTCAGCTCTATTTTCAGGATTTATCTGGTTTTGTAGCCATAGCATCTAAAAGCCAGCTGGCAAATTTGCCTCTTGCTCAGTCTTATACTTACGTTGGGAATGTGCTTGGCTTTTTTTTTTTTAAACAGATCCCCCGACTTTTATGAAGAAGTGAAAATTAAGCTGCCAGCAAAACTCACAGAGAAACATCATCTACTGTTCACATTCTATCACATCAGCTGCCAGCCAAAACAAGGAGCATCTGTTGAAACCCTCCTAGGGTATTCAGTAAGTTCCATGTGATACATAAGAGTGGGTGTGTGTGGGTGCATGTGTGTGTGTGTATGTGTATCCCATAAAGACAGATTTTCTGCTTGTCAAGAATTTTGTCATTTGGTCCCTTTCTGGTTATGGCAATACATCAAACCAGTGGGAGGTCTAAGTGTGAATTAATAGAAACTAGATGTCACCTGAGATGTATTACATCCTCATCCTATAATTTTACTGTGTTAACTGCCTTTGAATTTAATGAATTCACCTGATTCAGGTGAAATATGCATCTACATATTTGCAATGACAATGCTTTGTTGCACATAATCTCATTCTATTAGATTCTATTTATTGAAAGGAAAAACAACCTAAAACATATGTAATTACAATTATTACTGTTACCATGTTCTTACATGAGGTAACAGCTAATGTAATATTTTCAATTAGGTTTTACGTGGCATTTCATTTCTGTTCTGAATTGTCTTTTATTCATATAAGCATTTAAAAAACAGAATTACTTTAAAAGCTAAAATGTAATTCTCTTGCCTTCTTTATCTTCATGTTGAGACTATCATGTCTTAGGTTAAGAAATATGTGCTCTAGCATAGTCTCTCTGACCTTTTTCTTAAACAGTTTTTTTAACTGGAGAGATTTTAATATTAAAGGAAAGAATTGAAGATGATGATGCCTCAGATTTGAAAATGTCCTAGAGCTGTGGTCAGCAATTGAGCTGTAGAGCCACACAAATGCTTTCCATGTTTCCTTGCTATGAAGTTTGGGAGTCTGTTGTGTTTGTGTATTTTTTGTTGTTTGCTTGTTTCTTTGTTGGCTTTTGGGGTTTTTTAATTACAGTACTGAGAATCCTTTCAAATGGGCTTTCTTTTATGGACAGTTATAGTCTCATCAGTATCAGTGGGCTTGTTAAGAAATAAATTAGTTCAGGACCAAGATTTGACACAGATGAGGACTTAACTTTCAAGTTTCTGTTCACCTAAACACAAAATGTTTCTGCCCTGTGGCATTCAAATGCCCAGCCTTTTTCAGACTTGAACAAAAAATTAAATGTGTCCAAATATCAGTATAGGAATATCACAAGTCAGTCTGGCATGGTGACCACAAGGAAGATGTTCAATTTAATCCCAGCAAAACCAGCTGTTGATTTGCTTCAATACCAAGAATTGGTGTATTCAAGATACATGATTTTTTTTTGAAAAAATGTGGATTCCACTAAATCCTTCTGATAGGATTTATTAGAAAAATGTGTGTCACACATGAGAAGCTCTGTGTTTGTTTTCTTCAAAAGAAATGGTTTGTAAAACAGTCTTGTACATTTTTCTACAGTAGCTATCAGCTATCTTTGAATTTAAAATGCAAAGAAATTACTGTTGAATGGGTTAGAGCAGAGAAGCTTGGGTCAATATCTCATTTATTCTTTTGTTGACTGTATCTAACAAATTAAATAAATAGGTCTAATCATATATCATCAGGAATATTGCTGTGTTTTCTCTTCATTTGTTTCAGTGGCTGCCAATTCTACTAAATGATCGTCTTCAAACTGGGCATTATAGTCTTCCTGTTGCATTGGATAAACTGCCTTTACACTATTCAATTCACTCTCCTGAGGTAACAAACAAAATTATTAAAAGATAGTATTCTCCTAATATAGGACAACAGCATAAGTGTTTTATGAGCTAACATTGCTGTCTGCTGGTAGGCAGTTCCTCCATTTTGATCTCTAAAAGGGGAAAGTCTGGAGAAAAATGATGTTGTTTTTGTTGTTATTGTTATTGTCACTAGTGTTATTATTTTATATCATTAGAGAGTTTTTTTAGAGGTTAGCTATGCAAGCTAGTTCTTGTAAATTGTCTAATCAGGGATACATTTGTTTAGTGAGTGTCAAGAGAGTAATTCAATTTCTCCCATAGGATAATTTGTTCTTTTTTTCTGTGGCTTTGTGGAAGGGGGAGTAGAAATGGAATCAGGTGGTATTACTGGAGCAGAAAACCATGCCCTCTCAGTAAACATGGCATGTAGAAAACTTGTCCAGAGGGTTTAAACTGCATCACACCACCATGGAATGCCTTTGGCAATGCTTTGACCAATATTCCAATGTTTTAATAATATCCCATCAGGAGATGTACATTTACATGATCTGTGCTAGACATCCAGATGAAATTCTCTAAATTTCCTTGTTCAGTACATCAGCTTCTGTCCAAATGTCTATGACAACAAGGAGATGCTTAGCTGTCATCCTGTGTGTGGCACTGAATTTGGATGTCTAAAATGAAGTGAATAGTGGGAATAGACCCTCATGTAAACAGACTTTCTGTTTGAGCATTAAAACGAAGATGATTGCCTGTTGTTTTTTTCATCACAGAAAATTCCATCTCAGACACCACCTATAAAGTGGGTTGAAGGACACAAGGGTGTTTTCATTGTTGAAGTTCAAGCTGTGTCATCTGTTCACACCCAGGTAATGCATCAGAAGTAATGCACAGCTGTAGTTTCATTTCAAAGAAAATTCAGATGTTCAGGCCAAGTTAGCAGGTTTATGAAACAGATGTTTAAGCCCATGCAGTTAAAAAAAAAAATCAGAAGCTATGGAAATAAGCTAATATGCTCCATGAATTAAATCCATTGGTGAAATTAGATCTATTGGTAGAGGTGAACAAGTGAGCGCTCTTGGCAACGAGTCACATGGAGCAAAATAGGGAGCTTGGTGTCCTCTCAGCTCAGCAGGAGTCTGCTCAGGCTGTGATTGAACAGTGCTGGCAGGGCGCAGGGCCAATTTCTGCAGTCTGTGTCTTCTGTTCTTCAAGGCTAGTTCTGACAACTTGTTCACATCTCCAAAGATATAGCACCTCCCTGCCTCTATGGACAGGTTATGCATGTGTTAAGCAGCTCACTTATCAATGCCATGTGTTCGGGGAGACAAGCTTAGTGCTGGGTGAGACCTCAATGATTCTGTTCATTTAAATGCCACAGGAAGTTGGTTCTTTGCCATCTTAATGAGATGCTGGTTTGAGGCAGATCGGCTTTGTTTTGTTTCTGCTGCTTTTCAGTGGCTCTTACCCCTTATCCCTTTCTATCCATATCCCATATATGGTAAATATGTCCTAACAGCTGAAGGCCCTGTGTTTGAAGCAGGTCCATCACCTCTTTGCAGCATGTTTTTTAAATACAAGTAGGACCTGCTCATATGGCACATAACTTGTAGGTAGCTGGAACTCAGGTGTGAGTGGCAGAGGGACCTATGATGCGACAAGGGTTTTATCAGATAGAAGGAAAAGTATTTTCATTAAGTGAAAATCAGAAGCAATCAGTTTAGTGAGGGCAATAACAGTCTGAATTTGAGCCAGATGAATAGGAGCAAACAAAACACTGTGACAGCTGCTTTACAAGTTGATCACTCAGAGCAGCCTCTACTGAAAGCCAGAAGGGTGAAAATCTTTCCTTTCATCCCATGAGGTGGCACAATCAGGCTTTTCTTAGCTGTAGCCTGAAATATATCAACTTTGTTAACTGTCAGTGCGCTGTATTTGCAGGACAACCATCTGGAGAAGTTCTTCACCTTGTGCCACTCTCTGGAAAGCCAAGTGACATTCCCCATTCGAGTGATGGATCAGAAGATTACAGAGGCTTCACTAGAGCATGAATTGAAACTCAGCATTATCTGTTTGAATGCTTCACGCCTTGAACCTCTTGTCTTATTTTTGCATTTGGTACTAGATAAACTTTTCCAGCTGGCTGTACAGCCTATGGTCATAGCTGGCCAGACAGGTATTTACTGGTTCATGGCCTTCAAGAGGCTTTGCAAGCAACCTAGAAATGTGGGGGAAATTGTTGCTAAAATATTCAGGCTTGGATTTAGCATTTATGATAGCACACTTCAGAAAGAGTTGTACTGCTCAAGACAGTTTCACTGCACAATTTAGTCAGGCTTAACTGACTTGCTGCTTTTTCTCTTTTCCCACTACATATAAGACTCTTAGTTTCTGTTGGGAGGTACATTAAACTGTCGTAGTTTACTTATCTGGAAATATAGGTCAGAAACTGGGTTGTGGTTCAATTTTGTTTGGAATTGAGTTGTTTTGCAAGTAAAACACCAGAAAAATCATTATCCTACAACTGACGCTGCTGTCTGCACCATATCCTTTGCCCAAATATCTCTAGACAGGGTTGAATGAGCACACAAGCAGAGAATATAACACTAAAGATTGATTTTTGTTTTACTGATGTGCCAGTTGCCCATAACACATGTTAAGTCCAGAAGAATGGCATACTTTCAGACAGTGATGTACTTAATTTCCTGTCTCGTTCAGATAATCAACACTTGTCATCCACTACAATATTTGTGCTAAAGCCTGCTAGCTTGTATTTGTCTGTTGCTGGACAGTAATGAGACTTAGTATTCTGCAAGAAGATGTTTTATAGGAAATGTGTGAAGGCTGCTAGAAATGTAATTAACAGTTACAGTCTGCTTTTATTAGCACAGAATGACAGAATAAAAGTGATTAGGTTGAAAGTCAGTGGGTCTGCTGAAGTGTGTTGTTTGGCCTGTGTAGACTTTGGGTCTGGTCAGGCGTAGCAATTACTGTCTAAAACTCTTGAATTTGTTCAGGACTGAATTGAACCTTGTAAGATTAGTCGTTGATATTAAGAATGCCCTCACTTAATTATGTTATAGCCTTCAGTGGTGACTCTAATTATTGCCTTTGTTTCACAGCCAACTTCTCACAGTTTGCCTTTGAGTCTGTGGTTGCAATAGTGAATAGTCTCCACAACAGCAAAGAGCTGAGCAAGGATCAGCATGGAAGGAACTGCGTCTTGGCATCTTATGTGTACTATGTATTTCGTCTGCCAGACCCACAGAAAGAAGTGGTCAAGCCAGGTATTGTTGGTTCAAGGGTTGCAAAATTATTTTTTTTTCTTGATACATGCCATTCAGCATAGTGCTTTTGAGAGAAGGACTTAAGACACAGACCTGTAAGACAGCAAACACAAGTTCTCAGACCCAGACTGCACACCATTTAAGCACTACATTGTTCTGATACACCATTTTTCTCAGAGGTAGGTCAGGAATATCAGTGCTGCAAAGAGCAATATGGACTTGGCCCTCATAATCTCCATCCCTCAGTTATTAATTTAAGATGAAAGGTTGCGGTGTGAGGTTTCCACAGCTACAAGCAATGTTATAGCTTTGTTATAGTTATAGATGGGTGCAAGGGAGATCACCTAAACGTGAACTTTTTATAGAAGAATTTTTCATGAGTTAAAATGGCCCTAAGATCCCAAATTTTTATTGACCTGTACATCGGTCAATTTCTTTCCATGCAAAGTAACATACTACTAAGTGGTATAGTGCCAAGCTCACCCAATATGTCCTTTGCATTAAGGATATCATTGGAGGATAAAATGCTGTATGACCAGCAGGTTTAGACAGCTGATCCTTCTCCTCTTCTCAACCATGGTGAGGCCATGCCTGGAGTGTTATGTCCCCCTCTGAACTCCCCAATACAGGAGAGATGACAGAGACAAGCCAAGGCCACAAGAATAATAAAGGGTCTGTAACGTCTCTTAAAAAAAAAAAAAAAAATGGCTCAGAGAGCTGGACTCTTCAGGCTGGAGAAAAGAAGCCTCAGGGAAGATCTTCAGTATACACAAAGAGCTGAAGGGAGAGTGCAAAGACAGAGCCTGGCTGTTTCCACTAACACTCAGTGACAAGATTGGAGGCAATGGGTACCCACTGAAACAGAGAGAACATGAGGAAACACTTTCCCTGTGGGTGACTGAGCACTGGTACAGGTTGGCCAGAGAGGTTGCCCAAGCCTCTCACCTTGGGGATAGTAGAAAGCTGCCTGGTTGTAGTCCCAGGCAGCTGACTCAAGATGACCCTACTAGGGGTTGAACTAGATGGCCTTCAGTGGGCCTTTCCAACCTCAACTATTCTCTTATTATGTCTCATATGTTAAATGACTTACCACAAGCAGCTGTGCTGTGGAAGCTAAAGATATGTAG
>JAODKT010001744.1:25544967-25584460 GCA_027576195.1 Cossypha heuglini
ATATGTTAAATGACTTACCACAAGCAGCTGTGCTGTGGAAGCTAAAGATATGTAGGCCTTTTTCTCTTTTGAATATTAATTTAGATGCCCCTTTAGGGACATTTTGACTGATGTTTGGATATACTAAAATCTGTGACCTCACATACACTTGGGAATTCTTTGTCCTGGAAAAATAAGGTCTATGGTGAAACTGAAAACTAGATATCATTTAGTGAAATTCCTGATGGCAGTGCTCCCTGCCTCCTTGGATACTTCAAAATGGTGTTAAATCATATGTGTTGAACGTGGTGTTTTTTGTTCAGGCTTATGAATATTGTCTTAATCTACAGCAAATTAAAAGGAGCTGATGGCAAGAAAGAACAATTGTAATTGTGCTGCTACATAGTTAGCCCTATTAATCTTTTGGTAGTGCTTGTGCAATCACCCAGTGGCCTGTTGATTGGGGTAATATCTGTAACTTGTCATTCAGTGCCTGGGTAGATTGTTAATGAAGCAGATGGTAGCAGGTTTTTCAAGAGCTTTATTCTTTTCAAATTGCTGATGTTACAACATCACTGAGCAAAACTGGTTTGAACCTCATGTTTTTCTCATATATATGTCCTTTAGTCTTAATTCAAATATCTTGCTGTGGCAGGTGGAGGCAGCAGTGCCATTTCAACAGAATCTCGTTACTACACCTTTGGACGCACTTCCGCGGTGTCTGTTGGAAGTAAACTCCTGCAGAGCCGAGTGATAAGCTGCAGCAATCCTGACATCACTGTTACACAAGCTGCTGCTGATGAGGAGGTCAAAAGCATCATGTCATCCAAGGTAAGAGATCTAAGTCAAGTATCTGAAGAATGGTATGGCGCAAAACCTAATAATCTAGATTTTGTTGTTGACGGTTGGATTTGCTCCTTGTAAATGTACTGTATGCATCACCAGAAGCATGTGCTGATTTGGCGTAGATTCATGCTAAATCCCACTGCTAAATTCTGATGCTTTTTACCAATGGAGAGCAAGAGGTGAGAACTCTATCTCTTTTCTGTGCCTTAGACACTCCACAGAGGCATATGTTTTTGGTTTTTTTTTATGTGTCTCACTCACCTGTTATTCCAGATATTTAAGTTCTGTTCACATCTTGTGACCTGGTCTGGTCCAAGTCATGGAGTCAGTACAGTCACAGACCTTTCTTCCTTTTTTTGTTTGTTGTTAAACAGTTTCCTATTAAAAAAAAGCTTTATATCAGCTGTAATTTTATATCAGCTTTATATCAGCTACAGTGCAGATGCCATGTGCATAATTTGTACCTGGGTCTTTCCAAATACTTCATTCAACCACAGAGTGAAATGCAAACTTCTGCTGCATTCTCATCCACTGTTACATATACCACCAATGGCTTGCAGGACAGAAAGGTCAACATCACACAAGAGGAAGGATTTTACTTCCCTGATTGGCACCAGGTACTTGCTGATCTACAGCATCCCAGCCCATCTCAGAGCTTTATAAGGATGGTTGTGCCCAGCTGTCTGGGGAAGCCAAAATCTGGAGTTTGCCACTCAGCTGGAATGAAAAGCTGGAGCTTTTTCCTCTGGCAAAAGCAGGAATTTTTTTCCCCTATGCTGTTAGTTGCAGCCCTGGTAGAGCTCTACAGCAGTACATCTGATGAGGTCTGAACTGTATCCCCCCTTGCTTTTCTTTGAGTGTTATGTATGTAAAATATTGCTTCTCAAGTAGGTTATTTTCAGAAATATTTTGAAGTACTTTCTCTATTGAATGAACATGTGCCTCTCCATCTAAAATGAATAGGTATTGGTCCTCAGCTAATTAAATCAGAACTAGTAAGATACACAGGCTTTGACTCTATTTATTTGATTTCATACAGGCATTTATATCCATCAATATCAATTTTTAATAATGTGGATTTGAATTTTATCACTTTTACTCTAATGTGCTGTGTCCTAGGGGAAAAAGAAAACCAAACCAGAGCTCAAGGCATTTTTCTGAATTAATTAAAAATTAAAATGTTTGATATTGCAGCTTTGTCACATTGATAAGTGTAGCAATTTACAATTGGTTACTGCCGTTTCACTGCCTCTTAAATTGGCCTAACTTTTAATGGAAGGAAGATTTCAAGGGGTTAATTGTTTTCGATATAGAGCCGGGGATAAACTTACACCTTTTAAAGCGTGAACAGTATCCTCCAAAGTGCAGCTGCAGTGCTGCCATTGGGCACACGATGGCAGTGCTGGCATTTGCACCCTGCTGCTGCTGCTGCTGCTGCTACTGCTGTCAGGTGATCTTCGGCCTTGAGTGGGAAGGGGGATGGGAAGAAGGAAAGAGAAGAACTGTTTAGATGAATGTCTGTGCATACCTTAAAAAAACCCCAAACAAACCCCCGCACTGCAGATGATTCCTTCTTTGTTAATAAGATCGAGTTATTTGTGAATTTACTGTTATATATTTCTTCCATCTGTGTCCCCTAGCCTATGGATCACAGCTCCAGTCGGATGTCTTACTACGCTGAAGGAGCAAATGATGTGTCAGGCCTTTGTGCAAGCACAAGACCATCCAATAAAAAGGTAGGCTATGGCTATGAATGAGGGAGCTACTTACAGAGCCTGGAGTATTCTGAGGTAGTTCTGGCAGTTAGTGCTTCTGAATGTGGAGAGGGAAGCAACAGAACAAAATATCAACCAGTTTTATCAAATGAATCAGTGGGTAAACATTACTCAAACTTTTTTGCTTCTGCTCCAGAGTCTTTAGATTCTTTATCCAGATTTAGACAAGTAGCAGCCTGTCTGTATCCTCCATTTGCTCTCTTTCTCGAGGTCTTAGAGCCTCAGTCGTTTTCCACTGCTATTTACTCCTGGATACATGTCTTTACATGTTACAGTAAACTCCATTCAGAAATATTTGCCTCCTCTTTCTTCTGTAAAGAATTATTTTCTTTGTCCCTTTTTGTAGCTTTAGAACCAAGCTTTTTGTAGTCCAGATTTGAATTTCCTGAAAGTTTAGATAATTGGGATTGTGTGTCTTTAGTTGAGATATCACTGTAGAAAGTGTTGTCTCCAACTGCAAATGTCTGTACAAGGTCTGCTGTTGTTATTGCTCTGTCCATCTCTTCTGCTAAAGAGTCAATCTTACTTCTACCTTCTCTCAGGAAAACATGGATGTGCCAAACAAAAATACTTAGCAGGTAGTGGGAAGTGGGACTGCTCCCTATCACGCATGCCATGACCTCAGAATGGTCCAAAGGCATTTCCCTCTTCATTTATCTATGATTCTGGATCCACAGAAAAATGAGTCTCAAAGTTTGTTGCCAACAGCATTCTTTAGATGTCACTTTGGTCAAAACTGCCTTCTGATCTTAGAAAGATGCCCACACATCCCCATCCAGCTGCTCACCCTCTAGTACAGAGAAGTTTCCTGCAGGGAAGTTGTTGAAAATGAAAGATGAGTTGATTGGAAAGCCATTTTCCAACAGTCTGTGTTTATTATGTAGCATTTCCATGAAGAACTGGCATTGCAGATGGTGGTCAGCACGGGCATGGTGAGAGAATCAGTCTTCAAGTATGCCTGGTTCTTCTTTGAGCTCCTGGTAAGACTCAACCGTGGTATTTTACAATTAGATAATGGCAGCATGTAGTAGGTGCTCCAGGCACAGATTCAAGTGGGTGGTGACCTCTTCAGTTATTCAGCCCTGTGTAAAGGAGCGGTCTCAAATAATGAAAGTACAAGTAAAGAATTCTTCATATTCACCCTCCTTCCTCACTGTGGCAGTGATGGCAAAGTTCTGCATGAACTACATGAGCAGTAGTCCATAGCTTGCAAAAGACTGAGAAACACTCAGACACCAAGCCCATACGTATCGATCAATATCTGTTCCTGTCGTTTCCATTTTGTTAACAGCATGGAACAGTGACAAAGCTCCACAAACTCACAGTTTTACGGAGCCCTGAGGTGATGCGTGGCATGGAAAAAATATACTGATTTCCACTGTCAACATGTGAACAATGCAACATTAGGTCAAAAAATAAGAATTCCACAGTGTCGCTCCCTGTCTGTCATCATCAAGGGCAAAAGTTGCAAGCAGCAGCATTTCAGAATTGCAGATGCAAGGAGTTGGGGGAGGGTGATTTTGATTTCAGGTACTGAGAGTAGCCAGCTGCATGAATATGAACAGGAATCAATGTCTGTGTTTGAGTCTTAGACATTCTGTTGTCGTTGCCATGTAGGATTTATCACAGCAGCTCTGAGAAAATAAGTGATTAAAATCAGGGAAAAGAAGTAGGAGATCTTACTCTTACAAAGTAACTTAAAGCAGTATTTTACCTCCAGCCTGGACATTTTTTTAGTATTCTTTTTTGTGCTTTGCAGATAAAGAGTATGGCTCAGTACGTTCACAACACAGAGAAGCAAGATAACCCACGAAGAAGCCGGTTCTCTGATCGTTTCAAAGATGATATTACTACTATAGTTAGTGTGATTACTTCAGAGATTGCTGCACTTGTAGTCAAACCACCCAAGGTAAGTACTACGAATCCTTGCTTCTCATCTTGTGTTACACTGAGCTACACTTAATCTCATTTCAGTATCAGCAGTGTTGCTAGAATTAGGCCAATACTCTCACATGGACCTTAAGCAAGAGTTGTGGCAGTTAAAGGGCAGCTTTGTGCTCTCTTTGCAGACTGTTTTTGTTCAGTGTGGCTGCAGTGTGCAAGAAGAGAATTCCCTTTCCTATTGACAGGAAAGACTGGACACACATTTTCAGTTCTAGAAATGCTTTTTGCCATGTTAGCCAGCACATCAGACTGCAGCCCTAGGGGGACTTCCTCCTTTTATCCCCCTTTGCAGTTACCCTCTATCCTACTGCGTTGTGTTTAATTCCTCATTTGACTTCTCTGTAGCAGTGGGATATGCTATAAGAAGGCAGTGTTCCTCGTGAGTTTTGCAAAAGCCAGCCACAAGTCATCTAACCTATGATC
The DNA here is from genome assembly GCA_027576195.1 of Cossypha heuglini. Lineage (NCBI taxonomy): Eukaryota > Metazoa > Chordata > Aves > Passeriformes > Muscicapidae > Cossypha > Cossypha heuglini. The sequence continues at coordinate 25,549,935 of JAODKT010001744.1, forward strand.
TCCTTAAAGAGGCACTGGCCACTTGAAAATTGAAAACAAGAAATAAGCCTTAAGTCCCATTAAATTCTTTCTACTTTTGATCCCTAAATAAATATATATATTCCTGAACAGCAACAAAAAGCTTGAGAAATGAAAAAGTGAATTGTAGCCACCCTGAGGTGCTGCACACCTGATCTCACTAGTCAGAGGTGCCAGTACAGACATATTTTTTCTCAGTCATCTCCTCTGTCAGTTTTGAGCATTAATTGTGTGCAGATCCCTCAGGCATCTTCACTAATTCCTCTTGGTGAACTATATAGGCTACTGAGAGGTTATGATTTAAATTATTGTGTTTGAAGTAACTGTAGCCTCATTTTAGAGGGTACATGAAATTTTTTGATTCTTACTTGAGGCTGTGTATCTTTAGAAATCAGGCAAATTCCAAGCATACAAGAGCTTAGCTGCTGGATGGTGAACCCCACAGATTTATCTTACCAGTAGTTTGTTACTATCAGTTTTACACTTAAAATTTCTCAACAAAATACTTGGCATCAGCAAAGTCAGTGCAGGTTTTTCATAATATTTTATATGTTTTAAGTTCCCAACCCAGCATCCTCTGATGTTCAATAGGAAAAAAATGTCATATGCAGTACTGCAGCCAATAGGCAATTCAGAGGAGGTCTCAAATTCCATTTTTTTGTTGTTAGCCCAAAGGGGTGCACAAATGAACTGTTCATTCATCCCGTGACAATTCTCTGTGAAACAGTTGAAACAATTTACAGATGTGATTCTGTGCAATTTTAACAAGATCATGTGAACTGGAGAACTGAAACAATCTTGTCCTGTATTTTCCTTGAGATGGTTCTGGGAGCTGACCCCTGCACTATTTTTCATGATTTTAAAAAGTCTTCCACTTTTATGTAAATTTTATACATCATAACTGGTATTTTTTCTTTTTTTAAGGAAAGTGAACAAGCAGAAAAAATTAATATCAGCCTGGCATTTTTCTTGTATGATCTTCTTTCTTTAATGGATCGAGGATTTGTGTTTAATCTCATCAAACATTACTGTAATCAGGTAGGCAGCATGCATGATTGAGTTTGCATTTGGCTTATGTGTTTTGTTCTGTTTGATTAGTTTATCCATCAAGATCCTTTGAGTTGTATTAAAGGACCGGGTAAATTTCCTATTTCCTATTGCATATGCAATGATTTTAAAACCTCTTTTGATTTGTGATCTGTGAGGAAAAAATTGAGTGGAGGTAAAGACTCTTTTAGAAATGTCATAGCTAGCTCTGCTGCATGATATCTACGAACCACTTTTTTTCCCTTACTTTTTTACTTCCCATAGCAGTAGGGTCTGCAGATAGTATAGATCAACTTTGTGACTCCTCCTGCTGAGTGCTGAGGGCAGCATTTAGATTTTGGGGAGTCACTCAAAATATTACATCTGTCTTCTTGCTTTACAGGTATCTGAAAATTAAGAATAGGGAGTGTTGTCTTTCTGTTTTGAGACTCTGTGTGTGCAGGTCCCTCAGGTATCTCCACTAATTCCTTCTTTGATGTCATTGTTGACAAGAAGGGAAATGACGAGACTACTGGTGTGCTGTGTTGCTTAGCAGGACGTTTTATGAATTTGCCACAGACTCAGAGAAGTTCAGTTTGTTTTTAATTTTTCTCTGCAAAAGACAAAAATATTGTATATTTTTGTTTGGGGAGCAAAGAAGAAGGAAACAATTTGTTATCTCTTGGGAAATTGATAAGTCAGCTGGGGAGCAGGGAGGGAGACACCATCACTGTCAAACAATCAGCAGCTAATGTATGGAAGTTAGTTAGGTACAGTGAGCATTTTTATGCATGCAGGGCTATGTGTCTATGTCCTTTTCAGGCAGCAGCTTATTTCTCTACATGGTAGTTTAAATAATACTAGCCCATCACTTGACACTTTTTTGTTTGTTTTTCCTAGCTTTCAAACAAGCTGAATTCACTCTCCACCCTGATTTCCATGAGACTTGAGTTCCTGAGAATTCTCTGCAGCCATGAGCATTACCTCAATCTGAACCTCTTCTTCATGACATCTGCATCTGCTCCAGCGTCTCCGTCCCCCTCCTTGTCCTCCCAGGTGGTTGTCCATTAGATAGGTATTGCATGAACGTCACATGAAGCACATGTAGAAAATTACTTATATTGCTCTGTATTCAAATACTCAAGTTAGAATCAGCCACTGTTGGATCAGGGAGAAAAATTTCCCATTTGAGGAAAAGGGACAGAAGAAAAAGGCTACAGGAGTACTATACTACTGCAAAACTGCATCTACAGGATTTAAAGTTGAAGACAGACATGTGCTCCCCTGGAAACATGCACACAGAAAATGACTGTTGAGGTAGACACACACGGTCTAAAAGAAACACAGTCCTGAAGGCCAGTTTACAGGCACACCCTTATCCCATCCACACACAACCGCAAATAGTTATTTTAATATCTGTTTTGGAGAATTATGGCATGCAGCTGTGCATACTTTCTGTGTGTTTGCCTTCTAATAGAACTTCTTACTTCCCAGGTGGAAATAGATGGTGCCACTATTTAAGTTAGTGACTGACACACTGCAATTTTCAATATCCTGGAAGTGAATTTTTGTTGAGCCTTCATGTTGCTTAAAATAGGATTATCATGCTTTCTTTTTCCAATAGGAGTATTCTTCTCTGGGTTTCTCCCCACCACAATAGAACAGATCATGCTATATCTTTGTCCATGATTTCTCTGTGGATTTTCGAACAGTGTTCTCCTTTTTATTTGAACTTTATGATCTTCTGTGTCAAAACACTCAGGTATCCTGAGCAGACCATGCAATCTTCATCATATTTCACGTCTCCAGAAATTTTTCCACACTTGGTCTGGTACTGACACAGCTCTAGACTTCCTTAATGTCAGGACCTTACATGATCTTCCTGACCACAGAGTTCACAAACAAATTTAAAAAAAAGTAATTGTTGATTGGCACGCAACATACTTTTGCCAGTCTTGTGCTCTTCTCCTCTACATTCTATGCAGACGGTTTTCTACAATGGGGCAAAGCCCCTCTTGGAGACTGCTCACTTGTCTGTTTTCCCCTTCAATGGTCTTGCAGAGGTCAGCACCGGGCTGAAGCATTTCAGTGCAATGCTCCATAATTGCCACGATGCTTGGAGGCAAGGGGATGGGATTGAAACTAAAATGATGGGAGGTACAAAAACAGTCTGAGTAATGAAGCAGTTCAAATTCATGGTTTCTTTTTTGAGTGTCATTGCCAAAAAATTGGTTAGATGCTAAGATGTGCTACATCTCATACTTTAGTTAGGGTTGTCAGAGGTTCGTAATAGTAAATAATATTTTCTTGAAGTTTTTCCTGGTCCTGAAAGCAAAGCATCAAAGTCTTAGAGTCAGATATCACAATACATTTGGTTAATACTAATCCTGGATGCCAAAGAGCTAGAAATACGACTCCTCTGCTTATGGGTATAAAAAATATCAACCTAGCTCTTGTGACTAGTTCTATCAAGTCAGAGCTTGGCCAACACCATTTTAATTAATCTTTCCTTTGAGCAACATCATCAACTTTTCTTCTCCTTTAGGAGTAACCTATGGTGTGCAGCTTGTGCAAATCAATAAGGCTTTTGTGGCCCTTGCATGACTTAGTGCACTAGCTGACCGCCCTTGCAGTGATTTTGACCTGTCTGCAGGAGGGCTGTCCATCTTGAGTTAGACTTGCAATAGAAATATGGTTTTGTGAATAAATCTTTTGAACTTTTTTGAGAGAAGCCAAATTCAGTTAACTGGGTGCTCTACACTTGCCATTATTTCACACAAACATAGTACAGCCAATGCCTGTTTGTTTGAGGTTGAAAGAGAGTATATGGATCCAAAATATGGGGCTAAGGGATGTGGGATTCGTTTAACCAGATAGGAAAACAGCTGCTACAGTACTGATACTTCATGTGTTTGGGCTCCGGGACTATTCCCAGGTGACTTACAGAAATATTGGGAAGAATACTGAAGAATATGAATTAAAAGCAAAATTTGGACTCATAAAACCCAGTGGCTTCAGTGGGGAGTAGAGTCTAAGACTTATGCTCACTTGAGAAAGGGAAAAAAACATTTCAGGTGACCTGTGGCACACATCTGTGATTGGAGAAGCTAAGAAGTTCACAGCACATATATAGCAGCAACTTTCCATTCCTGGTCTGGCTGTATATCAGTCACAGCTGTAAGTTAGAGCAGTTTGAAGACTCGTCTAAATTATGCCAGCTGCCAGCAAGCTCAGCCAAGGATTTCCAGGGCAAAAGGAAACACTGTTCACATGTCTTTCCTGACCTTACTTCCATACTAGACATCGTGGAGGCTGAAGAATGCACAGTGAGCTGTTTCTGACACCAAAGTCCCTCTTAATGTAGAGGCAGTTTCTTGCTTTATGAAAGCTAATGTCTGCTATGCAACAATAAGAACAAGAATGGAGAAAATTCTGACTTTGCATCCTGTCCAAACTAATGAATACAGGGTTGGAATTTTACATCTCAAAAAGCATAAAATTAGTTGCTCACACAGAATGGAAAGGGTGAGATTGCATCCTAGCAAGCACTCATTTGAAATCACACACAGATGTTTATTTCACACACATTCCTCAAAAATGTCCAGCTTTCAGTTCAAAGTCAGTGGTGTTTCCTCTGTTCCTGGATTGACTGACTGTGATCTCTTTCAGAAACATTGGTTTTGGTGATAATTTTTTAACACTTCTAATATATTTCTGCAGAACTCCAGCTCCTGCTCTAGTTTCCAGGACCAGAAAATCACTGGCATGTTTGACCTTTCAGCCGAATACCGTCAGCAGCACTTCCTGACTGGCTTACTTTTCACTGAATTGGCAGCAGCACTGGACGCAGACAGCGAAGGGTGCGTATCTTAATTTGCAGATTTTAGAATGGGATCAGGTCACACTCTTACTCTTGACAAGGCCATAGTTTGCCTCCAGGACAGTCCTGCTTCCCCTATTCTTTTCAGTGAGTCACTCTGCAACATAGCTGTGACCCAGTTATGGTTTTGTCTGCAGTATGTTCCTCCAATGTATAAAAATATATATTTGTGGTAGTAGTGTTGGCTGAATAAACAAATTGAGAAGACAAAATTTCAGTTGCTCTTCCCTCTGTCTTTGTCTGAACTTAAGTGTTTAGCTAAACTTTGGTTTGATGCTTTTCCTTAAGCAGCTCTCTTTAGCACAATGAATTTTTATGAGAAGTTTGAAAGACTTGGGTGCTCTTTGATTGTGGTAAAGTGGCTTGGAGATTTAAGATACCTATCGTTTGCAGGAAACATGAATCTCTGCTTAGAATGAAAGAGATTATCCAGTGCATATTGGTGTTTATTATTTGTTTCTTCCGCCTCCTTTCTGTTTATTAAGTCTTTTATTTATAAGTCATTTGGGCATGATCCATGAATGGAGCTCATGGATGGTTTCTGTGTTAACAGGATTAGCAAGGTGCAAAGAAAAGCTGTCAGTGCTATCCTTAGCCTGCTGAGTTCCCATGACCTAGACCCACGTTGCTCCAAAAAGGAGGTGAAGATTAAAATTGCAGCTCTTTACCTCCCTTTGGTTGGTATCATTTTGGATTCACTACCCCAACTCCATGATTTTACAGGTAAGACCTTTTTGCCTTTTAATTTTTTGGCTTCTAAGAGGGATTTGTCTAAATAATTTATCAAACGTAAGAGATTAGTCTAGTAAGGTTGAATATTTCTTTACTTAGAAGTAAACTGGATTTTTACAGACAGGAAAAGCTTCATTGTCTTCACTTCATGAGGAAGTGATAGACCAGAGATATATCTGTAAGTACTCCTGCGTATCTCTTGGTGTAAGAGATAAATAAAGCCTGCAAGGTCAGCAAGAAATATTTAGCTCTACATACACTTAACTACTTATCAGTAGTGAAAATACTGGTCGTGATACTGACATCATGTTACACCACAATTATAGAAATCAGATTGCATTCTCTTTTTCTCTTGCTTTTTTACTGCTATTACTATGATACCAAAATTAATTAATTAAAGGTATAAACTTTGAAGAGTATATTTTTGTCACTGGTTCTGAAAATATTTCACATTCAAATGTCTTAACAAAAAACTTAATCATATGAAAATGGTATTTATCACTTTGAATTGGATTAGGTGAAAGCAGTTACTATACATTGGCTAATTAGATCTCACACCATTCTTTTAATCTAAGTATTATCCTTATACCACAGATGAAAAGAGTTATTATGAAGAAGCCCAGGTGTACCAATAAGCCTAGGTTTTAGAGTGTTTTCCTTTGAGAGTCTGTCACAGGAAGCTGTGACACATTGGGGTCCAGCTGATCACTCACTTCTCTGAAAAACAGAACTTGCGAAACACAAAATGGATGTTTAGAAACAGACAAGATTTTTACAAAACATAGGTATAAATAATTTCATTTGCTGAAATAGCAGGGAATAGAAGCAGTTAGGTACCTGAAATAAAACTTTAAGTCAGCAGGCAATGGATCTGTCAGCTCTTAGCAGACTTACATATTTGTTTAATACTACCAAATCCATGTCTAGTTTCTGTGCCTATCTTCTTGATTGAAATTAACTAGAACTGGATGGTTCCAAGTCTTACAAAGCGCTGGCCTGGCTTTGAACTTCAGAGATAATCTCATGATTGCTACCACCTTTTGTATATTTTATGTATTTGAATAATTTGGCAGTCTTTGCAGATAGCTGCAATTTCTCTTGCTAATGCTGTGCCTCTTTCACTGCTTGGTACATCAGCCAGACAGTCTCAGGGATGGAGGTGCCAATTGTTTTGCTAGGTTACAGACCAATGGAAGACTGTGACGTGAGCAGAAGCAACTGGATTGCTCCTGAAGTTCCAATGGGGTATTTCAAATTTAGTTTCAGATGTCCGCAGTGGAAAGGGGCGCACAGGAAGCCCAGAAGAAGAAGAGTCTTCAGGTGCAATCAATCAAAACGTGGCCCTTGCCATTGCAGGGAGTCAATTCAGCATCAGGAACTCTGGAATACCTCTGGTGTCACTGGTATGTTTACTGCTCTGTCAGTCTCCTTTCTTCTATCTGTTTTCATGTTCCTTTTTTGTTCCTTTTATCCTTTTTTGCCACGAATAGCTACAGTCATGAGAAACTGCGTTTTTGTTTCTTCCAACCCCTATGGATCCCTCATAGTCCTTCTTTCGTCTTCTCCTATTCTCTTCTAGTTATTTAATTGCTATTTTACCATACATTGTTCACTTTTTTTCTCCCACATGCCTATTTCTATTTCCATACCAAACCTAGACTTGTTTCCAGATCAGCAAATGCCACTGTGGCAGCCCCACAGTTCCAGTTTAACCTGAACCCATGGATCTAGGATTCAGATGCTTGTTTTTCTTGATATATGGTCTTTCCTCATATGTTCTTTTTTTTACCTACTATGCAATTTGGCTGCATGGCAGGAGGGAAGCAAATGGTTACAGAATCTTCTTCTACATTTTATAAGGAAATTATTATACAAGCACTGGTAGCATACCAGTAGCTAGTAGCAAACTGGTACTTCTCTCAGTCTTTCACTTGCATTCAACTAGTCCTTTCACTAATTACACATACAGTAAAAATTACAGTAACTGTCACCTGGAAGAGGTCAAATTTACTGAAGTCCAGTCCTGAGATTCGATTCCAATGAGATTTAAATAAGATTACTTCACCCAAATAACCTTCATCTCCTTTTTCTTCTTTCAATTGCCATTTGCTTTGTGTTCCTAGCCCTATAGACAGAGTGCCACATTAGGTCCAGATACTACTCGCAACCTTTTGATCTGTTTCCTCTGGATCATGAAAAATGCTGATCAGAACCTAATACAGAAATGGATTGCAGACCTTCCATCCATGCAGCTGAACAGGATTTTAGACCTCCTCTTCATTTGTGTTTCATGCTTTGAGTATAAGGTAAGTAAAACAAGACATGTTGTCCTGGTTTGGATAAAATTTTTTCCTTGAATTCCAGCTGTCCAGGGGAAATTTGTTACTGACAATGGATAAATTTGCACTTATCTAATCTAGACAAACTAGTTCAGATAAAATAACTGATGATAGCCTTCAAGTAAAATGCTGCTGAAATTTTTGAGGAAGTCCTATGAAAGTGTCCTAAGTAGTTTAATTATTTTCTTTCACCTGGATATTTGAGGGCTATTTTTGGTGGGAATTATACCGTCGGCTCCTGTAAGTACTGGACAGGACACTAAGGATGACTCTTTAGTTCAGAGGCGGGACTTGATGTCAGTACTCTTCTCTCTGAGAGGATCTGACTGAAATGAACGAAATAACCTTCTCTCTGAACTTTTAATTTCTTTCTCTGTAGTACTGAGCTACATCATTGTTTCTGTTAGCAGTACATATTGTACCTCTTTCCTCATTTGCAACATTTGTTAGACTTTATGTATTAATCTATCATATTCATTGCTTTCTGCCCCCTCTACAGGTCTCTCCTGTTGTATTTCATTCTGAAGATGTAACTTGGTCTCATGATCAAAAATTGAGGCATTGGTGTTGATTGCTTTAACTTTACTTTCAGGGCAAGCAAAGCTCAGATAAAGTTAGCACCCAAGCACTCCAGAAGTCACGAGATGTGAAAGCTCGGTTAGAAGAGGCGTTGCTGAGAGGAGAAGGAGCTAGAGGAGAAATGATGAAGCGCTGCAGAATACCAGCTGGTACTTCATACCCTTGTCCCCCCATGCCTTTTGAGAGGAACTCAGGTGGCTGTAGACATAAATGAATTTGTTTGGTTTGTGCACACTATCCATTTTCATCCTTGTCCATTTCACCCCCTTTTCACCCACAGTCCATTCCTTTTCAGACAATTATTGGTTTTACATGGATGAAAATATCATTAGGTTCCAACTATGCAAGGTGTAGCTAGGACTGAGCTCTTCTCATGTGAAGAATATGAAGCCAGGAAAGACGTTTCAAGATGTTCTAAAAACTTATGCAAGTGTCTAATCAATAGCCGAGGAGTGGTATCAAAACTATCACAAATGGTATAAAAACTAAAAACAAATTGTTCATAGCAGAAAAGGTTGCTTCATTTAATAAGTGGAAAATCTGTGGATTTGGAGGTTTCTGTATATATTAAGCAAGTTAATGCTCTAAAAATCCTAGGTAAAAGAAATTATGAGTCTTTTTACTAGAGCCCTGAACCTGTAATTGAATGGCTTTAGTTCTGACAGACTGCTACAGAAATATATCTCCTTCTTTTGGTGAGCTGTCAGACTTCAGGTGTCCCCTTTTGTTTTAATCTCTCTGTCATATGTTGCACTTTTAGGGAATGACAGATTAGCAGGGGTAAATGAAAATTTGCGCTGGAGAAAGGAGCAGACACAGTGGCGGCAGGCAAATGAGAGACAAGATAAGTAAGTAATTTAATTAATGCATATTGTTTTTATTAGAACCAAGCTGCTTGGGGTTTTTATGTTTTCTTCTTGCTCCTAGGATGTTTTATTACAAAATCAGTAGTTTCAATCCTTTCCCTCTTTTGTCAAAGAGAAAGAAAACAAAAATGTTTATGTAGCAGGAATATCCAACTGTTGCTGTGACACAGCAAAGAAGTCACAAATACTAGAAGCTATCTACACATTTTTTCCTTATTTACAGTGTGGCAAACATTAGTTAGTGATAGAGTCATATCAAGTACACCACAGAGCTTGCTACATTTATTTTGGCTCCTCAGTGAATACAGTGCTGTGGTATATATTTTATCTGGCTAAGCTAGGTTTGACATGCTATGTTAATATAGAGAAGCTCTGTGAGCAGGAGTCAGAGAAGATAATGCTTTGAGATTGTAACAGCTGTTATAAGATATGTGTCATGCCAGAGAAGATCCAGTCAGCATGGTTAATGTACAAAGCTCAGTGGTTGCTGGAAATGGTCCAAACACCTGTAAAGTTCACTGAATTTGTCCAGTTCTTACTCTTACTGGGATTTCTGCCGTTATTATAGCACTAAAGTTTTGGCAGTCCATTCTGTTTTTTGTTGCTTTGAGTCATTGTAGTTGATAACCATATAACTTCCCTGATGTCCTTTCTTAGCCTTCCTCAAAATTATGTTTGTACCCTAAAGGATAACTCTTTGCTTCTCTGGTTTTATTTTTGGGTAAATTAATGTAGCAGGGTAGCTACACATTTTGAAGCCACTCAGAAGTGTGATTGTAAGGCTGTTGCTCCAGCCACAGAAATGCACCTTAGGAACTTCAGCCAAAGTCACAGGATCTTTAATTTCAAGCTCTAGAGAGCAGCCTCTAGCCAGGCAATAGCACCTTTTAGAGCAACGTAGGAAAAAGAAAAATGCCTCTTTGCATTTCCGGTATAGAAGGGATGTGTGAAAATGCAGTTTTGTTAGTAACTGCTCCAATGCTTATTCAGCTGCAGAGGAACAGTGTTACAGACCTTATCCTTAAGTCTCAGCTAAGAATGTTGCCTTATCGCTATCTCCTGTCTTTTATCAATATTTCAGTTCTCTCTTAAATGGCCTGGGACACTGCTATATGGGCCTGCTATCTTTTGTTGTCAACAGTCTCAGGAGTCAACATTTTAAATTTCCTACATTAAACAATGCTTCTATGGCACTGAGGCAATTTCCAATTTGGTCTAGTCTACTATTTTTAATTTTTTTTTATGGAATTGTCAGATCAGTTATCCATTATTCCATTTTGGAATTTTGTGTCCTGCTACAGGAAATGCATTCAGAAATTACAGCATAGTTTACTGAACAACTGAACATAATATTAAGTAGTCATTATGCAGATGACTATTAAGGAAGAAAAGCATCTATCCAAACTGTCTAGAAGCCTATTTTTCAAAAGTCCCCTTTGTGACTGCTCTTCTACAATAGCAGCTTTCCTAAATTCACTCCACAGTTTTTAAGAAATACTTCTGAACACTGTTGTCATTGTTTGCTCTTATGGGATCATTCAGAATCGTACGCATTTGTATTCAGGCATTATTTAAACAGCAGGTTATCTAACTCTTAGGATACCCTCTGCTTGCTTTAATTAGAGCTCATTTTTGCAGGACAAAAGCTGAACTAGACCAAGAAGCTCTGATCAGTGGAAACCTGGCAACTGAAGCTAACTTGATCATTCTTGATATGCAAGAGAACATCATTCAGGTGAGAAATAGTAGAGGTGGCTACTCTCTGCTCTGGAAGCAAGATTAATTTTTCCTTTTGTTTCTTAGACAGTGCAAAATATTTTGAGATCTTCTGTAAACTTATATAGTCTTGAATAGAAAAAAATTCATAGGTAGGGAGGAGAAAACTTCATGCTTGAAAACCTGTTAGTAAAAAAGCATTTATCTGCTAGACTTCTGTTGTACTGGACATTATTTTCACATGACATCACTCACAGCACCTCGTCTCTCCACTGTTTTGGTTGTGGGTTTGATCAGAACATTAGCAGTATGCCTGTATTTAGCCTAGGTGCTCAGGATACCAAGGATGCAAGGGAAAGGATGGTGCTTGCCCACCACAGGATCAGTTCCTAACCCAAAGTATATATGAAAGATTGGAAAGACGAGAAATGGAGCTTCAAAAATCCTTGCAGAAGCTGATTGAGCTTAAAAATGCATTGAAGAGTCTTCGGAACTTGGAAAATGTTTGGGACATTTCCCCCCTCTCTCTTCTTGGTCACTGCAAAAGTGCTTTGAAATTTCTCTGAAGCTGACGTTAAAAATTAAGGAACTGCAAATTCTAAACTCCTGCATGTCTCATGGGCCAGAGAGCAGAGTTTCAATTCCTGTGTGCCAGCTCATTGCTGAATTACCTCATTCAGTTTTTGTTTTTCTCCTTCCTATGTAGGCAAGCTTTGCAGTAGAATGCAGAGATAATCTCTTGGGAGGAGTTTTGAAGGTCCTGGTAAATTCTCTTGGCTATGATCAGAGCACCACTTACTTGACTCATTGTTTTGCGACTCTCAGAGCACTCATTGCCAAGGTATGCTCTTGATATACTTCTGTTTTCATTCTTGCAATCAAATTAATAGAACGGCATTTCTAGGGCAGAGCTGTGTGCATTCACTTACCACTTTTCTTTGACATTTGTTAAATACATTTTGCATGTGTAAATACAAATTACTATCTATAGGTTTGTTACAGGATTTCTACATCTGTTGTAAGGTTATTTAATTGACCACACAAGGTGGAATAATTAAATCTGAATAATCTTGTGGGTTTGGCGTCTACTCTTAAACATATAGGATTTACTAATAAAAAGGTAAGCAATTCCACACACTTTATTTCAAATACATTCTGATTTTAATTAGGAATCTTAATGCCAAGAACTGCACAAGAATTCCGTAAAGTCAAATTTAAATTATTATATTATCACGACTAGTTTCCAATCAGATGAGCAGCAGAGAAATTAAAACTCATGAGACATTAAGAGCATCATTCTAGGTTTCTATTTCTAAAATGGGTTTCAAAATTCTAAGTAGGTTCTAAAACATTGACAGCTTTCATCTTTGTTCTTCCTGAAAACTAAGTCAAATCCTCATCTCTCTTCCACTTCTATATCACCAATAAAGAAACTCTAGGTCAGAAAAAACAACAACAACAGAGGAAAAAAAAAACAACAAAACCCTACCAAAGCAAAAACCCCACAAACTTCAAAACATATATGAGGAGAGAAATTGACCCAAAGTCTTTTTTTTATAATAGAGATTGTAATGGGTTGGGTGCTTCATAAGAGCTCTAAAATCTTTTTAAAGTTCATTCTCCTACGAAGAAAAGCAGCTCCAATAAGGAAGAATTCATGAAATGTTTCTTTTCCCTAAACTATTGTAAAACACAAATAAGGAACAGGATACTCCTGTCCAATTAATGTCTGTCTGCTCTTAAATGCAGATTGGCTGACATTGCCTAATTACAGGGTAGAATCTGAATAGTTATGAAACTAATAATTATGTTTTCATTTTACTTTATCTTTAAAGCTAACTTCCAATTACAGTGATGAATTTTGTGAAGCAATTGTAATTCTCATTGAAATAGATCGTGTAGTTAAGCTTACTCGGTTCTGTATTTCATTAAGCAATCATTCCAATTATTTCTATTATACTGTAGACATATAGATGTTATTTTACAAATAGAAATGATAAAACCCTGTGCCAGCAGGCTTGTAATATAAATTAGACACAAAACAGTGAGATAATGGACTGAAGAAAGTCTGAGAACTGGGAAATGGGTCTACAAATTGGAAACAATATCTTGTGTTCACTCACACACACACCTTTATCGGTCCTGTGTATGTACACATGGTACCAGTGCATCTGTGCTGTCTCTGCTGAGAGTTTCTTTGGACAGACATCCTGCCCCCTGACATTACTGCCTACTATGTGCATTGGGAAGGCAGTGGAAAGGAGGGTCTGGCATGAAAGCTTGGCAGTGGAGGTTTTGTGACACACCGTGAGAGGAAGAACGTGTTGGAGGCCTGGGGAAGGGTAGGGCGTTGGTGCAAAGAGCTAAAAATTGCTCCACATACTTAAGGAAATATTTGGATGCTTCATCAATCATTAGGTATTCTGAAAATAGAAAACCTCTATGCTTCTAAGAATTTTGTAATATTTGATGTTTTCAAAAACTCCTGGAGCTATCATACTCTGAGTTTATTCTATTTCTCTTTTTTCTAAACAGAAAGGCTATTTTCAAACTCTTATTTCCTGTAGAAAATCTTAAATATGGAATCTACAGCATTACAGGAATGAGAAGTCTGAATAAAAGTATAGCATGTAGTTTTTGGAGACTTTAGACTTTTTCTGAACCCTGTGACTTTTGTGCACTACAATAATGATGTTCCATGAGAGTAATAAATGTTTTCTTCTCTTTCCCTTAGTTTGGAGATTTGCTGTTTGAAGAGGAGGTTGAACAGTGTGCTGACCTGTGTCAAAGAGTTCTCCATCACTGCAGTAGCAGCATAGATATTACACGGACTCAAGCCTGTGCCACTCTTTATCTCCTCATGAGATACAGCTTCAGCTCTACCAGTGTAAGATTTTGAGAGCAGCAGTATATTCTGTGCCACCTTTTTTGTGATCAATTGAAACAAAGACTGAAGTTGCAACAGCAAATGGAATGCATCTGCAGTCACCTGGTCTGCTGTTTCACATATTTGAGCCAAGAGAAGTGCTAGAAGTGTAGGGGAAAAATAGTTTTACTTATTTAATTATTGTTCATTGCTTTGATTCAGGAAACTTGTCCTGCAGTATCTGTAAATGCCGCTTCAAAAAGAGCAGCATTAGGCCTCTGACAGCAAAGCCTATACAATGCATAAGCAATACTCTTCACATTGTCTTTTTTCTTCCATTTCTGTGCCTGAACTACTCAGTCTAGTTCTATTCTAATGCAATTGCAACCTCAGTAGAACTCCTGTATACTTGTATTAGTGGGAATTCTTCACCAGCTCCTTGGTCTTAGGACTAGGCTCTGGTTTTTACCACACACATAGGGCGAAATACATACATAATGCATGTAGATTAATAATGTTCTAGCACAAAAGGATATGCATTAGCATTTTGGATAGCATCTGATCTTGCGCAGGATTACTTTCACTGGTTATTACTTTAAAAGCCTTGGATATGTAAAAAGTGTAAGCTCTGCAGAAGGAAAATGTACTGCAGACACACCATGATCATCAGGGTGTAGTGCCTCACCAGCTGAAGCTCCCAGAGGCCTTTTGCTTCCCAAAATGTTTTTCCAGTCATTCTTCCTCATCTGTTCTGGTGTGGGTCAGATCCACATACCCACTGGCCTGTGCAGAGGGGGAAAGGGGTGCTTCTGGCTTTCTCCTGTCTCAAGTAAGCATGCATATTTCCAAGAACATTCTATCACCAAAGTACAGACATGTCAGAATCAGGAACCTTTGGCTTAAGTGGGTAAAACATGATTAGGTTTGATGCACCAGAGGCCAGTTATGTGAGCAGTGAGTCTACTGCACTCAAATCTGGGCAGAAGAAAGTGGGTTTGCTTCATAGAGGAGATAGATATGTGAGCCACAGTGCAGCCATCATTCTTTCATGTTTTTGTTTTTTCTCTTCTGGAAGAATTTTTCAAGAGTGAAGATGCAGGTGACCATGTCACTAGCTTCTCTGGTTGGAAAATCACCTGAGTTTAATGAGGAATTCCTCCGACGATCCTTGAGAACCATCCTGGCCTATGCAGAGGAAGATACAGATATGCAGGCAACGCCGTTTCCCATTCAGGTTAAATCTTTTATGGCATCTGTGGCTTTTATTATGAGCTTTCACACAGGACTGTGCTTGAAGCAAGTTCTAGATCTTGGCCTTCCAAAGCAATGAAAATAAGAATGAAGAGGTTATTGCGTAAGTTTATGTCAAGTACAAAAGTAAGTGAGGAAGAAGTACATGTTATTTCATAAAGTAAACTCTTAAGAATTTCCCCTGAAATCCCATTACAGAAAAATCATCTCTTGATTTTGAGTACAGCTTTCTCCTAGACCCCAGCAGGAGCTATGCCCTCTAAGGGTTTCCCAAGATGGAATTTGATTTATGTTTTCAGACAAGTACCATCCAGGACACTTCTCTCTCTTTGCCAGCTTGTAAGGTGCCAGTAGCAATAATGAAAAGCATTTCAGACAACTGTCAAATACTTTGTTAAAGTTCTTAGAGTAATTCAGGGTGTGCTGAAGACTTACAAAAACATCTGGTTTCAGATCGAAGATCAGCTAAAGCTGAACTCCATTAGCACATATGTTTTTTTTCATTCAGAAATAAGTAGATCAAAAGATTTCAGCTCCTTTTGATTAATTAAAATGTCTGTAAGATTTGCTGTGTCAGCAGTCTTTGCTGCATTGCATAGAGCTGAAGAAAACATCCTGACATTTCCATGGGTAAATGAGGCTTAAAGAGAGTAACATCATCTGATGCAGATTGCAGTTGTTTTTCCAGAAGGAAGAAATAATCACCTGAGAATTGCATATTGATCTTTGCCTTGCTTCAGGTAGAGGAGCTACTGTGTAATCTGAACAGCATCCTGTCAGATACGGTGAAAATGAGGGAATTTCAGGAAGATCCAGAGATGCTGATGGACCTTATGTACAGGTGAATCCATTTAGAATTGCTACTGAGAAAATTCTGCAGCGAGGTGAGCTGAACTATGCATTTTAGGGACAAGCTGTGACAAACTCTCTATCTGTTCTGTTTGTGCACACTCCCTGTTTAGCAAAGCTGGTCTGTCACAGGGGACCCAGGCTGCAGTAGTAAGCCCATTGCAGTGCAGCCTCCGGCGGTGGATGTAGATTTGGGCAAGGATAAGAGTTAGGAACATTGAAGGGTCTTGGGTGCAGCAGTTTTACTTTCCTCCTAGCCCCTCTGTCTTCTGCCTAGCACTGCCTAACCATTTATTTTGCTTTCTGTTTAATGAATCATATAGAATGAGGACAGAGACGTCTTCTTTCATTCAACCCAGGGGAAGAATTACAAAGGTATTTTTGTTATTTGAGAAGTGGTCATTCACACCTGTTTTCTGGCCTGTGTTTTCAGAATTGCCAAAGGATACCAGACATCCCCGGACTTGAGGCTGACTTGGCTGCAGAACATGGCAGAGAAGCACACCAAGAGGAAGTGCTACACAGAAGCAGCCATGTGCCTGGTCCATGCTGCAGCACTGGTGGCAGAGTACCTGAGCATGCTTGAGGATCGGAGCTATCTCCCTGTGGGCAGTGTCAGTTTCCAGGTAAAAGGCTTTGACCTGGTGTGTGTGTTTGTTCTTGTGCTAAGCAAAGCAGAGGTGCATGTATGGGGCAAATGTTACAATGGCAGTCTCCGCTTCTATTTCCAGCAGTTTGATACTGTAATATTTGCTAAGTAGAACCCTTCCATTATCACATGCTTTTTCTAGGGCTGTTACTTACCAACTGTGACAGATGCACTTTTCAAACTTCCTTCTCATAATCTAGATAATTGGAGCTGCTCAGTTCTTTCAGGCATGTTCACCAATCCTTTGACTGCCCTCAAGTTACCAAACCTCTTTGATTGATGAATAACACAACCACTGCAGTAAGTCTAGTATATCCAAGTCAAGTAAATTGTCCTATAAGTTCTTTCAGCATGAGACATAGCTCTCACATTATCTCTCTGAAGACTCCACTGGTTCTTTTGGCATTGTTGAGCTCTTTACTCAGTAATAAACTGATCTTTTCCAGACAGTTTTCTTGGGTTTCATTTTTCACCTTACTTTTCTACATCACATAGATGAAAACATAAGTCATTGTGGTAAAAGTTAGACATTTTTCAATGCAGATATATATACACTTAGTTTATCGGATTATGCAGTTCTGGATACCCTTACCTGAACCAAATTCATATGCAAATGCAATTATTTTAGTGCTTCTTTCCTCCACATTATTAAAAAAAAATGGCCAAACCCTTAATTTATTGCCATATGTTGATAATTTCTCTTTTATCATTATTCCCTGAAGCTGGTGCATTGTTGGCTGCTATAATTAGAGTAAATTATAAATAATTTCAACTAATTAGTGGAATCATTTTGTAGGATCACATTAGAGGCTATATAGACATCTACTGTTTAGACATTATTACGTTTATTAAATTGTAATCCCTTCTTTTAGAAAGTATTAGTCTTGTGTCGTGTGATGTTGATTCAGGCTAAGTACAGTACCTTTAAGGTTTTCTTTAGTAATTTTGTATCAATATTTCCACCATTATGTCCTGGTGCAGTCTGATAAACCTATTACCATCTGCTCATCTGGTACACTTTAAAGAAGTAGATGATTCCCCAAAGCATATTTCGTCTTCTGGAACTTCCTCCGTTTTCTAAAACATTTGACAGCTTAGGATTCATTGCTTGAATATGCTTTTGCTTAGCTTTTTTGGATCTGTTGTGGAGCACATTTTATTGTCAAAGTGAGTTTGAGATACCTAACACTAATACTTGGTGCATTCATCATCCCTTGATATAACCATATCGCTGGGTATGGTTGTATCCCTTCGAAACAGTAAATATGAACATGATCAAGCCACTTGGCATTTTGCATTGAATTTAGTTTATATGGCATTAGTATTTGCAATTCCACCTTAGCGATTAGGTGATGGACAAGTGTTTATTCTTGCTTTTCTTTAATATCAAGATAGTTGTGTATACTCTTTAATGGCTAAACTTCTGGATTTATACTTCTGCCATTTTGCATCCCTTATCAGTTTTGCATACCTTCAGACTTCTAACTTCCATGCATTACTTCTATTCACTTGTTTTCTCTCTACTTGTTAGATACTATCATCATTTGGATATAAGTGAAATATGCATTCCCTCCCAATGTCATCCTGCTCCCAGGCTGCCTTGAGTGCTTGTAAGCTAACACACTTGACCCTAATGCAATTCCTCCCTCCATTGCTCCTAGATTATTACTATAAATGGGTATGTTTTCATTTATGCTGGAGAATTGAAGTCTACTGTACAAGGCACTGGGCAAGCAAAAACTTAGGAGTTTAAAAACAGCAAATCAATTTCTTTCATCAAAATGCTTGTGTAAATACATGTTTTCCAAAGAAACAGCTGCCCCGTGGGAGAGAGGTAATAAAATGCCCTAATGACGAGAACCCAATTACACAACTCTTTATCTGACTGCACAATTTTGAATTTCAATTTACTCAATAACAGTAATTAACTATAATAACCTTTGCATTTTTACATAGGCTTTCACGAAAAGGTTTTCCATTCTTTACAAACAGGTTTATGTTTTGTAGCAGCTGTGAAGATCTTATTCAGATGACCTTGTTAAAAGAGGGAAACGCTGTGCAGACTGGCTTGGCTTTATCTGTACCTACAGGTCTTACTCACTGACTCTTTCTGTGATCATTTCATCATTTGGCTCAGATAGGAGATCAATTAATATTGGTGATATGCATTTAGTTGTGGAATTGAGGGTGATAATAATGTGAATAAAAATATTATTCTGGATGAGTGGAAGTATTATCTCCTTTTTACAGATGAGTAAAATGAGTCAGCAAAGGATCAAATCAGTTCTGATTTTGATCATCTGCAGTGAGTCTGTTAGCATCCAGAAAACTGTCAGTCAGTAGAGTAATACTTTTCCTTATATTGTACCAGACAAAATGCTTCCCTCTATGCAATCAATACTATCCCTCAAAATCAGAGTGGGATCACTTTCAGTGGAATTCTGTTTGAGCTCAATTCGTGTTTACAGTAAATCCCCTTCACAAACAGTAAAGCAGAATTACTGAGAGTATGAAGTGCATAGGGACTGACTTTAAAGCCACTTTGTATTAACACAGACAAGCACTTAGTGTGTGTCTCTACCTGCTGAGGTACAAAGCTCAGCAGCAGCCTAATTTGCCTGGGCTGTTTGGGCATCTAGGTTGCAGGCTACCCTGGTCTTATTTAACATGGTGGTAAGGTCTGGGGATCACAGGGGTTTTTAAGTTTACAGAAGTATTTCTTTTTCTTAATGAAAACTAGGCTTGTGAAATTCAATATAATTGCTGATAAAATGCATGGTGATTTATATATTGCCTTTATTATACAAGGGATATGTAAAATTCTTCAGTATGAAAGGTGGATCAAGGCTAAAGCTGCATGAGGCACATCCACTTTGCAAATGATCATGCAAGTCCCAGAAGTATGTCATGCAAGCTCTCTCCTCCTAGAGTGCATGGACTGCAAAACATGGAAGTGCATTCCTGACATTAGTTATTAGAGGCTTAAAGGTGGAGAAGGAATAATTGGTGTCCATGACTTTCTCATTACTTTTGTATGTAAATCATTTCTCTAGACTCTCTTCTCTTTGCTACGAAAGGAAAATAAAAATAAAAAAAAAATTAAAAAAATTAAAAAAATAAAATAAAAATAAAAAATTAAAAAATAAATATAAAAGCCACCAGAGTCACATGAAAACAGTCCTTAACAGCTCCTATTGCAAAAAAGGAAAACCAGAAATTAATCTGCATGGCTTGTGAGTTTCTGCAGGTATGTGCCAGTGAACCTAGGTCTGGTTGAAGTCACTCTCTTCAATGAGGTTGGTCGGTAAAATGTGGCATAGGTGTGCTAAATGTGCTGTAGTTCTTCCCTGGGCAAAATTCTGATGTATTCTTGACTCCTGTGAGTGCTATTCTGAGGCTGTGCTCATCCTTCCAGTGGTGCTGACAGGATGTGCAGGCTAGGCAGTGTGATGGCAGCCTGGTTGGAGTAAATTTCACCCATGGAGAAATAAATACATCCATAAAACCCGGGGGGAAAGCCCAATGCTGCTAGTGGTGTGTGGTGCCAATTCTTTATCTGAAATCTGATCAATAGTAACAGCCCTCAGTGTCTCTGCTGTTTTATAAAGATGCCTTTAAGGACTCAGCTAGCTAGCCAGCTGGCATCCATCCTGCACGCAGACAGATTGTCATTGCCAGTTTCTGCTGAAGTGAGACACTATGACACTAATTTAACTCCTTTTAATTAATAGAAAATCGAAGCTTAGCCTTTCTGCTGCTGCTGAAAGTTACATATGCCAGTCTCATACTATATGTACACATATTTTGCTGTTGTTTTGCGCATGTTTCTATATATTATAAAATTTTTAATGTTGATGCCACCCAGTGTCATTTACGAAAAGAAGTCCTGAAGAACTGTAGACATGTTGTTTCATGGTCTAGGATCTCAAAAGAGTGACTTCGTCTAGTTTTATTTAAATGCACAATGAGATCCATAACATTAACAAGAAGCTGCGTAAATTCTGCAGGATTAAAGTGTAGTCTGGCAGAGAATGAACCAAGAAGAAGCAATCAATTATTGTTGCTTTTAGAGTGATATGGTCTGTGTCCTACTTCTCTTCTTGGAAAAGGTGAATAAAAACCTGAAAGTTCAATTTATTCAAGCAGGTAGCAAAAGGTCTGGAGTGCACTTTGGAATTGCCTACCCCCAAGTGCCAGCACAAGGAAGGGCACATTGCTTGTGACTCTAGTAGTATTGGGGTTTGAGCTCACTGCAACTCCATGGAAATCCAGCCACTAGAGAAGAGCTAGTTTGGCACCTACAGGAGTCTGCATTTTAAACCTGAGGCTAGAAAGAAAATGCATGATTCTTGCAGCAAAACTCCTGATCTGCCATCTACAGCAATTTATAATGTTATTTTCACTTCTAAAAAATAATGTAACTGTGTGTCCCCTGGTTGCCCCTGGAAAAAACATGTTCCTCTTCCTATCATGTAAATATGTTGAAACAATTTCTTCCTCAAACTTTGTGATGTACTGTTGATTTAGGTTTTTGATTTCTGTGCTCTGATGTATTTTAGAACATTTCATCCAATGTGCTGGAGGAATCTGCTGTTTCAGATGATGTTTTGTCTCCAGATGAGGATGGCATATGTTCTGGGAGGTATTTCTCAGAAAGTGGCCTGGTAGGGCTGCTGGAACAAGCTGCAGAGCTCTTCAGCACGGTGAGTGAGGACCAGGAGAGAATGGACTGTGGGCTACCTGGGCCAGATCCACAGCTTCATTTCCTGCACACGAGGAAATAATGTAGTACAGCTAAACCTGGCATCACGAACCTGCCACACTCCAAATAACAAGAGGACACATTTTTGGCTGTCCAAGTACTGCCTCAGTCTGATTAAACTAGGGTTTTTCAGCCTAGCTCAGCTGCATACCCACCTCTACTGTGCAGACAGCAGGCAGCATCAACAGAAAGTGATTGTCTCAGGCAGGAACCAAGACTTTCAGTTGGTATTATCATGGGATAGTACATTTAAGAAAACGATCTTGCATAAAGTATATATTTTAGGAAGCGTATAAGGGTTACTCCTATACTTTTATACAGCACATAACCACGAGCCTCATAATCTACACTTACTATGTAAGGACTCATGATTTAGCCTCTCTAAAAATATCACTTGGGTCCCATTGTCCAGACACAGCTGTGGTTGCCCTGAGCCATACATGACAAATAAATCAATTCCCTGCTGCTAACCTGCATTTCTAGTTCTTGTAGTCCTGAGGCAGAAACCAGGGCTTTCCACAGGAATTTGGGCTTGAGACCCTGACAGATCAAAGATCCAAATTAAATGCAGTTCGTTCTTTGCTTTTCAGAACTGCCCATTTACTATTACTAGTTTTCAGAACACCAAAACAAGCAACATGGCAGATTAAAAGATGAGTCCCATAGATCTTCTTCTCAGCCAAGCCATTGAGGGAGATATTGTTTCTTTTCAGAGTGCATGAAAACTCTTTTTTTTTTTTTTCTTTGTTTTTTAATTTGAAGGGAGGTTTGTATGAGACTGTGAATGAAGTGTACAAAATTGTCATCCCCATACTGGAAGCACATCGAGACTTCAGGAAGCTTACCTTGACACACAGCAAGCTACAGAAGGCCTTTGACAGCATTATTAATAAGGTACTTGTGGGGCAAAGCATTGCTAGCAAGACACATTGCTGGGTTGCACTATTTGCTTAAGACTGGTGTTAATAAAACTGTTCATGTGTGTATTGGGTTTGTGTGGCCAGGTTTTGATAATGGAGGGGGAGGGTTAAAAGGGTGATGTCAATAAGAAGCTGCTAGGAACTTTATCCATGTCCAAAAGAGCCAATGCCAGCTGCTATCCAAGGCTGGCCAAGGCTGAGCCCATAAGTGACAGTGGCAGCACCTCTGGGATAATATATTTAAAAAGGGAAAAAAGTTACTGGCCAATTGTAATTGTGCTCAGAGGAAAGACAAGTGGAAAATACATGAGAACAGCAGCTCTGCAGACACCAAGGTCAGTGGAGAAGGAGGGGCAGGAGATGCTACAGGTGCCAGAGCAGAGATCCCCCTGCAGCCCATGGTGCAGGCAATGGTGAGGCAGCTGTGGCCCTGCAGCCCATGGAGACCTACAGGAGAGCAGAGATCCACCTGCAGCCCATGAAGAACCCCGTGCCGGAGCAGGTGGATGCCTGAAAGAAGGCTGTGACCCCATGTGAAAGCTCACACTAGAGCAGGGAGGAACCAGAGGCTGGAGCAGGGGAAACACTCCTCTCCCTGGGCTGTGGGAGAAACATGTGATGAACTGACCATTCTCCCTATTTCCCATCTCCCTGTGCCACTGGGACAGAAGATGTAGAGCCTAAGGAGACAGGGGGAAAGGTGTTTTTAAAAATTGTTTTACTTCTTGTTATCTCGTTCTGAGTTTGATTGGTAATAAATTCAGTTAGTTTCCCCAAGTCAAGTGCGTGTTGCCCATGATGGTAACCAATTTGTGATCGCTTCCTATCCTCATGTCAACTCACGAACCATTCATTGTCTCTCTCCTGTCCAGTTGCAGAGAGGGGTAATACAGTGGCTTTGGTGAGTACCTGGCATCCTGCCATGATCAACCCACCAGAATTTTAAATAGTTCCATTTTCTTTTTCAAACAAAAGCTTCCATCTGCTTTGGTCTACCTACATAGCCTACAGTGTAAAAAGGCTCTCTATACAAATAAACAGAGATGAATATAAAATGAGTTTAGCAGAACATGTCTGTGTCTACCTGGCCACATCTGATTAACAAAAATAACTTTATTGTCAATTCACTATTTTTTTTTGGGTATAAAACAAAAGAAATATGAAAACCCATCTAAATTCTCAGCAGTCATACTGTTCCTTCTCTTTCTTCAGAAGAACCTTATTGCTGAGCCTAGTCAGTTTCAAATTTGTATCAATTTTCATTGCAGAATTTCAAAATTTTGATTTTGTTACATGTATTCAAAGGAATTAAAAAAATAATGAGGCATTTTGTTTTGTGAAGCCTCCTTATTGATCAGCCTAAACTTTAAATTAGATTCCAGTCAAATGTCCCCTTAGTTTGTATGCTTTCTGTCCTGTGCTTCTAATGCATCAGCACTGATGATATACAGAAATGGCTTTGAAATAGGAAAATGTAGGACTAGTGGATTTTCTTATACATCAGCTGGGGGAAAAAAAGGCATCCAAAATACTACAATAAAGCAATTGTAAATTTCCTCTTCTTTTTATCAATTAGGGTCAAAAACGAATGTTTGGAACTTACTTCCGTGTTGGTTTCTATGGATCCAGATTTGGGGACTTGGATGAACAGGAATTTGTTTATAAGGAGCCTGCAATTACAAAACTCCCTGAGATTTCTCACAGATTAGAGGTAAAGAAAAACATTATTTTAACATGATCTCAATATGGTATATTATATTTTTCAATGAACCCGCACAATCCTAATATTATTATTATTCTATATTAAAAAATCAATAATAAATGGATTTGTAGCATAAATTATTTCCTTATTGCATATCCTTTCCACAGTATAGCTTTTTAAAGCATAATGATCTAAGTGATCCATTCTTTTGAGGCTGTGTCTCTCACAAGCCGGCCAGTAATACATTGAGTGGTTTTGAGCATGCCAGGTATTTGCTTTGATATATTTTCAGCTTTTTTTATAGAATTGCTTTGTTCCCTTCTGATTGTTTTGCCTCAAGTTCTATGATTGTCTGAGCAACTCACAGTGACCTTTGTCAGAAGATGCCCTTCCCTGGCCAGCTGTGGTTTGTGGAGCAGTACACTGACAGTACAAAGCCAAGAAATCGTCATGGTTGTCACTCCTTTCTCCTAGAATTGCATTAGCGACTAAAATTTTGGCATAATTCTGTTTCCTTTCTAGGGATTTTATGGCCAGTGTTTTGGGGAGGATGCTGTGGAAGTGATTAAGGACTCTGCTCCTGTAGACAAAAGCAAGCTGGATCCCAGTAAGGTAAAGTACTACTGAGAGGGCTAAGTGCTTTGTCACGCAAGAGAAATGAGAAGGTTCCCATTGCAACTTTTACGCTCAAACATTAAGACACTAAAAGAAGCCACCCAACTTGGTATCTCTGTGCCCAGGGGTATTAAAACCTCTGTGACAGCTTAGCATGGTAGCTTGTCATAGAGTATAGAAATTAAAAGTTCTGGTCTCTGGTCCCTGCTCTGATTCTGATCCCCAGGGTTAAGCTGTGCCCACCTAGATGCAAGTTTTGTTATCTCTGAATAAGGTGATGATCCCTGAAGCATTTTCAGCTCTGTGGTTTTCCAGACCATCCCTAGCCAATGTGTACTATGGGATGCTTCACATGCGCCATTCCTTTTACATTCCTCGGGTTGTAAAGTACTGTAATGGTTCTTCCCTCTTTTCTTAGGCATACATACAAATTACTTTTGTGGAGCCCTATTTTGATGAGTATGAGATGAAGGACAGAATTACCTACTTTGAGAAGAACTTCAACATCTGTCGGTTCATGTACACTACGCCTTTCACTATGGATGGGCGTCCCAGAGGAGAGCTTAGTGAGCAATACAAGAGGAACACCATCCTAACCACAATGCATGCTTTCCCCTACATCAAAACTAGAATCAATGTCATCGAAAGAGAAGAGGTAACTGGGTTTTGAAGACAGATCTAATTTCTCAAGGACTGCAGGAGTCTCTAGGTGGGAAAATTTCCAAATTTATGCTTGGCAGAAAAAAAGAATGCTGAATTTCTCAGACATTGCTCTTGTAAACTGGAGTATTAGAGAAGGGACAGGCAAGGCAAGACAGAGATTTGCTATGAAGAAGAGACAATAGCCACTGTACATTCTTCTTTTGACCTCCTAGCTTTAATGCTGTGAAGGAAGACATGTGGAGCTCTGTTTGTAGCTATACTTCTCGCTGATAAAGCAGAAGTAGGAGAGGAGTAGTCAGAGAACTAGATTGGGCTTAGGGCTTGTTCAGAGATAGGGAAGCTTTATGCTGTATAAAGTGCAACACCATTTCAGACATGAAGTAACTTAGAGTAAGAATGAATTTATGGGAGCAGGAGGTCTGATTCACAGATTCACATATTCTTGCAAATGGTAAGATGCCTAAGAGCTTTGGGTCAGATGCACCATCTACCAAGATGACTGTCTTAGATTGAACAGTGTTAATAACCAAGTTAGAATTAAACAGTATTCCTGGGTTTCACAACTACGGCTTTTGAAACAGGAGAATGATAGTGATATTGTTGTACTTAGAGCAGGTCAGCTGCATGCATGATTCAGGAAATGGACCATCTTTTCTTCCCTTTCCCTTAGTTTATTTTAACCCCAATTGAAGTTGCTATTGAAGATATGCGTAAAAAAACACAGGAACTAACTGCAGCCACCAACCAAGAACCACCAGATGCGAAAATGCTCCAGATGGTTTTGCAGGGCTCAGTTGGAGCCACTGTAAATCAGGTAAGAGATCCAAACAAGCCAGGTGAAGCGTACTTTTCTCACTGTGTGTTCTTTTTTGCACTCCTATTTCTTGCACTGGAAGAAGTACATCTAGTCAGACACATTTATTCACTGTGTGTATTTAAACTCCATCCATTGATATTTAGTCACTGCATACTGTTCCTTAGCTATGATTTTGGTGCAAGTGTTCGTGGGAAGCACTATCCTGGCTGTAGGTGCAGAAACTGATGGAAGCCTTGTGAATGCATCTGGGGATTTTTCATTTCTAACATGCTAGGCATCTCAGCCATTTTGTTCCTTCCAGATGTATTCTTGGGGAATGGGAATAATGATGATTCTCCTGTGGAACAACCACAAACTCAGTTTTATGGAAATTAAGTCAAAACATGAAGTCAAGACCTAAGTGCCCCAAAATAAAGCTGAGATGCAATAGGTATAACATAAACATACACACTAAAAAAAAAAAAAAAAAAAAAAAAAAAAGCCCAGGCAATTAAAAAAAATTAAAATGGAATGCTGAAGACATGGCTAAGAAAAAAACTTGGTGTCACACACAGTTTCACAGAGCTCGGGCTTTTTTGCTGAAAGCCTAAATACTCTCAGGTTCTCCAGATTGATCACCAATCGAAGCATCTATTATGAAATAATGTGTTGTTGTAAGCTTTGCAAAGAGTGATTTTTCAGCTCTGGGCTTATTGCCTGAAGGTCTTGTGATACACACACAGGAGCTGTGTTTCTCTAATATAACCAGATTTGTCACTAGGGCTGTCCCAGCTCCTCTCTGCTGAATAGAATTTGTTCCCTTTGTTGTGGAAATGGAGGAGGAATAATAGCAGGAGAGGATAAAATATGACAGGCAAAAGTTCTGCTTTCCAAAGGAAGTATTGTTGGGGAAAGGGAGCTAAAACCCATCCTGTTATGGTAACTGTGGAGAGTTTTATTTCCTTTCATAACTGCACTCATGAAATAACAAACAGCTTTAAACAAATGTGTGTTTTGTTTTCAGTCTAAGCAGGTGGGTTTGACATTTCTGTGTTATTTCTATAAGGGACCGCTAGAGGTAGCACAAGTGTTCCTGGCTGAAATTCCAGAAGACCCCAAACTTTATCGACATCACAACAAGCTGAGGTTGTGCTTCAAAGAGTTTATAATGAGGTCAGTAAAACTAAATTGAAATGCTGAATTGCATCAATACATTCAATATTAGCAATAATGCAACGATAATATAACTGAGTAATTACCTATGCAAGTTAGCATCATGAATCCTGGCATCTCACACTTTGAACACTCAGACCACACTTGTTATTTCTGGTTCACATTAATGCCTAGGTAAGCATTGCATTCTCAAAGGGAAGAAATGTTAACACTCTAAACTAATAATGTATAAATTTAGATCTTGATTTGTTTTATCTTTCAGTGTCTTATAGAAATCAAACATTTCAGACTATTGCCTTGATTTAATTTCTAATAAAATTGCATTCTTATGTAGAAAGCTGTTCATAAGAAAATTGCATCTGTCAAGCAGACACAGTGGTAGTGGCAGACAAATGTCCTTTGCTTTAGATATGTTTGTAAGTCTCAACAAGCATATTTATGAGGAGACTCATCTCCTCAGTCCAGACTATCCTCTTTGATGAAGGATAAGTTTGAGTTAAATAAAAACAAGTCCTATGCAGAAGATACAGCTTCTGAGTATTGCTATTCCCAATTTATCTGTTCGTAAAAGTAGTAAGTAGGCAGCTAGCTCAGTATTCTGCAGTCATTAAATTTGCTTTTTATTAGTTCACTCATGCTTTCCTAATATAAAAAAAAAATAACCTCAGTTTACGTACTTGGAAAAAACAGGGCTTTCTTATTAGTTTATTTTCAGTTTAGTCTTGACAAGTTACCAGAGGAATGCCTAGACTAAAGGAACTGGATTCTTGTCCATTTAAATTACCTAACACAAAATGAGGGAGTTTAACAGAAGTAGATTCTATATATCATGTCTTTTCTTCTTTCCTTTTGCCTAGGTGTGGTGAAGCAGTGGAGAAAAACAGGCACCTTATTACTGCTGACCAACGGGAATATCATCAGGAGCTCAAAAGAAACTACATGAGACTGAAGGAGAATCTTAGACCCATGATTGAGAGGAAGATCCCAGAGCTGTACAAACCTGTGGTGAAAGTCCATAGCATCAGGTATAGTTAGGGCAGGGTTATCTGTTGTGGCTGTTAAAAATATGCCATTTTTTTGTGAGGAAGAAAGGAAGTTTTACTGGCAGCTAAAACCAAGCCAGAATATGCACTGACAACTCCATTACCGATTAAAGAAATCTGCTGGCTTCCACTGGAGATGATTATAGTGCTAGCTGTGTTTCTCAGGCCCTGCATTCCCAGGTAGAGGATTTATGTAATTTTAATGCATCGTTAGATAAGACTTCCCCCTCACCCTAACAAAGTTACTGGAAACATCTTGTGATTTTTCAACCTTTGAAGCCAGAAAGGAGATAGAACAAGTGTGATAGAACACATGTGGTGTTAGGCAGCATGAAGTCATCCTTTCACTACAGAAAACATCATCCTTTTTAGTCACATGGCTGATACAGAAGAGTCTAATGTTCTTTGATTATGACTATATGCTTCTTCACAAAGCCACTGTGCACAGTTTGGGGTGGGAGAAGAAGAAATGACAACGCTGACCTGCCAGCACATAGCATGTTTCAGCTGAGGTCCTTTTCCCATGATGGGTATTTCTTTGACTGTTTTTCATTTGCCAACTCTATTTATGAATCTATTTCATTGCAGGGAATCTTTTCGTAACCACAGTTTTAGGAAATATGATGCCCAGACTTCTTCCCAAAGCACCTAAGGACTGGCAGCTTCAGCCAAGGAAGAGCTTCCTGATGCAAGACAGAAGTGATGGAGTATTTATTCCATATCTATGAAATCAGAAATCTCTCACAAGACAGCATGTGTGCTTTCTGGACAGTATTCAGAAAAGCATTTACACTAGATCACTGAATGAAAACTAGGGGATAAATCCTAATCAAGCACATATCACAAGGGCTTGGAAAGGAAGGGGATGCTTTTTAGATACTTTTGTATATATTGTACAATAATGGCCTAATGCAGAGGGGTAGACCTTAGAGTGGTCAATGGCATGAAATCAGTCATGAGTTGGTAACAGACACAGAACTTTGTGTGGTTTGATTGAGGTGAATCCAATTAACATGTCTAAGGAATAACAACGGATTATATGTGTTTCTGATCCTTTCTCAAGACAGCATTTATCCATTTGCTTTTGGCGATGAAGCACATTCTGCAACTTAATCACATGCTTAAATTTTGTTTTAATGAGGAGAGACATGGTTACCTGCTCATGTTTGCTGAGCTGGCGCTCCAGGAAAGGATAATTTCCTCAGTCAGTTTTGAACAGATTATCTGTTATGGTCCTTAACTGCAGGGAGTTCTGCACAAGTTTTCTCAACCAAAGCATGAAAATCAAGAAGTAGTAATAAATAGTTCTTATAGATCTTCTAATTTTTTTTCTAAGTATAGGGACATGCAGTGTAGTGGCTTGACATGCAGTTAGTAATCTGTGTCATATTTAGCAGAGCTAACAAGTCATAGTTTAAAAAGAAGATGCTAAGATATGAGTGATACTTGATTACATAAAGCTGTTATGTAGATAACTTTATCAAAATTAATTACAGAAGCTGCAAATCACTTGATTCAGACTTTACTGCAGCTTAAGAGTTAGCACATAATTTATAATACCTAGTGCTTAGTATTTTTTGAGTTGTAAGCAAATATCTTACTAAATAATCTTTAGGCCACTTCTCTGATTTATTGAAATGTTATTACAATTTTGCAAATGAAGATGCAAAGAGACAGGAGAAATTAGGACTTTGGAACTCATTAGGACTTTTGGAACTCCTTTAGTGAGGCAGTGGAAGAGCTGCAATTTTTATTGTGACTATGCTTGCCACATAATATTTGTATTTTGAAACAAAGTTCTGTGAAAGCATCCTAAATATTATTTCCTCTTCTGCACCTCTTCAATGTTTGGAAATGGTACTTTAATGTTGGTTAAATTAATCAATTCCATTTGCCCAAGCACAGAGTTTAATGTTAAAATTCAAGGAAATGGTCGATTTTTTTCCTTTATACTTCATTGTAGAAAAAGACAGTGAACTTTCTTAGACCTGCTATATGTTTCTATCAGGAAGCTGTTGCTTTTAGTGGAAGAACTTTTACTTTTTACAGTCACCTGCAGCCTTGCCATTTGATAATACTAATATTCCAAGCACTTCATTGACATTTGTATCATATTTTGAATGTGCTTTGTAGAAGATTCGCATGGATGATCAAACAAGATGAGATGTGGAAATAGGTGAAATAAACTCTGTAGTTACACAGCACTTGGAGTGTAAAAAAATAATTTCCCTCCTCATTCATAGTACTGTTAAATGAAAAAATCAGGAATAAGTACTCTCTGACTTTGAAGTGAGCACATCCAAAGTACATGAGCAAACGGTATAAAAAGCTCAAAGTAAAAGTCAGAGTGCCTCTGTATTAGAGTGGCTTCTCTATTTCCAAGTTGCTTTGAAACAGTTCTGGATTGAAAAATCACTTATTTCCCAAAGTCTTGAAGCTATGAGGTCTCTGCTTATCAAAACCTAGCCCTTTATCCATTGTCTTTAACTGCCAGTTGAGGAGAAAGGTCAGAATGCTGTCATCTATCAAACCCACAATTCAACATCACTGTTTACAAGACACTTGTCCTTTACAGCCAAACTAACAGAAACCTCAGGTAAATAAAACCCCTAACAGGTGCACAACATACTAGATAAAAGTAATGAAGTGGTTCCTTGAACTGAAATAATACTCAGGGTAATAAGAGTTCTGACGGACTCTTCACTCCTATTTTACAAGCTGAGCACCTTGCAATGGCCAGTCTTGCCCTCAGTTTGCATTTCATGTTGTCCCTTCTACAAATGGAACATGGCTTGTACATTTCTGTCAAGAGCTGAACTATGTGAAACAATTTTTCTGTCTTACAATATTCATTTTGCAATAAAGCAATTGTTACACAGCATACTTAGAAGTGCCTTTGTGTTGCATCTTATACCTCAATAGAACGCAGATGGAAATCAAATTTTAGTAGAGGAGCGTTTTCTTGCAGAGGCGTAATTTAGCAAAAAATACATTTATATGGACTGACGATGTGTTGGTCTGTCTATGGGATAAATTGTGCCTGTTGTAGGGATTACAAGCAACAAGTCGCTTCCCAACTTCTGTTTTTCATTCAGTATATGTTAAAAATGTCAGTGGGAAGCTCAGTGACAGTAGTGCCCTCCTTTCTTCCTCTGGTCTGTAGCTGTAGAGCAGAAATATGCCTGATTCCTGAATTCAGCATCTGGATAATTCAAGACTAGGGAGAGTTTTGTGCATCCAAACTAGGTAGATCCAGGGCTAAACTGCTGAGGCTGTCAAAGGGGAAGGAGCAGATAAGCACTACACCATCCTAGGCATGTATCTGGGAGTTCACCAGAGCTCACTCACCTCTTGCACTTAGCACTAGCAAGCACCAGCCTCAGGGAGCACAATGCTGAATTTGGCACAGGAATCCTCTAGCTCAGCATGAGCATCTCTCTGTTGACACGTCAGCCACGCCCCATCCTGTGGCAGCACACAGGTGGCAAGGTGGTGACCAGCAGCCTCAGGTCTGTGACAGCCCCACTGCCCCAGGAGAGAGCACCTGGTCCAGACCAGGTGTCAGCATACACTTGCACATCTGGCAGATGTAAGGAGCCCATGCTGGCTATGAGGAGGCCAGCAATGATGCCTGGAAGTATGAATGGCAGTGCATTTTGAAAACATTTGAACAGTCAAATAGGAGTTTGGTAGCTGCTTTTGGTCAGCACTGTGATTCCTCCATGGACAGCCCTAACACTGGATTTCCTGGTTTGGAAAACAGCATCTATACAGGGAGAACACTTTTCATGCTACATGAAAGAAAACACTACATCTGGAGGTGATGGACTGGACAGGCATGACCATGAGTAGGAGTAGCCACATTTGTGTCAGGTACAGAGAAAAGCAGTGTTGTCACTTAAATTGGCAGGTGTGGGTTATTTGACTTCTGGGAAGCTGAATGCTTTCTCATTACATTTCCCACCAGTTGTGAAGGCTTGGAAAAGCAAAAGCAAACATTTAAACTGCCTTTTGTTGTTTTTCATTTTGTCTGTTAGAAGTATCATTGTCTCAAATATTTCAGAAAGGGCAATTAAAGCTTAGCAGAGATCCTGAGACAGAGCCAGCTAGGACTCTTCTACGTGTTTCAAGCTCTCAAAGCAATGCTTGTCACGAAAATGAAGCACAATAATAGTGTTTTACTGGGGCTTACAGCACTGCATTGCTGATATCTTCTGATAGAGAGGAATACATACAAGGAGTGTTCGTAGGGTGTTGCTATTAGTGCTGAATTTAGGAGTGGGATAGTTCAGGGAGTTGTTTGACTGACTATGTTTTAACCATCTTTTAAACTGGTTAAATGAAGTGATTAAAAAATGATCAACAATTCTTGAATAAGTCATCTCAGGTTGGGTAATGTTCCAGTCTAATCAGCACACTGAATGGAGAAGGGTCCCCTGTGGAAAAGGTCCCTTTTGATTATATGAATAAAGACAATGCATTCTCACAGTAGAACTCAGTTTGTGTTTTGGAAAGCTACAGTAAATTCTAGCATTCATTGAGCACTTTACATGGTGCGTATGTTTCTGTGACTCTTTATGTTCTTACTGTGGGATTGGTTTAAATTATTAATTTTCATTCAAAACCCGACCGTTTTGCAGAATTTTAAAACTAACTTTTACTTTTTTGCAAACAATGTTATCACTCAATATTGGTCAGTAAAAGATCTCGAAAACATCAAACAAAGTGTTTAGCTGATCCAACCAAGCAAACTAAACCCTTGAAGATGCTCAATAAACTTTCATTAGAATAATTTAGAAAACCTTGAAAGTCATAACATTTTGTTATGCTTATCTGTTCCAAGTAATTTGATGCTTTGTGCCTTTCAAAACAAAATTTTCTCTTTAGGAAAAAGAATACAAAGTTGAATTTTATTTTTTTTTTTAGTTTCTCTTCATGAATTTAAAAGATACCCAAGTCATTACACACCCTTTTTTCTATGTTCTTTTAGAATTATGTCTTGTTACAGAAATAAGGTTTTTCACTATCAGCCTCTATTTGTGGAATATTTCTAAACATGCGGCTATTGGTAGGATGCAAATTACAAAAAAAAATTAAATAATCAAAAGGATAAGGTGTATCAGCTGGATGGCAAGAGGACTAAGTCTTGTGCATTTAATAAACACATGTAAAACAACTGGAAGGGATTTCCTCAATGTGAATGTTGTGCAAATTTCTTTTCCCAAAGAAGAGCTCAGTGGAAACAAACAAACAAACAAAAGCAAGCTTAGCACTACTGATATATCGAGAATTTGAAAGTGCTAAAAAGCCATCTTAAAACCTTAAGAACTTCAAGCAAACAAGTGTTTCTGGACTTAATAGATAGTGAAGAAAGGAAGTATGCACAAAACCCTATCCCTTCCTTTATTTGCAGGTCAGCTTTTCAAGAGATGACCACTCCCTTCTCAGGTATCAAATAAAGGTTGGAAGTGCTCCAAAGGAGTGTATTCCTTTTTGAGTTAAGGCATAAAATCCTGGGCTCAAATCCAGACCCCTGAGGAGGCATTTTTCCCAGAGGAAGAAAGGGGAGGGGAAGGGAGAAGGGGCTGTGAGCAAGAACAAACTTAAAAAATTAAGTTGATAGCACTTGCCTCAGAGGCTGGAGATTTGTTAGCAGCCTGGAAGGATGGCATCTTGGCTCACGGCTCCACAGGCACAGCTGCAGGAGCACACTACAGGGGCCATGCAGCAGAGCTGGGACACATCAGCACAGGACACCGATGGAGCTGCTCGACGCCACTGCTGGAAGGCGGGTGGAAAGCTGCCCAAACTCAGTACGTCATTTGGACATCAACTTATTTTTTTGAATCATCAGCAGTGCTCTGCATTAATAAAGTACCAAAGTGGGTTCCCTGCATCCAGGGAGAACTGCACACCATATATTATTAGGACACCTCATGTGTTCCAGGGTGGTCTGAGAGGATACCTGAAACAGTGAGAGGAGACCTGTGTCCATACAACAGCTGCCAGGTCCCAGATGAAGCATCTGGCTACCAAAATAAAGCGAAGGTTTCATTTAATGGATGAATCTGTACTTACTGT
>JAODKT010001744.1:25601952-25634708 GCA_027576195.1 Cossypha heuglini
CATCTGGCGCTGACCCTGCTTCGAACCTCTACTCACTGACAACCGGGAAACTCCCTCACATTCCCGAGCTCTGCGTGCACACAGTGGGATGAGGGAAGCAGCTAAGCTGGTCCTCTGCTCTGGTGAGGAAACCACTGCTGTGAAAGCAGCCTGCCTGCTCCTCTCCTCCCTTTATATCCATCAGAGCCCCCCTGCCCACATAGCTCACATTCCTGAGCCACATTTCATTTGGGATGGTGATTTGCTTTGGAGGCTGTTACTGCTTGTCAAAACGTTGTCTTGTGGCTACATCTTCATGGAAGAGCAGCGGTTTGTGTCCCCTACTTTAACACGCTTGGTGGCTGTTCTGGCTGATTCAGGGTCTGTTTGGGGACTGCAAGTGAGTGAGATGGCAGATGGATGCAGCAGTGAGGAGAGTGTGCAGTCACAAGCCAGAGGCTTGGCTGTGCACGGGCTGAAGGAGAATGTTGGGGTCCTGGAGGAGACACCACTGGAGCTGGTGTCTGTGACTATTGTGTAGGGAGGAAGTTTCATTCTAATTTCAGTTAAAAGACTTTTCCTCCCCACCTCTTCCTCCAAGCAACTTGCTAATTTGCATCACAAAAGTGAGCCAGGGTTGTCTCCTTACTGTGTTTCAGAAAATGACAATTGTCTTCAACTGTGAGTGAAAATGAGACAATTTATGGGTTGCTTTGTGCATACTGGTTCATTCAAATACAGCTATTAATTAAACTGCCTAATATTCTTTTACTGCAATGTCCAGTTGCAGCTAATCTTTCATCAGTGCTGAGAGAGCCTCATTGCAAGGAGGAGGATTGTCTGGCCTGTGATACTGGTGTTGCCTGTGGAAGAACCAGCTGGGTATGTGAGGCACTTTCCTGCACATCCTGTCTTCAGAAACAGTGGGCTGTTTCCCATGTCTTACTACTGCTAAGCCAGAGTTTCTTTGAGGAAATAAAAAATAGCAATAATGTATTTATACTCAGCTAGGAGCACTACCAATTTTCTGTCAGCCCACAGCCATTTTGTATCTATATTAAAGCTTAGTCAAACTGGCCTTGTCGGAGCTGGAGCATCTCATCACTTTGATTTCAGTGCAGAAGTTGTCAAACCACAAGGCTGCCCTGACGTTCCTGCATAAAGTTTCTGTAAATGGGTGTGTGACTAGTGTATATGTACTATAGATTAGACACAGTAGTTACTCCATATGTGCATTTTCTTTTTCCTTTCTGTTAATCCCTGGGTCTTTGTGTAAAACACAGAGTATTACAGAGACTGCAGGAGGGGCTAAAGTAAGGGATGGAGTCTGTATTCTGTATTGCCTCAAGATTCATGTTTGTGCTGTGTTGCAAAATCATCCTGTTTAATGCTCTTGCTCTGAATGGAAAAGCCTTTTGTGGCTGGCTAAACTTTGGAAAAGCATAAGGCCCAAGGAGGAACATTTTCCTTCCTTTGTCAGTAAAACCTCCCCTTGGACCAATGCTTGAATAGTTAGGTTGGGCTGTGTTTGGCCTGTCAAAATCCAGCTATTTTTTTGCCAAAACTGAGGTAAGCTCCAGATAGAACTTAACATGTGTTCTCTCTCAATGAATTACTCACATAAAAGCACTTGCTAAACCATGTCTAGACTGCAAAGACCTGGATTTGACGGAATCTAATTAAAGCAATGGTGGCTTTCAGGTATGGATTTAACTGCAATATGTTATCCTGGCTTTTGCTGGAAAGAGACTGACCATGGCTGAGGTGGTTTTGGCTTGAATAGAGAGGTAAATTCAAGTCAGATACCTGAAATGGTGCTTCTGCCCACCTGCTTAGCCTGCCACACAGAGAGGAGTGCCCAGGGGAGGATAGCCAAGCAGCTCATGGCGATACGGGTGTCAGCACATTCTTCTCAGAAAAATTGAAATCAACTTCCTGCTCGTTTTGGAGAATTAGGTGAATAATTCTGAGAGTTACCAGAAAGTTTCATTGCATTGCAGAGATATGAAGAGGCTGAAAATAACCCTCCTAGAAATACTGGTTTTGATGCTGAAGGTTAAGCATGTTCAGTGCACAGCTCTAACTAGCCCATGCTGGCCAGCCACCCTCATGACTGGGCTTGTGAGTTCATTGCCCATCTGTGCCCATTGCCTCATCTTAACTCAGGTTGATTACCAGCTGCTTATTGACTAAGAGGGATTAGGGGAGTCATGGGTATCTAACACAGCTGGTTTCTTCCATCTCTGAGTAAGTCACTGAGTGGAAGTTGTGGTGCTGCCCATGCGTCCCTTGCTGGAGATGTTCAGGGTAGGTTTTACTGAGTGCAAAGAGCCATAATGTAACTCCTGGCTTCTGGTAGTTTTACCTCGTGGCCTTGAACATTTGCCCAGACGTGTCTGTGAAGCATCTTGGCTGTTCTCATGCTTTTGCTATTCCTCTGTCTCAGTTCTCCGGACTCCTTTTATTTCCTGGAACTTTTCTATCTAGTGCACACTTTGTTCAGTGCCCATCAAGTCATGCCTGCTCCTTCTCTTTCACCCTGCCCCTGAATGCTTGCTCTGTTCAATCAAAGTCTCTAAGACAATACAGAAAAGGGGAGGGGGGGTCACTAAGAAGAAAATGGAAGAAATAAAAGGGAGAAGTGAAAGAGCTGTCTCTGACAGAATTCAGGCTCCTCTGTCTAATCTCACAAGTATAACTTTTTCTTGAGAAACTGTCCTTTGCTTCACATTTTCAGCCTGTCATCAGATTTCTGCTAGTTTTGAACTTTGTCTCATGAGGCTGTTGCAGGAGCAGGAGTAATGAGCCAGTAGTGCAATTCCTTTTTTTGTCATTGAAGTGGGGGAGAAAAAAAAGACACAGCTGCCTCTCACTGTAACACAGCAGCCGTGGGTGACTGCCATGACTTCTAAGGCTGTTGCAGTCTTACAAAATGTTCTAGTTTGGAAATTAAAAAGAAGACATACTGGACTATTCTTAGTACCAAGTTCAAGGCTCAGCATTGCAAAGAAAGTTTGTGTAGCTAATAAAAGGTATACATACTAGTTCTCGGCAGTGTGCAGAGAGAACTTTTTCTGGTGAGGAATGTTGGCATGACCTTGTCTTGTCTCTGAGTGTCTGAGAACTTGCATTTTTATCTTCCTCTCAGCAGAATACAACCTGGGATAAACCATATAGTGGCCAGAGGTCACAGCACAAATGCTTAAAGTGCCATGCTTGCTTTAGTGAGCACTCTTGTTTGCAGCTAGGTTCTGGGGGTGTGGATTAGCCCCCTCACTGCCCTCTGCTCTGGCCATGGGCTGTGACCAGCTGTGCCTGTGGCACAAAGCAGATACTTGCTCTTTTAAGCTCTTCCTGCTTGCTGCAGGAATCTGGTGTTTTCTTAGACGTGAACACTCTTCTAGGCTGATTTATGTATGTTTGGTTTTGGGGTTTTTTTTGGGGGGTGGGGGGGTTTTCCAGATCTCTTGATTTCCTTTCACTGTTAACATGCTAATTCACAGCTGGTTGTTACAGGACTGCATATGTTCTGGGTCAGGAATAGCCCCAGTCTGTGTTGGGACTATTCCTGTATGAATTATGTTTTGCTGCTGTGGAAAGATGGCTGTTGTGCTCTGTGATTGATTTGCAGTTCATCTTGGATGGCCCAGTTAGGACTCAAGCTTGATGATGCTAATGGATCAGGTGATTAGTGCTGATGTTGAAGATGGAGTTACAGGCAAAGAGGTTCCTAGCTTCATGGCTGCTTACTGTGACAAAAGGGGAAGCGTTTGTCCTGCTATACTGGCATGCTGAGCTTCTCTCTGGTCTAGAAAGTCTCTGTTAGACCCATCCACTTCCTTGATCCCTTCTTGGAAACTTCATTTTACATCGTGATTTATTTTTTTTTTTTTTTTCCAGAATGAAGGAAAACCTTCCTTATTTTTGTCTTGCTGTCTATTGGAAGTGACAGAAATTGCATCAGAGCCTGGATGGCTCTGAGCCCTGGATGGGTTTTTTTGTAGATGAGTTTGTATTCCCTAAGGCTCTGGCATTTATCAGCCCTTGTTCACAGTGGAGGTTGCAGGTCATTGAGATATTTTAACTCCTGACCTAATAGCATGTGAGTGTTTGCTGTTGCCCAGTTTGCTCAATTCCCTGTTTGGTCAGCACTGGGGAGCTGCTGGGAGCTTGGCTGGCCTCGGCTGCAGGTTGCACACAGAGCTGGTTGGTGGCTGGCGCTAGCCAGAGGGAGCGGAGGCTGCAGAGTTAAAATGCTGTCAGTGCTCTCAGCCCTGGCAGGGCTGGGTGGCACAGGCTGCCAGGCTCTTGGGGCAGAAGGCTGGTGTGAGTGCCCAGCTCAGCCCGGGGAGCCAAGCTCTGCTGGCTGCAGCGCCCTGCTGTCCTCGTACCTGTTCGCTCCTGTTGGCTGAAGGCTGTTTGCAAACAGCTCTTTCCCTCTTTCTCTGAAGGTCTTTCCTTGGTGTTCCTTTTAACCCAGATTTTCCTTCAGCCTGCCAGTTACTTATAACTCCTAATTCCGGTTTAATGACTTTTTTGTGTCTGGGGATTGTACTTTATTTGCATAACAACAGAGCCCTGTGAAAGGCTTGCAGTAATGTCAGCTCTGGATCTGGTGTTAGGCAGTTCAAAGTGCCAGGCATGAGTTTTATCAAATTGGTCCCTTTGTGCTGCGAAGTTTGAAGATACTGATCTGGTTGGAAGTAGGCAGGTGGCAGGTCAAGCAGCACATCTGAGAGCTGCCTGCTGAGGAAACTTGTTTTAATGAGAAAGAATAGAAAAGTAACAAGTCTGTCACAAGGAGAGATTTCAGGAGTTCAATTTTATGGCATCTCTAGTAAAAGTAAGTTAATAAACACCAAGATACCAAGAGCACCTCAAGGGTTAGTCAGTCTCTTTTATTTTGCATATTATGGCCTATTGGTTTGATGAGATTGTAGAACCAATTTCTCAAAGCCTAGTAATAAAACACATCAGTTAAAATGAGGCTGCAGTTTGGAAGAAATTATTTTGTTTTGTGGACTGTTTCTTTCAACACCTTGGATTAATCATGTTTGGGTTTTGTTGGTTTTTTTTTTTTTAAGTAAGTGTTCATCATACCAGAACTATGTAGCAAAATATGCTTCTAACCTGCATCCCCCCAAGCTGCATTTCTTTTTAATTGCCAAATGTTCTATTTGCCAGTAGAAACACGGGAAAATATTAATAACTGAAAGACTATCTGATGAAGAATGCTGAAAGACTTCTGCTAGCATCAAGACTTTTTTTTTAATGATTATAAGTAACTGTGAATACTTCAATTTAGTGGGAAAAAAGGAGATGACTACTAAACTTCAGCTCTGCCTTCACTTTTCCCAGCTGCTGTCTCAGATCTTTGTTAAGCTTATTTTTTGTTTTCTCTCACTCAGCTCAGGCCCAAAGGTTTCGAATGGGTCATTGCATTTGGAAATTATTCAGTTTCCAAGCATCCTTTGGAGAGCAAAGAAAAAAAGAAAACAAAATAAAAAAACTCCTCTAACACACAACACCCCCAGCTGTAGTACATCCAACAAGTTTTGCAATACTTCAGTACTGCCAAAGTGTGCTACAGTTGCTTGCTTTTCTTTTGGTGAGTTTTGATGGATCCCTGTTCTGTTAGCTTGCTTCAGATAGGTAGCAGGAGAAGGAATTGCCTTTCCAG
Source organism: Cossypha heuglini (assembly GCA_027576195.1). Lineage (NCBI taxonomy): Eukaryota > Metazoa > Chordata > Aves > Passeriformes > Muscicapidae > Cossypha > Cossypha heuglini. The sequence goes on from JAODKT010001744.1 coordinate 25,607,612, forward strand.
AAGGAACTTCTCGCATGCTGTGAATGCAAATAAACCGTTTGCTCCCCTCCCACCACCTAAATCTTTCCTCCCAGGCTTTGTGGGATTTAGTGCCAGCTCACAACACAAGTGTGACAGCTGGTTGGTGTCCAAAGTCCTTTTTGTTGTTTCAGCTTTAATCAGGAAATGATTTGTCAGAGGATCAAAGCACTCTTGGGTGAATTAACTTTTTTTTGCCAAACTGAGGGTTTGATGCATATGTAAATATGGTGTGATATTTATTGGGACAGAGTGGTCTTTTCACAGGAGTGATTTTTGGCTATAACCCAAATAAAACTGGGGTTGACACTGCTAATTTTACAGAGCAGCCTGCATGGACTGTGAGAGATCATGTTTGGAAATTAGATCAGGTGTGGCAGTAAGTTGTGTGCATGTGGCAAAAGGTCTCTGAGCTCATCTCCTGATACAGTTCTGAAAGAGCAAACAAGCTTCCAGTGTCCACAGAGACCTCTCTCTTTGCCTCCTCTTCTGCCTCTGTTTCTGAAAGACAGCTGCATGTCACTTGGCACTGCATTGGCCTTTTCAGGCTTTAGTGACACTGTGCAGATGTGGCTTCACCTGTGCCCTGCTCTCAGGGTTCTGGGAATGGCAGGGTTTACAGGTGCTCATTGTGCCACACAAAATGCAGTGAACTAAGACCCCCTGGGCAGGACTTGGCAGTGTTCACAGCTTGTGTGTCTGTGTGTTTGCACATATTTTATTGGAAACACCGTGCTGTGGGAGAGAAGGGGTGAGATCCTGTGCCTGCGATTCCTTTGTTCCCTGTAACACAGGTGGGGTCTGTTCTTGGGACAGGTGTGTACGTGTCTGTGCAGGTGCCAGTGCTGGTGGGAGAAGCATGAGCTGCAGGCACAGATGGAGGTGGTCTTCAACTGGGGAGTGTGTTCTGTGAGGAAATAAAGCTCAGCAAGGTCATGTTGATGCCTGAGGAAAAGGGGGGAGGTCAGGGTGCAAGGCAGTGAGGTAGTGGCTGGGTAACACCACTTTTTAGAAGCTCTTGCAAGAAAGCTTCTTGGGGCAGGGCATGATGATTGCTTTTGTCCATGAGAGCACACAGCTCTAGATGACTATTTGAGACAGCAGTCCCATTATGAAGAATGGACATATTCTCTTCAATATTTAGAAACATGTTGGGTAGTTTTTTCCTATAAGAATTGTATTTGGGTGAAATGTACCCAAAAGTGAAGAACACATTTTTTTTTTTTTTCTCTGAAATACCATGTTTCTCAGCCACCCTAAAATAATTCCACACCCTGTATGTGCACACATAACCTCTCTGGGCAGGAAGGCCAGGCCCTTCCTGAAACAAATTGATGGTGCATTGCATGGTGGCTCAGCTGCCAGTGTATCTCAGGTATCTGGAGATGTCTGACCTGACACCTCTTTGTGACTCCATGTGGAGGGAAAGGAAGGCATGGAAATCTGGGGTGGCAAACCCTGCTCTGCTGCTTTGGGGATGTGAAAGGCTTGTGCTGCAGCACTGTGTAGCTTGAAGGAGGGGATTTGTGCTCTGGAGAGGAGTGAAGAAAATTGGTGGTACATAGTGAACTCTGGGCTATTGAGTTCCTGTTTGTCTGGCACACCTGAGGGCAAAATGGAAAGAAATGCATGGTGTCAGGATGACTGATGGATGTGAGAAGAGTTGGATTGAGGCACACAGAGAAGACATAAAGTGAGATGTTAATCAGTAACAAGCTGAGTCATCTTGCAAGAGCTTGCAGTGCCAAGTAGAGATGTACACAGCATAAAGGAAGGAATGTGCACAAGTGTGTTTATTCCAAGTACAGAAGGACTTGCCCTTATTCTCATATTCAAAAATGGGGCATTTTATTGCTTTTGAGAAGAAGTAACAGAATGTAGTAGGAAATGTGATGTTCTTCAGATGGAATAGCCTTGTTTGAAGTGTCTGGTAATCAAGCAGTGCTGCTTACCCAGCCTGGGTTCTGGACATCACCACTCTTGATCCCACTTGCTGCATCTTCAGGGTCTTTTAAATGACCTCGTCCTGATTTCTTGTCCAAAGAAAGGCTTCAAGCCTGTCAGTTTGTCAGAGAGGGGCTCATTAACCTAGAATGATGTATTTTATAATGAAGGTATCTGCTTTAAAGGGAAAGAAAGCAAAACAAATAGTATTCCTGTTGTTTTCCCAGCACAAAGTCTGGTTTGTTTCAAGGAAGTATCTGGACCTTGACATTCTCATTTTCTTACTGTTGGCTCTGAATTGCTCGCCTGAGACTGAGCTGCAGGTGTCTTCAGGTTCAAATGAAGTAGAACAATCTTGCTTCTCAGATTTCAATTAAATTTGTGTGCTGTAAGACCAGAAACTATATTTTTTTTTCAGGGGGAATATAGGTGGCTGAAATTGCTGTGTGGGTGGGTAGAAAGAAAAGGATGGGGACAAAAGGATGAAAAATTTGTGAAAGAAAATGCAGCTAGCTAGGCTGCACATCTCCATTGCATTGAGCTGTGTGTGTCTAGAGTGATAACACACAAAAAAAATTTGTTTCCATTGCCTGTGTTTGTCCAGTTGGCCTGTTGCCCAGTTGTATTCATGTAGTTGTGAAGATGTGGTTTTGGTGCTCCTGCTTCACTCTGGGTAAAGCAAAGATGAAGAGAAGTAGTGCTGGGAGCTACTAGTGTAACTGGAAAAGGGCAGTGAGATCAGAGCTACTTTGGGTGTGGCACAAGTTTATAGCTTGTCCTTCCTCATTAAAAAAGTAAGCCCAAAATGTTCATTTAAATAACTCCATGTTTTTTGTCCTAGCTAAAATGAGGGACATCTCAGTCATAAATGGAATGAAAAGGAGAAATGTATGTTGGATTACTGAGTCTTTGTTCAGGCAGGTGAATGTTTTATTTACGTTTTTAATGATTGTGGTGTCCCTTTGCCACTCCAAAATGCTACAGCTGAGTGCAAATGTTCCAGAGAATGCTTAACTTCTGGATGTATCTGCCTAATGACGGCCCAGAGTTTTGACTCTTGCTATTGGAACTTTTATTATTTTTATTGTGATACTAACAGCAGTCTTTGCAGAAAACCTGAGATCCGTATTGTGAAAAGTGTGCTGAACTCTTTTTGTGGAGTGTTTTTCCATTGTTTCTTCTGTGTGACTCATCTCTTGTTTTGGTCCTATATCCAAGCAGCTTTTTTTAGCCTTTGATCCAAGATAACTGACACTTAAAACAACAGTCTTGCTTCCTTGGTTTTAAAGTGCCTTAGCTACCCATGTCTTAAACTAGCATGTCACTTGCTACTGCATTCTGGTCCTGCCCTTACAGCAAGGCATCTCTACCCTGTTGCAACTTGTTCAGAAATCGTTTATTTCAGGGAAACTTGTTCAGCTAAGAGATATGAGATCTCTTCTCATTATACGTTTGAAAGCATCTATGCCTTTGGCATGCTGACCTCCCACCAGACTCACTGTTCAGGGTAACTTGATGCCTTGAAAATTAGTCAGGCAAGCACGATGGTGCTTTACTTTAACTCTTCCTCGCTGCTGATAGAGAAAATATTGAGATGATTGTGTCTTTTTAATGGCTTTTTTCAAAACAAATTAAGCCCGTTCCTAAAATGCTATCAAGTGCTTATACCTAGATAAGCAGGGACTTTTCATCCAGCTGCTTTGCAATGGCTGGGTGAGGAGGAATTAATTAGCAGCCTTCTTGCTAGGGGGTGTCCTCTTTCACTGTTCTCAGATTGCAAAGGGTAAGAATAAGAAAAAAAACCCCACCTGATTATCTTTTTTCACGATTTGATGCTGGCCCACCCTAGACAGCTTGTGCCAAGCATTTTGGGTAGAGTAGAGTTAAAGTTTCCACCAGAGCTGGGTGTTGCCATTCCCACCTTACACACTTTGGCGGTGCTTTGTGCGGTGCAGTCCTGTCGCTCGCTGCTGGGAGGTGCTGGGGACCAAGGGCATGGCTGCTGCAGTAGGAACGGTGAGAATCAGCACTGTCCCTGCAGGCTGCAGCCTTGCTTGTGCCCATCAGGTTTCACCAGGGGGTTACTGTGCCACAAGGGCTGGAAAACCCAACACTTCCTCCAAACCCTCCCTCTCCCTGTGTAGGACTTCGCTGTTGCAGCAAGAAGTCGCCTTTCCCTTGGCTGCATTTTGTTCACTAAACATTGGTCTAAGAAAGCAAGTCTTTAACTACTGTTTTGATAAGCATGGATATTTGTTGATAATAAAACGTGAAAATAAATATGTCAACCTTTTTTCCACCTACACAGGAAAAATGAAATTTCTGCAGCTGCCTTTAGAAAAACAACTTTCGCTTATGGTTGTGGTTGAAGCTGTTTGTGGCAGTGTATCTTTGAGTGTATCTACATGTCCCCCCTGTTTTTGCCCCCTGAAACTTGTTGGCACTATTGTTGCAGGAGGTTTTTTGTTTTTAGTTCAGCTATATTAGCATAGCAGGGTAGAGGCTACTGCTCTTGACCCCTGGGGTTTCTGCAAAGGTCACAATGGAGGGGCTGGAATTCCTGCCTTAATTACATTGCAGCAGAATATCCATGCTGGTTTTCCCAAAAGATTAACAGAATGATACTGCAGTGCTTTGAAATGTGATCTCAGAGCATCCAGCTCTCAGGACAGCTTCTTTCAAGTTTAACACATGCATGGATTTTGTGTATTTTTAAATGACTAATTACTGCTCCTTGAAGTAAAATGTGAATGGTAGTTTATCACACTGGTTGGTTGCTATTGCTTTTGTCTTTCTTACCAGAAGGTTTCAGTGTTCTCCTGTGGAGTAGCAGTGAAGAGACTTTGTTTTCCTGGTAATATTTTGAAATAGCTAAACTGTGCGTATTATGCAGTTGCTGTAATGTATGGTAAGGTGTATCTCTATGGATTTGAAAAATAGACAAAAAAATTGTCCTGTAGTTAGGCTTGATAGACTGCAAAGATTCCTGCAGAATTGAAGGCACAGATGTTGCTGTTCTTTAGGGGAAAGCATGCTAGAGAGAACTGTGTGCCTTTTGCTCCTTATATAAAGCTTGGCTCCCAGGACAATTAGATTGACTCCAGTCCAGCTATACTGTGAAAATACTGTGGTATCAAAGTATCTGCTCTGTTGTGAGCAGCTCGTTTATTGGTGGTGGGCCCTGGCATGGTCACAGAGGGATGTTTTTAGGTGTCTCTGTTTCATACAGTGTTTTTTCTCTATGCTTTTGGTCTGGGGTGCTGCTGGAGTACCTCAGGATGATTTGTCTTTGTCTTAACATCTGTGTGCTAAGAGCACTTCCAAACCAGACTGCAACTCCAGGGAAAATACGAACATATCTGCTTTCTCTGCTGTTTCTCCCCAAAGCAGTTCCAATTGTTCTGTAAATAGTCTCTCTTTTAATAATGATACAAGGCTCTCTTTTTCCTTCTTTCTCTCAGAACTTAAGTACTGAGAAGCAAGACTGGAACACTTGTTTATGCACCTGAATTACCCCTCCTCCCTTTTACCCCAAATTCTCGTGTGCATACAGACAGGCTATACATGACAACATTTTTTTGGATGGAAGCCTGCAATAATAGTGTTTTCTTTCTGTCACTGCTGATGAAAGTGCCATGAAGACACTTGCTGCAGGGCAGAGCAGGGAAGTGTTCATGTTTCTAGTGCGTACTCCAGATGTTTATGCAATGTGCCTAAGCTTGCTGTGGAATACAAAATATTTGTGAAGGGCCCCCAGGCCTATCCATGGATAAGCTATTTGTCCAGGTTTTCTGAACAAAGCAGGAGAAAGAGCTTAACTGACAAGCCCTAATTAACTCTGTTCTCTAGCAACTCTTTCCCAGGAGAATGACTTGGGGAGGGCTGTTATCAAACTACTTTGAAACTGGAATCTTAAAACTATAATGTTGACTTTTCCCTTTATTTGTGTTTACTGGAATAGCAAATACTGAAACAGACTGGAGAAATTCCTTCTCTTGAACAGTGGTAATTAAATGATTGCAACCAACACTTGATGCAAACTCAGATCTTTGTTCTGTTTCCTCTCTTTACCACAAGCCATTTTTGTTTGACTTAAAGCATTTTCATTGCATACCTCAGACCTTTTGAATAGATACTTTAGGTAAGGCTTAAATGGTCACTCTGTCATCTTTTAATTATTTTTTAGTTTATATGGAAGAGGGAGATAATCTTCAAAGTAAAGCTGTCCACATTTCTCACACATGTGTAAGGAAGTACACAGGTTTTACACTCTGCCTAAACCATTGTTTACAAAAGCATTTAAAATTTACAAAAAAAATCTCCAGCAAGTTCTGGTTATATGGTCAAAATAACTTAACACTGACCAATTTTCATATCTTGAGCTTTCAAATACATGTGGAAAACACTGCCCTGGAGTTTTACTTTCTATGAGGCTACTGTTGTAACTTGTATTCTCTGACATACATGGTTATCCTGAACAAAGGGAAAACACATTGTTGATACTACAAAATCTTGACTTAAAATATCAAGAGGTGCTTCACTGTGTGTATTGCTATGATTTCCAATGTTTTGGAAGCATGTAGTGATGAACGAGAGATGCAGGGAGCTGGACTGCTTGAAAAACAAAGCAGAAGAATGATTGTAGAATTATTCATGTATCTTTGCTGGAAGAGTGTTCCAGATGCATGCATTGTCCCTAATGCCTGGGGAATTAGCTGAAATGATTATCTTGTATTACACATATATTTGTGCCAAGCACCAAGAGGGCTGAACCAAGAATGCTGGAAGTTCCATTACAGCAAGGTTAGGTCAGTTGCCCAGAACAGCTACATGTAGATGTTGGCATGAAAGTAAGTTCAGGGGCAATTGGGTTCAGAACAGCTATAGATGTTGCTGCATCTCACTTGGTCAGGAGTGCAGCTAGGTCTTGATTTTGAGGAATCTTAGAGCTAAGTTTTGAGAACTTATCTAGGGAAGACTGTCATTTGACATGTGTGTGCAGTTCATCTGTCTTGTGAACAGCATTTTCTCCCTCTTCAGGAAAAATTGCGTATTGTGTTGTTAGCCTTAAAAGTACTGAAAATGTTGTATATTTCACAGCTCCAGCTGAGAATGTTGGCTTGTAGTATTTCATTTTTCTTGTGGTCCTGCCACCCAGCACTTGAATGCTGCGTTATCCTTGAAGGGAAGACAAGGCTGTATGCAGAGGGCACTCATGCTTGGTGTGAAGGGGGAGCTGCCGTGATGTGAGCTGTGGATGCTTCTGGAGTCAGGAGCAAGCACAGTCTCTTCGTGCTTCATCTGCCTGTTTACCTTCCAGTGGGTTTTTAAGCCCTCTGGATGGTCTGATCCTGCCCTGGGTTTGCTGAGGAGCAGGCAGGCACCGTGCAGGTATGAGAGGCATCACCTGCAGGAACAGCTGGGTGATGGGATGTGCTGGTGCCACAGGCCTCCTCAAGAGTCAACATCCACATGGATGGGTGCAATGGGTTTGTGGGGTTGAGGGAAAACAAAACTACACTGTTGTCAGCGGTGGGGCAGAAAGCTCAAAATTCATGGTTTAGCCCACTGAAGTCTTGGCTTTGAGTTGGCAGCACTGACGTTTTATCTTGGTAACATATGCACAGGTCCAGAGGAAATTTCTCTGGCCCTAAGAAATTTAGTTCTCCTGAGACCTCATGAAAAAATCTTTGTAATTGATGGTTGGGATATGATCTAAGCCTGGAGTGTCAGTGTGACTTTTCCATTCATATTGGTTTACGGATGAAAGAATGCGTGGCAAATACCCAGAGTAATTATGCATGTTTCTAATGTTTCAGCTTGAATAATACCGCCCACCTTCCCAGAGAGGTCAAGTTACTGTTTCAGGCAGTGCAGTTAAATAATGTACCGTGTGCCAGAGGGAAACGGTGGACGAACAGCCCTGTAAGTTTTCAATACTGTTGTTTTGGGGTTTTTTTTTCTCTTTCAGAAAATAGTGAAACCAGATCAGGTTTGTGTCACTGGGTAGGTTTTGGATTTACAATCTAATGGACTGTTTAAAATGTATCTAAATGGGACAGTACTTGTGGCTTGAAGTGGGGATTTGTTTTTGAATAGTTAATGTCAAAGGAGTATTAAATGTGTGTGTGTGCCTGGTTGGTGTCTCTTTATGGTGCAGAAACTGTTTGCAAACTGCTGCAACAACCCGGACAGCCCCACACAAGTCAAACTCTGCTCGGCAGAAGCGGTGGTAGGATGACAATTAAATTGGTGATTTTTCATCCATGCTGACCCAGAGTACCTGCAAGCATGCTGAGGTGATAAAGCAGCATTGCAAAGCTTGTGCTGACTTTTTCATCTGCATTTCCATTCTGTGCTCTCCCTCCCCTGCCTTTTGCTGGCTGCCCTCGCAAATGAGAGCCTGCAACTTTTCAGGAAGAATTGGTTGAGGTTCACATTGCTTAGTGACCTTCATGTTTTATGTACTGTGTGGGTGGATGGAACTTTTGCATGTAGGTGACATTTTTTAGCTGTTCAAGAGAAACATACACTGACAGTCACAATGTGCACACGTTTTCCCCAATCTACTTTGAAATATTGTTGTTAGACTACAACTTTAGTGTCTGTAGACTGGAGCATGAAAATCTAGTGTTCAATGTTTTGGGGACAGGGGCAGTGGTGTTCTGTATGTGGAGAGAGTGTATTAATATTTTAAGGAGAGTCTCTCTACTTATTTTTTGGCAGAAAGGACAGGAATATTGGTGGATAAGAGGCTGGACATGACCCAGCCATGGGCACTGCCAGCCCAGAGAGCCAAATGTGTCCTGGGCTGCATCCAGAGCAGAGTGACCAGCAGGGCCAGGGAGGGGATTCTGCCCCTCTGCTCTGCTCTGCTGAGACCCCTCCTGCAGTGCTCCATCAGCTCTGGGGTCCCAGCACAGGAAGTACACGGAACTGTTGGAGGGAGTCCAGAGGAGGGACACCAGGATGGTTAGAGAGATGGAGCACTTGTCCTATGAGGAAAAGCTGAAAGAATTGGGATTGTTCAGCCTGTAAAAGAGAAGGCTTTAAGGTGACATAATTGCTGCCTTTCAGTATCTGAAGGGAGTCTACAAGAAAGATAGAGGGGGGACTTTTTACAAGAGCATGTAGTGACAGGATGGGGGGAATGGATTAAAACTGAAAGAAGGTAGGTTTGGATTAGACATTCGGAAAAAATTCTTTACTGTGAGGGTATGAGACACTGGAACAGATTGCCCAGAAAAGTTGAGGATGCCTCATCCCAGGAAATGTTGAGGGCCAGGCTGGATGGAACTTGGAGCAAGCTGGTCTAGTGAAAAGTGTCCCTGCCTGTGGCAGGGATATTGGAACTAGATATCTATAATGTCCCTTCCAAACCAAACCATTTTGTGATTCCAAAAATATTTCCATTTGTGTATGCTGCCTTTAGTAGAGTTCCTTCTGCTATTGCAGAATATGGAAGCTCTATAGTAAGTTTCAGAAGAGAAAGACATCCTGACTTGTACTGCCTGATGTCCTGCTTGTCTTCCTTATTTATGCTAGGACAAACTGCTTTGTTTCTTAGGGACACTGACAAATGTCTTACCATGACTGAAGTTTGAGGAAAGCTATTCTGTTGAGTCCTTTTGGTGGAACTCTGGGGAATACTCTGTCCTTTTCCTTGGAGGCCATGTAGTCAGTTACTTAATTTTCCTAGTCATTAAATCCTTGGAAATGCTTTTTCTTTGTCTACCATCTCTCATCTAAAATGCCTGGTACCTAGAGCATGGTGCTCTTGAAGGCATAGGAACATAGAATAGTTATTCTGGATTAGTTTGCTTCACAGGAGGTAAATTCAGAATGACCTTAGTTTTAGCTCTTCTTCAAGTAATTGATTCAGAATTGATTCTGATGAAGCTGTCACATATGCTTTTTTCTTTTTGCACAAGGGAAACAATATTGCTGTGACAATGGGCCTCAGCAGAATGTGATTTTCGAGGACCCTTCTTGTTGCAGTCTGCTGCAGTGGGGAGCGTGCCACCCAATACACTGTGCAGCTGGGGGTCCATAAATTCATTGCATTTTCAGAGCTTTAGGCTGAAAGTATGATGGAGACTTTTTTCACATCTTGGTTCAGTGTCATAACTTCCACAGAACTGTTATCAGGAGTGTGTGGAGAGTGTTGAGGATCATTCCCAAACAGTGCCCGATTTTGAACACTAGTCAGCTGCAGCCCTTCCAAAATTCCCATCCTTTAGGAATATAAACTTTAGAATATCACTAGGAAGATGGTTGTAAGATCCACTTGAAAATCTGTAAAGGCAGCTAGGTAACATGTATATGGAAAGCCCAAGCTGCAAAGAAGTGACCTGGTCCAGGGTTGGCCTTGATGCCAGAGGAATATGTGAGCTCTGTTGTTGATCTTTCATTCTGACTCGAAGTCTCAGGATATTGCCTGTCCCTAAGTAAGAGGAGCTTCAGCCTCCAGGCCTAGAAATGGAGATGGATATGTGAGGGAGAGGAATTCCCTAAGATGCAGGTTCTTGGCATGCTTCTAGAGCAGACCAGCTGCCTATTGTTAGCTATAGTTGTGTTACACTCATGAAGATGTGTAGTGATGACTGACATCTGGGGAATGTTTTCATATTCTGTGAGGATGGGGAAAGAGCACAAAGAGGAGTTTTTACAGATATTTGCTTTTGTCACTTGAAATCTAGCAACTAAACATTTTTGGGAATCACAGAGGTTCTTAGTGTTTCAGATCTGCTGCTCCTGGAGGCAGTATCTATCAATTCTGTATCTTTAACTGAATTCTAAAGGTTAAGATATTTAGTGAAATATCTCCTGCCTTCTAAAAGCTTCTGGGTCCCTTTCCCTCCCTTCCTCTACTTGTCCAGCTGTCATGGGGACCAAAGGAGTAAGCAAGTGGCTCTCCTCAGGAGCATCATGTGTCTCACAGACAGGTGAGAGGCTGTCTCACCTGGGAACAAGGCAAGCAAGAGAGTGTTTTATGATCCCTTTCAGCTTTTATTCCACACCTTTGCAGTCCCTTCTCATTGCAAGACAAAAGAAATACCTTCATGCCCTTTCCTAATCTCTGCTTGCCTTAAGGAAGCAAGCATAGATTCATCATGTCTGTTGTTGCTTATCAGTAGTATTTTATGGAATGGTGATGTAAACAAGCAAAGGATATAACTGGGTAAGAGATGTAGTACAGGATGTAATTGGTGTATGGAGGAAAGTTAAAAGGAGAAGATAGGTAGCTGGGGGTCTTTCCAGTTTTCCTTCTTTCTTGAACCACTTTTTTAGGTAAAATCACGCCAGTGCTCCTGTTGTGACAACCTCTTCTTCCTCCATTCCTTGCCTAACACCAAGTAACCCATCTAAACCGGCCTTGTAAAACACATCCTGCTTCGGAGCCATAGAAAATACATTATATTTTTAAATCTGGGCTAAGATTTGGTAGCTTAGTTTTGCAGTCGTAGAACAAGGACTTATATCTGCCTGCACATGGGCATGTGGAGAAAAAAAAATCCTCACAAACAAAACAGCGGTGTGTTAATGACTTCATCTCCTCAGTCACAGGCGTGAGTGCCTATGTAGGTGAAGTCCAAGAGCAGCAGTCTCCCTGCAGATGGGAGAAAAGAAAGTTCTGGGTGAATTCCTGCACTGCCAGTGAGGCTTCATCTCTGGCAGCAGCCTAGGTTGTTGGAGTGGATCCTTGTTCTGCTTCTTTTCAGAACTTTGCCCATTTCTGGTTAAGGCTCAGATCTTTGTCTGCCAGCTGAAGATCTCCATTGCAGTGGTGGTTGTGTCATGGTGTTATTTGTCCTGCCAAGCAAGGATCTCCTCTCACAAAGCCCAGCGTGACCTCCACAGTTTCTGTAGGGAGGGTTCTGGAGGAGAGAGTGGAACGTGTCTGACCTCTGAGTGTCCACTGAATGCTGAGTTAACTTCACCTGATGTGACAACTAAGGCTGTTAAGATTTAGTGCACGTTTGTATGGCTTTCTGGGTTTTGTCACCATCTTGACTAGTTTTGTTATTTGGAGGTTGAAGTGTTCATCTATATTGTCACTTCTACTGTGTACAATTCACAGTCAGTCTGTGGGTAAAAAAAAAAATTTTTTGAAGGAGAGAGCCTTTTATTGGGCAGTGTTAATCTCAGATGTACACCATATGTTTTGACAAAATTTGTGAATATTTTTGAAATTGGATGGTAGCAAACATCTTTTATGACACCTTTCTATTTTTCATGAGCTGGAGTACTTGTAAATGTGAAAGTGTGAAAACTGCTACTTTAACACCTTTTTATCAATGCAATCTAATTTTCCATAAGTGAATAATTATATTTTTGTTTTTAATAATTTTTTATATTTTTATATTTTTATTCATCTATGCTGTATCTGGCAGACTTACTTGAGTCCTCTCTGCTGAGACCATGAAAATCTCAAGGACTCTTGATACTGTTTAATCGATGTGATTTCTCCCTGTCTCAAGGCAATGCACTCTGTTAGACTGTTGTCCCTGTGCTTTTGCTACAAGAAACAGCCTACGAGTTGAAACCAGCTTGTGAGCACTGTGGTACAAACCCAAGGTGAAGCTGCCCTTCCTTGTGCTGTGACCTCTGTGCAGAACTGAGACACGTGAGAAGCCAGCCTTGCCTGCCAGCTTCTAGCTGTGCTGGTGTATCCCATTCACCTGCAATGTGAGCCACCTCACTTAAGTGAATCCTGAATTCATGGGACTGTTTTGCAGAAGGTCTGTGTCTGTTGAGAGGCCGTAAGAATAGGATTGCCTCGGAAATTACTCATTTTTAAATATGTATTTGTGGGGAGCAGAAAGAGGGAACTGCATTGGGGCTCTTCAGAATCTGAAATTGTCTGTTCTGCATGGCAGTAGAACACTTCCCTGACTTTAGTTTTTTGTTTTAGCCACAGGGAATGACCCTTCTGTTCATTTATAACATGTGTGTTTTCAATCTTTATTGTGGACAGGTATGAGGCTGTGTGCTGCTGCAGGTTGTATTATGTATCAGGTGTTCCCCTTCCCTATTCTCTCTGATTGTTCAAAGACCCGTTCCTTTTGGGACAGGTTCTTTAAGCTACTTCTGAGTACGTTATTACTTACTGTATGTGTTTTAACAAGTCAAAAGAAGATCAAAGTCCATTTTCAGTACTCGAAGAGCCTGTCTCGGTACCAAGAGGTGGCATCAAGTACAGCAGATAAAGTGTTCTGGCTTTAGCCCAGGACTTGTTTTATCTCCAGATTGAAAATACGCTGCTGACAACCACACTATTATCTGCTACTTGGAGATAACTAAATGGAGAACATTTACACTAGTGCTAGAGGGTTTGTCCTTGGTCTGTATTAAATGTGGTGCTAATTGCCGCAGCTGATTGCCAGACAATCACCATTATCATTACACGTACTCCTCTGAGGTATGTCCTGAACCTTTTCTGGAGCCCTGTAGGTATACTGGAGACTATCAGTAGGTGTACCCTCTCACATTCCTCCTCCTGAGCAGCTGAGGATGCTCAGTAATTGACCGTCGATTACTTTACTGTTTGTCGAGAATCGGTCAGTGTGCAGCTCAGTGTTGTGTGCTGAAGGTCGTAGATTTCAATAAAGCACGCAGCTTCTGAGAGGAGACCCCCCTCTATGGAGGGCTCATCTTTGGTGAAAGACTCTGCTCGGGTGGGAGGCGGGTATCCAAACGGCGGTGCATCAACATGGGGCGATCAGAGCACTCATGTTACTGTGGTGCCCTGCCCGGATTAATTAGTGTCTCTGAGGCGGTAATTAGCACGGTGCTTTGTGCCACCCAGATATAGCCTCAGTTATTTCCTTTAGTAATTATGGGAACTTATGTCAGTGAAATGTACCAAGGACGAGTAGCGCTTTTGGCTACTCAAAGGCGTTCTGTCCCAAAATGTAGAACGTGTTCACCAGGAAGTGCAGTGCCCTCACCACTGAAAATGTTACATTCAAAATTATCTTAAAACAATGTCTCCTTCACAGCGAGAATGTAACTACCCCTCTGTGCTGCACAGGACATCTCTAGCTGACTTAGCAGCGCTTGCTGGACACAGCATCTGAGGCAAATCTCAACAAGCTCTCCAGGCATGTCCTTGCTGTTGAGGGGGCTGGTGTTTTTTCAGGACAGCATAAATTCCTCTTTAGATAAGTGAATCAGGCTGCTGTCTCCTGGAGGGAAGTGTGTGTGTTGGAGGAGCGTGTGGGCGGAGGTGATGAACAGTGTTAGAATGGAAAAGGAGGGAAGATGGAATACATGTGTTACCCATCCGTAGGGAGCTTGTCAGGCTGGTCAAGTATGCAGTGAAACATGCGGACCTTTTGTTAAAAATTAACACCATGTCTTCGGGACTTAAACATGCAACGTAACAGATATTCCTTTAGTTTAAATCTAAAATGCTATGAGGGTTAAAACTTGGTGTAAAAATTAGAACCTTATCAGTAAATGCACTCCTGCTGTATATTCAATATCTCTGCTTAACTGCTTTACCATTTTGTTTTCATTTCTGCTTTCCTTTCCTTGTGCTCAGTATTCAGTTATGCTAATCACTGAGTAAATTTTCTGTCTGGAAATGAAATGAGATTGCCATTTGTGAGGCAATTAGGAAGAACAATTACTTTTTTATGTTAGATACATGCATCCATTTTGAACAGATTAAAATTTTACTTAATGTTACAAATATTTTTTTTAACTACCCATTGTAGCAGAATGTTTTCTAATGTTTGGTGTTTTTATTAATCCCTGTTAGGTGTGGTTTGTTCTCCCCTTGAGGGAAAAAGATGGGTATACAGTGTACTGTTTTTCATTTTGGTCGTGCTTGGATGTGTAGGAGTCAGATGATTGTGTACACATGCATGCTGTGATTTGTTTGGGGTAAAAAGTGAAACTGAAGCATTCTTTCCATCTGGTGTGGAAAAGAGTCAGGTATGTGATAAGTCTTAGCTCCCAAAGGATTTCTGACTTTGGATCAGTCCTCTTTGACAAAAAGGAGCAATTCCCCCAACGTTGTTACTAGTTCATTTTGGGGCTCAAGCCCTGTCCTGGTGTTTGCACCTCTGTGTTTTCAGGCTGTTTTGGAACAGGTGTGGGCATAAACTCTCTTCAGCTAAATGACACAGAGTGCCTAGTAGGGAGTTTAAGCTGGCTGTGGGACAAGGAGCAGAATGTGAAATCTGTTGGGCAAAAAAATTAACCCCTGAAAAACATCTGAATGATCTTGACTCCATGGTATAGGGATACATGGCAGCAGGAGTTTGAAAGTCAGGTGTTTGTGTCCTTGAACAGTGGTCCAGGGAACAGGTGGAAAGTGTTTTATACAGAACTATAGTGAAGGAGATTATAGAGAAAAGCAATGATTGTGATACTTCCTATAATCTGTGAATACAGAGCTCTCTAAGGATATATTTCCTAGAATCTCAAGTTTCCTTATACAATTGCAGTCTTTATTATTATGTAAATGGAGATGTTTGTAATCAGCTTAGAATATACCCCATTATAAGAAAGGCATTTTTAAGGTATCGTGAATAGGTAATTTGCTGTATAAAACATTCATATTTTACATAAATAGCTAGAAGTAAGTGTATTCAGAAAGTGTGTTAGAAAGGGAAGGGGGAAGAAATTGATGCCATTTCCTTGGAGTAACTTAAGAACACTGAATACTAATTTAAAGCTCATCTGAGTTTGGGCCTTTTGAATTTATGTTTTATGTAGGGGTCCAACTTAGTTTTCCCCTCCACTTTTCCCAAACACATGGACTCTTGTAGTTTCCCCTCAAATGCTACTTTTAATTTTAGTTTATGAATATAATTAACCCTTAGGAGACCTTTTTAAAGATTTGTAAACACTGTAAAATTAGAACAATATATTTGTCTGTGTAGGCACACTGGCCTGTAGCATGCTTTCAATGTTAGGTTTTTTATTAATTTATAATAAAAACTCTAATTTTTACCTGGTATGATTTGCCTGCACTCCATTAAGCCCCTATCTCTATAGTTTTGAGAAGAGGTCACTTTTAATGTTCGTACTGACACTTTAGGGAAGTACTTAACAACTTGGATGGTAAGAAGTGTCTTTTACCTGAAAACAATCCTTAAAATTCTCTTGAGTAACCATGCCAGATACAGATGTTTTTCTGCTGGCCCATCACTCCATAGCTGTCAGATGTCAAAGTGGCATCATTGTGCAACAGCATTGTGCATGGTGCTGCTGCAACACATCAGCAGGGCCTCAGGGTGTGGGTGATTTGGACTGTACCTGAGAGTGAGGCAGGGAATCTCAGGAAGGAACCCTGTGTGTGTGTGGATGTGCCTCTAGTTTGGGGAAGTTCCCTCATTTGGAGGATTAAACACACCAAATTGGTTGGAGCTGAAAAACAAGTATCTAAACCATCCAGCAGGCATGAATTCTGTTGCAGCTGGAGTGTCCTTACTCAGTATGGGTTGAGTGCTTGCAAGATGAGAATTCTGAGAAAAGCCCATCCAGAGAAATGAGCCAAGTCCATCTGTAAATGTTTCTCCTTTTCCTGTAGTTTATATAGTACCTCCACATGTCTTCCACATACATCAAGATCCTTGCTTATAACATATTAATATTTAGCTCACATGGGCTTCTGATGCATTTCCCAGTTCAAACTAATCCAGTTTACAAAATTTACTGCTGTGTTTCTGCAGCTGGTGTGGCTGGTGTATCCTGACATGCCTGGAGCTTTGTTTCTGTGCGTTCACATGGACTGTTGTTTGAACAAAGATTTAAATTGGGAAGGCAGGGCAGGGTGACACAGCTATTGCAAGATGCATGCTTTCTCCCCACGGTGCTGTAGTCAAAATGTGCTTGAGCATTTCATCTTGGAAACAAAAAAATAAGTCTTTCATTTTTGTGGTAATTTCTTTATTGTTCTGCAGCACGGCTCTACCAGGCATCAGCAGTTTTAAGCACAAGATATATTGCACAACATATGCAATGACTAATTGGTGCTTTTAATTTCTCTTGTAGGATTACTTTCAGGTTCCTGAATGTCCTGTCAAATGCTGACACATTGAATTAGCTGAATCTTCTGCATTATTTCTGAAGTTTAAAAAGTCCTATAGGAAAGTAGAGACTGGCACTTCTGTTGCAGTGTTTTAAGGTAAGATATTTCTTTTGCCAGGGCAGAGGGAAGAAGATAGATGTGGTTCCACAGCTGTCCTAACCCCACTTCTTGGTCTCTAATCAACCTATTGTGGTTTAGTCCAATACAGCCAATCACCAATGGGACAGGGGAGAAAATCAGAAGAGTAAAAGTGAAAAACTTGTGCATTGAGACAAAGACAGTTTAATATGGAAAACAAAAGCCATGCATGGAAGCAAAGCAAAACAAGGAATTAATTCAATGCTTCCCATGGGCAGGCAAATGTTCAGCCATCCCAGGAAAGCCAGGGTCCACCACTCAAAATGGTGACTTGGGAAGACAAACATCATCACTCCAAATGTTCCCTCTTCCTTCTTCCCTCTTCATATGCTGCGTGTGATGCCATATGGTCTGGAATATCAATTTGGTCAGCTGGGGTCATCTATCCTGGCTGTGTTCCCTCCCAATTCCTTGTGCACCCCCAGCCTCCTTGCTGATGGCATGGTAAGAGGAGCCAAAAAGGCCTTGCCACTATGCATGAACTCAGCAATAACTAAAATGTCCATGTGCTATCAGTCCTGTTACCAGCACAAATCTAAAGCATAGCTTTTTATTGGCTACGGTGAGGAAAATTAACTCCACCCTAGTAAAGATCAGTGCAAAACTACATGAATCTAAAATCTTGTACTGGACCCAGCTATCAGTGTTTGTTGGTTATAAGGGAATTCACTGACTTCAGTAAGACAAAATCCATGCAATTTGAAGAAACATTAATGAAGAAACAATTTATTTTCCTAAATCACTAATTCTGTATTCTTGAGTGCTTGTGTATCTTTCTATTCGCATGCCTTAGTTCTTCCACTTATGTATTAGAATTATTTAGTAGTAGTGGTCTTCAGTCCCCATAGAATGCCATGCTGAGATCAATTCTCCATCAGGAAAAATAAGGCTATGAAGCTAAACATGACTTGAGCTAGAAAAGTGACCATTCTGCTTTGACTAGAGTTGCTGCTGCCATCTTTCATTAATTACCCATGTTTTCTACACATCTTTTGGATTCATGGCTGCGTTGTCAGCTGCACTGTAGTGCTGCTGCATTTTCTCAGCAGCACAGCAGACCAGCCACAGACCAGACTGACAGAGTCAGTCAGTACCATGTTTATGCTGTGCCCAGTGAGCAGCATGGCTTCTTATGCTCCAGGTGTTATGGTGTCCAGTGACTGGGTGTAAGTACTTCAGCAGGACAGGGCTATATAGATTTTTTTTTTTCTCTTTTCTGTGGAAAGATCAGGTTAAGAGCAATGCCAGAGAGATGGATGGTCGGAACAAAACCCCTGAGAAAAGAAACCCAGATAAGTAAAGGCTGTATAAAGGCTCTTTGCTACTGCCTCCTGAACTGCCTCAGTTTGACAGCTGCTGTTTGAAGTGGCACCTGAATCCTGTTTTTATTTATACTTAGTGTCACTGCCTGCCCATGTTATTACATGCACTGCAGTGTGCTGCAGAGTTGGATGAGAGGTAAGACACACCTAAAACTGAACTCCTCTTTTGAAGAGGAAGGATTTAGTCCCTTGACAATTGTGATTACCTAAGATGGCTCATTGCTTTTCTTATGCTGCTTTTGCAGCTTTGATCAGAGCACAACCAAGCAGTGGGGACAGCTTGTTTGGCATTTGGATGTGGAGTAAATCTGGTGCTTACAGATGTGGACTTGAATTGCTGCCAGCTTATGGGGCAGGTAAAGGGCTCCTGAATCTAGTGATTCCAGAGACATGGGGACACCAGCTGGTTTTCATCAAATTTTGAAACTCAGTAAGTGTGGAAAAGCAGGTCTGCTGCCGTTTTTCATTACTCTGTGAGCTTGCCATTTAGATGGGTAGGAGGTGTGTGTGTGCATGTGTGTAGCTGGAAACACCCAGACTCCAGCGACACTCTCTCTCTCTGTTGTGTAAAAGCAGTTCAGAGAGGGGGCAGAGGGTTCTGCAGTAGGCAAGCTGCCATGATTGGGAAGCCTGTGTGCAGTTCCTCTGCAGGTCTTATACCAGCTCATATTGGATTGGCCCTGGGCTCTTGCTCATAGTTCTTCCTTGCAGGATGCTGTTCTTCACTTGAGTGTACCGGGGCTCGTGCTCTTAAGGAGATTATTCTTTTACCAGGAATTTAACCATGCCATGGATTCTGTCTTTTCTGGTGGCAAAGAAGAGTTTTGATACAGGAGGAGAAATGCTTAGAACAGGCAAAATAAGGAAACTTACTGTTGCTGTGACTAGGCTGGTTGCAGTTCCTGTGTGGCTGTGTGCTGCAGCCGTGTCCTGGCTGTAGAAGTGGACACTCTCAGCCAAGCATGGGTTTCTAAGTGAAGGAAATGTGTGCATATGTGCCCAGAGGGGCTCTCGGGTTGCCTTTGCAGATGCCCAGCCCTGCCAATGTGCTGCAGCAGGTGCCAGTAATGCAGTGCAGTCCCAGCCTGTGTGTCCAGCAGGGAGCAGTGGGTGGCCCTGCGAGGCACAGGGTGGGAACTGAGGGGAGAGTGCTGTAAGGAAACACATGCAGAGAGAGAGGAAGGGTCTGATTGCAGAAAGGCTGGAAAATCCAGAGCAGACTTGTACCTGCTCTCAGGGTGCTGACAATAGAGATGATCACTGACTGCCTTGAAAACCCCAGGAGCACCAGGTACAGTCACCAAGAAGTGGACAGTGCCAGCTCTGGCCACAAGGCTGTGGATATGGAGAGGAGCAGGATGAAGTTATTTCCTTTTCAGGTGCTCTGAATTTAGGTACCCTCCAAGTTGCACACATATATTTCTCTGTGTCCTTGCTCGTCCCTACACGGAGTGGCATCGTGAGCTGTCCTGTTGTGTCAGCAGCACTGGGCAGTTACAGAGGGCATTACTGGCAATAGCCATCACTACAGACATGTGCTACCAATTAAATGTCAGTACATGAGGCAGGGCTGCTAATTAGCAAGCCTTGGGAGAAGTGGACTTAATTCCTCTCCAAAAAATACAGTGTTTGAAAACTGTATGTGGTACAATGGCATGTAACACATCATTTCATTGTGTTCAAGGCATTTTGCATTTGTACAGATACTGATGCCTTGAAATATTAATGTGAACACCTCAGTGCAAAGCTAGCACCTCACTGGTGTGATACATTCCATGGAGAGGGCCCAAGAGCATTTTGTCTGTTTCTGAACTTCACTGAATGTGATCCCTGTGTAGATCATTAAAGCACTGCACTTCTAATAGGATCACAGACTGTGGCAATGTGAGATGAGCAACAGACTTATAAAAATTAATTTCCATTTATAAAACCATGATTGCTTCATTGGGATTGCCCGGAGTTTCTCAAAGCTATGCCCTGCAGCCTTGATTTAGCTTTGGTTTTAGCAAAAAGAAAAGGTTTACTGCAATATAATCAGATTTAAGACAGCATTTTCACTTTTCACAGCAGAAACTCACCCTATTTGAGGGAAAAATGTCAAAATAACAACCAACTCTATGAAGAAAGTCTTGCACTTCTGACAGATGTAAATACAGACTGGTTGAAATACAAATGCTCAACAATCACCTTGCTTAGCTGATCCTTAAGCTGGAGTTTTTTACGTTCTGTTTATCTTGAAATCTGGCCTTTCTGAGTTTTCTGTGCTTGCTGGAGCAGTTAAATTGGAGTTTTACACGCTGATTAGTTGGCTTCAGAGGTTCCTGATATACTTTCATGTGCAAGGGAGATCTGATTTTTGAGAAAACGTGTATTGTAAGCACAGTTCAAATCCAAATACCACTGAAAAGAGTTGATTTTTCTACTCTCAACACCTACCCAATTAAATACAGTCACTTTTTTATTTGACCAAGTATTTCCACTTGACCAACTTAAGCCAAGTTGTGGCTTAAGTTCTGGTTCTTCCATCCTTCCTCCCCTTATTTGTGGTTGTGATTAAATGTGCCACAAGGCCATCAAGCTGCCCAGCTGTGCTGTGTTACAGCTTCCACCTTCCCACATTGTACAGAAGGATTTTTTCTGTGCCATCTCATCCTGCCAGTTGCCAGAGAGACCTGGAGGGTCCCACCTGGAGTGGTGCTCTGGGTATGAAAAGGCTGTCACAATGTGCCCTGGTGCTTGCCAGTTTCTGGAGGGAGGGCTGTAAAAGAAACAGTACAGGTCTGCAGTGTGACCCAAACCCACTGCTGGTGGTGCTGCCATCCATCTTGGGGCTGATGATCCTGGCCCCATGTTCAAAACCAAGATGAGGAGGGCCCAGTGGAGCCCCCACGTGCATGCTGGTCACTGCTGGAGCAGAGTCCAGGTGAAACTTTTGATGCGCAGATCTTGTGTCTGCGTACATCCTACGGTACTGGTGGCCAGCACATGCACTCCAAGGTCCTCGATGCTTTCTTGCACTTCAGGCATTCAGGTGCTGGGACCACTGTGGTTGGAAGTGGTGCTACTGACCAAGAGCAACCAACCTGTGCCATGCCACATTTTGGTGAATGTGGTCTGTGCAGGGGACCCACCCCTCGCTTTTTCACTGGCACAATAAGTGCTGCTGAGCTATTTCCATACAGTAACTAGTGCTTTATATTGGTGAAAGGCTTGTGTACTTTTATGATTTATGTGACTGGTGAAGGTTTAAAAAAATAAGTCTATTAATCTTTGGAACCACCTAAACTTAAAATGTCCCACCAGAACATCTTTGGGTTTTAGTTCTTTGGGCGTCAGAACCTGACACCAGTTCAGCAACTGTCAGGATTTTCTGAGAATGACAATCAGTTTCTAGTATAGAAAATGAATTCCCTTGTTTTGTTTCCTGTTTTAATCTTAATGAGTTCAGGGTTCTGAGCTGTTGCCTATGTGTTTTTTATTTCCCCTTTTGCTGTTTCTTGTGCGTGTAAGGCACAAGAGTAACTCATCTTTTTTTTCTACTAAAGGTACTTTACTTTTTCAAAGAAGATGCTTTGTCCACTAGGAACTGTCTCAGCATGCTAATAAAACTCACTTTATGCCTTGAAAATATTTATTCAAAGTGGCCTGGCTGGCTCACAGTAGCTGTGTGGGTGGACTGTCCTTGAATTTTGTCAACTTAATTTAGTACTGCACAATACCCAGTGATGGAAAACAGCTATAAATTGTCTGTGTGCAGCCATGCATTATTGATAAAGGGTAGAATAAGCTCTACAATTTCTTTATTTGATGTTGTTAGTGCAACAACTGGCTGATTTGTTAAGACTTCTTCCCCTCCTATTGGCAGTAAAATATCTCTTCATTTTGAACTCTGAGGTTTTCGAATTTTGATTTGTATGGGGCTGAAAACTTGCTCTGTCTCCAGTGTTACTAAATGTAATGGAAGTATTTTCAGAGTAGAAACAAACTTAAGTTCAGGGGGAGCTAAGCAAACAATAAGTTTGACTCCCTGCTGAAGACAGGACTTTCCTAATTATCTCAAATGCTTAGAAATAGAAAATGGAGCATGAAGTCTCACAGTACATTTAGAAGAAAAAATGCTTTAATATACTTCATTTGGCACATGCTTAGAGAAAATGCTTTACAGTGAGTTCAGCATGCTTTGTAATTTCAGTGTTCCTTCAAAGTTTATGAAAAAATTTCAAGCCTTAAATCTGTCATGCCTTTTCTCCTGTTGACACTTATGATGAGTAGAGACTCTACTGAATATAATTTGCATATAAAACTGTGCTGTAAACTAAACAGTTCTTTCCCTGTAGATGAACGAAGGTACAATGAACTGCTGAAAACTGAAAATTAATAAATATGTAAGTTAAAAAAAAAAAAAAAAAGCCACCACCAAAACTTGCCAGCAAAACTACAAGGGGCTTTGCCTTCCCAATGGATATCCAGCACTGAAACTTTTTTAAACTAGAATTTTTGGAATGGTAGCTTCCCAGAGGTTATTGTAATACAGCCAAGGTAATGCACAATTTGTGCCAAGGAAATATTGTATTAGAATAATGGGATTTCATTTCCCTCTTTTGTATTTGTGGGTACATATCCTTTGGTAGAAGCATTCTCTACAGTTTGAAGTTTTGTGGTTTTGGGGGGCATTTCTTCTTGTTTTGTTTGGTTTTTTGTTTTCATTTGTTCTGTTTTTTGGTTTTTGGGTTTTTTTTTGGTTTTTTGGGGGTTTTTTTGTCTTTGTAGAGGTGTCAGGGTAAGCAATTCACAAGTTATACTGATGCTTATAATGGTTTCTTCCATGGGGAATTTGTGTGTGTTAGTTTAACTTTCCATATATTTGCAGTCTTTTAAGGTTAGAAGTCATTAAGTAATGAAGCAATTAAATTGGGTTTTTTGTCAGGCAGAAGGCAGGAAAAACCATTGGTAAAAGGACTAACATGACTGACAGAGGCTTGCTAGAGATTTACATTGAGAAAGAGTCATTCTTCAAAACTTTTTCATTTTCTGATGGAAATTGTGGAGTAAATCAAATACAGTGGCTATGAGTGATTAAAATGCAAAACTTATGAATTCTTACTGGCTTTGTAAATCCGACTCCTTTACTGTTAATATAAAATCATTTATCTTAAAGCAGCCTTGAGGCTGTGAATATTTAAATGAAAGCTCCAACTCTTGAAGAAGGTTATTTTGATATTGAACATCATTAATTTTGTGGCTTGCATAGAAAGCTGTCATGGAAGAGGCACGGGAGATTCTTTTCCATAGGTCATCTGGTAGATCTGTGGTAATTCACTTGGTAAGTCAAAGTGGCAGATTTTGCTATAGTTTATATACTTACACAAGTCAGGTGTTACACAGTCATCCAAAAATTCTGTGCTGGTTGAAGAGGATGCCTTTGATTTGATCCTAAAGAAAATACAAGCAGTGGACATTGACTTGACTGATTTTGGTTTGGAATAATTGTGCAGCTGTATTTTTTTAGAGAAGGGCAGGCTTCAGCCATGTTACTACAGTTCTGTTTAGACAGTTTGGGTGTATGGGTGTGTGTAATTTCTTCTGGTAACAAGTATACTTTGATAGCAAAATACAATTTTGAAAATCCTTTGTTCCAGTTATTTGTTTAAAGGAGCATCTTTCACTGGCATTTAACCTACTGCAATGAAGAACTGTAAGATAATGAAATACTCCAGAGTACAATGGGGTTGGATTCTCCTCCACATCTGCACAGTCTATTCAGGCAGTGCATGGATGGTGTTATTCAGACCTCTTCATTTACCCCTCTGGAAGTCAATCAGTAGTCTGACAAACACAAAGACCTTTAATGCAATATTTTCTTCATACTAACAAAATATGCCTTGGTCCAAAAAGGTTGAATGACTTTTGAAAAGTTACATCGTTTAGAAATGTACCGTGCAAGTGACCTGAGTGTCGCTTGCTGCCATCCAATATTCCAAAATAGGGTCATTGTGGAGGAAGGTGGGATGGATGAGGTGGTAAGAGATCAGCTTCACATGACTGATCTCTGCAGGCCATGCTCAAAACACAGGGACAGCTACAGATGTTGCAGGAATCGTGCGATTCAAAAGGACCTGGAAGTTGATTTAAAAATAAGTAAATAAAATATAAAAATTTCAGTTTTTCTAAGGGAAACCAGAGACTTTTCCTAGCATTCAGTGTAAATGAAAAAGTGGTAGGGGAAAAATGAGGCAGGTGACTTGTGAAGAGAAGTTATCTGAAAGCCTTCTGTTACTTTTAAGGTGGTATTTCCCATTCCTTTTCAAATGCATTGAAAGAGGACGTTAAAATTTTTGTTTCCAGTATAGGAATTAAAGGGGGGGGGGGGTGGAATCCTTCAATTATTTTTGAAATGCACTGCCTAAAATATTTTCTTTTTAAAAGCATTGGGCAGGAGAGTAAAATGTGTTGCTTCATCCACCCCCACCCAGGATTAACAGCAGGTGCTTTGTCTCTGGCAAGTTGCAGTATGCCCTACTATAAGGGAGAGAAAACTGCTTTCCCCTCTCTTGGTACAAAAAAATGTATTAAACTTGTTTGGGTGGGACAAACTTCAGAGGCCTCTTCCAGGTTTGATTAGTTGTACAAAACCATGTGTTGGTTCCTTGTGCTTCCCTTACCTCAACCAGCCAGGCTGCAGGACACACTTGTTCTGTGAATCGCAGAGACATCATTGTGGACAAAACCTCTTTTCTCCTTTTCGTTGTTACACTATATTGTCCTCCACTAATTTGAAAGAGTGGGGAATAACACTGAATTACCCCCGATTCTGTCAAATTACTGTGTCAGCAGTGCAGATTTCTGCTCTGAGATGCTCTGCGTTGACAGAAACTGATTCTTACTGAAATCACCGAGAACTTTAAGCTGTAAAAGAAATTAATTCTCTGCAAAACATGCTCTAAGTAGAGCTATGTCCTTGCCTAATGTCTGTTACCCCATCACTAATCATGTTTTGTCCTTCTAGAAGACTCTGTTAATGATCTTTCCACAGTGAACTTGAGAACCCCTTTGCCAGATACTATTTAACCCTTCTTCTCCCAGCAACCATTTTAGCTGATAAAGTTCATGCAGTTTCCAGGCAAAGTGGTGATGAGGGCATGTTATTCCTCTGCTATGTGTACACAACACAGAGCTGCAGGTTGTTCTTGTTTCCCTCCTGTTCCCCTTTTCCTCCTTCCCTTTTGTACTACTCTTAATGAGGCGTCTCTTAACTGAGATTTTCCCAGTATACATCAAAGCAAACACATCTAAGCTGGATGCAGTATAAACAAAACACGGTTAGATATGGCAGAAGAATTGCTAGGTAGGGAAAAACTGAATGATGTTGTTTGGGAAAATGATTGCACCTCTGGCTAATTACAAAATAATTGAATGAGCGGTTGTGTGTTGCCTCACTGCAAGCTTTAAGTATCTGAAACATGATCTGTTTTTTTAGTACTGAAATTTGCTATGAAACAGAAAATTCAGTAAATAAGATTTGGATCCAGCATGATCCTCCACCGTTCTGCAAGGTTCCCCCCCTTCCTCCTTCTAGTTCAATCTGGGATATTCTTGTGCGCCTGGAAAACTGAGCTGTAAAAATGCAGTTTTGTTTCTGTTATTTATTTTGTGCTAGACAAATTGCATTCCTGAAAGCTTTCTGTATTTCTATAGCAAAGGCAGTGCTAGCATGTGAGGTTTCAAGACACAGAATAGGCTGAGGAACTCAATTTTAGAGGTACACCATGAATGACTGGGCTTACTGTGTCTTATACCCAAGGAGTTTTCCCCCCAACACTTTAAGGAGCCTTACTTTGGAGTGAAATAATTTAAGGTTTGATTGCAGCTTTTTCTGTTTTCTTTGCCTTGGCCTTGGATGTGCTGGCATCTTTTGTTGCCTTGCTTCCACAGCAGCCTCAGTAGAAGTGCAACAGCAAGTATGAATTATGGTCCATGATAAAGAAGGGTGCAAGGTAAAGATGCACATTGTTGCTTCCCAAAGATCAGAATGAAGTTTCAGATCAACATGTGAGACAAATCTGGGCACAGGCACTTAGGAGTTGTTTTAGCTGAATGTAATTGGCAGTCCCTGGGGTGTAAAAGGAAAATTTGTCCTTGAGTTTTTTTAAAACTAATACTTACTCTGCTGAAATATTAATCAAAAGCCTTTAAGTTAATTCCTGATAAGTGAACCTGTAATGTTGAGTTGTTGATTTTTCTGAACCAATTTTTAAACTTCAGAATAACTTTAAAAAGGTTGGTGAAAAATAAGTTTTCCATTCCATTGCTGGAATGTGTGCATGATTCCCAAAGGGTAAAAGAGTTCCTGTGCCAAATTCAACAGAGTAGCAAGAGATCTTATTTTAAGTCTGTCCTCAGTGAGGGATGGATTATGGCTTGTTCTGGCCAAATTAGAAACCGTAGGAAGGAAGAAAGTATTCTTTGCAAGGTCACCCCTCATTTGTGAGAAATGCTACCCTAAACTTGTCTCTCTGTCATATCACTTCAAGTTAATGTCTCTCTTTAATTTGGTTCAAATTCTAGCTCCCTCTCTTTTAAAAATAATAATAAAAAGGGCATATTTCAGAAAGATTCATGCTGTTTCAAA
>JAODKT010001744.1:25651204-25679662 GCA_027576195.1 Cossypha heuglini
ATGAAAATTTGCAAAATGCTCTGTCACAGCTGTGTCCTCCCAGACAGTGATGTGAAGTGCATCTGTGGGGAGGCATGGCGGGCAAAGAAGGAGCCCAGATCTTATAAAGGAATTTCTTATGCAATTGTTCTGCTTTGCCGGAGTAGCAAAGCTAGAGGACTGCATAAAACAATTACTGCTTGGGCGTGAAACTCTTATCTTGCTGCTCCAATCTTTTTGGTTGAAAAAGAGCCCTCTTCTAAGTACAAGATAACTGGAAACATAGACAAAGATTAGGCTCTTGCTGAAGAGGCATGTGGCATCTAAGCAGAGCTTGTGCCTGCATCCTCAGCTAACCTTTCTGGTGGTTCTGCAGGCTGCTGGGCACAGAGCTGGTACTAGTCTGTGGTTCTGCTGGTACCTGCTTGATTTCTCACCCCTGCTTTAGCTCCTCTCTTAAACGTATCTCTGCCATAATTCACAGCCATGCTGAAAGTTGCCATCATTCATTCTACTAATAAAATTGGACTGCCAGCCATTTAAATAATGTCATTTTTTGCCTAACTGTTAAGCTAATTAATGTGGTTTAAACAAGGGCACAGTTCATTCACCTGTCATAATGAGAAGATACCGTGTTATTTATTTTAAATGTCTAGGATTTTGCATAAATAATTATAACAGAATAAACAATCTCTAGCCTTATCTTGTTTTGAGATAGATAATGAGGTTAGTGCCACAACATGTTATATGGTCAGATTAGTGTACATATATATCTAAATGTCCAGCTGTCCTTCTGAAATGAACAAGCAGTGACAAGCTTCAGAGCAAAAGTTAGGAAAGATATTGTGGGTAAAGAGAATGCAGCTGGTTTGGTACATAAATGGCCAAACACGTCCAAGTTTTAAAAAAATAAATATGGAGAAAAGAAGCTTCAATTTTCACTTCATACAAAACATCTGTTTTCTCTGCCTGTCTTGTATTTCAAAAGGATAACAAAACTAGTGTGCATTAGTTTTTCTCCTCTTCTTTTTTAGTAAAAATAAATAAAAAAACAACACATCCTTTCTGTTTTGCTTCTCTTTCACGATCTCCTCTACCAGGACATAATTAGCACTGTGTGCAGTATAAGGCAATATTTCTGGATGACCAGTGCCCCAAGGGTGCTTATTAAGAATTATTGCCTTTTATTTCATACTGTGGTACTAACCAAACCAGCAAATAGAAAACTCAACCCCTCCTTCCAGCTGAGCTTACAAGTGAGCTAGCAATACCAAAAGACTGTGGTCTACCAAAGATAAATGGAAATGCATATATGCTATAATATAGAAGTTACAGAAAATTGAGTAATAACTGGTTTATATTATACTGTAACCACTGGGCTGAATGTGCTCGAAGTCAAGTATATTTCTGTGAGTAAGGGAAGAGGAATTTGTTGCCAGGAATAATTGTTAAATGTCTGTGCCTTCACTAGGGGCAAAAGGAAGCTTGATTTGTGCAGCTGCGTCTTGCTGATAGGATATCTCCTATACAAGTGAAGCTCCTGCAGGAAAAGATTGGGAAAAGATCTTGGGAAAAGATTTCCTGTAGGAGAACTCTGCCCAGTATTCTCAGCACAGTTTTTTAGAAAACTGTCATGATTACATACTGGTTGAATTAGTTTGAACTGTGAGGAACATATAGTTTCCTGAAGAAGTAAATATAATGCTGGGAAATGAGATCTGTAGTCCTTTTATCTGTTGATTATTCACCGTTTGTCAGTAAATAAGACTGATATTGCTGCCAGGTTTTACACTGGCCGTAGCCAGGTCTGCCCTCAGGAGTTTTAAGTTGTGCTGAAAAACTTGTATTTTCCACGTAGAGCAAAAAATAGATACACCTTCTCATTTTATGTATTGAGTCTTGGACTATTTAATGGAAAATGGTCACACCTTGCAAAATGCTAAAGGCATCTGCAGCTGAAAGGGTGAGTCCTTACTTTGAATGCTTTGGCCAAAGAAGTTGACCAAGCTTAGGGAGCCGGTAACAAAGCTGGAGTTTACAACTTTGACTTCTCTGTCTGGGAGAAATTTTGTCTGAAAATTCTGGTTTCACTTAATGGAGTTCAAACATCCAGTCAATTTTTGGGCAATTAAACCATTTTCAGAGTGGGTTACACACCAAGAAACAGACCCATATGGATGAGGTCAGCCACAGGGTGCTCGTGGGAGCTCACAGCAACTGCTTTGAACCTGGGCTCAACTCAACTGGGCTGTGAATTTACTGAAAGAGCTGCTTATCAGTTGGCATGGACCACTGCTTTCACATTTTTACCACTGATGCCTGGGAAAGTTGGGTGTTTGTGCATCCTGTGCTTGACTATTGTTAATATTCCCTCTGACATTCTGCAAAATAGGGGGGAATAATAATACCTTGTGCTTGCTGTTAGCTTTCAGTTTATCAGCTGCCCGTATCCCCTGGAATAAAGCTAAAGGAAATGGCTGGGCTGCAGAATTGGCCTGGAGGGCGGGATGGGGCGGCCCAGGCTTTGGTTTGGGGCATATGCACGCTGCCTTCAGCAGGTCCCAGTGCTGCAGGCTGGTCTGGGAAATAAATTGCTCAATTACTAAATTGGCAGTGTCTCCTTGTGGGTGTTTTTGCTGCTGTTTTCACTCTCTGAATGGCCCTGCGGTGAGATCTTCACCTCTTGCGGGAGCAAAGGCAAGGCACTGCAAACAGGTAGCAGTGCAGACTGCAAGCTGTGTGGGAGCAGCCCATCACCTGTGAAACTCGCTCCCTGCAGCTTGGGAGGCTTACAGATCTTGGTGTTTGGGTTGAGAGTCAGAGGCTTTTAGGAGTGTTAAAGCTGGCTCGCCCAGCGTGTTACTAGCCTAGCTGCTTTAGTGGACTCCTGCCTTTGGAAAACCAAGCGGGGTCCTCACTGTTCCATTAAATCTTGCTGTTAGCTGACTTGTCTCTCTGTTCACATAGATGTTCCTGGCAAAAACAGCATATCTCTTGGCTTGCAACATATCTCCCTATCCTGTTTTTCTTTGAATTGTGTTGGTTGGGAATATTAGGCAGTCTGCTGCAGCACCTGTGGTATGGGGGCAGAAGCTACAGTGCTGCCAAGGTTTTTCCCTATTTACACCTATATAGAGACTCAGAAATTTTCTGACAAAAGTTTGCTAAAGGATGCCACAAGCCACTGTGATACGTTTTGATTTTGTAATGTACATAAAGTAACAGTCATTTAATCAACAGATCTGGCAAGACCAAGAACAGGACTGATTAGGACATAAAGAATAGACAATAAATAAAATTAGTAAATAATCTCATCTGGGATTAGAGGTTGGTGTGAGAGAGTTGGCAGGAAATAATTAAAACACATTCACTGGGAGATTTATCTTTTATTCCTGTTATTTATTCCTCCTACTTCTCATTAATGCAAATTTCCGCCCATGCTGTAACTATGAGCTGGTGCAAAATACAGCTGGCCCTGAGGCATAGTAGGAAGCATGATGTTTGTTCCCCCCACTACTCCCTTTAGTGGTTGCTCTGTAGAGGTGTGCCCTGCCGTGCCCACTGCTGATTTTGGCAAATTTGGGAATGAACTGTGTAGGTTCCACCTGATTTGGAGCAGAAACCGCATGCCTTGATACCAAAGCTGAAAATAAAAAAAAAAGTAATTGCTTTATAGTGTCCCACAAATAGGTTTTAAGTGTTGTAATTTGAATGTTAGAAGTGAATTTTTACCATCATTAATCGCTCTTTAGATGCTAAAGAGGGCGACATGGTAAGGTTTTTAATGAAGTCGTTTTCTGGAACTGTGAAACTTTGTTTAAAAAGAAAAAAGCTAATTTTTGTTGAAAATGTGATCACCATTGGGGCACATTGGAATAACTTCTGTTTTTGTGGAAACCATCTTCTGTTGTGAAATAATCTGTTTTGGTATTCTGAAATCTCACTGTGAGGTGCTGTTTTTCTTTGGGTTTTTCCAAATTCCTTTATACACAGAATAAAGCTGTGCAGCTGCCACTTAGTGATACCACGCAGGATTGCTGTTGCATTGTGGAGAGTGTGTCCCGTTTTTGGAAAGAGGCTGCCTTCAGTAGCCCAACGGGATTTTGTTAAGATGAGCTGTGCTCAGTAGCAGCAGTTCGTATTGGCAAGACCAGTGCTTCTCAGTGCTGCAGAGAAAAGAGCTCAAGGATCTGTCATGGTCATCATGAGTGACAATGTGCGTGAGCACAGTGGCTCATGGAACATGCTTTCCTACAGTACTTTGTTCTATGTGGTGAATGGGTGAAACTAATAACCTTTCTGAAGGACTGTCCAAGTATCTTCGAGCTGCTTGTTGTCTCTGATTTTATTCTGTCCTCCCTTCAGGAACAGGCAAATGGAGTAATGTTGAATTTCTGAGTAAATACAAAGCTCAGTCTGCAACAGTTATTTTTCTGGAACTCATGCCTTTAAAGCTGTTCACAGGTAGAAATTAATTACTTCTTTAGACAGCAGCTGTCGCCATCATGAGTCAACTCTATCTTGCAGTGTTTATCAACACTTTTTAATAAGATGAAACCTATATTTACAGATAATATTAATATGTATAGAGTAGCAGTGATTACTAAAGGTTTTTTTAAAGTGTGTTATCATCATTGCTTTGAATGCTATTTTGTTACTGCAGCAATGTAAATACACACTAATCTCATGGGAGGGGCTGGCTGGTGTCTTCACAGGTCTAGAGAGTGTAGGGAGTGATTCCTGCTGTTCTGTCCCTCCTCGCCTCAAAAACCTGTGTGCTGCTGAGAATGAACAAAATGTTCTCTCTGTTCTCTCCACAGTCGCATTCCTTCTGCCACTATTCACTGCTGCGAAGTCAATAAAACAAAAGTGGAATTTTTTAAAGCTGTTTTTTGGGGTTTTTGTTTTGTTTTGTTTTGCTTTGTTTTTTTAAACTTAATGCTTTTTGGTTTCTGAGCAAAGAGCTCCTGACACCTGATGTTATACCTGTTCAGGTTTTGCCTTCCCACATTGCCTTGCTAATTGGGACTTTTGGGAATGTTAGTTTCTGCAGCTTTTTTTTTGAGCATAGCAGCCACATGTAAAATCTTTCAGGAGGGGAGGCAGAGGAGTGGTGTTCACACACACAGCTGTGTTTATTTCCATATGAGCTAAAAAATGCCCAGCTCCAAAATATACAGCCATAAAGGGAACACCACCAGAGCAGCTGTAGGTCACCTTCTGCATGGAGTCAGGGTTTATGTGCCTGTCCTGCAACAAGGCCAGCTGCCTCGAGCTCTCAGCAGAGAGGTAAACACCATGAAGAGCAGTGAGTTTGTGGGTGTCGCTGAGCTGGTGGTGGGAGGCACCTTGAAAACCTTCATTCATCTCTATAGCTCTGGTGTGAGAGGCCAACTCCTACCTGAGATAAAAATCTCATTAGTTATGGACCAAAAAATCTTGCTGTTAAACAGTGATGCTAAGAAATTTGTTTCAACTGTTTTTTATGCTACTCCTTTCCCTGTGACTGGGAGCAGACTAGGTCACAGAGAGGGATGTTCACATATCTTGCAGCTCTGGTAGTTCGTGCTGTAATTTGATTATCAGCGGTTCTCCAAGTAAGCTTTGAAAGTCCTTTTCTGCTGCTGCAAGTCCTGCAATGAGCTCCCTAAGGAAAATGAAGGACAAATACCACTGAAAATCTGCAGTCCACTTTTTGTGCTGCAGTGTCCACCACTAAATTAATCCTTCCTATTCCTGTCACACTTTTTCAAGAATGTATTCTGGTATGTGGGTTATAACACAATAAAATAATCTTGATTTTGTAATGTTACTTCACAGTATGTTAAGCTCCCATGTATTTATTTACAGCAACAATGAAAAAAAAGCCACCTACCACAAATTTTGGCAGCAATCATAGCTACCTAGTTATTATTCTAGACAAACTGTTGATGTGTGAGGTACGCACTAAAAAACAAACACCACCATTCTCTTAAAATCAGCTGAGAGTTGGTTCTAGTTAAGCAAGCAGAGAGATACATGCAAAGGTTTGAGGTCTTATGCTGCAGCTAAAGGACTTCAGCTAATGATAAAATTTGCAACCATCCACTTTTTTATTCGCTCTGAGCTGCAAGCATCGTTCACAGTGTAGAAGTTGGTGTGACCTGGCACGTCAATTTGTGAGGTGCATGTTGCCCAGTAAGGCTTGACCAAATTTAGACATGTCCATGTTTAACATTTTCTTTTCTAATTTTGGTGGGAGTGGAGACAATGTAAACTGAGTAAGTTTCCATAGGAGTTTATTTAAGTGCCATTTAGCTTTCTTAAAATTGGCACTTAAAGAACATGCCTACTTGACAGCTGCTGATGAAGATAGTGCTTGTCTGTGCGTCCTCAAAGGCTCATGTGCCTGAGCTTTCATATGGTGAATTTAGCTGCATGTGTAAGGAAACTAATGCTGATTTTCACCCTTTAGGAATTTCATTTTGATGAAAGGTCCAATTTTCATAGCAATTATTTTTTAGTGTGATGGCAGCAGGTAAGAAGCATGCCAATGTCCTCAGATAACTCAAAATAATTTTCATTTGGGTTTGTATTTCTTCCCCCAATTATGAATGTAAATATTATTAAAAATATAATTACAACTATATATAAAATATATATATATTGTAACTGTATAATAATTAATATGTAGCAAAAATAATAAATTTGAATTGTAATACTCCATTGCATACATATATATGGTCTGCTTCTTAAATAATATTTTTGAAATAACCATTCACATAGTGTTCATTTCACTTCTTAAGGCTTGTCTTCTGCAAGCTTAGCATCATTTGTCTGTTTTCTCTCTTTTCACTTTACGTTTTTGTAAAGTGAAGCAGATATACTGTGTTGGAAGTATCGTTGTCCAGTTTACAAGCAAGTATTTTGTACTGCCAATTCTGTTCTGGTAGAGGTAAACTGAAGAAGTTTTTATTCCATACTTGGGTAGTCTTTGAAAATCAGATCACGTTCTTCTCAACAAGGTGTTTCTCCAGCTTAAATGATTGCAGAGAGCTTCCCACCTTGATGGCAGCCTTCCTCCCTGAAAGAGGAAATGCTTTTATGAATAGGGAAATATGGAATATTTCTAAATACTACGCAATGTAGTATCTTAAATCTATTATTTACCCTATTGCTTAATGACAAAGAAATATGCCCTTTGTGTAAGCATGTATATATCACAAGACATGTGATGATGATTGGATGTAGGGAATGGAAAATTAACTGTTTACCTAAGGAAAACTGTTCCTGCTTACATATTTTCAGCTTTTGAAACTTCACTGCAGACTAACATCAGCACGCAGCCTTCATTCTGTTCATTTTATTTGCAACATTTTGATACTGGATGTACATTATGAGAAACAAAGGGCAAAACATGGATTAATAATTAGTAATACATCCACAGTCATTCATTTGTAACCTCTGTCCTTGCTTTTGCTATTGTATTGAGGAGAGGGAGAAAGAAAAGGACATTCAGTACGGCAGAGAAGAGCAAAAAGTAAATTATAGTATTTCCTCATATGGTGATTAAATAGCTTTAGAAACTTAAGAAATTAAAAGGAGGAGGAGGACTTGCAAAGTTCTTTAATTCTGTCATGTGGTGCTGCTTTGTAATGGTTTTGATTGTCTATTATTGGTTGTCTACTTACTCTGCAGTAAAATATACAGAAGTGTAACAATTCCTATTGCTTGCTTTTAGGCAGTGGACCTGTTGCTCCAGAGAATGGGAGCAGATAAAATTAGGGCTGTTTAGCCCCAAATGAGGTACATAGATCCTTGGTGATAGAACAGTAAAATTAAGCCACTCCTCCAAATAAGTAAGGTGGGGAAAAGGAAATTCAGCATATCTAAAGAAAAAAGCTAGGGAGAGAACATCTGTTTTAAGAGTCCTCTCTTACAAGGACCTCTTACGAGGTTTTAAATCAGTAGAAAATTAGCTGTATTGCTAAAAAGGTTTCGTTTAAGACTTTGTAAAGAAATTACAGTGGCTGCGGAAGGGACCCTTAAGTTCTGTTCAGACTGAAAAAGCAGAACCTAAATTTTAAAAAAATTTCCTTTTTATCTGGCTGAGACAGCCCTTGTTCAAATTCAGCTGCTGTCTTCTGGATTATGCATGGAATGAGGGAAAAAGGGGACAGGTATAAATAAATTGTGTGTTTTCTATTTTGCAGTTCTTGCAAGAAGATAGATGGATGTGCTTTTAAGCTCTGTATTGATTTGTTTGCTGTGGCTATGTGTTTATCAGAAATCTGTGGGTACTGAGGCTGGGGAGAGCTCAGAGTGTGGCTTAGCTTTCTGGGGAAGCACCATGTGGAGGGAATAACCTAAACAAAGAAAGTGCCCCTCTGTTAGGACCTTTGTGATATGGTTTCAGGAGGGCACTGATAATTGTGCAGCAGCTTATTCTGCTCTTGAGATAATAATACAAGTGAATATGAAAGCCATTCTCTTGTCACTAAGAACATCTGAATTAGTTTTAGTTTTATTTGCACCACATAATTTCCTGCTTAGGACTTGCTTTCTGTGAAGAAACACATGAATCACGTTGAAGATGCATTGTTTCAATGACAGTCCTGCTGTGTTGCTCTTCAAGAAGGTTAGGTTCTTGCATTGTTTTTTCTACCAGATTTTGGTTTGTTGTGCAAGATGCAATGCCATCTATTTGTCTGTTGGCTCATATGGTGACTGATAAAAACTTACCTTATTTTGCTATTTCTTAATTAATATTCTGCTGTCTAATAAGAGACTAACTAAAAAGACTAAAGGTAATATATTTATGGATCTCCATAGAAAGGTACATTTTTTGCAGATTATGGTGGACTCAGTCCACTGACTCGGAGTTATAACAGGATGACTGTTTCAGATCCATTCATTTGGGGAATTACAGATTTGATTCCAACTTGACAGTGTTGTAAGATATAGATGGCCCCTTGTTATTGTTTCAGCTCAGGTCAGCGCTGAGATACAGTTTAGGCTGACAGACAGTGTGAATGAGGGCTGAGTTTATTTGGATGTGACTGGCAGAAATGAGAGTCAGCAGTGCCAGCCTCGATGCTGCACATGGCAGTTGTACCACACACGTCCCAGCAGCTTGTCAGCACCTCTGCTTCCTGGCACCTTGTGGCACAGCAGCGATGTGCCTCATGCCAGCTGCCCAATGCAGGGCTTTAGATTTGAATTTTCAGGAGAGAGACGTAATTCACTGAGACCTGGCTTCCTAAGGCAAAAAGTTCCTGTGCAGTAAGTTGATCACCACACTTATATCTGTGCTGGACTCTCTTGCTACTGTATATCTGTTTGAAAAAGACGAGGAGCGTGAGCATGAGAAGATGCTGTGAATAATTGGTGCAAGTGTTCACTCTCTCGCTGAGAAGGAAGACAGGTTATGTGAACTCTATGCTCATTTCAATTACTCAGATTAAATTACAAAGTCCCAGAACAGGTTGTTTTAATGTTGTTTTGACTAAGCTGCAGAGAGGAACATCTTCTGTGAGGGACAAGTGCATTGCCCCAACTTGTGGTCTCCTCCTTTGGGTGGGTTAAGTTCCATGCAGGTGTCCACAAGTAGCAAAATGTTTTTGGCTGCATGCAATGCAGAGGCCAAGTGACACTTGCCTGACAAGCTGACAAGTCTTTTTCTATGAGCTGTTGAGCAGGAAGAGAATGGAGATACCCAGCTGGACTGGCTCCATCATGCTCTGCTGCAGCTGCTGCCAGATGGTCTCCATCTGGCTCATGCCAGCCCTAAATCAAAGTGTTTGCATGGTTTGGTGACTCTACATGTTCAGTAATGAGAGTCCATATGGCATGTGGTGGGGTGGCTGGCAGGTTTTTGCTGCTGTGATATCCTGCCTCTCTCCTGCCAGAGTGTGCAGGCTTGCAGTCTATAGGGTGTGGTGTGGACATGTGGTGGCTCTAAAGGCAGGAGCAGAGAAACCTCCTCACCCCTGGAATGAATGTTGAAAGCCTCACAGGAGATGGTTTGTGGCTTTGGGAGGAGGTGAAAAATAATTGTGCATACGTGCTGGCTGTTTCTGAGGGATGCTGTGTGATAGAGTGGGAAGGGACAGCAGCCTGGAGGATGTTAGGAGTGTGTTCCCTGGCCATGCTGAAGCTGTGGGGTGGTGGTTTCAATAGGAAAGTTGTGGTAAGTAGAGTCCCCTGGTATTGCTGAAGGGCTACTTCAAGCAGCTTGAAGAGAAATCAGCCCATGTTAGTATTGAGGTTGCAGATACCATCTAGCATATGGGGATAGATGTTGGCAGTGTGGGCTATGGACAGAGCCTAATGGAGAGTGAGACTTTGAGTCCTCTCTTGTAAACTGTGGTAGAGCCTGGCCCTTGTAATATTGTTTCTTTGCCCCTACCATTTTCCACTTTCATTGTGGAAAAAGCCTATAATTTCTCTGTTCATGTAAGGTTGATACCACAGTCCACAGTACCCATATTAGTAGTGGAGAAAAAGGAGAAGAGGTACCAGGATTTGGGCATTGTTGTGGGGAGGAAGCAGCATTTAGGGCTAGAAGGGCACAAAGCTGATCTGCTGGAGCTTTCTCAGGTAAAGATACACCTTCAGCTGAGGTCACAGTTACATGAGCAAATGCTGCTAGACAAAATTTTTGAGCTTGCCAACTGTCCCATATCATTGCCCTTTTGTCATATCAGATTTATGGTTGGTCTGGTTATGTATAGCATCTCAGACCTAAAATCAGAGGAAGAGACAGACTGAGATTTGACTGTCTGCCTGTAAATAAGTTTCGTGCTTGTGCTATTATATAAGCAATGCCACTGAAGACTAAATACTTGGATACTTTATAGAAGAGTTAGACTTGTCTATTTATTAGTTTGTGCCTTAAAATCCTTGCAGCTTGTCTCAGATGAAGTCTAAACAAGATGGCAATCCATTTCATATACTGTTTGTAAACATCCTTGATTAGTTTGTTCACCTCAGCCTTCAAGTTTATCTACCTGTAAATTCTCTTTGAATAAGTGAATTAATTTTAAATTATTGGGATGTGCCTATGTGTTTTTCCAACTGTTCTTCAACTTTTAATGTTTAAAGATAGAGTGGAAAGGATGCTGTTTTTTGTCCTGCCCCATTGAGTGAACAGATGTGATGGGCAGTTTATATACACACTGTGGAGAGGAAGGGAGAAGTGCTTCTCATCCCAGACAGAGCAGTTCCAGGGTTGTCAGTTCTGGCAGGCCACAGGTATACTGCAGCTGGGATGCATCATCATCCCCAACATGTATTCATTCCTCTCCCAACTTTTTGGAAGCCTTTTCATGCTAGATTTCAGTCTTTGTCAGAGCAGATGAAAATGCTGCTCAGCATACATTTAATTTCCCTCTTGGAGACTGAACTATTTCAAGCCATGGAAGTCTCATCCCTCCTGCTTTTCCCCAAGGAAAAATGTAGATAGCCTAGTTGTATTCTTTGGGCTCCCTGTCACAGCAAGCATTACGACCCATAGCAATATCATACTGGCTTGAATTCATGTACTTTTATGTGACTCATTATTCACTGGCATAAACAAAAAGGAGTGTCTTCTACATCACCCATTAGGAATTTCAGGTATAAAAAAAAAGTTGGTTTTTTTTCTACCATGGATTGCCTCTCTTTTTATATTTGATTTTTTTTTTCTTTAATATAAACAGAAGTGGGTGTCTGGGTTGCAGCACAATGCAGTCTTCTGAAGGTGGCTTGGTTTTTTTTTTTCCTTCTGTAATGTAACACAATGACAATGATGATTTCAGGAATGATTTCCAAAAGAGATGGGTGGTCTGAGAATGCCTGCAGAGTGTGGGGGGCCTTGCAGCACTGTGTGACGGGTGTCATCCAAACATACCTGTCTGTGTTTAGGCTCACACTACACGAGCAAAGATCATGCTCTTACACATCAGACAAGGGCCACCAAGTCATCAGACCGTAGCCCAGTTCTGTATGGATGGGATGTCCTCCTTACTACAAGTGACAAAAGCATGCCAACTATGATTTACAAAATCCATACAAAGATTTCCTTTTACTAATGAGTGGTGATCCTGATAGTAAGAGCATAGCAAGAGATGCCACTTCTGGCTGACAGTGAGTCTGCTGGATCTCTGAGAACAGGTATGGTTGCCAGAAGTCCACTAGGTTGACCTGATGTCTTTTGGGATACTTTAGAGGGCTGTCCAGCTGTGGCAGAGAAAGCTGCTTGTGCTTGCAGCTAAGTTCTGTTTGTCTTAACTCCTTGACAAGAATTACTAGAACAGAGGTTTACCATCCCACAAATTAGCTAGTTGTTAGAGCCGAGCTTGGTTACACTAAAAATTTGAATATACCTTACCCCATTTTGTAAGATTGTTCTTGCAAACCACTTTTTAGTATGATGCTGTCCATAACCAGCATCTGCTGCATGGTGACTATACATGAAAGGACCAAAAAGGGCAAAGTAAAATGAGCTGGGGATTGTATTGCCTATGAGCTGGGAGAGAAGATTATAGTTCATAAAATCACAAAAGGTGTGGTTTGAATCTGAATCTGAAAAAGCTGCATCAACACTGATTTTGACCAAGTCCTGCAATGCAAGAATTTGGCAGTAAAATTTGTGAAACATCAGTTTAAAATTAGAAAAAAGTATGTGGTGAGTTTTGACAGCCTGAGACTTCCTGCCCTACAAGGCAGCAGAAGCAAGTAGCATCAGCAGGGCCAGAAAGAGGCTAGTCAAATTCACAGGCTATTAATGTGACTATTAAAATTACATAGTAAGGACATACCTTTAAATATTCCAAATCCAATAATTGTTGATGCTGGGAGAATACAGAAGCATGGATACTCATCATAAGGTACTTGAACTCTCCTTATATAATATCTGCTCTTGCTAATATTGAAAACAAGATAGTCCAGATGGATCATTTGTTTGCCTCTACAGAATGCTTGTTATGTTATTTCTGCTGGGTACTATTTTTAAATCCTTTTACTGTTTCTTTTTCCTTTGCCAGCAAGTCAATGAGTGGCTCGTGTAGAATGGCTGAACTATTCTGAACTATTCTATTTCTCTTCTGAATCCTCCACACACAACTGGGATAACTCCATGTGGAAGGGAAACTAAAAGCCAGCAGCTGATGGTAGACCAATTTCTGCTATTGCTAGCAAATGTGACAAAGCAACACTTGTGGAAATTCAGAAAATCTGTGGGATATTTTGAATAGCCAGAAGGACCTTTGAAATATTTTCACTTATATCCATTTTCTGAGGCATTTTTTACTGAAAGCTGCTCAGTAACACCCCAGTTCTGTGCAGTAGGTAGGTGGCTTGGGAGCAGAAGCTTTGTAGAAGCTCAGCTCAGGAGATGAGAAGACCATTTTCAAGTATGGGGTAGAAGAAAACCCCTCAGACCCCTACATTACTGAAGGTTGTGCATTTATTCTCTGCTTGCAGCAATAACAAGGTGAGAAGACAAGCTTAATGCAAGTCTGCTTAAAATAGGGGCTGGGGGAGAAGACAATTAAAGGCATCCCTATGAAACTTACTAATGATTAGTTCCATCACAGCTTGAGAACTGGAGCAGGGCATTGCATAGCTCAGACTTTGGGGTCCAAAAGCAACAAAACTTAGAGTTGGGTCTTATTTTGTTGTTGTTTTTGTCAGAAGGGAGGCATTTGCCCTGGGTAGGAGCAGTCTGACTGTTCTTTTCTTCAGCTTGCTGACTCAGGTCCCAGAGTTTCTGAGCCATCATTCTCTTCTTAGCAGAGCTTAGCTCAGCTTTTGCCTGGAGCTCTGCTGTAAAGAAAGACCTTTTTACAGACCAGTGCCGTAAGTGGAGGGAGTGAGGAAGGCAGGCAGGTAAATTCATGCTGACCGTAGCCATATCATGTTAATTAACTTGCTTGTTGAAAGGATTTACAAGGCTTCTTTTGCTCCCATCATACTGCAGATTCTGCAGAAAAACAAAACAAAACAAAGAACCATAGTGAGTAGTGACTTCTTTTGATTGACTGCTTAAATATTGTCCAAAATAAATTACTTGTTATACTGCATATAGTAAGAATAGTCTCTACCTTGTGATGGAGAGACTGAACCACAACTGACTGCTGCCTGAGAGATGCTGCAGGAAACACTGGTTCCAGGGATTTTTAGTTCTGCATTTTAGGGTGGCGTAGCTACTGATTTATTTTGTTCAGTTAGTGAGACCTGAAGAGCAACTTGCATAATTTTGCTTGTGATTTGGATGCAACATTAGAAAGACATTTGCTCTAGAAAGTATATGAATGGGTGAATTGTTACATGATTAAATAATTAAGTGAAATTTAAAATCATTCACAGTTTAACCCTCATCTCAAAGTTGATTACTCTGTGTCTGACCTGAAAATAAAATCCTTATATGCCTGCATTCTTACTGTTTTTTGCCTTTAATTCTAAAATAGTATATATTAAAAAAATATATATATATATTTCTCCCTTTCAAACATTGCCTTTCAGTTTATTGGCTACTCATTTTGATAAAGATAAGAAGAACACAACCAAAGTAGGGGTAAGATTGAAAAGAAAGTATCAGTGAGATACAGTCATTATCCCAGGATGGATACCAACCACAGAACAACTCCCCACATACTTTCTCTTTTGCTGTTGTTGGCTTCAGACCTTGCTTCATTTAAATTGCACCTGGCATACTTGGTACATACAGGTTGCAGACATTCCTGTTTCCTGTAGAGAAGCACAAGTTTGAAAAGTGCTTGCCACTCTAGCTGAGCAGGAGGGATTCCCAGTGCCAATTTCTTCTTGCAGCTAGAGAAATTACCATCTGTGTTTTTGGAGGGGTTTTGCATGTATCTTGTCTCTTGTTTGCAAGTGTTATCAGTGTCTTGCATAATGAAACTGGGCAAGTTCTACTGCCAGGACGACCCACCTGTGAGAGGGAAGTCTCAGGCAGAAGTTTTGTTGCACGGATGTACAGCAGGAATGGAGCAGTACCAGTTCTTCTTGAGTATTGCATCTCGTGGGTCGACTTGCTCTGTCAAACCCTTCTACCCTAGACCTATTTAATCACCACTTTGCACTTGCTGGGTAGGATTGCAGAGCTGGTTTTTCTCCTGGAACCGTTCCCTGACTACATCCACCTGAACAACTGGGAGCCAGTACCTTTGAATCCTTCACAGGTCTGACCTACGGTGCTCCCACTTTTAATCCAGATCTTAAACAACAAAATTGTATTGTCTGAGCCACATTCACCCTGTGAGTGGTTCAAAACATGGTGCTGATCTGGAGCTTGTTTGGAGTGGTTGATGTGACTGTTTGCTCTCAAGAGTCTGTGTGTGCCATGAGAAAAGAGAAGTTAAATACACATCTGTTTAGGCTAAAGCCTCCTTGCCTGGGAAGCCAGAACCTGTTTT
Organism: Cossypha heuglini; assembly: GCA_027576195.1. Classification (NCBI taxonomy): domain Eukaryota; kingdom Metazoa; phylum Chordata; class Aves; order Passeriformes; family Muscicapidae; genus Cossypha; species Cossypha heuglini. Next base: position 25,666,579 of record JAODKT010001744.1, read on the forward strand.
TTGAATCCCACAAACCAGTGAGTGCCCATCACCATTTCCACATGTGACCTCAGCCCTGGACAGGAGGACTTGCAGGACTGCTTTTCTGGGTTACGAGCTGAGTTATATTTCTCTTCTAATTACTGTGTTGCCAACATGCTGTTCTACAGCTGCTCTTAGACCAAACCTCAGCTGTTTTCTATCTTAAGTGTCCGATGCAAACATCAGACTTAAGTGCGAGTCCAGATTTTCTGCAAGATCTGTGCCTCTTGAGGCTTCTGCATTTCTGTAGTTCTGCTGTGTGGATGCCAGAACTGATCTATATGTACTCAGATATTTCTGGTGCTGAAACACCAGAATAGGTGTCAGTGTCCTAGCAAGATGCAGCACAAAAGAGAAACAAGGTTCTTTTCCCTTGTGAATAGGACAGGATTAGGACATAGGCTTTATGTTCTGCCTAAAAAAATCACCATTCTGGAAAAACCTGTAAAAGCTGGGGTGTCATGAATGTAGAAACTGAGGATCATGTGTGTTTAAGGTTTCTGCTATTGAACCTCAGGGCAGAAGAGAGTTTGAATATCTAATGCAAAACACTTTAAACAACTGCTTCATTGAGCAATAACTCTTCATATAGCTAGTCTCTGCTTGTTTTGCATTTGCCCTAGGATCTGTAAATCACAGTATTCACAGGCAAGCATGGGTTGAGCATGTAAAAACACATAGGCAGAGAGTTGAAGAGTTGGGAATGGAATACACAAGCTCGTCTTCTAATTTTCTTGTGTAAGATGTCCCTACTAGAGAATATGCTTCTCTGTAGAGGAGGCTAAGTTCTCCTCCTCTCTGCATTCTGGCTGGTCTCTGGTATTTTGCTGCGCCTCGCCCACATGAGAGACTTGTGTCCAAATGCAGCTTCTGGGGTGTGTGCAGCTGGGGAATCACATGTGGCACCATTCTAAAAATGATCCATGTATGTGTGGCGCAATTTCAGGAATTCAGTTCCCAATGTATGGTTCAGAGAATATTTTAACAAAATTCCCTTCTTCCATGAGCTTGCTGAGCTAGGTCAAATTTTTTTCTGTACTTGTTTAATAGGCAGATTTGCAATTCCTGCTACATTTAATCTAAAAAAAAACCAACCCAGAACAATAAAAACAGTTTAAAAAAAAAAAGACAAACAAAAAAACAAATCCTAAAAACAACATCAACCAAAAAACCCTAAAATATCTTTCACTTGGCTAGCAAATTACTAGAGCCTACGTTTTTCTCTCTTTTTTGCCTTTTCTTCTATCTGTTGGACTGAATTTGCTTCCTGAATTATTTTATTAATCCTCACTTAAGCTCAGAAGCAGCAAGTGAGTTTGCTTGAGGTACTTGAGCCTGCACAGGTTTGACACTCCTAATAGAAGCATACCCATAAGGCAGATTGTACCAGGTCAATTGCATCTCTTCAAGCCACAATAGAGATCTTAGACCTTGTTTAGATTTTTAGCACTGTTTTTATCAACTTTATGTCAATTCTCATCTCAATTGCATTTGTTTCTTGCCATTGGTAAGCTCTCCTCATTTGTGCCTGTGAATGGTGACTGGTGTTTTTAACAGATTTTACTTTTAAACCCATGATGAGGCACGCCACAGTCGGGCCTCATTTTTCCGGCTGATATTCCCGCTCATATTTGGGACTGCCCTGAACCTAAAAGAGATGTGTCCCCACCCAGGATCCCCTCCCACCCATCTGTCCATACCCATCCCTGGGTGCATGCTCTCAGGTCTCCCCTCATACAGTGTATATAGTGAAAGCAGGGAAGCATACCCATTGTTACAATGCTACTGAGAAAGCACAGAGCTATGCTGAACAAATCAGAAGTGGGTCAATAAATTCCTTTTCTTTGTCGTTGGTTACGCTGATGGAGATTGATACCCTGGTAAGTGCAGCCTGCCCTGAGACAGTGGCTGTCCTGAGCTTTAGGACAGGTCCTGAACGTCACATGGAGGGTGACAGTAATTTTTCAGTAAGCATTCACTGTGGCTCAGTAAAAGTTGCCTTTAAGTCTTCAGCTTAAGGCATAACTTTATATCCTTATAGCTTATAACTTTGTAACTTATAGCAAGCAGAGATGGTAGTGATGCTTTAAAATCTCTCTGTTTGAAAGGAAGTAGTTAATATTTTCCTAAAAGCTCACAGATTTAAAACCCCTATCCCAGCTACAAACTCTGACAGCAACATTAATTTTGGGGGTGCTTTTTGTTTGGTTTTTTGTTTTTGTTTTTGTTTTTGTTTTTGTTTTGTTTTGTTTGTTTTGTGGGGTTTTTTTGTGTGGTGTTTTTTGTTTATGTTTTGTTTTGTTTTGTTGTTTGGTTTTTTTTTTCTCTCATTTCTCCATGAAATTTGATAATTATTGTTAGGCCTGGAATCTTGTGATGGGCCTCTGTGCATCATGGGCTGTGCTGGATTCCTGCCTTATATTGCTGTTTGTAGCCTTTCACTTATACAGCCTTTATAGCAGCTTCATGCTGTGCCCTCCGCAGAGCAAGAGATGGGAAATGTCAGTGTATGTGGCAGAGCTAGGGGAGGAGGAATTGCCATGAAGCGCTTTCAGCATTCTTGGAAAACTGATATTAGGATTGTACTAAATATGAAGGCATTTGTGTTCTTGAAGGAGAAAGTAAAGCTGTATTAGCTTGTGTGATGAAGCTCTGTCAGCTTTTAAAGACAGCCAGCTTCTCTATCAGTCAGTGTATCTCTGACTCTAATTCACATGGTGCCTGTGCTCATTAATTTCTTGATCTTCTTTTACTTTGCTAATCTGCTTAGCTTTTAAATACTTTCCTGCACATACTATCAGAGTTATATCAAATATAATTGGAAAAATGTGACTAGTTTGTTGAGGAGCTGCCAGCCCAAATCAGATGGGGTCAGCAAAGCAGGGTGTCCTTCATACACCTAAGCTCCACCTGTCTGAGTCAACAAAATGAAATGTTGTTTGGACTGTAGAAAACTCAAAGGAGACTCAGAAAGAGGCATCTCTGCAGCCCCAGATGAGTCAGATCTTCTGCTCTGAAGATGAGAGCTCTGATCAGGCTGCCCCCTGCACCGAAGGTGGGCAGGGAAAGAGGAGCAGAAGCCAACAATTCTGGCTTTGCAGAGCCAGCCAGCTAGCCACAGAACTGCTGCTGGCTTGACCTCTGCCTCTCATTTGGCTTCATCTCCGCAGCCACCCAGCCAGGAGGACAGTGCCCTTTTTCTGTACCTGCAGCCTGAGCTTCAGGCAAGTGCTGCTCATTGATTCAATCTGCCACGTGTGGGTTGGAAGGAAACATGACTCCAGAGAACCCACTGCTGCTGGAACTTGCAGTGGAGAGGCCTTGTACTCAGATGAGCACCATTCCTGACAGCGTCTGTGCCACTTCTGGTCCCCCCACCCTGCCAGCTTCCACACAGTAGCTGTTGCTGTCTGGGTTTCTCAGTCGGAGATGCCGGCTCTGGCTGCATCTGAGGGTTCTGCCCTCACTTCCCCAGGGGCACTTAGCTCAGAAATTGCCACTGCTCTGCTGGTACAGTGCTTTTGTAGGTGCTCTTCACCTAAAAAATCCTCTAACCCTGCCTTCGTAAGATGTTGGGTAATCTAAAACTTTATACATATGCCACAAATGTGAGGAGTCTGTGGTGGTACATACGAGTCTAGAGACCAGCTGCAAAAAAGCTGAGTCAGGCCAGAAAAAACAGGGCCAGTTGCATATTCAGGTAGTTGCAGGTACATCCTCACTGACGACAGATCAGGAGGTTGTCAGAGAGCCACGGTTCAGCTTCAGTCACCTTTGGGGTGTGTGATGGCTAGGATGCTGATTTAAGAAGAGTGTGTTACTGCTGCGCTGAAGTTTGCATTGAAGATGATACTTTAAACACTCAGAAATTCCTACTGCTTAATGTACCTAACTTCTTAAAACTACATGTTTTTAACCGCTTTTTACTTGTTTGTTGCAGGTTGCATGTCTGGTTGGACTTGATGCATGGCATTTGCATGACACCAAACAGCCTAGCTGTGGATGTGTCACTGAGCAAACATGGCCTATCCAGCAAATACTAACAGCAGTGCTACAGGTAACTAAACGGGAACACATTCCCCCTTTGGGTAATTAATTTTTAAAAATCTTACACTGTGCAAGCAGGAAAAGGAAGTAATGGCAGTTTAAATATTAAAAAACAGTTTCCTGGTAGATCAGAGCCTATCTGTTCCCCCCCATCCCCCACCCCAATAGTCTTTTAAATATTTATAGTGTGCAAAGTCGTTTGGGAAGACTTAAGGGCTGGCACCCAGTCATTCAGCATGCAGTGTGCTCTGCTTTCAAGGACCTAGAGGGGCTTACTCCAGACTCTGGGAGGCCTAGGGCTTTGCTGCAGAATCATGTGGCTGTTAGCCTGACTCTAATAATTGGTGAGATTAACCAGCTCTTAATGCATCGAATCCCCAGCCCTTCCTGGTCATCCTTACTGGTCAAATTTTTGTTGTTTGCTTTTCCACAAAGCATAAAAAACATTTCCCAAGCAATATCCTGAAGAGGTGTTTCACTTTTTTGTTATTTTTAAGAAGTTCCCAAACTTGTGTGATACTTTGTGAAATGTATTACTTGGCGTGTTCAAAGGTTGCTGAGGAGGGCTGGCAGGTCAGGAGGGGGCAGAAACTGCGGAACAACTGATAACAGCACAGCAGCAGTGTTCCTCCTGTGGTTATGTCAATATTTTCCTCTTCTGATCGCTGCACAAACACAGTTTTAGCCCACTAAGGCTGAGGCTGCTACAGTAGGATTACACGGAAAATTTCAAGTGCATAGCAGGAGCTTGCGGGTTGCTTATGTTGCTCACTGTAGAATTGTTCTAATTAGAGCATGGGATTAAAATATTTTGTGTGTAGGATATTAGAAATACGGAGTGCCATTATGTGCAGTTTAGGCAAAACAAGAAGTCTTTTCTAAAGGCTAGTTAAAGTTGAATTAAGTCTTTGGAATTACTATTATCTGTTGATGATTTAAAGTTAAATTTACCAATTTTGTTAAATCTTGACACCACTGAAATAAGATATTTCTATTCCCCCCCACCCCCTTTTCATATAATTAGAGGTATATTCTTTAAGATAGAAACCATATCCTTTTGTAACCTCCAGTAATCCTTTTGAAAAGGTGGACTGCAAAACCTCCGCTGTGTGACTTAAATGTAGCTGTTTGCTGCCTAAACCCCCCGTGTAACTTGACTTTTATTTGTAATATGCCTTTAACTTAAGTCATGCAGAAAAATTTCCTCTGCTTACAAGGAAAGAAAAATTGTGCATGGAGTGTTACTGATTGCTTTACTGATTTTTTTTTCTCCCTGCAGTAGAACTGTCTATTGAAAAGGTTGGTGGGCTAATGTGTAAGTCTAAAAGAAGCTAAATGTTTGTACTGGGGGATGTGTTAATGCAAGATGAAGTTTTAGTTTCAGAATTGTTATGCAAACAGGCTTCTTGCAGGATAAAGCTGTTTGTTCCCTTATTTGTAGAAAGACGCTGTAATAAATTACAAGTATTTAATTCAGAAGTAAATTGGACAACATTTTGCAGATACTGTCAGGACTTGTTGGCTTTGCAAACCCTTGAGGCCGGTGTTCTGACATGCAGCTATGTACGCCCGTGTCTCAAATCCTCAGCAGTTCATAATAGACGGACTATTGGGCGGCAAATGCCTGTGATTTGTTGTGCTGCTGGGAGAGAAGGCCTTTGGATGAGCAGGAGCTGATCTGGGCGTTGGAGGTATTGAAGCGAGTTTCTTAATTGCATGGAGCTCTAAGAGTGGAAAGACAGACTTCAGGGGTGGTGTTTTCTGCGCCCTCTGAATCAATCAGCAGCAGGAAAAAGAACTAGAAAGACTTGTTAGGGACTACTAAGCTGCATTTATGTTACTTGAATATTTTGGCAAGTCTGACCACATGTTCAGCTTCATTCAGGTATGAAGTGACTAAGAAGCAGTGGTTTGCTTTGGTAAACTCGAGAATGTGAGTACTTGCACTATCAAATAATTATGCCTATGTGCCGTTTTGGTAGTTTTTTTTCTGTGTACAAGGCTATATGGAATACTGCTGCTACAGATGAAATCTGTAGAGGAATGCTTGAATTTGGAACTTGCTTCCAGGAAAGGATCTAGCTATTTTGCATTTGTATAGAGATTTTTTTAAGGGATATTTATGGGAAGTACATTTGCTGTGAATATTTTAGGAGATAAACTACAAAGCAAGTGATGACTTTATCATGAAAGCACCTATCATAAGTTTCTGTGTCTCTTGCCTATCTCAGTAAAGACATGAACCTTAAATGTGGTGAACAAATGACAGAGACTGTGATTTATGCTTCCGTACTGTTTGTCAATAGTTTTGTTTGCTCCTGACTTAAAAAGTTTTTCACTCTGTTTACAGTTTCATTGCACAGAGGTCTTGTAGTGAGCTGTATTTCTTTGGGCTGCAAGACTGTTCATTTTTATCTGTTTTGGAATCATACTGATTTTGGACTAGGCTGTCAAAGCTGTGCCTTCTGCTCAGAAAAGAGCTGAATAAATTGGTGCTTGCAGAAAAAATTGTTTTATTTTATCAGGCGCTGGATAGTGTTTAGTTATAGGTGCTAGATAACTATTTAGAGCCTTCCTGGTGGCATGTGAGCTCACTGCTCAGTGCAGTAAACTCACCAGGGTGAAGGAGTGTAGTGCAAGTCCAGAGCATGCTGTGCAGTCATCCAAGAGGCTGCCTCAGGAGCTGGGAAATACCCTCAGTCTGTGGGGAGCTGTTGGGAGTCTGCAGTTGGTTTGGGACATGACATAAATTAATTTCTCTTTGCATGGTACAAGAAAAAATAAATGAGGTGATTGTTTCTCTAAATAGTATTAGTGTCTCCATTAACTGCTGGGTGAAACTTCCAGTAATTGTTAGCTTCTGTGCTTGTTAGGACTGATGCATAATTCATCTATTTAATGAGGCTCTGTTAACATTTCTGTAGCGATATCTGCAGAAATGTTTTCCAGTGCTACAAAAAGCACAATGCACAAGCAGAAAACTTGCAGGGCAGTTTGGAAATAGCTCTGGATGGATTTTCATTCTTTCCACTAACAACCTGTTTGTGGAAACTTTCTTTTCAAAACACATGTTCTGAAAGGCACTGCATGGACTAAACTTCCAGTCTAATTCTATTTATTCTGATGTGGAAAACAAGGAAGCAGGAAAACAAACATAGGAGACTGATTTTAAAAAGATAAAGGATTAAAAATGTATTTGTCACTAACCATAATAAAAACAAGTTTTATTTGACTTCCCTAAGCACCTCATTCTCTATATCCAGACTGCAGAATTGTTAGTCATTTCTTAACAGATATAAAAAAGCATTTCCAGTTTTCTTGAGTAGGATGGGCTGCAGGGGTCAGTGTAGCAAGGCTCTTGCACAAACCCTTTCTTTACTTTTACTGTAAAGCAAATGCATATTATTTTCTGTGCGTAGCCAGAGATTTCCCTGCTCTTTTCCCTTTCCTCCCTTCTGCCTGTGCCCTCTCCTCAGTCTAGTGTATGGATTTATGTTTTCATACCTTCCCATTCCATTTTTAACATGCTTCTCTACATACAGAAGCACAGTGTCCTGCACACATTCATTTGAACCATTTCCCTGCATGTTTAATTCTGCTCCATGCTTTAGATTCTTGCACAATTCAATTGCAATTCAGTGGCACCTGAACATCATTTTTACTGTTAGTCTCCTTGCACCTGCAAAGCAAGGAGCTGCTGCTGCTGTGATAGCCAGTCTGCAGTTGTCAAGTGTCTTCGCTCCCAGTGTACTCTCTTCATTCCCAGCTGATCTGGGCATCCACCTCCATTCCCTGCAGCCAGCCAGGGCTGTGGGACCACAGGTGGTTTGATAAGATACAAATCATATCTAGACCACTGTTTCCTCTGCAGCATCGTGGCACCCTCTAGTTATTTTATATGTGCACAGTTACACTGGAGCACCCTGTGGGCTTCTGGTCAGATTTTCTTTGTATCTGAGAAGTTTTCTTGACTCCTATGTGAAGTTGTAACTATACAGCAGTTAGTCAGAGAATGAGGCCATTTCAAAAAGCTGCTGCCTGAATTAATGTTGTTTGAGATACTAACGTCAGCATGACTCAAAGACCAAATGTTTAATAAATGTGTTTTCCATCTGCTGGTATATAAATGCTTAAGCAACTGCTGAAAAGTATTATGAAAACCCCAGTTAACTTATTAGCCCTTTTAATTGAGGCCAGTAAATAGAACACACATTTACTTAGAGCAAATGTTTTTATCACACACATCCTGTAACAACTCTTACCAAAGATTTGTAGACACACTATTCTCTCAGGTACTGTATTATTTGACTTACAGTCTTTCCTTTTATTCCATTTTCCTCATTCCTTTTAGGCAATATGCACGGAATTTTGCATTATTTCTAGCCTCATGATGTAAATGTAGTCTTAGCAGAAAGTGTGCACCAGAGCATTACCACTGTTACTAAGTTTAGCAGAATATCCATCATTCTTCATTACAGACCTTCAATCAGGGGAGTTACAGACCTAAATGAGTTAGCAGTTGAAAGTGTTTGATTGCTCAGTAGTAGTCCACCTGCTGGAGCACACCTTTCCTCCTGAGTATTGCAGGTGCCTGCCCCAGGAGCCCAGCTGTCAGCCTGCACGATGGCTGTCACTGAGGTCACACACCAAGCTCTGTGCTCAGCAGCCTCTGAGTTCACCTTGTTTAGCAGATGCAAGTGACCAGGATTCAGGAGAGTTTGTATTTTTAACAAATCAGCCATGCAATGGTAAGTTGTTTGAGTCAGGACTGTGTGATGACAGACTATTTAAATCTATTCCTACCTGCTCCAAGGCTGTTTCCAATAACTTTCAGAATTAATGGAGAAGGGTGTATGCCCAAGGTGTGTTTTAGCAGCTGGTGAAAGGCTCTTGCCATCAGGAGAGCCTGCTCAATTGGGAACTTTTGGGATGGGCAGATGGCTGTCACTGCGATCCAGCTCCTGCCTCACCCACAAGTGATCCTGTGAGTCACTCTGGTGGTGCCCAGTATTCAAAAACAAGCTAGGGTGGGACCCTGAAGTCTGTGGGGAGAAGGGTGAGTGAGCCTCCAGTGATTTCACATAATCTCTATCAAAACTTCCATCAGTATGCTGTAGTACATTCACTGATGCCAGATCTGCCTCAAGGACAGATGGCTGAAGCTGAAGCACGTGATCTCAGCACGTGAATGCCAGCTTTTCACTTGAGTTAATAATTGCTTCTGCAAGTACTAGTTGATTACTGTAATCCAAGGGTGCATTTGCCTCTTCTGCAGAAATCTTAAAAATGCACCAACTTACATTTGCCCAACCTAAAGGTCTTTATGAGAGTGCAGAGGACCAGGGACCACACATCTTCTTTTACCCAGGACTTGTTGCCCAAAGAATGTGTCACAGGCCTGATCTTGGGTTCTGGTGGAAAGGTAGGGGTCAGGAAGAAGTCAGGATATGTTAAATACAGTGTCATTGGAAGTTTGGGGACAAAGGAGTCTGCTCTTGATAGCCCACTCCTTAGAAATGGAGATTGCAAGTGGTGGGGAAGAGATGGCCCAAGATACAAAGCCATTATATGCAGATGCTGATGCTCTGCAGGAGGACAAATTGGCCTTGAGAAGAAGAACAGATTTAATTGATCTGTCTTTTCTTCAGAGATTACTGCATCTGTCTCTTGTCCTGGATTATCTTCTGCAGCTGCCCAGATTCTCACATCTCACCTAGGCAGAGAGAGGACTGTGCTCACTCTCTGTGATGAAAGCTTGCTCATGGAGCAATGCAGGCTTTCCTTCCCTGAGCTGTTGTGATACACTTGTGTGGGCAGCACCTGGACTTTCTCATGGGGTCTGCTGCAGCTCCCTGTGGAAATACCCCGGGAGGCAGCTAAGGGTGCTCATCAGACATGTCCTACTGTTAGTAGTACATGCAGCCTTCCTGAACTGGAGATTAACAGTGATAAAGCCCCTAAATTCTCATGGTGGAAGTCACTGCTTTGCTCTGTCTGGTGGCAGTTGGGGTAAGGGTAAGGAGCAAGCACCATAAGCAGGGCAGGCACAGGTCACAGGTAAAACACCAAGAATAAACCTTTTCCAGACTTGAAAAATTATTCCCTCTTCATTTTCTGCCTTTCTCCACTTACAAGACACACAACTCAGTAAATTTACCCCCAAACTATTCTACAGTATTCCTCGCTTCCCAGACTCTTCTGCAGAAAGTGTTTAATGAATAAGGCATATGAATCTCCTCCCTGTGGGAAGATATTTTGCTCCCTTTAAAAGTATACGGTCCCTCAGGAAAATTACTTGGATGGAAATAGCCTGATTACAGTTGGTTGTCCTTCTGTTTATAAACACGAGTGCCTGCATTTAGATATGTTCCTTACGAAAGGGTTACTACTGGAGCAGAAGTCCTTGGGAAGCTTCTTGTAGTGGCCACCTCCCTCCTCCCTCTCTTTTGAGCCATTTGTAAGGCTTTGTATTAGAGATGACAGAAGGGCAGCCCTTCCTGTATCGTGTTTTCACAGCACTTTTTCACTGTTTTCACAGCTCCCGCAGGGGCTGAGGGAGCACTTGGACTTCCCACGTTGGCATTGCTGCTGTATCTCCATTTCCTTCCTCTGGTAACATGACTCCCCTTGGTAGCAGAGTACTATTCCTGCCAGGATGTCTCAGTGTAACCAGCTCTGGGACAGCAGCATGCTTGTGTCTATCCTCCCCTTTTTTCCTGCCATTCCCTCCTCTGATTTCATCCAGAAATTACACTTACTGCATTGGCAGAAAGCAGTGGTTGACCTCTGCTGTGGGATATAAGTTGGGGTGTGTGTGTGGGGGGGGGCAATTAGCAGATCAACCAGGTCCAAAAAGGGCTCTCCTGCTCCCTATCTCTCTAAAACTCTTCAGAGCATATTCTTAGTCTCTTGAGAATTTTCTTCTTCTGACTCCTCACCCAGACTTTGACAAAACTAAATGCTCAGACGCTTGAAGAGGTAGGTGAGTGTGCAATCTAGTCATGCTCTTTCATGTCCTTCCCTACCTTTTGCAAAGCCTTGTTACCTGTAGAAGTAGGTAATGTGATCCTTACCCCTTCTCATAGTCCATCCCTTTATTTTGCCCAGTGTCTCCTCCCTAGTTGTCTTGCACTGTAATTAATGTTTTATGTGTTTCCTCTTTTTAAAACTAATATGTTCCTGTATCTTTTTTTCTTTATATTTCTTGATTTCCTTCAATATGCAACGGCCTGTCTGTGATATTTTTGCCCTTCAGTATTTGTTTGAAAGCTGGGGGGGGAGGGAAGGAAGACAGGGGACACAGACTTTTTAATATCTGGGTTGAAGGTTTGGTCAGATTAGGATGAGGATCAAATTACCTGATAATTGGGAACAGACTGTACTCCCTATGTAAACCAGACATCCCCTGTCTGGAGTAGTCTCTTACTGCTGAGGGGCATGTTATTGATGTACTCCTAGCCCCTTCCCTAGCCTTGCTTCACACAACCAACCTCTCTGCCTGGAGCACTGTCATATGGTTTGCAGATCAAATAATAGAAAGGAAACACTTGTGCAACTCTGCTGCTGTTACTGGAATTTCAGGTCTAATACTAGCAAATAGGTCAATTTTTAACACTTCATGTACACTGCTTCATAAATGTAAAATGTGCAGCTTTCAAAAAAACCAGTGCAGTGCAAGAAAATACAGTAAAGTGCATGGCCATGGTTGAAAAAAGTGGACTAATATTTGCATATGATATAAGCATAAAGAAAAGATCATGGCAGTCAGGTTTCAAGGACTTAAAAATATCACCAGAGTCTTTTTACTTCAGTAAGTCTGTAGCTAAGTCCTTTCTCACCCCTCCCCTCTTCTCCCCGCCCCTCCAGAACTGTGATTCTTTAATTTTAGATATCTTCTTCCATGTCTTAAGTTGTAAAGTTAAAAAAAGGTATTCCTGTCTAGAATCATTCTCTTCTGCTCCTGATGTCTGGTTTTTTTGTATGTGGAGACAGATGGCTGTTATATAGCTTTTAAGATTGTCAGGACCTGAGTGTGCTTACATGGCTGTGCATCCACTGCATCGCCCTTTAGACTTTGACCATTCTCCCTCGTCATCATTAGTTACAGTCCTATTCCCTTCCTCTCTCTCAGACAGTGTGTCTGCCATCCAGGATGCTTGTCCTTCCCTTTTTGCTCCCTATTACTCAGTGCCTTTTTCCAGTGCTTGGTTTCACCCCAGGGGTGCACAGGGACTTCTCCATGTCTGTACCCTGAAGAGTGCAGACTGATACTCAACCCCCCTCTGCCTCTGCTTTCCCACAACCCATTTTCAGTGCTGTGGAAAATGCACTGTTGACAATTCTGAGAAAATTACTTACCTGTCCCTTTGCAGAGAAAAGACTACAATTGTGCAAACGTAAATGTGTCTCAGCCGGACCATCTCAGCCCAAAGAACAAGACAACACCACAGCAGCAGGAGAGACATCTCTCTGTGAATCTCCTCATCCAGTCCATCTTTACTGTCCATTGCCAATCCTGCTACTGTGTGATGTACTGCATGCACTGTTCATCAGTTTATCAGTCACATTAATAGGACACGTATTCTTGCCCATGGGTCCTGTTAGGCAGGTCCTGGTTAACCGACCTGGTCTCCTTCTCTGACAAGGTGACTTGCTTAGTGGACGAGGGAAAGGTTGTGGATGTTTCTGCCTGAACTAAGAAAGGCTTTGGACACTGTTTCCCACAGCATTTTCTCCTGGAGAGAGAGGCTGCTCATGGCTCCGTGGCTTTACCCAGTGCTCACTGGGTGAAAGCCATCTGGATAAGCTGGCCTCGAGACTGGTGGTGGAGGAGTTACATCCCGCTGGAGGCTGGTCACCACGGTGTTCCCAGGGCTCAGTACTGTTTAATTCTTTATGGATGATCTGGATGGGGGCATATCAAAGGCACTCTCACACAGTTTAGAGACAACACCAACTCCAGCAGGAGTGTTGATCTGCTGGAGGGCAGGAAGGCTCTGCAGAGGGATCTGGACAG
>JAODKT010001744.1:25680020-25692314 GCA_027576195.1 Cossypha heuglini
TGTGGCCAGCAGGAGCAGGGCAGGGATTGTCCCCCTGTACTCAGCACTGGGGAGGCCACACCTCAAATCCTGTGCTCAGTTCTGGGCCCCTCAGACCAAGAAGGACTTTGGAAGGAGATGAGAGAAGGGCAGCAGAGCTGGTGAAGGGTCTGGAACACAACTAGTTTAAGGAGCAGATGAGAGAGATGAGGTTGTTTAGGCTGGAGAGAAGGAGGCTCAGGGGGACCTGATCACTCTCTACAACTGCCTGACAGGAGGGTGTAGCCAGGTGGAGGTCAGCCTCTTCTCCCAAGCAACAAGTGACAGGATGAGAGGAAAAGGCCTCCAGTTCTGCCAGGGAATGTTGGACAGGAAAAAATTCTTCACCAAAATGGTTGCTAAGCTTGGAACAGGCTTCTCAAGGAGGTAGTGGAAACACAAAAACACAACACCATCCCTGAAGGTGTTTGAAAGATGTGTAGATGCAGTGCTTGGGAGCAAACATGTTCTAGTGGTGAACTTGGAAGTGCTGAGTTAACAGCTGATGATCTTAAGAGTATTTTCCAACCTAAAAATTTCTGTGATTCTATGATTCTAAGAAAAAAAGAATATTTCTACTTGCTCCCACAACAAAACTTCTTACCATAAGCTTTCTCAAGTAGTCACATTGGGAGAACAGTAGGCATCGTTACTTACCTGAGGAGACACAAAATACTAAGTAGTTGAAGTTCATTCTGTGTGATGCCAAACTAGATGAACACTTAACGAAAATATGGGGTGCATTTATCAGTTGCAACTGAAAACATATTTTTGACACTGTGACTTAAAACCCATCCTGGACCACCCCAGCTTGGGAAGTTTCTGAGTTGCAGGTTTCTGTATGCCAAGGGGAGAAATGTTGCTGTATGTTTACTTGCTTCTTATGTCCTTCCAGAAGCATCTGCTAGGGAGGAGATGGTTGGACCAGAACAGTCTCATGTCTGACCTCAATGGCTAGCAAGTATTAAATCATTCTGTGGAAACCAGCTGCCAAATCCTGGAAGGCTGAAAAGAAAAAAACAAACCGAAACAGCACATGCCCACTCACTCACAAATTAAAATCTAAAAGAACCCCATATCCAACCTGCATGAAAATGCAGCAGCTGTTTTTGGGGATAGGAACATAAACCTGACAGTGGTGGGTATGGCCAAGCTCTATGCTCTCCTGAACTGGATCACTGTAATCAGGCAGATTATTTCATTCTTTCCAAGCAGAGCCACTCCATTGCTGAGGAAATGGTCTGTTGGAGGCATGTGTTTTAAAGAGCTGTGTTTCATCCATCGCCTTTCACAGATCCATTGTGCCCTCTCTGCCTTTTGTTTTCAGAAGGGGTGTGAAATAACCTGCTTTTTAGATAAGAATTTATCAGCTGGATGGTTGCCCATACACCAAACCTTACATTCACTCTGCTTCAGACCAAGTCAGGGTTTTTGGTCCCTGGGGAGCTGTGCTCTGACCTCAGTTTTGTTTCTACTGCAAACAGTAGCTGAATGAGTTTATTTGACATTTTAATGATCTCAAAGGCCAAGAAAATAAATACGTATGTGCTCTTTGCCTTTAGGTTTTTCTGGTGCTAACCCAGACATCTGCCTCCGTATTTGAATTGTGGGGCCAGGGCTGATGTGCTGATACACACCATGGGTTATTACATGCACTCATTTTCAGCCTGCTGAGTTAACAGAGTTTTGAGGACAGTCCACTCAAGGTGCATGATTTGATGAAGCGCCTGTTCAAATGCCGAGCCCTCAAAACCGCAGCCTAATGATAAACAGATGGAGCATGTGTAGACAGCTGCTAAAATCTGTTCTTCTCTAAACAGGATATCATGCTGTCTTTTTTTAGAAAAATGAAACCATATAATGTTAAGATAGTTTTTTTTTCCTCTGAGCTGAATCCTAGCTCTTGAGAAGAATGTTCTGGCCGTTCTCTTCTCTTTGCTTCCCTGTTCCAAGTGCCACGTTTGTTATCACAGCAGAACACTAGATGGCTATTTTAATGATCTCCCCTGACTGGTGTGAAGAACCTGCTGATGGAGCTATAGATGCCCACCACTAACACCCAGTGCTGCTGTGCACTGCTTATTCTCACCTGGCTGGTTGAAAGATAGAGCTTAAAAAGCAGCAAGCACAAAGTGGTGGCTGCAGGCCAGACAGTGTTTCAAGGGCTGAATTTTTGCTTTCTTCCTGAATTTTTGCTTTCTTCCTGAACTGAAAATGGGTTGAGTGTCAGCTGTCCTAGAGTTTTTTTGTCTTCTAGAAGAAACTTCAAACAGTGGTTAGGTACTGTTCTCAAATAATATTTTATGGTGAGCTGCTTTTCTTCATGCATGCAGTGGTTAGAGCACAGACCAAACCAAATTCATTTAAAATTCAATACCTTTGTGGTCCACAGATGAAACAAGTTGGGTTCTTCAGACTTTTTTTTGTGAGCTCATGGTTTATACTAGATACATCTATGACTTGTAATTCAAGGAAATAATTTAAAATTACCCAGAGGGCAGAACCTATTTTAGAGTCCAAAAGCTGATGCCTGGAAGTATTGTATATTACTTTGCTTCATGCCACTGAAACTATCAAGACATTCAGGAAACACTTTTATTGTAAGTCTGTGCAATTTTAGCTGAAGGCATTGTGGAAGACTTGGGCCTTGCTCCTGCCATTTCAGCACAAGATGCTACTTCTGTTTGAAGCACAGCTCTTCCAATCTGCAATGAACTTGGAAATTGTTTTGAGAATTCATGTCCCCTCCCACCCCCCTTTTTAAACTGTTCTTGAAAATCTACATGGATAATATGAAAATAAAGTTATTTTCCTTTAGGAAAAGTTATTTTCCTGTCTTAGGAAGTCTTAGGACCTTTGCCCTTGTTAATTAAATGAGTCTGTCACCTTTTAACAGCAACTGTTGTAAGCAGAGGTGAAGAGAGATGGAGCTGAGGGTTTTGAGGCTCTTTTTATGATGCTGAGAAGTGAGTCTTCTTGCATTTAGAATCCCAGTTACCCTTGAATTAATACTTGGTGTTATGTGGAAACTAGGAAATTGAATATGGAAAAATTGTGCATTGTTTTCAAAGTGCTTTTACTAGCATTAAGGATACCTTGTATATTTTGGCTGTGCTTCAGAAAAAAAAAAAGAAAACATATACTAGAAGTTTTTATTTTTATCCCTGAAATTATAACCTACATTTGGGAAGCATAAATGAAGCAAGACTGAATGTAACACAGACAAAATTGCAAGCAGTGGTGGTTACAACAGGGATAATTGCCCAAATTATATCAATGAACCTTTCTGTGCTCTCAGTCCACATGTGGGAGTGAGAAGTAAGAGAGGTAGGTGGGGGTGAAGGGCCTGGGGAGGAAGGGAGAACACAGGGTGGAAGAGAAGTGACCTGAACTTATAATTCGCTTTTGGGAATTACATCTGTGTTCTTCAAAAATAAATAAAAAAAACCCAAACAAACAAAAAACAGAAACCCAACATAATTTTAGCGTGTCACTTGGTACAGTTCCTTTTGTCCTGCTGCCCATTTCATATATTTTAACCCTTGGGGAACCAGTGGCATTGCACAGCATGTGAAGTGCTGTGAAGGAAACCGCTGGCGCTGGGCTGGGCTGACTGCCGGGCTGGGACTGTCTCAGGAAATTCCAAATGAGTATAAATAAATGCTCTGTAGCAACCACTGGGCTCCCTGCCTGCTGATGTGTCAGGACTATGCAGTCCCTTTAAGGCAAAGGAAAGTGTGCTTCAGACTTAATTTGCTGAAAAACTGAACACGGTAACATCCAGGGGTTTCCTTCTCGTGGATTGGTGAGTGAGACCCTTGAATGGGCTTGGGTGAGGGGCTGGCTCTGCTAAAACCAGCCCTTGATGTTCTGACAGGATAGTTGGGATGGGGAGAGGGGTTTGTTCATGTTTTTAACGGTGCTGGGTTAGTCGGGTTGTCTCACAAGTGCTGCCATCTGAAGGGAGTTTGCACTTGGGCTTTCAGGCACGTCTGGCAGTCTCTTTGTTTTTGTCCTTATATACATAGTAGTTTGCTTCCTTCAACAAGCCCAGGTTTTCTCATGGAAGACTGGTGTTGTGAAAGATCTAGTGAAGGGAGCGGGGCTGTGCACCTATTTGCTGCCAAGCATCACTTCAAAAGCAGAAAAGTAGCTGTTGCCCTCAAAGTTGCTACTTTCGAATATTTTTCAGAGACATTCAATTATAAATCACTGGTTTTAGTTATTTGGAATGAACATGGAGAATTAATTCTAATGTTGACCTTTTCTGTATTTAATCTGGTGATTGCTTTTTTAGCTTTTTGGAGAAAATCAGTTTATTGGTCCGAACTATTTTAAATGCAGAGGAAAAGCTTTCAATTTTTTTGGCAAACGCAAATTGCTTAGGCTTTCAAAGTTTGGAAAGCAATACACATCTCATAGAAGGAATCAGTACTAGGTTAATATAAAGAAGAGGAGGAGGGAACAATTCCCACTCTTTGAAATATCATACTGATTATCCAGCATAAACCGTATTTCTTTTGGAGGCAATCATGTGACAAAACAAGGTCCTTCCAGGACTCATAAAAACAAATATTTGTTGAACCATTGTTGCAGAAGACAATTTTCCTATTTTTTCCACTCTGTGCACAGCTGTAAGACGAAACTGAAACTGTAAATCAGTTTTAATACTCTGCAGCAGGTTTATATCCCAGGAGTCCAGGTTCTTTCCTGATGATTTTTCCTGTTACAATAGTTCTATGTATCTGTTCTCCACTTCTCACCTCTTCAGAGATTTATAAGCACAGAAGGGTAATGACATTATAAATCTAAATATTTTGGTTTTGTGATTCAGTTGTTCTTGGATAGAAAGTGAATACAGCCTTCTTTTCTTGTGCTTCAGCAGGTAACACTGATGCACCTTTGTGTTAAAAGATGTTTTCAGGCAAACACCCAGCTCGCATCCATGACTTCTTTGGGGAGGTGATTTGGATAAGTAAGAAAGGAAGAGAAGCATTTGGGGGTTTGCTCCTCTTTTGCTTTACCAGCCTTCTACTTGAGTTTTATGAAGCCCATCCTACTATGTGGATGCAAGCCCTGGACTTTGTAACTGTTTTTTTCTTTGTCACTTCTATTGTGATCATGAAGTAGTGTAAAGCAGCAGGGGATGAAATACTGTTGGAAGAAGTGTATGCCACGTTTTCAAGGGCTGGCAAGGGAGGTAGGGGAGCTGGGGTTTCTCCTGAGTCACAGATGACAGAAAAGTGCTTCACCAACACTGGGAGTCAACCTCGTGTTCATCATTTGCTTTCAGTGTAAGACAAGCTGTTTCTTTCTCAGTTACATTGCTTGACATGGACATTAATGGGACATTGGTGGAGAATGATTTGGGAAGCACATCAGTGAAATGCAGCTAAGGTTCTTTCTGGCTTTTCTGACATTGGACCTGCTGGTGATGCTCAGAGCCACAGGGACACCCCACAGGTGGACTTGTGACAGCAATTTGTGGAAGTAGCCAGCAGTTTTCAGTTGTTTCTGTCCAGAGGTGGCAGTGCTGTTGGTAACCACCATGGCTTCTGCTCTGCTCTTCCTTGCCTGGTGGAGCACTGAGCAGACTAAGCTAATGACTGTATCCCTTCCCACCCCTACCCTGATTCCTGCCACTCATAGTCTGACTGCCCTGGGGACCTCTGAGTCAGAAACTGGGATGGAGGCAAAACAGCCTAGCCTCTTAGTTTTTGTGGTTGATGGCCTTGAGGTGGTGCCCACACAAGATGTCCCAGCACAAAACTGCCAGATATTGAGCTATTGTAAGTACATTGAAAAGGAGATTTATTACCAGCCTCAAATAAGGGAGCTGTCAATAACATAAAGCAGATTTTGTGAATTTTGATCGGGGGGCATTTTGCAGTCACTCTCAAGATGCAAGATGGCTGTGCTTTTTACTTCCCTGGGAACATATTTTTCATAAAGAAGACTATTTCTTTATTCAGGGTTAATTAACTAGCACAACTTTCTTATAGTATATATTTTCTAGTTTAAATTAATTTCTGTTTGAGGTGCAAGTTTTCAGTTCATAGGTTCTAGAAGTAAAAGTTTTAGGCATTAAAAAGTCTAGACAGGGTCAAGAGGTGTGTTTTTGGAAGGTGGTATTTGCTTTCAGCTCACAGAAGTAACATTTAGCTGTGGGTATATGATGTTCAGATATAAATTCTGTAGATAAGTCTTTTTGTACCTTGTGAAAGAAAACACTTAATGGTGTAAAAATGTGTAATGTGACCTTGAAAGACCCCGTTCTAACACCAGAAGGGCTATTCACAGCATATATGCTCCTTTGATTAGCTGGCTGGTAAGTATTCTGAGCATTTTCTGGGTGGTACCAGAATGCTGTCATAGCTGGTAAACGTGCACCAAAGAGAAGAATAAAAGCTAGAGTCTCTTCTTAACCTCTACAAGGTTAAGAAATAATTCTGTGGTTGAGGAATTGAGGAGGTGACAGTGGGACATCCAGACTAGTGCATCCATCTGATCACCAGCACCAAAGCAAGAGCTGGCTAGTCAGACTCACTTCAGTGCAAGGTAAGGTCATGGAGGAGATCCTCCTGAAAATGATGTACATGAAAAATAAGGAGGTGATTGCAGACAGCCAACGTGGCTTTATAAAGACACACCTGCCCAACAAATGTGGGGGCTTTCTGTGGTGGGGTTACAGTGGATGGTGGGATGAGGGAAGAGCAACCAGTACCATCCCCCTGGACTTGTGCAAAGTATTTGACACTGTCTCACCCAAGACAGTCTCTAAACCAAGAGATGTGGATTTGATGGATGTATAAAGAATAGGCTGGATGTTTGCACTCAAAGAGTTGGGCTCAACAGCTCAAGGTCCAAATGAAGATCAGTCACCTCCCTCTCACGGGTCAGTATTGGGACTGGCACTGTTTAATGTCTTTGTTGGTGACATGATCAGTGGTAGCACCCTCAGCACATTTGCCAGAGATACCAAGCCACGTGGTGTGGTGAGCACTCCAGAGGGCAGGGATGCCATC
The DNA here is from genome assembly GCA_027576195.1 of Cossypha heuglini. Lineage (NCBI taxonomy): Eukaryota > Metazoa > Chordata > Aves > Passeriformes > Muscicapidae > Cossypha > Cossypha heuglini. The sequence goes on from JAODKT010001744.1 coordinate 25,687,064, forward strand.
CAGAGGGACTGACAGGCTTGAGAGGTGGCCTGTGTCCTCAAGAACAACTAGGCCAAGCATAAGGTTCTGGGTTAGGGCAATCCTGAGCACAAATACAGGCCGAGCAGAGAATGAACTGAGAGCAACCTGGGAGAGAAGGACTTGGGGATGTTGTTTGGCAGGAGCTCTAAATAACCCAGCAATGTGTATTTGCAGCCCTGAAAGCCAATGGCATCTTGGGCTGCATCGACAGAAATGTGACCATCAGGTCAAGGGAGGTGATTCTCCACCTTTTCTCCACTCTTGTGAGACCCATCTGGAATACTGTGTCCAAGTCTGGATCCCCCAGCATAAGAGGGATGTGGACCTGCTGGAGTGAGTTTGGAGGAGGGTCATTTAGATGATCAGAGGGCTGGAGCATCTCTCCTATGAAGACAGGCTGAGAGAGTGCAAGTTGTTCAGCCTGGAGAAGTGAAGCCTCCAGGGAGACCTTCCTGCAACATTCTTAGCACCTGAGGGGGGGCCTACAAGAAAGCTGGAGAGGCACTTTTTATGAGGGCATGCAGTGATGCTTTTAATGGTATTTGCATTGTGGCTGTGATGGTTTTTTCTCTTATTGCTGTAATCATCCTATTTCTAGAAACAGCATAGTATTAAAAGAGCAGATCAATTCTTTAAATTCCTTCTTTTACCAATGTTGCATGGTAAATGGGCCATCTTAGCCCAGTGCCCTGGTGTTTGTGCTCCCAGCACAAGCAAAACACAGCAGCCATCTGAGCTATCTCTCTTCAACTGATGCTGCTTATGTTCATTGAGTTAAGGTACTGTCCTCAACTCACATCTCTGCAGCTTAACCACTGCAAATATCTGAGCTGGGGCATCTACATCGTGAAACAATAACCTGTTTACTATAAAGTGGTGTAGCTCCATCCCTTCTCTGTTATTATCAGAGAAGTTGCTATCCCCCGTTTTCTGATTTCACCCCCCACCCTAAGCACTGAGTGTTTAGATGTCAGATTTAAAAGTCAGCTCTCCAACTGGGGTATTAACACATAAATTTTGAAAAGTAATCTAAAAACCATATATAAATGTTTTCCCAGTTTTCTACTCCTCATTTTTCTTTCAGATTAAATTTGCAGCAAACATTTTACACTGGAGATTTATTTGTTTGCTAAAATGTGCAGTGAATGCTCCTCTGTAGCAGGAGAATCCTCCATCCCTGTAAGTGTGGGTTTGGTAGCATGGTCTGTTATTCCTCTCTGGGGATTTCTGGTTTGGACTGCAGTACCCCATACCCAACAGTATCAGGTGCATCAGGAGTTAAATCACATTTTCTTGGAGCACAACTGTAGCTGAGTATGAGCGAAACATATTAGCTTCCTTACAAGGCAGTATTTACTGGTTGGTTTTGCATGGCAGAAAAAGAGAAGAAGGTGTTATCAGCCACATCCACGGTACAGTGCAGCGTTCTGGGCAGCTGTGCAGAGTTCTTGCACAAGCAGAGCTGGGCCATCCCAGCACCACAGCCTGGCACTGCAGGAAGGGTGGCTGAGGCCAGCACCCAGCACCAGGTGATCATGAGCAGCTTGGTGGCTTGACTTCTGTGCTGAGGTGCCTTTCCTCCCTGCACAAGATGAGCAGCCAGCTGGGGCAGTGTGTACTCTACACCTGTACTCACACACTGCCACTTAGTAATTTAACTGCAAAGAGAAAAATACAACACTTGATGCTCCTGTTGTGTCTGGAAAAGTACAGAAATTACTTGTTGTTTCTGTAAGTTTTTCTCTCTAGGTTCTTGGAATAAAAAAAAAGAAAAAAATCTTTTAGGTAATCTGTTTAGTTTTTGGACTTTTCTCCACCAGCACTTTTGAAAACAACAGAGACCTAGATTGAACTGTTGGGGAGCAAGTAGTTTCATGGCATCTTCTTTATATTGCTAGCAAAGAGAGAACTGATAAAATGAGTGTGGAAGGTTAAAGTCTATTTTCCAAGAGGTTTTATTGTGGTTGTTTTGTTTAACTTATACTCAAATCCCAACACTTGAAAATGAGAATGAAAGAAAAATGGTCAAATATTCAGTTTTGCTTTTTTTTGGGGGGGAAAAAAAAGTACTTGGCCTCATGAGTTTTGGATCTTTTCAGAAGGTGAGTCTGATATTGATATATGGTAAAGTGAAGAAGAACAAAGGTAGTATTTTGGAGGTGGGGGTAGAAGGGGAAAATTCACTAATTTATTCTCTGTTGTAGTAAGGAATCAAAAAGTCTTTTGATCAAATAACTTTTTTTTTTAATTCCTTTTCCCACCCCAGATAATCTTTCAAAATGAAGTTGAGCATATAAAAATACTGATTTGACTCCATTTATGCCAACTATTGCCTCTGTATTTTTTCCTTTGCCACATTCTGTATGAATTATGCCAAAGCTCTGGAAGGAGACTGTTCTTCATAACAATATTTCAATGAAAAATACTACTTTAAGAGCAGTCAGTTCCATGATAAAAATGTGTTAAAGCAGATATCATAACCAGATGGGGAGAGCAGGCTTAGCATGTGATATATGTATCTTTAAAGGCACCTCAGACTTTCAGTGTTGGAAATATGCCTTCAGTTGCTTCTCTTTGCTCTTCTTGGACCCTCCAAGGCAGCTGTACAATAAAGGTTTTCTAGCTTGCAGAACCAAAACTCAACGTGTGCCCACGTTTCCCTTGCTTTTGTCTTCCTGAGAAGTCTTGTAGAACAGAAAATAAATATTCTATTCCTTTTCCAGTTCTCCTGGTCTGAAAGCTGCCATGATTAGTGTGGACTCAGGTAGAGCTGACTCAATATTTTAACATACTGATGTTCTTGTGTAGTGCATTGGATAGGATATAATTTAATAGAAATTGGCAAGACTGAAATGTTTGGACAGAGCCAGTCCCAGCAGTACAGAAAGTGAGAATTGAGGAGTACATTTTTTAAATGCTACTTGTGTCCTGCCCATGGTTATCCTGTAGCAGGGAGAGGGAAAAGAAGTCTTTGTGTACTTCTGGAGAGATGCATTAATAATGACAGTACCACAACGAGGTCTCTATGCTTCACTGAGTGTTCTGCTTCACTGGTACTGGCATTAAAACATGATGTGTTTGTGTCTCATTGCATTTGGACTTGATGATTTTAGAAGTCTTTTCCAACCTTCCCCTTCTATGAAAAGAAGCGTGTCTACAGCACTTCTACAGACAAAAGTGTATGTGTTTGTGCATATGCACATGTGATTAATATTTGCCTGATATACTGCAGAGGCTAGGGAACAGTACTAACTTCACCACTTAGTGGTGCTCAACTGGCCAAGGATGAGAAAAGGAGCCCAACAAGAGTGTTTGTACGGTGTGGTATTTGCTGCAATACTTCTGTGTGTGTGGGCACAGGAATCTTTGGCTCACTTTAGGTCTTTGGGCATCAAGGGACACTCCTTCCTCTGAGGTTAATCTGGGATACCTGCTGAAGTAGCATTTGGTACTCACCCATCACAGCTAGGAAGTAAATGTATCCATGGTTCATCCATGACCTCAGAGCTGAAAAGGGCTGCACCCTTACCAGGTGTCTATTAATTTCATTTTTATTAGATTTTTTTCCCTTTTGGAACCAACAAAACCATTTTTATTGCTTCAAAACAGCCATCCGTTTTGCTTTGTTTCACCTTTAACAGGCACACCCACTTTGGCCCTTTCTCTGAGACAACAGAATGCACAAAGGCTTGGCACAGCTCCTGCACGCTGCATCAGTGTTGTGCTGTGGTCGTGGATTGCAGGCCTGATCCTCTTTTGTCTTAAGGAATCAAGAGGTGTCTCCAGGGATCAGCTGGCAATCAGGGATTGCATTGGTGGAATGCTCACTGTGTTGTTTGAAGGAGAAGCAATAGGCACTTAGCACTCTTGTGCTTTTCCCACATACAAACTGCATCCTGACAGTGCTGCCAGCTTAAGCTGAGGACCAGACAGATTCCACTGTGAAGAAACTGAGCTGTCTGCACGTGTTGTGCAGAAGTTTAGTGAGGGATTTAGTGTCAGCGTGGTTGTTTCTTTATTACTATTTATTTTTTATGGGTTTCTATTGAGCAATCTTAATTCCGTGAAGAGCAAAATACGTAAGAGATCCCAGTTTGACTCCCATGACTGAACATGAGATTTTGTCTTTTAGAGGTTTTATGGATATTTTTCCAAGGATGTATTAATTCTTAAGTCCTAGGCCCTTCCCAGAGGAAAGGCCTGTTCTCCCCTCCCCCATCCAACACTTACGTATTGTGCTCAAGGGCAGTTTAGAGAAACTGTTTGACTTCACTGGTGTAGTGATGGGAAAATCAAGAGATGTTGCTGACTAGGAAGACAAGGACCAAGACAAGCAAAGGAAAGGAACTGGGGAAAATGGGACAACAGGTAAAACTGATGGAACTTGGATTCTCATAGGCTGGGTAAAGTGACTAGAACCAAACCTGAGATGAGGGGTGAGAGTATAACCAGATTTTGGTCTAGAATTAGTGGTGCAAGCAAATGGATAAAAGTAGACAAAATGGTTGAGAAATCCGAAGTATGAGAAGAAGGCAAAAAGAATCCAGAAGGGTACAGAAAATGAGGGACAAGGAGAGAGTGGGCACAAACCTAGGGTGCAGCAGAACCAACCTAGGGTGTGGATCTGTGGGGTGTGGAAAGGAGAGAGTTGTTTGTCTGCAGGGAATGGAGCCAGCATGAGAATCTGGGAACAGAGTACTGACTTCAGGGAGGAAGAGAAGTCATTTAGAGAATATGCTCTCATACTCTCCGTGGCAGTGGGATTCCTGGAGATTTTTCCCCTGCCTGACACTGAGGCAGTCCTACTGGACAGAACTGAGCTGTGTGTCCTCATGTGTCTGAAGTGTTTTTGTATGCGTGTATTTTTGCTTCCAGTGGTATTTAGACGGCTATTTTGGGTGTATCTGTAAGTAAATACCACACCACACTGACACTCTGGTCTTTCAGCAGAAATATGTGGTCTGGGGGTGTTGTTTGTGTCTGTCTACACTGCAGCACCGAGGTACTAAGGTGACCTGGTCGAGTCTGCTGCCGTGGCTCTGCTATATGCATGTCTGTGCCTCCATCCTATTCTTTTCCCGAACCGGGGATGGCAGGTTCTTCTGAGCAGCGTCCTCCTCCCAGCTATAGCTCGGGATGTCCTGCCACAGCCAAAAGCAAGACGGATCGCCATGAAGGCAGTTACACTGTTTGCAGCCAAAGCTTTCCTTAAGTATGCCAAGGAGACTGG
>JAODKT010001744.1:25692414-25744838 GCA_027576195.1 Cossypha heuglini
AATATTCTATTCTATTCTATTCTATTCTATTCTATTCTATTCTATTCTATTCTATGCTATGCTATGCTATGCTATGCTATGCTATTATATGCTATGCTATGCTATGCTATGCTATTCTATTCTATGCTATTCTATTCTATTCTATTCTATTCTTCTTTCACAGCATCACTTCCTCAGTGTCATTCCTTAGGTTGTGTTGAGCTTAGCTCAAGCCAGCTTCAGACCCAGTTTTTCACGTACTTGGCTGTAGAACTAAAAGAGAAAAATCTGGCTCTTGTGGCTACTGGAGTCTTTCCTGGAAATTGGTTCCAGGCTCTCAGGCAGGAGTCTGCTTCTCCCAGCACTGATGTAGCTTCATTCCCTGGGCTGATCAAGTCACCTGATGCCATGGAAGAACAGCAGCTAGAGGAGATGAAATCCACTCCGACTGTGGGTCACTGCAGCCACCATGGCAGTCAATAATGAGGTGCAGTTGGTAAAGGGGAATTTTAGCCCACCTAAAAGTATAAATGCCTTACTTTCTGCAAAGAAACTAACTCACTAACCAATACACCTTTATTTCTTCTCCTTATTCACCTTTTGCCCTCTCCTGTTTCTTTCATGCCCCTGAACTCCTGAGCAGGCGTCATCGGATCGCAGAGGAGAGTGGGAGATCCAGCCGAGCCGGCAGACAAATACCTCGTACCTGACATCTCATTTGGCTGCAGATCGACATGGAGGATCAGTGCAGGTACCTCTTCCTTTTGTTTGTGCAGCCTTTGTGTTAAACCCCCTGAATTCTCTTCACATTGCAGCAGTGATGTGGTTGGGAGAGCAGTTTTAGTGGTCCTGTCCTATATGTCATGCTCAAGTCATGATTTGGGAGGGACCCAAGCTGTGATGGCCAACACCATGGCTTTTACTGTTGGAACAAAAATTTTAAGCTGTTTTGAACCCAGATTTGTTAAACTGAAGACAGAAATGAGTGGCATTAGTAGGTCTGGTCTATAAAGTACCCTCTACCCTGTCTCAGAGGCAGTACAGGCAGCTGAAGTAGGATTTGTTGTACGTAACCCCACTAATGCTGTGAAAAGAGTTGAACTGTTCCAAAGCAGATCACCACTAGTCTGAGGGTGTGGTGAACACAAGGTGGATCTTCAGAGGACTGCACTGGAAGGAGATGAGCAGAGAATGTGCAACAGACAATGTCAGAGCAGGCATTACCAGTGTTTTTAAATTCCTGAAAAATTCCTGTTGGTGAAGCCCTACCTGTCCTGGTTGTCACTCAGGCTCGCTGAGGGACCTTCTGGCACTAAAGCCAGAGTGAGCTGGCTGGACAAGCTGGAGAGAAGGTGCAGGAGTCATCCAAGCAAATAACAACTCTGCTATCACTGCCTGTTTGGCAGAGCTTTGCTGTGAGAGCTTGCTCTGCTGTAAGACACAACACCCTGAACACTGGCTCTGGTGAAATGGGAATTAGAGCTTGGAGCAGGACAGAGCTGAGCCAAGGAGACAGGTAGTGCAGTGTCCCTAAGATAAATGCAGATTAGGTTGACATTTTTACTTATTCCTGATAAGCTGGGTTTAATGTGGTTTGGCTTGATTAGCCAAGATCCTCTTTTAATTTAAAGGTATTTTACTGAGTTGCAGAGAAGCAAAGATAAGGAGAACCTGATGAATGTGTAGCTCTGCTCTCAGATGTGAGCAGAGAGTAACCTGGAGAAGTGTCCAAGGTCAGGCTAGATGGGGTTTGGAGCAACCTGTTCTAGTGGAAGGTGTCCCTGCCCATGTCAGGGGGTTGGATCAGATGAACTGTAAAGGTTCTTTCTGACACAAACCATTCTGTGACTGCACAACTTCAACACTCAGCACAGAGCAGATGTTTATATTCATATTTTTTTTTATGTGAGTGTCCCATAATAAAAGGGGGACTCAGGAAGGATTCTTTTGATAAATTTCTCAGACAAAAATAAAGTGCCAACACAGCAATATTATATCTGAGGACTGTTCATTGATAAAAAAGGGTAAGGAATCTTTCATCTCATGTATAACATATGTTCAGGAATAAAGAAAAATCAGATTTGTCCTCTCAGGGAGGGAATGTTTCCTTGTGACAGCAGCACTGAAGCAGCCCTAGGAATTGGATGGGAAGAGTTGCCAACCTGAGCAGTTTACGAGCTCCTTGTGCCACTGTAAGCACTAAAATTCTGCTTATCTGCAGTTGAGAACAGGAAATGTGCTGTGTGTGGCTTCTAGGCTGCAGAGGGTGGAATTGTTCCTCAGCAGACACCCCAGCTCATGCTGGACCTTGGCAGGTCAGCAGCTTTCAAGTCACCATTCCCTTTAAGGCAGAATTTGCCTCATGAAAATGAAGTGGTGGCACATGAAAAGCGAGGAGAAAAATCAAAGCCTTTTGTAAAATGGAATTTAACAAGTAGCTGAACGAAGTGTGGGAAGAGCCCTGGGAACAATGCAATTAAGAGCCAGTGCTCTGCAAATCTGCATAGGAAGCATGGGGGTCTGAAGAACCCAGGGTAGCCCTGGGTGACAAGTAAGGGAAGGGGTGAAGACCAAGGAGTTGTCACTCAAGGAGAGCTCTGAGCACTATGTGAGCTGAGTTCTGACCTGTCCTGGCAGAGCCCAAGGGGCCCCTGCCTGCTGCTCTGCTTTGGCTGCTCCAGCCTGGAGACTCCAAGGCAGCCACAAAACTTGGCAGCCTCCTAAGAAGGTACCAAGAGACAGGAGCAAATGGTTTTTTCATCAGATTTCCCATTCCCTCAGCAGCCCTTGCCAGGGAGCCTCACAAACCAGGTGTTCCTTTGTGTTGCAGGTGGTGAGCTCAACCAACGGGGAGCTGAACGTGGATGACCCAACAGGAGCACACTCCAATGCCCCCATCACAGCACAGGCCGAGGTGGAGGTGGTGGAGGAAGCTAAGTATGTTTGCTTTATAACAACCTTTCCACTGGTTGATCATTATCCTTCTCCTTGGAAGCGAGTGGGGACATTTTTCTTTGGCAAAAAGTCTTCAGTGCTCGTGTCCCATGCCCTTTTCCTTGCATATTGCTGCTTTTGTGCATGGTGCCTTCAGTGCTGCTGCTGCTTCTCTTTGACACTTGTCATGCCTGGAGAACATAACTCTTACTCAGAGCATGCATTGCCAGATATACATTTCAGTAACACAGATACCAAAATACCAGGAGCTGATCTCAGGAATCCCATTGAGCATCCCCCATTGCAGAGGGAGAACACGCTGTGCTCTCGTGAGTGTAGGAGTAGCTTGAGCACAGCTCAGCAAAGAGATCGTTGCTCTGAGTTGTCACTTCATTTCTGGCTGTGAGAGGTGGGTCCCAGGTATCCAGAACAGTCTGGAAGTAACTTTTGCAGGGATGGGTAGTTCTCCCTGGGGGTTCTCTTGGTCCAGCCCTGGGAAACTGAGTGAGAGGAACCAGAAGCACCTTGTAGAGGAGAAAGTGCCCCCTCTAAGCTGACCTCTCCTGTAGCTTGTGGTCAGAGGTGAGAACTGCTGTCAGAGCTGCTGCTTTGACCATCTTGACTCCTGTCCTGTATCTGGCACCATCATGTCACCTTTTGCACCTTCTCGCCGCCTCTGAACGAAACCAGGACCTGTCACTGCAGAGTCACCACAGAGTTCTGGCACTTCCCCAGTGAGGGGCCAATTGGCCCAGGGCTGCCTTTGAACTGATCAGTGCTGAGACATGGCTCAGCTGCCTGGTTATTATCTGACTGGGTGATATGGTGCCACTTGTCCCCCATTGTTTGCCTCAGTCTTCACGGGCACTTCTGTATGAAAAGTGGCAGGTGCAAGGAAGGGGGTATGGATGGAAAGGGTCCCTAGGTGTGTCATCTGTGCTGGTTCTCCTGAAGGTATTCTGCTCTCTATTCCCCAATCCCTTGGGGATTGCACCTGTGTGGGATCTTGCTCACTGGTAGCTGGCCTGGCCTTGATCCCAGCAGCCACAGACACACCTTCTCCCAGCCCAAGAAGCCTCGGATTTGGTGCAGGCTCCTCATCAGGCTGGGAGGATGGGGAAGATCTTGAAGAGCAGCTTCCAGAATGGGCAACATATCTCTTAGATATGGGTTGTGTGGCTGACAGAGACCACCAGTTTGGCATCATGGGCTCTAAAGAGGGTCCCCCCAAGCATGTGGCTCCTAGGATGGGGCAGACTGTCACCCTCAACAGTTCTGATCCAACAACCCAATCTAAGGAAGAACCAGGAACATCTCCAGCCCATGTTTGTGCAACAAGGCCAGGTCCAGCCCCCACTCTGTGTACAGGGGAGACATCAAGCCAGGTGGGAAGGAGCTGTGCCACCCAGGCCCTGTCCCACATGGTGTCTCTCTCCAGCCCTTGTTTGTATGCTCCCAGATTGGTTTTGGAGGTTCTGGGAAGCAGAGCACAAGCCGCTTTGCACTGACAGGTTTGGAGTCTCTTGTAATTCCTAAGCATAGATTGCTTCATTCTGCTTGCCACAGGGAGGGCTTTGTCTTTCCTTACATCTCTGATCACAAATCCCCTCAGGCACACAAGAAGGGTAAAGGACTTTGGGATTCTGCTCTGCAGAAAAGGGTGCCAGAGAGACCTGGTAGGAGCTGGAGCTGGAGCTGGAGCTGGAGCTGGAGCTGGGCTCTGTGTTTTGAGATGATGTGCAGTAGTGGGATGGGCTTTCCCTGTCACTCCATGGGCCAATGCTTCTGCTGGAGAAAAGCTCTGGATTCTGGCAGTGGGTGTTGGTGGAGGGCAGGTCTCAGGTGTAGATCCATCATCAGTCCCTTCTGCTGCTGGAGCTGCAGGGGACAAGAGCTGAGGTGACCCAGACTCCCTTTCTGATCCCAGCTCCAGATAAGAACCAGAGGGGTCTGGTGCCTTTGGAAAGTGGGTGTTGGTCAGAGGCCTTGCTGCCATGGAGAGGTGGCAGGGACAGTGGTGTGCGTGCTGGGGCGGGCGCGGGCAGGCCTGCTGTGTGTCTGCCGCTCGGCACTGCATGTTTGCATGGCTGCAGTGACTCGCTTCCATCCCACCTCTGTGAACTAATCGCTCTTTCTTCCTTTCTGTGTTTTTTCTCTATACTCTCTGTAGCTGCCTGAAAATGCTCAACTTGTGGTGAGTCCCTCTCTCCAGTCCACATGCAAGGGGGAGCGGACCAGACTAGACTGGGGTTGGCAAAACCAAACCCACCAAACGCTAAAAAGGCACAAAGTCAAAGCCAACCCAGAGCTGTTTTGATTTTAGGACCTTTTGCACTATTGGGGAGGGCATGGGCTGTGTGTGACCGGCCACACTAAGCTGAGGGATTCGGCTGATCTCTGAACAAATGGATGCAAAATCAGATTTTAATCCTTTCCTATTTGGCTTTCCATCTCCCCCAAACGTCTACGTCCGTGAGCAGATGATGCCTGATGGAGTTGGGCAGAGTCAGGCCTGGGCTGGCTGAGCCTCTTGCAGGAATTCCTCACACAGTTACAAAGGGAAAAATCCTGCACCAATTATTGAGGAAAGGGTCCAGATGCTTCCTTGGAAAGTCTCATCTTGGAGAAATACAGGAAGGACAAGGCCAGGGAGTCCTCATTAGTGACAGAGCCCCTACTCAGAGAGGGTGGGTGGGAGGTGGCTCCTTTCCAGCCAGCTGAGGTGCAGGTGAATGGGCTTCTCCAGGAAAAAAGGGGTGGAAAGGTTGGGATTAGCACTGATCCAAGCCCAGCTTGGGGCTTTATCAGGGTCTTGAAGCTGCAGCTGTAGTGTCCCAGTCTCAGGTTGTCCCAGGAGGTGCCCCTTGAGGAATCCATGTATCCAGTAAGTGAAGGACCAAGCAGACACTCAGATCTGAGTTTGTAGGTTCCAAGGTAGGCTGATGGTTGGAAATTGCCACAGAATGAGGAGACCAAGCCCATGTGTGGCGAGGAATGTCCTTGTTGGATGGGAGACTGACTCTGCCCTGCTCTCCATAGGCATCGCCTCCAATATCTCTGGCACCTCTGGCTTCTCTGTATGTTGTAGTCTGGGGCTGTTCTCTTGGGCATCATCTGCATGCAGAGAGATCACGTTCTGTAACTGTCAGCCTGCCTTATCCTTTTGTTTTGGTGTTTTGCCTTTGCCTGTCTGAACTCCCAGGACTTCCTTTCCTGAATCCTTCCCTGGACCTCTGAGTAAGAGCCTAAAAAGACAGTTACAAGGAAAACCAGCCAGAAGTCAGTCAGCTCCCTTTGTTTGGTGCCCAAGGAGTTGAGTGCTGCTCAGCCCCTTCTTCCCTTACCTGCTGCATGCAAAACCATCACTCATGCATCCTCCATCCTCTCCCTGTGACGGCTCCCTTACTCACCATCGCAGAAGCCATGAAGGAAGGTGGCTACTGTGGGAGAGAAATACTGCAACAGGCTAAAGCAGGAGATGGGTGCAAGATGGCCCAGGACAACAGAATGCCAGAGCAGTCCTGGGGCAGGGGTTCCAGCCTGGGATGGGGGTGCTGAGGTGGCAGACAAACACCTCAGGGTGGGTGGGCAGCAATGGAGGTATCACTTGACCTGCAAGGACAAGGGCTTCGAATTTCTCCTCATCCCACCGCCAAACCGGGTCTGTTCAGGAGCCTAGAGACAAATCACAGACATCAGTCTGTGCAGTGGGAAGGGTCCCTCCTCCTGGGGGGCTGTGGGAGCTCTCCATGTCACAGAGAGAGTTGCTTGTTCTGCCAAGCAGTCGATCTGTGCTGGCAGGCTCAGCTCACAGCAGGTTGTGCTCACCCATCGCTTTTGCATCCCAGAGTAAGGCTTGTGCACCCAGGGACAAGCAGCTGGGTGAGAGTTCCTCCAGCTCTGAGAGGACAGGGTTGTAAAGCTGACATTACAGTGAAAAATAGTTTGGAGAAGATGTTAGAGTGGCTTGGAATGTTTTTAGCCTACAACAGATGGTTATAGGAAAAAATGGTCTTTGCATCCTCATGTTTGCCTGCCAGAACTCAGGGAGCATTTGAACAACACTCTCAGGCACATGTTTGGATTCTTGGGGCTGTCCTGTGCAGAGCTAGGAGTTGGACTCGATGATCCCTGTGGGTCTCTTCCAACTCAGGATCTTCTAAGACTCAGTGGTCTACTCTGGTTGCTTGTCCAGGCATCCCTTCAGCATCACCCGGGCTTCTCAGGGGACGGCTGTCCCAGCAGATGGAGAGAGACATGTAGCTTGGGAGAACTCACACAGATGTGCAGAGCATTCCTGACAGTGGGCTGAGGGTAATTCAATGCCAAGGAATTCTGTAGGAAGCCAGGAGGAGTATAGGATCTGGACAACTGCTCCCAGTGTATCCCACAGGGAACCCACCGCTCCTCACGGTTCAGCTGTGCTGGGCGTTTCTCCCCCCACCTCAGCCTCCACTCTCCATCCTTGCTTCCCCTAACCCTCTGCACCACCCTCACATCAGATGGGGGAAGAAGCAGGGGTTCTGCATCCCAATACTGAGTGATTGATCCAGGGTGGAAGCTCTGGTTATCATGAAAGGTTCAGTAAAGAAACCTGGTCCCTGAGCCGAGGTCTCTTGGGAACTTGTTTTTTGTAGTGAACAGTGGTGAAAACAATGTGCCTTGTGACTGGGAAAAGCAGCCAGAGCTCAGCATCCCAGTCCCCTTCCTCTGGGGTGGGACAGAGGGAGTAGAGCACCTGGGTCTGTGTTTTACTGCTTTCCCAGCTGGCTCCTCGTGTTCCAGTGGAGCCTGGGAGGGAGGAGCCCAGCCGGGAGGGAGAAGCCTGGCCAGCACTGTGGGGCCTGGCAGTGGGACACCCCAGCGAGCTGTGGCTGGTCTCCAGGCTGGGCTGGTGGTGCCATCACCCTCCAGCACCTGCCCCCATCCCGGCAGGGCGGGGCCCAGGCCGGGCAGGCAGAGGTGCTGTTGCATGAGAACACGTGGGGGGACAGTGGGGACATCATGGGGACATTGTGGACACATCACGGGGACATCACAGGCTGCCAGGCAAGGGGCTGACTCTCCCTCCTTGTCCTTTGTGCCCTAGGTGCTGCTGCTTTTTTAAGAGGAAACGGAAGAAGACGGCTCAGCGTCACAAGTGACCGGTGCCTCCTGGGCCTTGCAGGAACCACCACACCTGCAGCTCCTGCCCTGTCTCACTGGAAGGGGCTTCTCTTTAGGAGGGAGGAGGAGGAGGCATAGGAGGAAGACAGAAAAATGAAAACAAAAAAAAAAAAATCCAAGTGACATTTTAAACCAAAAAGAGAAGAAAACGTTCCAAAACAAACCACTCTGGGGTAGATCTGCTGAATGGTCTCCCTCATTCACTCCAAGCCTGAAGCTCCTTTTGGGACCAGGACTGTGGCTGGCTCAGGTCTTGGTCGCCCTGGGAGGGGGGCTGGCTGGCTGACCCACCTTCCTGTTGTTTACGGCGAAGGCATTGCGTTGATGCAAACCTGAGGACTGTGCTTAGTTCCTGCTCACTTTCCTCCCCTCCCTCCCCTGCACTCTGCTCCTCTGTCCTCCTCCCTCCTTAATTAAGTGAAGAAATTCCATAGGCTCAATTGGCTGTGGAGAGGGCAGGAGGATGCGGGTGGGAGAAGGGCCTGACTGCTGCAGCAGGAAGAGACAGGTTCTCTCTGTGGCTCCTTGGGAACAGTTACACTGTAATGTGCAAGCTGTGAGAAATTTGCAATCTACTGTTCCAGTTAGGGGGTTTTTTCTGGCTCCCTTGACACCTCCCTCCTCTGACAGTAACAGAGCAGTGTGGATTGTTTTAAAGAAGCTGACGTCGTCGTCGTTGCACTTTTTATTATTTTTAGCATTTACAGATGCACATTGTATCTGTGGATCTCTGCATGGCCATGCCAGCACAGGCAGACATCCAGCGAGGAGGATGGTGGGGTGCACGGAAATGTCCTTGAGTGGGGATGTCCACAACCCTCGTGCCAGTCTGGGGCTCCTGGCGCCCACCTTGGGCCACGGGCTGAGGAAAGCATACTTGAATTTCCAATCACCCTTCCTAGCTGCCAGTGAATGTCCTTTCCATGGTTTCCTACACCATGCCTGACCCAGCTGGCCAGGGGACGCAAGGCTGATGCCCAGCGTGGGCTGGAGGGAGCAGCATGGGCTTTGCCAAGCTGGAGAAATTTGTGCTGGTTTAAGAGGTAGATCAGGATTGAGGTTCCTGAGAAACAGCCATTTCCTGAAGTGTGGGCATTTCTTGGTGTGGGTGGCCAGGCAGCCTTCCTAAATCCCTCCTTGGGGTGGTTGGGAACCTTCTGCAAGAACGTATGAGTGGGAGCAAAGCATCCCCAGCAGGGGAAAGGATACTTCATGCCTTAACACTGATCCCATCTCCCGATGGTCGGATAGGTTTGACCGGAATTGCCTTCACATCCTCTCTGTGAGCATGGGGCAGGTGCAAGTCCGCCCACACCATCCCACCCCCGGAGCAGCCACGGTTCTCCTGCACCACTTTGAGCAAAACCAGTGTCAAGGAAAGGGCTTGGGGTGCTTTGCACACTCAGAAAAACAGTGAAATCTTGCATCCAACTGCAGCGTTTCCCAAATTGGAGGAGATGAGGCTGCCAGCGGTTACTGAAGAGGTGGCAGGGCTATGGGACAATTCGAGCAGCTTTGGGGAGATTATAACTAGATTTGTTCGACTTTGTTTTTCCACGTGTGACACCAGATCAGGCTGGAATGGTTCACTTGTCATAAACTTGGGCCTGGCTTACCCCAAAATCCTGGAGAGCATGAAGGGAGGAAAGGGAGAGACTAGATCTCATTCTCATTCATTCGAGTTAATGCTAATTTGTGTAGCTTGGCGTTAACAGAGCAACATTGCCAGGGGGTTCAGTTTCCCTGGCTGGGTAGGAGCAGGCTTGGAGGGCAGGAGCTCAGCCTGGGCAGTGAGCTCTGGGCATGCTCTTCACGCATTCCTGAGTCAGGCAGACACCGGTGTGGTCCCAGGGTGGAAAAGCCTCCCTCCTGGCCGGGATCCCTGCAGGGCATCTCGTGTCCATTCTCTGCTGCGTTGTCTCCATGCCTTATCCCAATGAGCCAATGGAGGTGCAGAGCCCTCAGCTCAGGCACGCACCTCCTGCCCCTCAGCAAAGCGCTTTCCTCCAGCCGGGGCAGGAACAGGGCAGGAACAGGGCAGGAAGGGCACCACTCCCCCCCACAGGCACATGCCAGGCGTGCAGCCCTGTCCCCTCGTGCCACAGGGAGGGCACAGCCATGGGCACACACCTCCTTCTGCTTTCCAACCTCCTCCGCTGCCGGCGGCTCCCAGGAGCTGCGTCTGTGGCACAGGTATTCCTCCCTGCTGTAGGAAACCATGGTTTGGCATCTTGGGAGGGGGTCCCGGGGCACAGGCGCTCCCCGGGGAGCCACCCTGGCTGCTGCCGATGGAGCTGGGCCCTGAGACACTTCTGTTGCTGCCCTCCCAAGCCCCACTAAGTGCCTGTCACCAGAACTCAATTCCTTCTGCATCTCCTGCCGTGTTTGGTCATTCCTCGCTGCCTCCACCCAAGGAGCAGCTTGTAGTTGCAGCATATGTAAGTGTTTGCAGGGAGAGGGAGGGCGGGGCGGGGGGAAAGGGGCCATCTCAACAGGTTTTGTTTCTAAATGTTTTTGGTTTCTTCTGTTCCGTTGTTTTTTTGGAGGTTTGTTTTTTGTTTTGTTTTGTTTTTTTTAAGTGAATGTATTTGATCGTTTAGAAACTTTCCCGACCTTGTTTTTAAGTGGGTTGGTTTGAAAGCTGTTTCATGGTGACCCACTACAGCTTCTCTCCGGAGATACGGTGTTCTTTTAATCCTACAATGATGTGTTTGTAGGGGAGGACTGTCCCCCCACGGCATGCTGGTAATGCTCACTTGTACCAAGCCCTCTTGCACTATAATCGTACGGTGGACTATACAAAAAAAAAAAAAAAAAAAGGGCAAAGATGTGGGGTGGCTTTTTAACAAAAAAATTTTTGTAGAAAACTAAATAAAGCCGGTTATCAGCAAGTCCTGTACTTGAGGGAACCGCTGTCCCCAGGGAGCTGTGAGGTGATAAGGAGATGCAGGCAGACTGAGCCAGCCATGCTGTGGTAGGATGTAGGGCATTAACCTGAGCAGTCCCTCCTCTCCTTGCCGGCAGTGGTCACAGCCAGGAGACCCCAGGCCAGGGCAGGTCTCCTGCGGGCTCCCAGCGGCTCTTGGCCCACCAACGTTGCGATGCAGTCTTCTGAGGTATCAAGTGAGATGATTTTTTTTTTTTTTTCCAATAAAACATTGCACTGCTGCATTGTTCTCCATTAATAGAAGTATTTATTACCTCAGCCTGACCGTGGCATTTGTGTTTTGTCTTCCTTTGGCTCTACTGGGCACTTGTGTCACCCTGTGCTCCCCTTGGAGTGGACAACACATGGGTGGGACCTTCTCAACACTTCAGCCCTACAGAAGGCATGGTGGCACTGATTTCCCTTCCCCCTGAACCCACACATTCCCACTTCAGCCGTCCTGGAATGCAGGATGCCTTGTCCTGAGGCAGCCCTTGACAAGGGACCATAGGGAGAGGGGTACTGGGACCTGTCTTCTGGCAAAGCTGTGGGATAAAAGCTGAAGGAAGGAGTGAGAGAAGCCCTAATTGCTCTTAAATACCAGGAGAGGCTAGGCAGGAAGCACACAGGGTTGTCTGTGGTGTTGCAGATGCCTATGCTCAGCTTAGCACCATCACTGGAGGTGTCACTGCCCACGGCAGGGGTTAGACTTGTAAAGGTGCCTTTGAACCCAAACCAGTCTGTGATTGCAAATCCTGGAGTTATTTGAACGTGTGGGAATTAGGTTTTCGTCAGGTCTGGGTCAGTGTCAATCCTCAAGAAGATAAATCTCAAAGGTGGAGATGTGGGTTCCAGGGGTCAGAGAGGGAACCTTTGAGGTCCCCACGTGTCCCCAGATTTTTGGGAACAGGAAATGAAAGCTCATGCTTAAAATTATTACGACTGGGAACTAGGGGGAAAGTGTCACAGGAGAGATCACAGTGGGAGCAGGTTCCAAGCGTGGGAACATTTTGGTTGGGGTGCGAGTGTCTCTGGATGCAGTGCCAGCTGTTCTCAAAGGCGGTTTGGCTCTCGGGTGGAATCTCTGCTCACACACGGACCCGCAGCCCTTCAGCTCGCCGGGGGCTCGGCTCGTCCTCCCGCCGCGGCCGCGGGCACCGAGCGGTCCCCAGCTTCGGGCGCTCCGTGTCCCCCTGCCCGGGGGCCGCGGCTGCTACCGGAGAGGCGCCGGGCCCGGAGGACAAAGCGGGGATCCACCGGCACACACCGGAACAACAGGCGCGGCTCGCCTCCCGCCCGCCCTCCGGCCGCGTCCCGTGGTCACCGCCCTCTCCCTCAGCGCTCAATCATGGCGGCGCTCCCCTGTGATTGGCAGCGCCGCGCCCGCCCCGCCACGGGCAACGTGGCACAAGCCTGCGCCCGGCCTTGCCGGAAGGTGCTACCTCCCCCCCCCCCGTGACCGCGGTTGGTCGCGCCCAGGCGGGCGGAGCGGGCGGGCGCCGCTTCCTTATGGGGCCGAGCCGGAGCCGCACGGAGGCAGGGCTCCGCCGTGTGACACATGAACCTGGGACAGCCCTACGTGCCTGCAAAATTTGCAGTGTGGGGGCAGAGACATGTGGCTAAGTCAGGTAACCGGAAAGTCGGCTTTTATTATTCCTCCAGCGCATAACTTGCAATAGTTATTTCTCCGGTTTTTTTTGTTTTGTTTTTTTGTTTTTTTGTTTTTTTTCTTTATTTGTATTTTTCCTCCTGCCAAGTATGAGGTCAGGAGGAGCATGTTGTATGGCAGTGCTGCATATAAATACATAGCCTGAGAAAACCCAGCAGATGTATGGAACTTTTTTATTAATGTTGCTTCAGGAACAGGTGAGTCCTGTGTCTGGAGGGCGGGTGGGTGCACCTCTTTTGTGACGCTTGTCCCTGAGCAGTGGGGTTCGGCACCCTGCTGGAAGGGAGTCTTGCTGCCTGTCGTGGTGGTGGGAGCTTCACAGCGTTTAAAATGAAAGAGGCAGAGGTGCTGGTGGAAGTAATACGAGCTGAGGTGCAAGTTGTTGGCAGCAGCACTTCCCAGAGCCATGAAACAGCGCTGCAGAGCTGTGTAAAGTCTAATGGCATCAGTTGTATAACGAGCGGGGTCAGAGTTCCCGTCGGCTGCTTGAATGCACCTTCTAGAGAAGTTGGAGAGAATCTGCAGAGGATTCGTGTGGTACGTTTTAATCCTGTGCTCCTTCCATGATAGCATAGCGTGCGCTAAAGCTTGGTGAGGCATGGGAAGACTGGAAGGATTTGAGCAAGGACAGCTTTGAGCTACTGGCCGTGCCCCTTCATTAACAGACGCTATCTGTGTGTATGCATGTGTTCATGTTTATGTGGGTACGCACTTCTCAGCGTTTGAAAACCCACTGATTAACTTTTAAAAAGTTAATCAGGATTTAGTGTTAAGGGTCAGTCAGCAGAAAGTCGGTCTGTTTGCTGAGCTGCAGCAGCAGTTTCTGCCTCCGGCGTGCAGTGAGCACCATCTTTCTATGCTTGTGTGAGTATGTAGTTTACTGAATGCTGATTTTGTTTCTTCTTTTCCAGAAAAAGAGGAAGTGACTATAAATGGAGAAGATGAAAAAGAACGGAAAGATCCCTATTTTGTGGAAACACCTTATGGATACCAGCTAGACTTGGATTTTCTGAAGTACGTGGATGATATACAAAAGGGGAATACCATTAAGAAACTAAATATACGAAAGAGGAGGAAAGCTGTACCAGCCTCAGTGGGTACCAAGAACTCTGGTGGCCAGTGCAGTGGCTGGACCTCCACAGAGTCTCTCTCTTCATCAAACAGTGATGAGAACAAGCAGTCTTTGGCAACAAGGAGTCAAGTAACCTTGTCCGTCCCTGCAAAACCTTCAGTTTCCTTTGAAGTATCTCCTACCTACTTAACTGTTCCAGAGATTAAACAGCTTCCTCCTCCCTCCCCCCAGCCTCCTCGGCACAACCTCCTTGTAACAAAAACCCTCATGGAAACACGGAGGCGACTGGAGCAGGAGAGGATGATGCAGGTCACACCTGGAGATGTCCGCAGGCCTCGGCTCTCCAGCTTTGGAGGCATGGGCTCCACAAGCTCCCTCCCCTCTTTCGTGGGATCCAGTGGGTACAGTCATGTGTCTCAGCACCTTCAGAATGGGTATCAGGGGAACGGCGACTATGGTGCCTGTTTCAGCTCCTCACTGGGCAGTTCCATTCGTCACAGCCCCATGAGCTCGGGAGTATCCACACCGGTCACCAACGTGAGCCCAGTGCATCTGCAGCACATCAGGGAGCAAATGGCAGTTGCCCTCAAGCGTCTCAAGGAGCTCGAGGAGCAAGTCAAGACTATTCCTGTGCTGCAGGTCAAAATTTCAGTGTTGCAGGAGGAGAAGAGGCACATGATGGCTGAACTCAAAAACCACAGGAAAGCCACTCAAAATGACGCATACGGTTTCAGAAAGAGATCCTATAGTGCAGGAAATGCAGAGCAGTGGGAACACATGTCTCAGGTGAGAAGAGGTGGAGAACTGTATATAGACTGTGAGGAAGAGATGGAGAGTGTGGAGCAGAGCTCTCAGAGGATAGAGGAGTTCAGGCAGCTGACTGCTGAGATGCAAGCCTTGGAGAAAAAAATCCAAGATAGTAATTATGAAAGTCCAGCAAACCTTCGAGTGAATAGAGAAAGCCTGACAAAAGAATCCCGATCTGTTGCTGTGGGTGCTGATGAGAACATGAATGATGTCGTTATATACAACAGATCTGCGAGGCAGCACAAAGAAGTAGCTGTGGGAACGGAGAAAGAAATGAGGGAGTGTGGAGTTGGGGTGACAGAGGCCATGCTTGGATTGTCGACAGAGGTTGAGAAAGAGATAGAGCTTCAGCAGCAGACCATCGAAGCTCTTAAGGAGAAGATTTACAGACTAGAGGTTCAGTTAAAGGAAACCACCCATGACAGGGAAATGACCAAATTAAAACAGGAGTTGCAGGCAGCTGGGTCTAGAAAAAAGGTGGATAAAGCCATGATGGCTCAGCCCCATGTTGTCAGTAGGATGGTGGAGGCTGTCATACAAACGAGAGACCAAATGGTGGGAGACCACGTGGACGTTGCTGATTCGTCAGTGGGAAACCATCTGCAGACAAGCAGCATTGGCACCTCGTGCAGACCTGCCATGCGGAGCACTGCTGCGGGCCCCGAGCTCCTGATGAACCGGTGGCTGGTGAGGGAGAGGGCAGAGGTGCAAGATCAGGGCACAGGGAGGTCCATGGAGCTGCATGATAAGTCAGTGGGCACAGAGACGAGCGTCTGTGAGACAGGCGTCAACACAGAGGAGCTGCCAGAGGTGCCGAGCCCTTGCCAGGTGGAACAGGCTGAGGTTGGAGCTGTGAGGTCTGTGGGCTGCGGGGACTGCTCGGTGGATGTGGTGGTTTGTGTGCCCAAGGAACACGTGTCCCGTGAAACAGCCACAGAGGCTGTTCCCAGGGCAGAGGCGATGGTGATGGCCGTGCCTTCCACAGCCAGCCAGCAAACCAGCACTGCTCTGGAGATGGTGAGCCAGTGCACCAGCACGGAGGCGGCCTGCCTGGCAGACTGTGGGACTAACACGGCTGTGAGCTGCTGTGATAAGCAGACCAGCACGGACGGCGTGGAGCTGCGGAGCGTGGCAGTGGGGGATGGCCGGGTGAAGGACGTACACGCGTCTGCTAAGATGCGTTCGGTTGGAGTGGGCACCGTACTCTCTAGCCACCCTGGCTCTGAAAAGCCTTCTGCAATAAAAACCAAAGACTGTGGCATTGGACAGATAAGCGTTCATGAGAACTACCTGGTTGGTCTGAAAATGAGGAGCATTGCCTGTGGACCCCCTCCGTTGCCAGTTGTCCCGACTGGCACCAGGAGCATAGGTGTTGGGGGAGAGTCTGTGTGCACCCCAGTCAGTGGTCAGCTGGAGAGCCCTCTGTCTCCATCTGAGCTGAGGACAGGCTTGGATCACTACATTGAACGTGTGCAGAAGCTGCTGCAGGAACAGCAGATGCTGCTTGCTGAAAATTACAGTGAATTGGCAGAAGCCTTTGGGGAGCCCCACTCCCAGATTGGATCTCTCAATTCACAACTCATCAGCACCCTCACCTCCATCAACTCTGTCATGAAATATGCCAGTACAGAGGAGCTGCGGAGCCTGGACCTCCAGAAGCAGTGCGTGGAGAGAAGCACCCCATCAGGTAAGCCCACATCTGGTGCGTTGTTCAGCTCTTTCCCAGGGCTGCAAGTCAGTTGCCTCCTGGGTTCTGTGTTAGTCTGAAAGCCACTGTGTAGCCCTCCCCAAGGAAGCAGAAAGCATAGCACTGTTGTTGAACGTGCCCACTGGGTATTCCATCCACCCCATCGCTGGTAGCCGGAAAACCAGAGGTGGTTTTATATCCCACCCAAGCAGGCTCTGAAGGTCCTGGTGATGATGGTGCCGTGGCTCTGACCATGCAAGAGAGATGTCTGAAATTTTGGAAGGTTTAACCACTGTGCAGACGTTTGCCTGGATTTTGTAGTGTTTCTTCCAAGGCCACATTGCCTTTGTTCCTTGTGCTGCTCAGACAGAGAGCTGTGGGGTGCTTTCCCCATTCCAGCAGGGCTGATTGCTTTTTAATAGGCAACTCCAGAGCACTTCACAGAAACCACATCTTGGGCTTTCCCTGTTCCAGTAACTGTTTGTTGTAATCCCTAGTTAAAAGCTTGTGTTTGAAAGGCACAATTACTGCTGGAGGTTTTGGTGACGCTCAGGAAAGGCAAGAATTGCGATTTAAACACTCCTTGCCTTTTACTTATTAATTTTAAAATGTAGACAATTAGTTTGAGGGATTTCTTTATTCCCTGGGGTTGATTACTTTTTAATTTTATTTTTTTTATGTGTCTGATTGTCTAGTTTAAAACTTAGCCATTTCTTTTCTAATATCTTATTGGTGAATCCAACTCCATCACTATTAAGTTTATGAACAGTGGCTTCCTGGAAATCAGTATGTAATGCCTGGTGGTGATTGTTAGATACTTTCTTCTTGCCCCTGCCATACAGTGACTGAAACAAGAGGTTAAGGAGATGGGAAAAACTGGTGCAAATGCATCTGTCTTGTAGATGCTGAATTGGAAAAAAAACCCCTGAGTATGTACTATTTAATATCAGCATAATACTATAGGCTACTACAAATAGCTATATGAAGCTCTTGCAGCTTGCATACTGTCTTAAAATTTACGTATTTTTGTTAAAATGCGGCTTGATAAATCTAATTTTTTCTATGTTGATGTGCTAAATAGAACCATCCATTTAATGAGCTGAAGCAAAAGGTTTATGTTCTGATAGTGAAGGAATAAGCAACATTTTTGCAGCAGTAAGGAAAACATAGGATATTCTGTCTGCATACATGCAATATGATACTATATAAGCAATATTATTATCTTTCTGGTATGCACTTTATATTCCAGTCTTCTTACAAGTAGTGATGATGATAATGCTAATGCTAATGCTAATGCTAATAATAATAATAATAATAATGGTATCTAGCAAACATCAAAAGTGTCTGTAAAAACAGTGAACCAAAGTCATCACTAGCTGTAAATCCTTAATTCCTTTTCCAGCGTTTACTGTACAGTATCAAATGTGTAGTCAAGAGCCTGAAAACATTTAGACACAGGTGGAGCAACAGATCGTATTTACTAAAAATGTTCATACTTGGATTCAGATTTCACATTCCTGATAAAATTATTCTGGAATAATTTTATTTTAACTTGTAATGCCATTATCTTTAGCTGTGGATAATGAGTGTAAAATTTCTTTATTTTTAGTCCCTGGTGAGGTATGTCTGGACTGTATACATAAATCAAGCTACGGTCTATAACAGTTTAGACCCATGGAGAATTGGAGTGGAAAAGAGGTCTTAAGCTTATCTCTTATCTCTTTCTACTAATTTTGAAAATAATGCCTTTAATACATTTTTCTGCTGGTCCTGCTGCCCCTTTTTTTGGTTTTACAGATCATGTGCTACATATTTCTGTAGAAGAATTTTTTGCTGAATACAAGCACTCACTTGAATAATTCTGTAATCACTGGAACTAATAAAGCCTTTCTTTTTGCCTGCATCAGTATTTCATGATAGCTTGTGAGCTCTTAAGTCTTTTTCCTCACATTTAGTTCTTGGATGTAGCTTTTCAGGTGTTCTGTGTGTGAACTCTGGCAATGCCCTTTTCTCCAGGCCTGGCACCTCAGACTGATTTCTGTAAAGCTTGTATCAACACAAAAAGACTTCAGAGCACTGAGTCTCTATTCCAGTTCAGTTCAAATGAGCAGTCAAGTTGAAGCTACTGAGAGAATCATGACTGCACAAGCCTTATTTTTTTTTAGAAAAACAAGCTGAAATGTCAGTTTCCAGTTAGCATCAGTAGCATCATCTTTAGTGCTTTATTCAAAGAGCATCCTTACGAGTTATGTCTTAGTTTCTTTTATGGCAAAAATACCTGAGCTCACTTTGAGGCATATGATTTGGGTACCTCTTTGCCACACTGGCTGGCAGTTTTCACCTCTAGACACCTTAGACTGCTGAGATGATCTCTGAGCCAAGTATATTGGTAATTGGTATTTCGCTTATTGCTAAATAATTACCTTCCCTTCTGTAACTCCATTGGCAACTCCTGTTAACATTTACATGTGTACTGTCTTTCAGAAGCCCTAGTGACCCTAGGGAATTCAAACCTGCTGGACAGACGAGCACATTTCCACTCTGCAAAGTCATGTTATCTGGCCTTGGCAGCCTGTGTGTCCAGTTTATCCATATGGATATGGGTCACAGACCTAGATGCTAACTGATCCATATTCTTAGACCAGACAGCATATAGGAAGCCGAAAGGGAGGCGAGTGTATTCATCTCCTCTGTTCATTGCACTAGATTTTAAAAGAATTTTCAGGATGTTATATTTGAACGTATGCATAATATGTTTTGCAAGATACCAGCCAGAAGCCTAATGTCACTTGTATGGCTTCTAATTACATGGACTTTTCACAAGTCTTTTCCAAAGGCGGCTGTCTTCCACAAGCAGGGAGTTTTCAAGAATTTAAAAAGAACTGATCTGCCATTACCCTGAGAAATTACCTGAGCATATTTGACCTGAAACATGCATTGCTGTTTTGCCTCAGTGATCTTCACTTTTATTGTCACATTTTAGAACAATCCTGACTGAATGTCCCAGTGGAAGCATTACACTACTTAGTCATCATGAGGAAGGAGACAGCTTCTTGTGTTAAAACTTCAGGGAGCGAAATAAAATGGGAAGCATGTTGTGTCAGAAATTCTAGAGAGTAAGGAAATCTTGCTGTTCCATCTGGTGGAAAATCTTCCAAGGATTTGAACTTCTGCATTTTAACCAGAGCTGGGGAAGTGGGCTGAGGAACAATGGGAAGACCAGAAGCATGATGGTGATGTGAGAAGCCCCTGGTTCTCCAAAATTGGTGTGTAGGACTACTGAGGTACTGTGAACACGGTCGTCTCCTTCTGTATTGTCAGTTGTAATGCAGGAAATTGGAGAAGGCTGTTTGTCTTTGCAGCTCTTGTGCTTGACCTTTCCCTCTAAAGCAGTGTAGTTTGATGGGTTAGTAACTTCTCTCCTGGCAGCATGGACTATGCTATTGCAGTTGAAGATTCAGGGCTTGCTTGCGGCTCAGAAGCCTGTGCTGATGGGGCACAGGAATGGGGGTGATCCTGTAAAGCTGTGGGTTGCTACAAATTACAGTGGCTGTGAAGGAGGTCCTCAGCTCCAGCTGCCACAGATGCATGCTTTAATCACCAGATTACGTTTCTGTACAGATGTTCTTGCTTGTGTAACAAACAGGATCCATCCATCAGTCTGCTGGGAAGAGGGTGACTGACATATGTGCAGCACGTTACACATTCCCTGGAGGTTAGTGCCTGATGCAAAAGAGCCATGCAGATGGTCCCACCTAAGTGCTACATGAGTACTGTTTGTTTGCATGTGTCTGGCTGGTGTCTCAGAGAATACAGTGCCTCCTCTGCATGTTTCATGTGGCAGGTGGTTTCTGATAGTTGTGACAACTTGGGAAGCTCAAATGGGAGTGCTATTCAAAAATGGTACCAACTTCCATAAGCCTCTTCAAAGAGGTTTGATGTACCTTCCCTGGTCGTATGTTAACACAAGCTTATTACTGTTGTCATTATTGGCATTATAATATTTGCTGGTTTGGTTCAGTGGTAGCACTACTACATGTAGTGTTTGAATCTAAAAGCTGCACTATCTCCTGGCTTCTGCTTCAGTTAGCAAAGAGCATCATTTACCAGAGTATGGATTATTTTTCCCTTCAAATTTATTGCTGATTAGAGAGTGGCAGTCTGCAGCCTGCTAAGCGGTCTGTTAGATAGAGCCCTAGTTCTCTCCCTATGGTGTGGCACAGGGATATAATGTTCAGGCACTGAGCTTTGTTTGGAGTTCAGCTCCTATGGTAACAGGCACAGCTATGAATATTTAATAGCAAAAGATTCCCATTTTTCCAATGAAGAGTTGTCATATTTCAGCTACAATAAACATCAGCTGATAGAATCAAATCCACATGAAAGAAGTACTCCAAGCTGACCTTCCTACCGTGCCCAGCATCATGAGATGCTTTGATCCACCACTCCTCAGGGAGATGAAGGATGGCTTTCACCAAGCTTCATGCACTGTCGTCTTGGAAAAGAGAGCGTTTCATAAATAAGATGATTAGCTGCTTCAAGATGTATGATCTTTTGTGGTCAGTCACGTTTAATGAAAATAATTGGTTTCGACTTCCAGTTTCAACAAGCTGGATTCACAATCTAATTTGGAAATGGAAAGCAGCTTCTCAGCACAGAGAAAACAGTTAAAGTGAGAGTAAAAATGAGATTGTTCTTGCAGGCCTCTTACTAGAGCCTTCATTCTATTAGGAGTGTTTTCCCTGGAGCTGAATGGTAGTTCAACATTTGCCCTTGTCTGGGGCCCCAGAGAATCTGCCTTCTGTCAGTTTATTGTATAAAAAGCTCATGCGTGAAAATTTTTTGTTTTGAAATTTTAAGTTCACTGATTTTTAACCTGGGATGACTCAAAAACAGCTTTTATAATGAAACTGTGCTCTAGTCTTGTGAAGATACTGCATTCATCAGTTGGATGGGTTACTCTCAATCGTTGTGAATGTTTAAACGTGTCATGTTTGCTCATTACTGCCTTTTTATGTACCTTAGTAAAATGGGTTTTTTTTCTTCAGCAGTTCTAATAAGTTGACCAAATTGAAAGTGGATTAAAATAATTTATATTTAAAAAAAAACTTTTTGAGCATGAAGATTTAAAAGCACTGAGGAGAGTACTTGAGTTAAAATAATTTTGCAATGAGCTTCTTGTTACTGTGAAGAAACTTGCAGTTTGAAAGAGAAGTATTTCCTTGCTATATATGCTCCAGACAGTATTTGTGCACTGTCTTCAGTGGGGAATGTGTAGCTTGTATCACTGACCATTATAAACATATTGTGCAGATAAATGCTTGCACTGACCAAAAGGCTAAAAATAATATCTTTGTGCAGCTACCACACAGTAAGCGCTTTTTTAAGCTAGAAGCCTGTGATGTTCCAGCCAGAGAGCTGGGTTCTCATCCTGATGCTATTTAATCCCCCAGTCTTGTTGGCACTTCTCTTGATTTCCAGTGGGATAAAATTATTGTCAAGCTAAATTGTTTTTATGATAATACTTATGTTTGCTTCCATCAAACTAAATGGAAATTTTCAAAAGCAGGTGAAGGCCAGACTTCCGTTCCCATGAGTTCATCACAAATTAAAAAAAATCTGTTGAATTCCCTGAACCAGCTAACAGCATGTCATAAATGTGAGGGAAGGTCTGCAGTTAGGAAGGGAAATTGTATCCTAATAACAGTAGACAGATAGCACCAGATAGGTGCCTGAAATTGCATGGGTAATCTGTTGTTTCTTTGTAGCAGCTTTGCTGTCACCTTGGTTTAAATTGGTGAGATTTTCAAAAGAAGCACGAGTGATTTATGAGAGGAGATTCCTTCTGAAAAATAAAAAATAGATGCTCTTGATCCTTCAAACCACTGGACCTAAACCCCTGTAGATGCTTCAATCACTTGTTTCCCTCTGAAACTGATGAGAGCAGCTTTCTACATAAGTATTTATGTACAATTGAAGTTAGAAAGTGTTTTTCTTGTTTTCTTTTTGTCATACTTCTGCCTCTAAGCTACTCCTGAACTTTTCCAAAATCCTCTACTATGTTGCAAAATACGTTAGAAGTTCTTGACAGCTCCCTGCTGTAGTTTGCTATTCTATCTCAGTACTTAGGAACTTAGGTCAAATTTGCCATATTTGCCTGGAGCAGCAAGCTAAGGAATGTCATCAGGGCAAGTCTGCCTGAGGGGCTGTGTCTGGAGGCAGTGTCTGATTAAGTATTGACCTGTTGGCAGATTTGCTGTCAGTGCTGTGCATCACGACCAGGAGAAGGATTCTGCTGAAGCATACTTGAGATCTCTGTGAAGTGAGAGAGAGTTTATGTTAAGATCTGTGTAAACTGGTGGTGATCTTCAGCCAGGGTTTTATTCCCACATTGGAGAGATGTGTGCTACCTCCAGCCCTAAAAGTGGCCCTGCAATTCTGTTGGAGGAAGAAGGAATTCAGTTCATTTGGCTTTTTGTTTTGCACAGCAGTAGGTTAATGTAATAAATCATGGTCTGTTTTTCTGTGATTGGACTCGGTGCTCTCCAGGTTTATATTTGCTGTCTTGAAAAGGGGAAGGCCTGGGAACTGATATTAAATGATAATTAGTGGCTTGCAGCATTAATACTAAGTTGGACCCAAAGCTCTCTTTCCCTCATAGCTGAATACTGTGCATGCAGTAAATGTAGACATCTAAGGGCTTTGCAGGGAGAATGAGTGCACTGACTGGTTTGCCTAATGCACATTTATTGTCTCCTTGCCCTCAAGTCTTGATGTCATCCTCTTTTGTCAGGTGCCAGGGGCCAGCTGAGCAGAACCCTTTTCTTCTTCATTGGAAGGCATGGACGTCATGCCTAGATCCTGAATTCAGTGTGCTGCTTCTCAGCCAATGGTGCATGTACCAGAAGAGGGAACCCACTGAAATCATATTGCATTGGTGGCAGGTTCAGGAGAGGCTGAGTCAGGGGACAGAAGTCTACTACTGTCCTCCTTTCTGTCTGTGCTACCCTGCAGCTCCCTCCCTGCATCTCCCAGGGCAGGTGGGAGACACCTGGGGAAATGCAGGCTCAGGCTTTGGGGGAATGACAGGGTCCACCAGGTGCTGTTGGTCACCTCAGGCTGGAGCCTCACTTTGCCCTGCCAGAGTCCTGCTCTCAGCTCTGGCATGCACGAGCCCACCTGTGCCTCCAGATACACCATGGTTGTCACAGCTGCTTTTGGAGGGGAATTGTGATAGCTGGCAGAGGATGCAGACAGTTCTTCTGAAAGCAAACCAGGGCATCTTTGGAATCTTTGCGTATCCCTGGATGCTTCAGAGCAGGTTTCCTTTACTTCTTCCCATGTCCTCAGAGGCCAGTCTGGAGCAGAAGAGGTGACCTGGTAAAACCAGCCCAGGCAGCCACCACCAGCTGCAGCTGGAAGTGATTACTGCGCTTCATACTGTTTAATTGTACCTGTCAGAGTTCCAAGCAAGCAGAGAGACAGTTCCTTGTTTTTCAGCTAAGGGAGTTTACAAAAGCATTGGTTTTGGCTTGGTGTTCTACCACCTTGGCAGCCCTCTTCTCCTCTGTTGGATGAGGGATGATGCTTGCTGTTGGAAAGAGACCTGACTGAAGTCAGTCAGTGCTGCGAAGTGGGGAGTGGCGGGGGAGCAAGGGCAGGACTTCCCTCCTTCTTTTCATGGGTCTCCAGGTGCTCAGGCTTGTCTCCAGAAGGGTTGCTCCTACGCAGGGGGCCCTGGAGCTGCCACCTTCTTACACACACACACACCCCACATTTCGCTGTTAAGAAAAAGTCTTTGTGCTGTGCTTGTAGTGACATGATTGTCGATACCCTGCTGCATGTCTTTCCTGCAGTCAGGCTTGCCTGTATGTTGGAGAAGCTGTAAGCCATGTGGAACTGGGCTGTGGGCCTCACTGCTGGAGAAGGGTGCTTTGGAAAACACATGCAGGGTGAGACCTGGAAACTCAGAGACTTGGCGGGGAATGGGAGCGAAAAGGAGGAAGCTGGTGGGAAGTGACCGTGTTTGGAAAAATCAGCTTAGTTATGTCTGGTTGTAGGAAAAATTTACTGAGGTGAAGTAACAAGGGGAAAAGGCAGTCTAACAAGAACAGCTTGCTGTACACAGATGTAGCTATGTGTCTAAAAATTAATGTTTGGAATTTACCTTACTACAGTGTGTTAGCACCCTGTGCAGTGCCACTCATATTTGAATGAGAAGGCTGTACCATAATTCTTGATAAATACAAAGGCAAAAAATAATATGGAGGCACACATCAGGAAGCAAGAAAACAATGGGGAAGAAAAAGTGATAATGTTTGAAGCAAGTTTAAAGCAACTTATGCTTTTTTTTTTCCTTGAATGCTAACAAGACCACTTAGGGAGGGATATGTGTGTAAAAAAATGCTCTGTGTTCCACGGACAAAAGCATTTGTGCAGATTTGTGGAGAAGTTGTAATAGCACAGCTGGAGTGACTCCGGGGCAATCTGTAGAAGTCTGTGCGTAATTAGCACTGCCTTTTGAATACACAACGGGAAAAAGTGAGTGAACGCCAGCAAATCACCGAGGGAAAAAAGTATAACCCAAACATTTGGAATTCAGTTTAAATACAACTACTAGCTCACTACAATTCTGACCAAAAAGAAAGAAATAAGAAAATGTACTGTGTGGGAGTTCATTGCAGTTGTCTCAGTAACTGGGCAAAGCACATAGCTTTCAGAATATGCTTGAGTACTGGAAAAAAAGGAAAAATTCCTGAAAATTTTCTGCTTTCATGGAAAATGACGTATCTTAAAAAGCAAGTACAACAGAAAGATTACTGTTCTTGCAGATAAAACCTTCAGAGCCTGTGCACGTGCTGTGCTCGTCAGGCATGTCATCAAAGAGCAGCTCATGAGCCCACCCTGACTAGGGTTGCAGGAGCTGAGGTCATTGCTCATACTGAAAGAGAAGAAGAAAGAAGGACCATTCCTTTCATGCATTCTAAAGCCAAAATCTTTACAGCTTGTCCTTGTATTGTATGTCTTTATCAAAAGAAAAACTCATGGCCATTTTTTGCATTTTCTGAAAATGATCACAGCCTTTTTCCTATTAGGTCCTCAGAAAAGAGTATTTTAGAGGACAAACATTGCCCTTTTTTTCTAGTTTTTTTTTTTTTTTTTTTCCCCTGTGGAAAAAAATATTGATGGAGATTTTTTGTTTGACTCCTCCATGATGCTTACTGTCTTCTTTGGCAGGTGCTACTTTGGAGTACATCCCTCATGGCCAGCTTGCAAACACACACTTAACTTCAAATTTGCGAACGCTGAAATTGGAGCAGGACGCTGTGCCCACTCAGGAGGAGAGGAAGGCTCCCCTGGTGGAAGCTGCTCGGGGAAGGAAGTCTTTTTCTTCTCAGGATAAAGCTCTCACTCCAATTAACCTGACGGATGATCAGCTTGCCTCAGGTCTCTATGGTAATAACTGGCTCACATTCACCTTTCATCGTGCTGGTGGAGTCTGAACATGAAATACAGCTAAAGAAGGTTTTCAGTATTCTCAAAAATGCAAAAAGCAAGGAAAGATGCAGCTGAGGGTAAAGTCGCAGTGTGACACTGTGCGTCTACAGGCAGTGGTTAGGTTTTAAGTGGCAGATTGTAGTGCATCAGAGAGATGCCATTTAGTGTCTTCCTAAGAAAAATCTACTGAAAGATAGAGGGTTAATAATGACTTTTTAAAATGCTTAAATTTTTATGCATGTTTTACCTGTCCTTTGCACGGAGATTTGCATAGAGTTTAAAAGTTGTTTCAATGAATAATAAATCTAGAAGACCATCCTTGATTGAACCTACCTACCCTGTTGAATAGTTCTTTAAATATGCTGTATGTATTGTTAAACATGCTGTCTGTACTAATGTGTCCATTTTGGCAAGGAGCTGCTGCTCTCTGACACAAAGAATTAGGATTTTGTTAACAGAATAACCTATTTCAGTGTTAAAAGTTTCTCACAAATAGCAAAAAAAAACCAAAAAGCCCATGT
This sequence comes from Cossypha heuglini, assembly GCA_027576195.1. NCBI lineage: Eukaryota > Metazoa > Chordata > Aves > Passeriformes > Muscicapidae > Cossypha > Cossypha heuglini. The sequence continues at coordinate 25,718,674 of JAODKT010001744.1, forward strand.
CTTTTCTTAAAGTTTTCTAAAGCATCATGAAGATTAGCAGCTGTTGTAAGCTGGAAAAGTTAGGCTTAACTAACTAACTAACTTAACTTTTTAATTAAGAGAGCTGATTTTGAAGCTGTTGTTCTGTGTTTCCCATGTGTATTTCAAACCATGACTGTATGTATATTAGAAAACCCAGCTTCAGATGGTAAATTATACAGAGAGCTGTTGAAAAATAGAGAGTTGTTTTGAAAAATCAGCTATAATGCTGCTGCATTCAAAGCTGGCTACGGATTTATACTGATATGTGTGCTTTGCCTCCCTTTCTAACAGTATGTGCTAATAATGAGAGCACACTCAAATCTATCATGAAGAAAAGAGATGGGAAGAAGGATTTGAGCAACACCAAGAAGAACCTGCAGTTTGTTGGCATTAATGGCGGGTAAGAGACCTGTCTCCAAAACATCTGCAGCACTTTTCACAGTGGGAAGAAGAGAAAGAGCCCAGGAACACATGCATAGGTTTGCCCTGTCCTTCAGGCTGGGGTGCAACTGCTGAGTGTAAGGATCAGAAGGAAGAATTAAACAGCTGAGCTGCTCTTAATCCTCTTGTGCTTGCGATCATATATGGTATCAGTCTCAAATACCTGTATATTAGATTGCTGGCAGATTTACCTCAGGAAAATGAAACAACCTCAGACAGCCGTAGGGAAATTTCTCAGCCATGCTTTAGTAAGGAAGACTTGTATATGTCTTTGGTAGCTGACAAGCCCAGTATTATACTATTAAACAATACAGCAAGCGATGCCATTGCCCTAGAAATAATTTTTCAGGCTTTGTGTTAAATATATACAGAGACCATCCTATACAAATACAGAAGACAGTAGGGAACATTATCATCTTTTAAAATGCTACTTGCCCTTGCACAATGTTGCAAAGACCTTTAAAATGGTTTCATCAAATCATTTTTTATATAGCTTTTCTAGCCCTTTCCTCAGATTAATTTTTCTTTAGCATGAATGCTTGGTGCAGTATATACCGTAAATATCTCACTTACCTAATTTCCTACATGTTAGCTAAAAGTATCATTACATATAGTGAAGGAAAGTTATCATAGGTTTGTTAGCTTCCCTGCTTATATCTGCTTAGTAAGGCAATACAATTTACACTGAACAACGTAATTTCATTTTGGGAATAAGGCAAGGTCCGACAAAATGTTAAGACTTACATTTAAAAGAGGCTGTTGTTCTTCCATTACGCACTGTGTACATAATACTGACAGTGTCATTTGCCAGTAACACTGAGTTCAGTGAGTAGAAGAGGTCTCTGAGGTAAAAGCAGGAGGACAGAGCTTCTGCAGGACGTTTTTCTGTTTGCGCCGGTGCAGGCAGGTACTGACCGCTGCCAAATGGCACTGAGCAAGCACCTCTGCCCCTGCCCCTTCTCCCTGCAGGTATGAGACCACATCCAGCGATGACTCCAGCTCCGAGGAGAGCTCCTCCTCGGATTCGGAGGAGGAGTGCGAGAGCCACGAGTACCCCTGCAACCAGCACCCGGAAGAGAAGCAGCGCACGCCCCGCGCTGCGGAGGTGGGGGCAGAGAAGGATAGTCCCCTCCCAGAGTGTGAGGCCGAGGAGGTGGAAATCAGAGAGAGGTAGGCTGCCACCCTCTCCAGAACGTGCCTCTGAGGAGGTCATCCTCGCCTCGTGTCATGGGGCAGGCTGGGTGGGCTTTGCTTGTGGAGAAAGCGTCAGCTCCAGCACTGGCTGACTGCTGCCCACTTCCCTCCTCCTCCAGTGGGGAGCCAGAGGCAGTTTCATGGCAAAATGACTGAGCAGGAAGAAGGTGTCGGAGGGTATCTATCCTTTCCAGCAGCTGACCCCATTGACTTTAAATGATTCATTAACAGCAAGACCCTGGTGGCTCCCCCAGCTGAGGCTCTCTCAGGTCACAACTGGCACTCACTGGGGAGCAGGCAATGCCTCCTTAACATCCTGGTCTGTAAAGCAGGCAGTAAGCAAACAAATTAATCTTGAGCCGTGCACACCAGGTCAGCAGCCTGCTGGGAGTGCATCTTGCATTTGCACCTTCCACAGCATCTCAGCCATGGCATGGTAAGCTGATGGGGTGCAGCACTGAGGACACTGTCCACCCTGAGACCATGTGCTTCATACCCTATGAGATTGTATACTGTAGCACATTTTCAAGGCTGCTGTCACACACTTGTTCAATATGTCATGTCTTAGGGTACTTTCCAAATTGCTGTGTAAGGTAGGATTTGACAGACAAGGCTGTGCTTTTTTGGTGTATGGAAAGCAGTAGAGTGGTGAGTTTTTACTGATTATTCATTAGCAAATGGCAAAAGGAAGTATAAATCAAGAGAGTGAAAGGATATCTTTACAGATACTCAGGTTTGCCAGTGTGCTAATTTGGAAAATGATACAGGTTTAACATTAACAAAATTAATGCCATGTTTCACTGCAGATGTAGCTTAGCATCAAGTTATCTGTAATTGTCAGCTGTTAAATAAAAGAGATGCAGAAATTAATAATTAAGAGCTTGGAGGCCCTGGAGATGTGTGTTTTGAAGAGCCCTGTGCTTACTTTATACAGTACTGTAGGATAGCCTGTTGTATTACAGGTGGCATAAAAAGGTGGGCAGTCTCTCAAAAGAGCTCTCTAATTTATATTTACAGTAGCAAGGGGTGATTGGTAAGAAGAGCAGCAGAACAGCTTAGATAGCCATGTGTAGTTAAGGAGCACTTTCTTTGCAAGCTGACTGCCCTGGTGATGCCCTCTGAGGGGGAGAGTCAGGGCACATGGCCAGGTATGGCCATGGTCCCTGCAATGGTGGAGAATTTCCTTGCTCTGTTAGCACTAGCAGCTGGCTTGTAGTCCATGAGGGCTAAAATGCCCATCTTACACATGAGTGTGTTAGCTTCTCTGCTTTTTGGGAGAATTTTCTGGGAAAATTGCCGTTATCCTCTGTGCAGGTTGTAGGCAAAGGTGGTTGGCCATGGCTTGGTATGACATGTGGCACAGGCCTTGACCTTATTTTTGGCCTACCATAAGTTTTGAAATTTGTAATCACAAGGGAGTAGAAGTGTAAAAATTAAAGAGGGCTGGAGAGAAACTAAATTTCAGGAGTGGGTGAGATGAGAAAAGCTAGTTCCAGTGAATGGGAGCTGGCAGGGAGGCACCTCTTGAGCTGTTTCCCACTGCTTAATTCTGTTTCCATCACAACTATTGGCATTTCTCCTTGTCAATCAAGTAATCAAAGCACATAGCATATAATGTGTGCTCTGCAGTCATGCAGCAGTAGGTGAGAATTTCCACTAGAAGAGTTGCCAAGTCTTAGAGTACAAAAGTGATGTGTTTCCCACTCTCCATTCTTGTTGCTCTTCCCACACTCATCTCCAGTCAGTGTGGAGGGAGTGTCTGTGAGAAGAGCTGTCAGAGTGGCTTCTGCATGATAGGAACAGATGGCTTGCCTGGGAACTTTAATTCCCAGAGAACTTTCAGAAAAACAAAAATTTCTATACCGAAGTGCTAAGATAAAATAGAAATTTTTATTGTGTTTTGCTGTCTCCCTCAGGTATGAGCTAAGTGAAAAGATGCTTTCTGCCTGTAACCTGCTGAGAAACAACATTGATGACCCCAAGGCATTAACCAACAAAGATGTGGTAAGCAATACAGGTGAAAATTCTCTCTTGAGATGCAATAGAAAAACTTCAGGAAGAGGTAACTTCTGATTTTACAGGACCAGCACCACAGTGGCAGAAGAGGATTTCATCTTTCCTGCAAGAGTCACAAAGCTCTTTCTATCAGGACACTTTCATCCAGAGAATATACTTGTGTTTTGTGTGGTTCAGTGTTGTTGTCCCACGGCACACACATAAAAACAGCAACATGAAAGTACAGTTTCAACACACCTGTGTTGTTTCTGTGGGTTTTTTGGTGTAGCACTGCTGTGGGCAGCTCTCAGGCCTCACATTAGGAGACTGCAGCGGGTGAAGAGCCTGTTGCTTCCCATGAGGAAACCTCAGAGTCTGTTCTGAAACACTAGGTGATCTGCCTTCTTCTAAGCACAGGGATGCTGTTTGTCTTGTGTACTGCACTGGTGGTTTTTATCAGTGCTGCAGAGAGTAAGGAGGATTCATTGTTAGTACTTGAGAAATACTCAGGTCTCAAGAAATAGCATTGTATTTGCCTTATTGGAAAGGCCTCACATAGGGATTGTCTATGCTACTCTGGGAGGGTAATCTGCAAGCAAAGGAACACTGCTGAAAATGATATGAAATTGAATTTTGCAGTTGTTACACTTGTGGAGTGATAGACAAGGCAACAATTCAGTGTCATTCTCCTCTACTACAGAGCATCTGCAGCTTCTTAAAGACAATAGTGTTATCTGTATGGCACAGTAATACTGTCTTTTTAATACTCTGTCCAGTTCTGACATCTGTGGTCCAGGGAATGTTTTGAAAGGTTGTTTCATACAGTTGTGACACATAGTTTTTAATTCTGTGTTTGTCCTTTAGGAGTAGTTTAGGCATGCAAACAACAAATGCTTTGGGCCCTCTTGGAGTTGAAAGTGTCAAAAATGCCAAAACCAGATGATGATCTCTGCCTTGGAAGTGTAATTTGAATTTACGTTTTTCTTTCTTGTGCCTGAAGTGTTTTCCAGCACAAGCAGTGCTTTGTAGGTGGAAGCTGCAGACTAATCAGCTCCTGTCCTCTGTCTGTCTGCTGATAAAGAAGTCTTGTCCTAACAGGTTAAATGTCAGTATAGCTAAGGATCTGTAGAAATTGTCCCAAGCTCTTCCAGCAAACCTCAGCTGTTGTAGCTGCTGTTTACACAGAAAGAGCTGTGGACTGCACCTTTTTGAATGTGATGGATTAATTGAATTTAAATTTGAATTGAATTTTAAAAGTGTGCTGTTTGTTTATTAATGTGTGTGATACTGTGACTAAAAATAGTTTCTTTAGTGGTAAATTGAACTCAGTATTGCCTGAAATAAATAAAAAAATTAAATTGTGTCAGTTTCAGCTCTATGTTCACGGAATACATACATCCCATTATAGTAGCACTGATGTAAAATATTCTGCTGATGTGTTTACACAGTATAGATACATAGGTAGCACTGGTGTCTGTAGAATATTTTCTCTTTACCAGATGCAGATCACTTCTAGAGCTGCTGGTGTGTTTTCCCCAGAAGCTAGATAAAGGTTTTGAGTGTCTTCTCTGTAAAATTGCCCTTGAATTTACTGGCCACCTTGCAGGTGAGGGTTTATGGGAAAGATTTGGTGGTCCTTCCAGATTAGAGAAAATGTTGTCTTGAAGTCAGAGCTGGTGGTGACTGTGGAAACTTCTTGGCTCACAGTGAGATCTGCTCTACCTACCTTGTCACAGCAGACAAGTCACCTGGCCTGATACTCCCAGTCCCCCACTCTCAGTCCATACCCATGGGAAAGTGTATCCTGAATGTGCAGTCTTCTCATTGCAACTAAAATCTCTTATTACTACAGCCAGCCAGCCTTCAGGTGAAAAACAGGTTCTTCCTTTTTTTCCTTTTTTTCTGCAACAACTGTTACACCGTTTCTTTCCCCAGTGGTTCTTTTCAGCAGAGCATCTCCGGTCCTTCCTGTCTGTCCAGCAGATCAGATTTCCTTGACTTCTGTGCATTCTTGCTGCAACTTTGAAACAGTCTCAACCAAATATTTTGTGTTATTCAGTGATCAGACCAAGCAAAGTAGTCCAGGTGTTGTCTTCACAGTATTAGGCAGAAAGAAGGGATTTCATCACATGCCATGCAAGGTATAAATCTGTTCATCCATCCCAAAACAGTATTTACCTTTTACATTGCAATGTGATGTTGGGTTCAGTTTGTAATCTGTAGTGCTCAGCTCTTCTTCAGAACTACTGCCCACCCAGTTCTCATATCCTTTGTGCATTTGATAATTTGTGAACTGGGCCTAACTGACTTAGCATGATGTTGTTTTAAGTCCAGTGAGAAGGTCTTGAGTTTATCAGTGGTTTATATCAGCATTTGATAACCTGCTTAATTCTGAGAGTATCCTAAAATTCTGTGCCCTCAGAGATGAAAGTCAGGTGAAGTGAGAGGAAGTAAACAGTTGGTGTTTTAAAGTGGACTTTAGTCAGAGAGGAAGCTTCAGTCTGTACATCTTATTTGTGAGCTAAATACTTTCTTCCCACATTGAGTAAAAAAGACTTGACCTGCATTGCTGACTTATGGGATGGAAAATCCTTTAAATAGATTGTCCATACCTAAATTTTTCTGTCTTGGTTTCCACAGAGGTTTTGTTTAAATACCATCCAGCATGAGTGGTTTCGTGTCTCAAGTCAGAAGTCAGCTGTCCCTGAAATGGTTGGAGACTACATAACTGCTTTTGAAGAGATCTCTCCCGCTGTCCTCAGACATATCATCAACATGGCAGATGGAAATGGAAACACAGCTCTGCATTATAGTGTCTCACATTCTAACTTTGACATTGTAAAGCTTCTTCTGGATGCAAGTAAGTTTGCTTTATTTTTTTAACTATTCTTGGTTTTGCAGTTCTCACAGGTGAAACTCTTGATGGACTAGAGGCCAAGTTTGGTCTTCTTCCAGCAAGTGATTTAACTGTTAACAGTTGGCTCACTTAGGTAGTCTAGAATCTTTGTTTCTAGTACTAGCTTTGGAGGTGATGCTACTTGAAGAAGTTAAAAAAACACTTAGGTAAATTATATACAGAGTTGAGATAGATAGTTAGATTTCTGACTCTTGGACTGTAGTCCCAAGTTCAGCATCACAGTCTCCAGCAGTTTTCTCTGGAGGCAGCACAGCTGCTGCTCAGCACTCTGTAGGGTGCTGATGGAGGAAGATGCATTGAGGTATAAATACCATCTAAACATGCAAACTTAAACACTTAAACACTTTGTCTAGAGCAGTGCAGAAGCTTTTCTGGCCACCACATTGACTCATCTATGATACTTTCCTGAGAAACTGGAGCAATATGGCTTTCTGTCACACAGACCATTTTCCTAGTCCATAAGCAATCTGATGCAGCTTCATGTGGTTGCTTTTGTTGCTTCCTTTTCTTTATCCTCTTGCAACACACGTGCAGAAAGTGTAGTGGCAAAGAAGAGACTCTGGAGTATCTTCTCCCCACATTCAGTGTGCCAGATGGCATCCAGCAGAAGGTATCACACACTGGAATTGGTCCCAGGCTGGTTGTTTAGTCTGTTTAATCCTAGTTTTGCTCCATGAGTGAAGTTGGTTTCTCTGAATTAGTTAAAAAACCTGTCACAGTTGGTTGTGAAAGCTTAACTAGGTCAATGACATGTCTGGAGTGTAAGCCAAGCCAATATTCATAAATCCAGAAGGGTAGTATCAGATAAACAAGGATATGAATGATACAAATCTCAGCTTTGATAACCTAGCACATGTGTCACACATGCAGAGACTTCCTCAAGAGGAAAGTGAGCACTTTGAAATCTCTGGTCCTTTTGAAGGCAGTCTGTGTTTGGGAAGAGTGAGTCACAGCAGGGGAATGCAGGGAATGTCAGGAGCGTGGTGGAGCGGGGCGGGCTGGCTCTGCAGCACAGTGTGGTGGGAGGGAGCTGCCCCTCTGCTTCCCTAGGTGTCTCAGAGCAGCAGGAACACGCTCATCTCGTGCTGAAAGTCAGGACTCGTGCAGGTCATGGCAGCTAGTGTATGCCTAGGAACATCAGGGGTGTTAACTAAAATGGAACAGTCATGACTAGTCTCTCTGCAGGGGAGCGCTGCTCATGCCAGCACTTGGAAGATGTTTTCAAATAGGCAGATTCCTTCAGGTTTCAACAGTCTTCCTCTGTGTCTCAGTGGTCACTATGGTCAGCTTTGCAGTGTGGCTATACCACAGGTAGATTCTTACACCAAGAACTCTGTGTTTGGCAAGGAAAGTGCACAAGATGAGATGAGATCCTCCATAGCAGAGTCACCAAGAGGACAAACAGGAGAAAAGTTTCCCTCATTAGCCATGTAGAAAAGGAGCTAAATGTGACCTCAGAAAACACACTCTGCTGAAGTAGTCTAGTCAGAATAGGAGCACACCACTTCCAAAAATTATTTATTACTCAGGATGTAATGCATGTAGCAGAGTGTTGTGTTCTCTAGTTTCAGTGACTTCACAGAAATGATGTCTGAAATAGTAATGGTCTACTGGTTATAAGGTATCATCACTGATGTCTATTTAACATGAAAAATATTTGCAGTATCTTATATTTGCACTTGAATTGCTTCTGAAATGTTCTTTTGACTGAAAAAAAACCCCTTTGGCCATAAGTCTGAAGAATTTCCTAAACCATTTTGCTTGCTAAGAAACCTGTGGTGCAACTTAACCTCTGGTCTGCAGATAATGTTTATGTAAATTCTGAGTCCTTGCTTTCCAATACAATGAACACACTGAAAACCCTGCTGCCCAGTAAACCAATAAGCACTGCTGAATTTCTGCAGAATTTTAGGAACAAAGACAGACTGGAGGCAAGGTTTGAACAAAAAAGGAGAAATCTTGTCACTTGCTGCCACTGGTCAGAGCACTTGCCTGTATTTGTTCCCAGAGCAGTTTTGTTTGTTGTCAAATACACTGTAGAACTGGCAGCAGTCTTTAATTTAAAGGGGTGGTTTTTTGGCAGTTCCAAAGCATGTTGAAGTACACTTGCAGCTTTTTAAAGTAACACCAGTTGCAGGAATATCTTTTCCACTGACCATGCTGCTGGACCACTTTTATTCTGCAGTATCGATGTCCTTGGGAGGAGAGCTTAAGGACTCTCCTGACAGTGTTTCTGAATATCATGCTAAATTTCAGACCACTTGCTTTTACAAAAGAAAAAATAATGCACAAATAAAGCCCTAAATGATGACATATAAAATGTCTTTGTGCTCTCTCTTGTGTTAAACACATAGTACAAAAGAATTCTTTTCTTTCTGTGGCTGAAGAGCTCCTCTGTTAATTTTTTTTCTTCTCCACCTTCCCTTGAATTGCCTCCATTATGAAGAGAGTTGTTTCTTTTTCTTTTTATAGGCTGCTTACTGACAGTTTATTCAGTTGATTAGCACAATTACTGCTTTTTTGGTTCTTGTTTTCTGAAGAAATTATGTCATCCCTCTGCAGATGTCTGTAATGTAAATCATCAGAACAAGGCTGGCTATACCCCCATCATGCTTGCTGCACTTGCAGCTGTGGAAGCAGAGAAGGACATGAGGATAGTGGAGGAACTGTTCAGCTGTGGGGACGTGAATGCTAAAGCCAGCCAGGTCAGTCAAACAGTTCACGAGGCACATTCTTACTGCTGTACTCCTGTGCCTTTTTATCCTTCCTTCCATGCTCCCATCCCTGCTCTTATCCGTTCAAATGTTGCTCTCACTGGCTTTCATCATCTGTGGGGTTTTTATGGATGTTTTTGATTGCTATATACAAAATGGACCTGTGGAAGAACAGTTAAGCCTCAGGTCTGGACCTCTTCCTAAAATGAAGGTTGATCATTGTGTGAAAGAACTATTACTGAATTTTGGGTGGCATTTACAAATTCTGCAGCATTTAGCTCCTTTGAAAAACTACAGATGTCTGAAAACATTGGATATTTTCCATTAATTCAGTAAATAGTTATGTGAATGTGGGATGTGTGATCTATAAAAGCTATTTAAACAATGGCAATCAAAGCCTTGGGAGTACTGTTTAAAATAACATTTTTTTTCCCCCAGAAGAAATACAGTGTTCAAAAAAAAAAATAAATGTGCTCATGCTTTATCACTGCTTGTCTCTGTAGTTATTAGGGTTTTCCTCTCCTCTCCTTGCAGGCTGGTCAGACTGCACTGATGCTAGCTGTGAGCCATGGCCGGATAGACATGGTCAAAGCTTTACTGGCCTGCGGTGCAGATGTCAATATCCAGGATGATGAGGGCTCCACAGCTCTGATGTGCGCTAGTGAGCATGGACACGTGGAGATTGTTAAGCTTCTGCTGGCTCAGCCTGGCTGTAACAGCACCCTGGAGGACAATGTGAGTTGCCTTTCAGTGCTTCTGAAATCTGCTTGGGTGAATGTCTGACTCCGAGTGCCAGAGTACCAACCACATGAATCTTCTGCTTAATTGCTAGCAAGTGCTATGATTATTTGGCTAGTATTTTTACTGTTCTAACAGACGTACCTGGTAGCAATTTCTGTGGTTAGCTGTAGGTGTTTAGTGGCCAGAACAGAAAAAAAACAACATTTGTTAGCTCATAGTAAAACATCTTTCCCTCTCACATTCCTTCTCCCTTTCAAAGGAGTTTTCCAGTTTTGTTTGTGGACCTTATGTGGTGATTTAGGGCCTCATTATGTTGCTTTTCTGTGCCCATGGCAAACATCAGCCCTGCAATTCTCTTGAAATTATTTTCACACTGTTCCTATACCCTAGCTTTTGAGACTATAGGTTAAATGTTAGCCATGAAGCTACACTGTCCTGACAATAAATGGATACAGACTATGACTTGAGTGCCAAGTGAGACACCAGCGTATTTTTTGTTTTCAGGGATCCTTGCAGCCTACACTGTCAGCAGACAATTTGATCTGTAGATTTCTCAAGCTTGAAAACACTGACTTAGCTTGTTTCTTGCCACTGCTATGTTCTCATTTCTTGCATACGTTTCCTTTCTTCCTATTGCTTTACCCACTGAACGCTGAAACGGAGCCTGGGTTTGGGATTTTGGAGGGCAATGGGTGGGTGGTTGTTGAAGCTGTTGCAGAGAGACAAGGACAATTTCTCTTCATTCTCCCACCTGCTGCAAGAGGCAGCTCAGCTGCTCACAGTGCTAGTGGTGGGGAACATCTGGCTGGAGAGGAAAATATAGGAAGATCTCAGTCTAACAAACACTTTTGGAAGCAGTCTAGACTATTGCTGCTCAGATGCTATTAGCACTATCAGATACGAAATTAATAATTATAGTCTTTATGGGGACATGATATTTAACTATTCCTGTGGCCAGTTTGATACTTTCCCAAGCACAGTTTGACTGCTGCTTATTCACAGATTTGTCTGTGCTGTGGGATTGAGATTTTTAGCCTTGCCCTAGCTATTCTGAGTGTCACAATGATTCTTTTCCAGTCTGCATGATCAGTAGTCAGGTGAGCATCATCCTACTAATGTGTGCTGCAGGGATTCAGCACCTCTCTTTAAGAGCTTGTGTTGACTGGAGAATGTTAGCTGTGCATTTGTCATGCATTATATTGCTTTTTAGTAGACAGCTCTTCTAGCTCCCTGTCTGTTCAGGACAATTAGATTTATGTATAATTGCTCCCTTTAGCCTCACAAGAAGACTTTCCATGTGGATGCTGTCCATCGCATCCCATGATGAAAAAAGGGTTTACCATTTAAAAACTGGTGCCAACTGTTCCAATACCAGTGCTACAGCACTGGCTGGCATGTGTGCTCCATCCCTGTGAGACATTTCAAATACTGGCATTATTGTAGAGACTTCTGTGTGCAAGAGCCAAAAGCCAGACGGTGAACCAAGCACCAAGTTTCACATCTCACATTGCCTGACATCTGTGTCTTCCTGGACCAAACATGGTCCAAAGGAAAAACTGCAGATCAGTAAAATACTCTTTCAGCTAAAGTACTTTTTGCTTCTAGAACCCTCAACTCCTATGGTTTTTGAAAGCAGTGGTATCTTCTGAGAAATGGAGGTGGCAGTTTTTGACTAGGAAAGTCATATGCTCCATCAGGGAGCATATGGAATTATGAGTGCAATTTCTCTTAGTGTTGATGGGAACTAAACCACAACAATTACCATTTTAACACAGCAATTATCATTATATTTGACTAGCATTTTTCCCTCCCATATCATCTCTTCTACTTGTTACTGACATTGTAGTTTCTCTGAGACAGCCCAATCTTCTGGTCTTACACAGCACTACATGTAACGTTACTGTGATAATAGTGTGCTCATTCTTCCACAGCAATAATTGAGACTCCTCGTTTAGAGAAATTATGAGGCTTTGACAATTGGACTGCCTCATAAAACAGCAGTGCAAGGCTTAAAACAAAAGAAATTAAACAAGACTCTAAATTAACCTGTCTGTATGAGCAGTAGGGCCTCCACTTAATAACTTCACTTCTCTGTGGGCTGATGGGGCTTTTACGAGATCTGTTAAAGCATACAAGCACTAATTCTCTTGTTTCTTCTTTCTTCTCTCAGGATGGCAGCACAGCACTTTCAATAGCCCTGGAAGCTGGACATAAGGACATAGCAGTTCTCCTCTATGCCCATGTCAACTTTTCCAAAACCCAGTCACCGGTTAGTACACAGCCTCCTGTAGGTTATGTTTTAACTTGCTGCTGTTGAATATAATAGTGAAATGTAAACAAGAAATTTACTCCCTGACAGCTGTTCAGCAGTACAGCATGTGAAATTCTGAGTTTATTTGCAAGACAATTTCTGTGCTGTTAAGTGGAATGTACATTTTAAAATACATGTTGACTGTAGAAGGTTGAAGCCTGGCTTAGGGATAGTTCCTGCATCTCTTCCTAATTACCAAGGGGTACAGATAGCTTGCTAGCAAGGTTCACTGATTCTGGCTAGTGTGCAGAGATGCTGTTGTATCATTTTAATGGTAATTATTGACCTGGAAACTGAAACATAGCTGTTCTAGGTGTCTTGGCTGCTATCCACCCCTCCTCTAGCCCTGACTCACTCTCCTGATAAACTGCTGCTGAACACCTCAATGTCTAGACAATATGTACTTGCAGTTAGTAGGCTGTACGATAGCTGGCACTTTTCTTCCTAAAATTAAAAAAAAACAAACCATCTGTACAATTAAAGGTAAGGAATTGAACAGACTGTTCAGTTCTGACTGTTGTGTTTTCTATCTGCTGGCTGGAAAAATTTCTCTTTGATTAACTGTTCTTTCTTCTTTTTTAGGGCACTCCTAGGCTTAGCAGAAGGACATCTCCTGGTCCCACTCACAGAGCCACATTTGAGTAGTAGTGCATAAATATCTGTAAAAAATCTCTTCGCCATCTTTAAGCTGCTAAATGTTACTGTTTTACTGAGACAGATACTGAATGTAATTGTCTTGTGCCTGAACTCACCAGCAAAGTGAAAGCAGAGATCTAATGCTAAAGGTAGAAAACCATAAACTTGAAGCAAGCATATAGTTAAGCCATGCTCAGTGGAGAACCTTAGCCAGAACTGTTCTTTTGCTCACATACTTATCTTTCTGTACACTGGCATAAATCCTGTTTTTCTTTGTTGTAGATTATCCTTTCTTATGTTATGTGCAGACTATGACTTCTAAAGCTATCCATGCAGGGGAGTCCCAGTGGCTTATTTTTAGTCATTCTAAAACATATTTTCTGTGCCTAGACTTCATCACAGTAAACTTTTCATAAATTTCATTCCAACATGATTTTCATGTTTTTAATTACTTTGAAATTCAGAAGTTGCAGTTGCTTATGTAGTCAGCTCCATGGATCTTGAGCTGGTGGGTGAGTGGGTAGGTATTGGGGATAGAGCCTCTTGTCAGGTCTGAAGTTCACTAAATAAGTTGTTGCTAATTGGGGATAATGTATAACTTTTTATATAAAAGATACTAGTATCTATAAAATTAACTCACAGTATTTTCAACATTTTATATTCCTTAATAATTGAAACCTACATGAAGAATTACATGTCCTGTTACCATATTTTTATTAACTGTTTCAGTCTATAAGCTCCATACATGTTTATTGGAGAATAAAATTAGAGGTACCAGCTGTATATTCACCTTGAGTGGAATTGAGTGTAGTTCTTGGTGCATATTTATGGAATGCTATTACCTTGTCACATTCACTTTAGTCAAGTGTATTGAATTGTTTGAAGTGCCTTAGACTCTTGCCATATTTTCAGAATAAAATTTCATTATGCTGTTTTACTCCTCTCCTGTTTTACCTGTGATTTGTCATCATCCAGAAATGCTGCACATTACAACTGCAGCAGGAAAACAAGCTAAATTGGTAAATCAAGGCAGGGAGGACGGGACAGTGCCCACATGAGGTTTTTTCTGCTGACTGGAAGAGCTTTGCAAAGATGATCTGCCTTTGTTTGTCTTGCACAGGCTGCACCCTTTGCTGTTTGGTTGAGAAGTGACCTCTCTCAGCCATCTGAAGCATCTTGGGGACATGTCAAAGAGCTGTGTTCAAGCAGTGTACTTGAACTGAAAAGCAGTTAACTGAAATAAAACCCTTTGGGCTTTATCTTACAAACAATCCTATCAGCTTGGTGAAGGGAATGCTTTTTAGATGGCATGGAAGCAAGTCCTAAGCTACTGTGTGTGTATCTTTGTCAGTTCTGGCCTACCTGATGAGACAGGAACACACCTCAGTACCTCCTTCAAGGGATCTGAACAGTTACTGTTCAAATCTGTTACTCTCTGTCCTTTGTCCTTATCAAACAGCTTTTCCTACATAGTCCCTTTGAAATAGGGAGCCACTGAAGCCATTCTCACTTGGCCCACATTGACTTGGTGACTTGGCATGCCAAGAACTCTCCATGAGCCAGACGTGGTTTGGCCCAGTGCTGCAGGTATGGTGTGATGACCAGTGCCCCAGTGCTTGGAGTGTCTCCTGGGCAAAGAGCAGCTGAAGGATCTCTGATGGGGGGGACATAGCACAGTGGTCCCAAAGAAGCCTCCTGCCCCTTGATGTCAGTCAGTTTTTACTCTTGCACCTCTCTGGCCAACTTTCCTTCTCACTCGTCGCTTAGCGTCTGTTAATGTGGATGCTCTCTCACCTCGATCCTGCATGCCAGGTATAGAGGCCTGTCACCCAGCAAGCCAAATTACTGTGAAAATAAGGTCTTCCCTCTGACACACGACTGACAGCAAAGAGCAGCAGCAGCAGGAAAAATACCTAAACAAACAACAAAACACCAAAAAATGTCTCTCACTTTGCCTTCTCTCAAGAGTCAGTGGGTGCAGGCTGTTCTGTGTAGCAGGGTGGTGCACACAGGCATCCACCCAATACCCCGGGATTGTGTCATACACAGTACACAACAGCAGTGCAAGGTTCCCGATGAATTCCTCATTCACTTAGGATCTGGGTGGTTTTATAACTAAACAGAATTAGTGCAAGTCAGATCTCCCTGGCTTGGGCATGGCAAGAGTTGCTTTTGAGTCTTTTTCAGATCTGTTGATCTGTCATCTCCTGCCCCAGTTTGAACAACTGTCTGGAAAGCAAAGTCAAGATAATCTGTTCTTTTCTTCCTGAGTTTAAAATGCGGGGCTAGAGATAAACAAATCAAGCTGAAGAAGTGGAGAAAACAGATGACTGCTTTAATCTTTCTCCAGAACTTTATCTAGTTTTACAAAAAATCCAGTTTACTTATTTATACAAGCTTGCCTGTATCTCATGGATTAAATTCTTGTCTAGCAAAGAGACCTACTGCCAAGACAGAATTTGGAGAACGAAGAGGTTTCTGATTTCAGTTTTGCCAAGAATGCAATTTTTATTTAGCATTGTGTTGACCAAAACTAGACTACGTGTGCTTTTAAGGGAGTTAGTGATCATACATTTAACTCTCATGACAGTAATTTTAGGTGACTTTAGAAGAGCAGGGTGTTGGACTTTATGTGTCTGTTCTAACTTGAAATATGCTGTGATTCTGTGATGCTATGACGGCAGTTTTAAAGCACGTAAATTATGCTCCAAAGTCTAACTTTGATAAAGAGTATGCTGAGCCATCTGATAATGTCCTCTTTAGCAGTGCCTCTGTATTGCTGTAGGAAATAGGTTAATTAGTAACACGTCTAATAGGTCTTTGCCCCAAATATAGTTTTTAAACTATGATCTCTGTTGTTGTGCTACTGAGCTTCATTTGCACCTGCTATGTGTACATACTGTAGCCTAACCTCCTCTTTGTACATAATGGAGCTAAAAAAGGAATGTAAAATGCCCATGAATAATAACTTTCTAGAGGAGAAGGCCATGACTGTTGTTTTCCATGTTGGAACAGATTTCTGTCTCTCCCTCCACAAATCAATGGGAGTCCTGGGCATGATGGGATTCCTGGATGTGCAGCTATCATAGAAGGGTTTAAAACAATTAGTCCAGTAGTTTAGGTGATTAATGACACAGGAAGAATTTTTTTTTTTTTTTTTTTTAACCTGCAACAATAGCATAAGGAGAGTAATGTGGAATAAACATTCTGTCCTTTGTTTGTTTTGTTTTCTTCCTCCAATCCTGAATACAATTGGTATATCAGAAATTAAAACATTTTCTAAGTGGCAGAAATCTGTGGAGGAATCTGACCAGCCTAACACCATACAAATGTCAGACTATGCAACTTGGAGTGCCTGAATTTATTTAGATGCCATTTTCCTGGTAAGTAAAAGAACCTGACTGCCTAGAGCATCAGAAATTGTAGATGAAGCTATGGAATCAGCATTTCTGTGCAATGTTCAGTTTTGTCCCAAAACCACATTTTTCTGAGCTAAAATGCCTTGTTAAAGAAAAGTGACCCCAGTTTTAGTTGTATGGTGAAGAGAAGCGATTCTGGTATATGCCATATCTGGCAGATTGCCAGAAGGAAACAAAATTTTCAATGTGTTAGGGAATATAGGTGAAAAGTACAAGGTTCACTTGACTATTTTACTAAAGCCAGTGAATGTAATTTCTGGCTTAAAATCCCATTAGGGTAGACTTAATGAATTAAGCACTTAAAAAAATAAGAAGTACAAAATAAGAATAATTTCTTGCTTTAAAATTTTGTTCTCTTAAACGGTCTCCCAGCTCCAAGAGGTGACACCTGAAGCAGTTCACACTGGGGAAGTTGGGCCCTTCCCCAGGAAATAGTTAAGAGGTTTCCAAAAGTCTTTGTATCCACTGATGTGCTCTGCAAGCCAAGTTTAATTCCACCTACTAATGCTGGATGGCATTTATCACCGGTGCTGGGATTAAGGGGTTTACCATGCATACCAGCTCTGACCTGAGCTCCCCTTACACACCCTCACTGGCATTTGTTTTTCAGGTCAGATGATGATTGACTCTCAGTATATCCAAGCATGATGTTGTCATCACCTTTGAACTCCGACTGTCAGTGAATATGTAAGAGATGGGTAATTTTTCAAGATTGTAAAATATGTCACTGTCTTTTTCCATTTACATTGTCATACATTAAGTGAGTCTGTCACTTAAAAATTGAGAGTTACTGGTATGAAGTTTTACATTAAGGAAACAAGCCAACAAAATATTAATCAAAATCAACAACTGAAGAAAGCATTTTTTGCAAGACATACTTTCAGAAGTTTTATCTTCTTGATACGGCTGGGAGAACTCAAGTTATTCTAGAAATAGCTTTTTAGTCCATTTCTCCTGGTGTCTCATACTTTTGGCTGAGAAGTCTGTCAGAAGTCCAGTTCAACCATGGTGTGAATTAATGCAAGCCTTGGCATCAATCCCTGACACACAGCAGTAGCTGTTTCCTGGAGGGGAAGCAGCCCAAACATTACAGGCATCTTCCTGCCTCTGAAAGGCACCAGCAAAGCTGGCCAAAACAGCATTCATGCTCTTACTGCAGCTGCAGATAGCTCTCCTCAGTGGACTCTGTGCCTGCATGCAGGTCTGTAAACCTCATCCGTTCCTGCTCTTCTGTGGGCACCCAGGTGTGTTAACTACAAGCATTTCCTCACTAAAAAGAGATGCTTTCAGTTGTTCAGTTCACATGGTGATGCTTGGGCCTGTCTCTGAAGATCTAAGGTAGGATGAGGGACAGAAGTAAGGGGCCAAGGAGCAATGTTAGAAGACCTGCAAGGAGGATTTTGCAATAAATGTTTTTAGCAATTGCCACAGTGAGATAAGAGGAAAGAGGTACCCAGTTTCAGGTTTGTTTTGTATTTCAGTTTGGGATTGTGGAAGTATTAACCTTTACTACCCACAACTTAAGTCAATTTTAAAGGAAGTAAATTTTAAAATTTCTGCCTTACATCACTTTGGCTGTAGTGTCTTTGTGCACACATACACTGAACAGAAGTGCCTGGTTATAGCTGAGCCACCTGCTTGGTTGTAGTTCATGTAACATCATCCAGTGCATCAGTACCTTGAATACCACTGGACAGTAAAGTGCTGTTGAAGGGGCCGCAGAATTACTTGCTACCTGCACAAATATTTGGGAACCTCTCTCTAAGAACTAATCAGGAAACACTAACAAGATTTTGTTGGTGGTTTTTTGTTTTCCAGAGATGACTCTAACAACTTCTTAAAGTTGTTTGTAAAAGAGTATATCTATTTTCCTGCCAGGTTGTTAGGCAAAGAAAACAAAGTACAGAAGTAAGTCATGCTCAAAGTAGTATTGTTTTACAGCTGTATACATCTGTGGTGGGTTGATCCTGGCTGAATGCCAGATGCCCACCAAAACAATTCAGTCACTCCCCTCCTCTGATGGTCAGGGAGAGAGAGAAAAGTCTGGTGAGGTGGGATACGGACACGTGGTGATCACTCACCAATTACTGTCACAGGTAAAAAAGATTCAGGGAGATTAGTTTAATTTACTGCTAATCAAATCAGAATAGAATAAACAGAAAATCACCCCCAAATCTTAAATCACCTTCCCTCTCCCCTCCCTTCTCCCCAGGCCCAAGTTTACTACTGGATTCTCTGCCTCCTCCCCACCACTGGCACAAGAGGACTGGCATGAGGCTTGTAGTTAGTCCATTAAGTTGGTTCTGCTGCTTCTCCTTCCTCTTAACCTTGCTCCAATTCCCAAATTCTCCACTACGAACCCTTCCAATAGGCTGCAGTTCTTCACTGTAGTGTGGGTCTCCCACAGGGTTACAAGTTCTCCCAACAAACCTGCTCCAGCATGGGCTCCTCTCCCCATGATACACAGGTCCTGCCAGGACACTGCTCCACAGTGGGCTTCCAACAGGGTCACAGCCTCCCTCACATATCCACCAGCTCTGACATAGGGTCCTGCACAGGCTGCAGGTGGACCTTGGTTCCACCAGGAACTCCATGGGCTGCAGGGCACAGCTGCCCCACCACAGTCTGCACCAGGGGCTGCAGGGGAATCTCAGCTCCAGAACCTTGAGCACCTCCTCTCCGTCCTTCTCCACTAACTCTGGTGTTTGCAGAGCTGTTTCTCTCAAATGTTCTCACTCATCTCTTCCAGCTGCTGTTGCTGAGCACCTTTTCCCCCTTCTTATACATATTCTGCGTGAAGAGCTATCACTGTCACCGAGGGGCTCTGCCTTGGCCAGCAATGGGTTTGCCTTGGAACAGACTCTGGCTAGGTTGAATGTGGGGAAGAGTCTAGCATCTTCTCACAGAAGCACCCTGCTATCAAAACCTGGCCATATAAACCCAGTACAACAAACCTTTTTCAATACATCAGATGGTTCCTTACTACAGGTGATTGATAAATTCTCAAAACTTCTGCTGTAAGTGTTCTATTTTCTTAACTATTTTAAATTCATCCTGTTGAAAGAAAAAGCATCTTTCCACACACCAAAACTCCCACCTGATGCATCATCCCTGCAGAGATCTCATGAATGAGAAGGTCATTAGGGAAAACAGGAGTCTTTAGGTAGTGTGTACCTGCTGTGAGCACTTCACCTGGGGCCCTAAAGCAAGTGGGGGGCACTGCAGACCAGCTTGATTGACCTTTCTTTCTCTATCATTTTATCCACAGGTGCATTGCTGCTTCATCCTGTGCCACTGGGCAAACCATGTATCTGTGTGCTTGTTAGCCAACACCAGAAAAAATAAACAGCCTTTTAAAGTATTTCTTTCAGTACAAAACTGCCCTGCAAGGACTTCTATGCAAAGATCTGTAAATAAGAGCCTCATTATACTTAAGGAGAGTATGATTAAATACATTCACCCATGAATGACAAACCTCAATGTCCATGTACTCCAAACACCATTACACTCATCTGCAGTATTATTATTTATATAACATGAGTGGTAGCATTTTTTTCAAAGCTGTACATGTGCTTTGAAATCTCTACATGCTGAATGTAAGTTGCAAAGAGGTATTTCTAGGAGATGTACTGGTAATTTTTTTTTTTTCAGCCTTTCACTTACTGGTTTTAGCACTGCTGCAAAAACAGCCCTTGCTGTGTTCTCCAGAGCTTTGGCAAGCTGCAGAGCTGGAAGGGTAGCTCATGCTCCCCCTGTAATGCTGTCCTTCCTCACTGAGCCACATTATCTTCACTGAGATGAAGACATGAGATTTCATTTGCATGAGATTTCATTTGTCATGGTGGAACAGGCAGATTAGGAAAGATCCTCCTCTACTTCCTGGCTGTGGTATCACACCTTTCTTTGAGGCATGAAAAGCCACCTGCTGTGTCTGGCAGTCTCCCTGCAGCACCCCTGCATTGCTCTTGGGCATTTTCTGGGGCTGGAAAGGCAACTTTCCTCCAGTCCCGAGCATAAGTGAGACTTGGAGGCAGACAGTTGCAATCCCTTGGTACTGAGCAGGCATGGACTGGCTCTAGAAATGTCTTGCCCCCACCCCACCACCATGCACTCATTCTTGCAAATTTGTCATGAAAATTTTCCAGTCAAACCAGATACATCTGTTCAGAGGCCCTTTATTGTGGTGGCTTAATCTGCATCACTAGCCTAGCAGGAGGAGCAAGAAGCATGTTAATGCCTTCTGCAGTGGAAGATGATTTGAGAAAATTGTGAGCAGAACAGCTGTACAAAGAGATTGGGAGAGATTACAAACACAGTATGACAGAATGAGGCTTGTTTTAGCAAAGCAGATTGAAGCAACTGAGAAATAAGATTAAGAATTTGTGGGCACAATCTGTAATGCTGAAAGCGACCTTGCCAGAGCACTGCTTAAGCAAGAATTGGCAGTGTGATGAGAACAAAAAAAAATGGTCTATGCATTTTTTGTCCATTTCAGATGGAGCAGAGGCACCTGGCACTGGAAGATGTAATGCAACTTGACACCATTTACAGTTACAGTGTCCCAGCAGACAGGTCCAAAGTCTGCCACCCTCAACAGAACAAACAACAGCTGCTAAAAAGTTAGAAGCTGAAAATAAGGAAGAAGTTTAAAAGGGTAGTTTTGTTTTGATGAGAGATAAATCCTGTAAATAAGGAATTTAGAACATCTCGCATTACGTGAGCATTGAAATATTAAGCCATGTGGATGGTTTGCAAAGAGATGTGGATGGCTTGCAAAGAGACAGGCAAAGAAGGTCCTCTAGGGTAGATCTGCAAAAACAGGCTTTAGTTCTTGGGAAATTTGGGTGAATTTTTAAATGAATATTAAGTTTGTTTCCATCTTTTTGTCATATGGTAACTGCCTATGTTGGTCTTCACACAACTCATATTTGGTCAGAATACGATCAAGAATTGAAAACAAAGAAAAGACATTCATATGAAAATGAGTATGTATGTGAGTTTCTGAAAACATGCTACAGATATCACTGTGACTGCCTCCTTTTAGCTGGGTGAAGAAAATCCAGTGCCTTCCCACTGTGCCCCGTAGATCTGATGGAGAGCCCAGCTGGAACCCAGCAGATGCTGGCTGTTCCCCCTCCCTCGTCTGTGTCAGCCTCCTCCATGACTTTTCTGTGGAGTGGGGAGACCTCTGCAGACAGGATAAATCCATCTTTGCTGCAACATGCAGAGGCAGACTACTAGATTCTCTGACAGAGCAGTTAGTTACAGCAGTTAGTTACAGGGTTTTGTTTATGTCTTTCTTTTTGGATTTGGGTTGGGATTTTCCTATTTGTTGAGTTGGGGGTTTGTTTGTTTGTTTGTTTTAGTATTCTGGTATTATTTCATGCGTTTTTCCTCTTTTAATAATCCCCTTTCAACTGCTGACATATCAGGGCTGCATGTATGACCTGACATATGCAAATCTTGGTCTCAACTATTTTCTCTAATTTAATGTTTAATCAGTAGCCCACTGCTTTCTACCCAAATTTTGTGCAAAGAGGCTAAGCAGTATTCTCCTACGATCTGGTGTCAGGAGATGGGAAAATCTGTAGCCCAAAACTACCTCTGGAAGAATGGATGAACATTGTAAAACAACTGCTAACAGAAATGTAAGCTCCATAGACAAAGAAACCTTGCCATGCAACTCTGTGCTAAGCCACAACACTTCTACAGCTCTTCTACCAAGTCGACATGGAAGAAGTTCAGAAGCCTGACCTTACTCTCTGAGAAATCTCTGGGGATGGCATTCTTACACTTGTATGGAACTAGTCTAACCAAGATGTATAGCATGGCTACCCAGGCTCTGAGACCTAGCTCTGCTCTAGAAATTAAAGTTCTCTTCAAATTACAGGATGATTTTCTTGAGGAAGCTAATAAAATCACCTGCCATGGAATCTGGTTCAGGAGACGTATTTCACACAAACAGGTCATCCCTTGCCCCCACCCTCATCAGAGGGTAGATCAAAAGGGGCACTTGCCCTTACTTACAGTAGTGAAGATGATGGGTAAAACTCTTTTCCAACTGCAGAAAGGTCTGTGCATTATTCTCCTCAAGCCTGCAAGAAAATAGGTTCTTCAAAGGCAAGAACAAAACCTGAAAAACAGGCTATAATCTACCATGGACCTGAACAGGGGTTCCAGTGGTCTGTTGTTGGCATGCACTGTTACAGAGAAACATGAAAACAAGCTGAGCTGGACATGCTTCTCCAAGACATAACTACTTGAGCTGAGGAACTAGCTATTCCAAATAATTCATCCTGAAATGTAATACAGACTGCCTGAAAGTACCTGAAGTAAGGAAAGTAATGAGTCTTACATCATAATGAGGTTGTGTTTCTTACAACTTCAAGAGCATCCAAACAGAACTAAGTGTGCAGAAGTCACTCCTTCTGTCCTCTGCTAAGGAAAGGGTTGTATTAACCAGTATTTAGAGGCCACTCCTGAATTTCAGTGTTCCACTGCTGCTCTTTACCACCATCACTTGTCCACTTCTAAAGTATGATTAACAGTGCAATCTCATGACTTGGTTTGAGACATTAGTTATTTTGACCATCTTAGGAAGTTAATCGGTGTCCCCTAGAAGTTAATATTGATAATAACAATTATTTTAGATATGTTTTTGAATAAGAATAAAAGATGAGTAGAAGATACTCTGTTAATAACATTGCCACCCTTGATAACAGCTTCTACTTTAGCAATATCATTATTGTAACCAAGTGAGTATTCTTTAAAAAAAAAAAAAAGAAAAAAAAATGTATATGAGTGCCTGTATGTGTAATTTTCACTTTATTCCTCAAGTTTGTTTTCAAAAAAGACAGGAGGGATCTCACTGCAGCACGTAAGAATAAAAACTACTCAAAGCTGGTAAGTGTTCTTCACCCAGAGGACCAAGCTGATGGGCCATAAAGCAAAGTGAGTATCCAGGCAGGTATTTAAGGTATGTATCATTCAGACAGTAGAACCCAGTGAGTCCTGTAGAGAGGAATTATGGGCTATTATGTTTATAATAGAGACTCAGGCAATACTAGTGGTGTATCCTACTTACCTCAGGTGCCTAATGAACAATCTTCTTAGATGTAGTTATTGTGACTTCACAGAAACTGCTTTCCAGTGAAAAGGCAATCTCCATCCCTTTGTTTCTTGAAAACAGGTAAGAGAAAATAATTACTTAAACAACCATGCAGAGAAGATCCTCTTTTTTTCAACCTCATCATGTGCTGTTAGAATTTCAAACTCTGAGGCTATTTAACAATATTTTACTAAGACAATGTGGATATTCAACAATATTTTACTAAGACAATGTGGATATTCAATATATTCATACACTTAGCTGGGATGACTGAGCTGGGCTCAGAACACCTTTATTCTGGCATCTGCAAATGGCCCTGTTTGTATACAAATGACAGAAAATTACAGTGTCTAATTAGTTTTTATAATATGTTTCCTTCACCTTTCAAGGTATCTCAGTGTCTAGACAAAGCCAGCCTAATTAAAATTAATAGCTTTACGGTTGAAATAATTTGTAACAGTGTGTCATCTTCCCTACCAGCTTTTCACCTATAGTATTGAGTAACTCAATTACTCTTGATTACCAAATGTGCATATATACAGAGCTTATCAACCCCAACATTGCTGACCAACACATGAGTGAGAGAAGAAAACTGTTGCCTAAGGAAGCAAGCCAATGCTCTGATTATCTGTATCTTGATAGCACTAAGTGAAGCTTTACATGATAAGCACACATTTCCCGGGACCCAGACCTCCCAGGTCCTTTCTCTGAACTGGATTCCTGGCATGGATGTGAGATGAACACACAAACCTTGAAGGGGAAAAGACCCAATGCACTGTCCACAGCATTTGGGGACCACCTCTGAACTGCCCAACTGCTCTGGGGGCTTAGGGGCATGGAGGCTGGGATGGGAGAGGCTCTAGAGGAAGAGAGGCTGGCTGACAGCAAAGAGGAAACCCTCTTTCCCATGCTAGGAAATGCAAAAGATCAGCAGCTCACACCAAGTCACTTCGCAGCAGGCTGATTAAGTAAGTAATTTGATTTTGATTAAAATATTTGGAAGAGCTCAGCTGTTTCTGGAGACTATTCTGACACCCCTGTCCCACTCAGTGGATCTGAAAGGCTTCCTACAGGAAATGGCAAGAAATGGGGGAAGAGCAGCAAAACACTTTGCTCTCAAGCATGTGTGTTACACTCACTGATTTTAATGGGAAGTCTCACAGAATGCTCCCCTGAGAGCAGTATATTGTGTGAAAAACATATTTATTTAGGCTTAAGGAAAAAATATGAAAATAAATCAGAAGGAGATATTGTAACAATAACTTTGCTTCTACTGATAATCAAATTAGGAGCAACAAATAATAACAACAAATAAAAAAACTGGATGGATAGTAAACTGACATAGCAAAACCTACTCCTTCCCTTACCTCAGTTGTAACTGTCCTTCAGAATTACAGAGTTTCAACAGTTTTAACTTTCTGAGGATCAAGAATGCAAAATAATAAAAACTTGCACCATTTAGAGAAGGCATAGATAATAAAGCAAGTGCTTTATAATTTGAAATGATATATTTCTTCCTTCAAATACCAATTAGTTTGCTCAGTGAAGTGAAAATTGAAATGTATCCATTAAAACATTAAAAACCATAAATAAAAATTTTGCAATTAATTGTGTTGCCTATTTTTAAGACGTTGGAGCTTAGTTTTTCATATTCTGGCAGTCTATCAAACTCAGCTCCATTACAGATGTCTTAGAGCTGAATTGATGATGATATTCAGAACTAAGGGCATTCTCTTCAGTAGTCCTACCCTGATGAAGGAGCTCAAATATATAGATGGCTTATGCAACTCTATCATTCTTACTGTGTGAATTAGGAATGTTAGAAATGTCAGCTTAATGAGTCATGCAACAGTGTTCAATGTTCTAAGTCACTGGATCCAATTAATTTTCAAGTGTGCCTAAAATGAACAATGAATACTGAGAAGAAGCAGTTCAGTGGTTTACTCCACACTCACTTTTTAACTTCTATTTTATACGTTGGACCCAGTAATGCTTTCAAATAGCTATCCAAGTCAATTATTAACAATGATTGAAATTTCCAAGGAGCTGACAGTGTTTTTTCTTCAGCCTTTACGTCTGCAATGAAATTATTCCAATTTGCATGAACAAATGAGAAAGAAAGAATGTAGGTGTTAGTGTAAAAAATAGTAATTTCTCCCCCTTCTTTATGCATGTTATTAGTAAAACTACTCAAAGTGAAAACATGATAAACATATACATTTTTAAAATATCTCCATTCTATGTGCTTCACTGAACTTGAAAACTGCTTTGGTTTTGTATTATATTTGGCATAACGTAATAACATGAGTTTTGTTTCCAGTGAATCCTGTTTTTATTGAGCAGCATGGGCCAATCTCATTGGCTGGGCCCACAGGCACAAAGAGAAAGAGACATTTGTTGTAACAGGCAAGGTTTTCTTATTTTTACATAAGTAATTGTCTTGGTTGAAAGACAGGTGTCTGCTATGGAAGACAGGAGCCTCCCTTGGAAGAGGAAATGTAAACCGCCTTCCTCCAAATTAATATAATTTTGAAATTAAGGGGCTCTCAGGCAAAGATATGAGAATAGGAGTAGCAGCTCTTTACTAGTGTGTGTAATGAAGCAAACAAACAAGAACAAGTACAGCTTTAACCACAACCAGAACAGGAGCCCAGGGACCCTTCTGGGC
>JAODKT010001744.1:25752489-25810624 GCA_027576195.1 Cossypha heuglini
CGCCAGGCCGCCCCGGCCCCTGGCCGCGCATCCCACGGGGACCGGCCTGCACGGGGCCCGCCTTTCCCGCCGCAGGCCGGCCTGGTGGGGGAGGGAGGAGCGCCAAGGGAAGGGTGGCCGCTCCCTCGGGGCAACGAGGATTTCGCGGCCACAAGGACCCCCCGGAGCAGGGGTGGGGGAGGCGCGGCAGGAGGGGCGACGCCCGCCTGGTGCTGCCCGCCAAAACGAGCGGAGTGGCGGGACGGGACGGGGCAGGACCGCGCAGACCGCTCTCCCGGCTGTCCCCCGCCTGCCGCGATGCCCAGTGACACCCCGGCCTTCAGCAAGCCCCCGGACGTCGCGGGCCCGGGGGACAAGGCCAGCAGCTTCGGGAAGGCGGCGGCCCCCATGGCGGCCGCCCCGGCGGACAGGGGCGCCGCTGTAGCGGGGAAGAAGCGGCCGCGACTGCCCAAGTGTGCCCGCTGCCGCAATCACGGCTACTCCTCGCCGCTGAAGGGGCACAAGCGCTTCTGCATGTGGCGGGACTGCCAGTGCAACAAGTGCAGCCTGATCGCCGAGCGGCAGCGCGTCATGGCAGCGCAGGTGAGCTGTGCCCGAGCGGGGTGTGCTCCGCGCCCGGGGGGGTCGGGCCCGTGGAGCCAAGCGGCCGCGCCGAGATGCGGTGCGCTGCGCTGCGGGACCTCAGCCGCGGGGAGCCTCGCCCCGGCCGGGAGTTACCGCTGCGTTCCTGTGTTAGGGACACTTCTGGCTGTATTTCTCGCAGATCGTTTAATTTATTTTTTTTTCCCCTATAAAAGTGGGAGATGCGCCGGAGGATTGCAGTCGGGGCGAGCGGCAGCGGTGAGCGGTCAGCTGCGCCCGCCGGGCACGGCCGAGCGCCGCTGCCCCGAGCCGGGTACAGTCCGGCCCTGCGGACAGCTCCGGGGGGGCTGTAGGACGTGCATAAAGCACGACCTGAGCTACCTACAGTGGCCGTTTTCCAGCTTGCTTTTAACTTGAAAATGAATAATCTAGCCCACAAATTGCTTATCGAGGATATTTTGTGCTGGCCGTTCCAGATTCGGTGTAAATTGCATTTCCTGATGCCGTGGCTTCAGTTGAGCACATCTCTAACTTTCTGATGTTTTGGGGTCTTTTTTAACGGCGTTGTTCGAAGTTTTGTATGTAGCAGCTCCTCGTATAGCTCTTTAGATGGGACATCTTAAATCTCAGCGAGGGCTCCGAGTATTCCGAGGGCTAAGAAAACAAACGGTGTCCAGTTCAGGGTAGGAATAACGTTTTCGTTGGGTAGTCCCGCTGGAGCCACAGTTCTAGCGGTGTAAATGTAAGGCTGTGTTAACTGTTAGGATCTTTATCTTGCGAACGGCACTAGGGGGGTCCTGGGCGTGTAGTGGAGCGGCTGCTGGAACAGTTGAACTCTGCGAGGGGCATCGTTAGGGCAAACGATCCCCTGCCGGGAAATAATTGACAAGGCATTAGAGTTCCTGGTGCATGTGGAGGGAGTGATACCAGACCCACCCACAAGTTTGCAATTGATGTGCTCGGGGAGCTTCGTGATCCTGCCTAAAACGTATGTCGGGTTGAAAGGTTTTAAAAACTTAAGCGGCCCTGGATTAAATCCTTCCCTGCTTTTTTTTTTTTCCTGTTAATCAGTGTATTATAAAACGTCCTCAGAATGCAATGAGAGTTACTTTTCGTACATTTAAACAATTCCTCTTTGTTGGTGGTATGACAGTCAAAAATTGTTGTTACACCCAAGTTACATGCACTTTCTCTGCCTGGTGTGAACCATGGAAAAATAAACGTGAATCCCTTTGCTGTCTGCCTCGGGAAAGGGAGCACAAAGTGCTGTGTTCCCCGTGCAAAGTGTCCCCCGTCGACACAGACTCTTGGTGCTTAGCTTCCTTCTTCTGTCAGGTAGTGAGTGCCTCCTGCTAGCAGGCTCTGGTGATGGTCCTCCTGGGGGTATTCTCTTCCCTGCCTAGGATGTGAAAGTAGCTTTGAAAGCCTCCCTAGCTAAACCTTATCTGTGTAGGAGTTACACACTGAAAGTCTGTCTTTCCCCCTTTTCATATGTTTCTGCAGTAAGCCCCTTGATGCCGGTGGAATTTTACAGGTCAAGGATATTGGCTTGTGAAGTCAAAGTTACAGTAGTGTTTGCAAGTTTGCACCTTCTGTATGGGATGTTTCTTATTGCTAGGGCTAATACTAACTAACAGAATTATACATCTGTATTAGGAAAAAGTATGGCTGTTGAACATGAAAATGTAAGGAAGTCTTGTCCCAAATACCCAGGGGAATTTCCAGCAAGAAAAGTCCATAATCCCAGTCTGTAATCTGAACAGATTTCCATGGTTCACATAAAGATGCAAATCAGTCACCTGACAAGTAGCAGGGTAGGTAGCTGTAGCAGTGTCACATATACTCCCCAGACATGTATGGCATGGGTGGACAGTTAAATTGATCTACTAGTTCAGATGAGGCAGAAGGGGCTGTCTGTAAGCAATGAATACGGTTTATTTGCACCCGTGTCCAGATTGTGTAGTGCCTATAGGCTTGGCCAGTACCAGGTAGGCTTTGGAACGTTGTCAGCATTGGGAAAGAAATGGGAAGCTCCAGCTTCTCCAGACCTGCCCGGCTGTCTTCAATGTGCGTGATGCTGTCTGACATGCTTGCAGGATGGTATCCTGCATTTGCCATGCTTCTTCCATAGTGGTTCTCTCTGTACAGTATATTGTATGCTGAAATTTCCTTGAAGGACAACGTTTCCAGCCAAGAGCCAGCAGGGAACATAGCAGCAAATAGATAGAGCAGCAAATGGCAGGTACAAGCCCTCACAGAGAGCTGCTTTATATTGGTGAAAGGCATAGCAGAGCCCTGCAAGCAGGGGGTTAACTTCTTAAGCCCAGCAGCTGTGTATCAGCAGAGAGGAGGGTAGTGACTACACTTTCTACAGTGTGCTTGTCCCAAGAGCAGCTGTGTTGGGGGAGTGTAGTCAGTTGTAACACATCTTCATCTGGCCTCGGTGGAGGAAGATGTGTATGTCACCAGCATTTCATAGCCTTGTTCATACGTGCTTGGACACAAAAAGGGGTTGTTTTTTGATAGCTTTGTATACTTCTCTACCCACTGGCTGGACTGCGTGAAGGCCTAGAGAGTAAGCCATGTGAGGAGTGGCTGAGCGAGCTGGGTTTGTTCAGCCTGGAGAAAAAGGGGCTCAGGAGGGACCTTCTGCAACTACCTGAAAGGAGGGTGTAGCCAGGTGAGGGTCCACCTCTTCTTCCAGGCAGCCAGTAACGACAGGAGGAGAGGAAATGGACTCATGCTGGGCCAGGGGAGGTTCAGGTTGACATCAGGAAGAATAGAAAGAGTTCAAGTAATGAAAGGAGTTGCACTGGAACTGTCCCTGGAGGTGTTCAAGAAACACCTGGACCTGGCAGTTAGTGCTGTTGTTTAGTTGACATGGTGGTGTTTGGTTGAATACTGGATTAGGTGATCTTGGAGGTCTTTTTCACCTTAATGATTCTATGATCAGCACTACTCTACAGTACAAAGAGTAAAAAACCAGCTTTGAATCTGAGTAGTTCATTGTTTTCAGTATAAATTGTGCTCAAAACCACAGAGCATTCCCTATGTCTTGTCTTTTGTTCCTAGGTTGCACTAAGAAGACAGCAAGCTCAGGAAGAGGAGCTGGGAATCAGCCATCCAGTGCCCCTGCCCAGTGTCCCTGAGACATTTGTTAAGAAGAACAGTGGTGGCAGCTCTTGCCTCTCTCTGGAAGGCAGCAGCCCAATGCACTCGACAAGC
Organism: Cossypha heuglini; assembly: GCA_027576195.1. Classification (NCBI taxonomy): domain Eukaryota; kingdom Metazoa; phylum Chordata; class Aves; order Passeriformes; family Muscicapidae; genus Cossypha; species Cossypha heuglini. The sequence continues at coordinate 25,756,297 of JAODKT010001744.1, forward strand.
ACAGCCATGACAGCAGCTAGCACACCACCAGGTAAAGTGCTGGGAGAGCTATGCTTACGGCTGGGGATGATGGCCAACACTGCTTATGTCCACTGTTGACACCCATACCCCTCTTTGCAGTGACAGGCTTATGGAGAGTCCTCTCCCCAACAACAGCATTGTACTTTGGTACAGTTAGTAAAGGGAAGGATCCAGTATCAGTTTTTAATATTTTATTTGACTATTTTTACTTGAAAATCAAAATTTCTTTTACACAGACTGGCGCTGTAATAAAATTCAATAGCGTGTGTGGCTGCAAGTAGAGAATTATGGGAAGCCCTTTGTCCCAAAACATGTACTCCTGCTACAGTCATAGTAAGTGGGTTTTGGCTGCATGTGTAGTTTCTTCAAAATTTGAGAGTTTTCGGAACTGTATAGAAGCTAAGTACAATAGGTAATATTATGGACCCAGCAGCAGAGATCTGTCAGCCTTACATGACTTGATGTGGTGGCACATTGGTTCTGTGTGGCATGGTGTGATGAACTACAAAAGAGTAATGTAATCCTTCTCTTTTACTACAGCTTAGTGTATTGTATTTAACACTTGTAAAACAAAACCCCAAAAAAATACCAACAAAGAACAGTGTTTGTCTGTATATTCAGTGAAAGCATGGCTAAGCAAAGATGGGATTGGAAGATGCTAGGCAAGTGAGGACTCTAGGCAAAATGTTTTTTCCTATGCAAATTGCTTTTTCCCTTTTCTAACTATGCCTGACACATACAGTGATTGAACATATATAAGGAAGAAGAAAGGAGCTAGTGTAATTGATTTCTTGTGTGTAGACAGAAAAAAGCAAACAAATACAGATAAAAGGAAAAGGAAGTTTAATTCATTTTTAATCATATGTACACATGCCATTAATACAGGTGAATATACTTGCCAGATAGATGATTCTAAAGTGGGCAATGCCTTGCATTAATTAATAAAAGGACAAGCATGTCTGTGTTTGTCAAGTGACGCTATTCTGTTTTGCAGGCCATTAAAAGTATGTCAGATGAATTTGTTGGATCTAATGCAGACAGGCAGTTTCAGACCATTGTAGAGGAATTTTGTTGGGAATCTTTTAAAAGAACTGCTTAATAAAGCAATAAATAGCTTTTTATTAGCTTTTTTTGTTTTCATTATGTTAGTGTCACCTTTGAATTGATGCAGTTACTCCTTTCATATTTGTATTGCTGCATGCTTTGTCTATAGACATGGAAAAAGCTGGCTAAAGATTAAAGTAGTATATTCAGTAATATACAGAGATTACGTGTAGCTCAGGAGAACAAGAAGACCCTTGCTTATACAGAAAGGCTGAAGAATGAGATAATTTTACTGTTGACAAAACTGGAATAAGCTTTGATCTTAATGTTTTTAAAATAACAGTATTTAATTTTTTAATCCCATTTTAATAATTGGTAATTAATTGAATTAAATGATGGTTTTTTAATGAAAAACATAGACCAAACAAGCTTGAGGCAATTCACATGCTTGAATAAGTACTTGAAAACATAAAACTGTGTAATTTTAAAGTAATTTAAATATTGTTCTACTGTTTTTGGTCAGAGCAGTCATCTTTCTTACCATGGAATTTGAGCAGTCTAAATACATTGTTTCTCAAGCATTTTACTAAATAACTAACTGTTGTTATTTGTGTCCAAATAAATAACTGTTTGTGAGTGACATTTGAAATACACAGCTTCATCTCCAGAATGAAGATGATTACAGTCACAAATCAAGACAGCATCAACCTTGTTCACCAGAAATGGAAGCATCTGCAAATGAATAGAAAATCAAGTTCATAGTTTTGCTTTTGGGCACTTAAGTAGCAACAGACATTGTGCTTAGCTCAGAGGTGACTACACTGTATAAATAAAGTAACATCCCTATTAATTTTGGTAGCTTCATCTGCTGAAAGCAGTGTAAGTATTCACGGGTTTTGGCTTGATGACTGTGTGGTGACTCTGAAGCTGGAGAAGGTGCTCTGCATTTTTCCAGACCCGTATGGTAGCTTTTCAGTACAAGTTGTGGTGAGGAATATAGCCTATATATCCTCATGCTTCTGTTTTTAGCATATAACGATCTTATTTTTTTCAGATGAGAAATTGCCATGTTCTGGCTTTAGATGTTGGGTTGTTTCAGGACCAGGTACTTGGTGGATTCTTGTATTGCTGTTTTATGATTTTACTACTACCCTAAACTGCAAGCAAAATAAGAGACCCCAGCAAAGCAAGTGTCATTGTCTCAGGTTGGTAGGTTGAGGTGCTGATTTTTCAAGAACTTACAGCGATTATTGCAAAAGCGAGCAGAGAAGGTGGAAGCATTTGTTGCAAGGGGAGTCAGGAGTTCCCTGCAAGCCCCAGGGGAAGCGGTGGCTCCTGGGAGTGCAGCGTGTTCTGTAATAGCTCATGTTAGATTGGGTAAGAGGTGATTTTGACAGTGATAATTCTGTTCCTCCTCTAAGGATTTTGGCTTATGAGAGCAGTTCTTCTTTTGGACTCCCATCACATGGAGCATTGTTTGCCAGCAGAGGAGTGATGTGTGAAGGAGTCACATAAATCAGGCACAATGCCAGAGAGAGAGCCATTGCCTGCTGTATCCATTTTATTAGCAGATCAGAAATAGTATAACGCCTGGAGACCAGAGGCAGTTTTTCAGATCCCGTTTTGACTCACTGTTTTTGAAAAAGGAAAAAATGGATTACCATGGTCATAACGTAAGTGTTTGAACATTAACCGTGTCAAGCGTATTTACTTTGGATGGGAGCGTATGTTCCCACTCAAAAGTTGGGAATTTGCAGGGTGGTTGGAAGGGAACAGATGATAGTTTCAGGGCATTAGTAGAGTGTCTTACAGACTGAATTTGTCATTTCTGTGCATTCCCCCTTAAAAAGTTACAGACTGCTGAAAGAAAAGGCCACTTAATTGTACAGAGCAGCAAAAGTCGTTATCCCAGGGCATTTGACATAATTGTCTTTCCTTCTGTAGGATAAGTATATCTTGTTGGGTTAATGGATACGCAAAATTTAGGAAAGATTATTGATGAACCATGTAGAATGTGCTTTTCAGACATTCTCATAACACCTGTCATCTTCACTGGTTTGTGTCAATTCAGAGCCTTTCTTAGAAGTCATGGTGGGGCAGAGAGTAGAGGCAGATGGGGTCACGGAACACCTTAGGGGTTACTGAAAAAAGAAAGCTGCTCACACTGAAGGAAGGAGAATCCATTTCACCTTCACTTCATTATATTTGGCGCTTGTCACAGACTAAGGGTCATGTTTGGCATTTGGCCAGTGGAATGGCTGCAAGATACATCACCAGATGACTGGAAGGTGCTGGAAAGAACCCCTTCTTTCTGCTGCTCTGCATTGTTATTGGCCCAGTTTAGAAGTGTCCAGTGTAGATGGGATTACTGTGTGATGCAAAATGCCACCTCCTGGTCCTGTGCTCTGTTGTGGTCGTTTCCCTGTTGTCTTTGCAATGACAGTGTTTGAATGCCTTCCCACTATCACTGGTTGACAAACATAATTTTGAGCAGTTGTGAATAGTAAGCTTGTATTTGTTATTTCCCTTTGTTACATTTATTATGTTTGACAGAAACAAAATAGTATTCTTTTTTTCTCTAAGTAGGTGCTGCCTTCACTTAAACTCTTTGACAAATAAAAGGGGTTTTATCTTCTCATAAATACAGACCATAGCAGGGTCAGCAGTAATACAATGCCTAATGTATGATGGTACTGAGATCCTTTTGAACCTAGTGCCCTAGCTGTCTGCAAAAACCTTACCATGCCTTCTTTACTCTTCCTTTACTTTCTTGATCACTGTATTGTGATTTCAAAAATTGATGCCATGATCTCACAGCTGTTATGCTGCATGGATGATGAGTTAAAAAAATTAGTTGTTATAATAGAAAAATATCACAGCCTGGTTTGCAAAAAAGTGAGAAATTTTCTTTTTGAAAAACAGCTCTTTGACAGTATTTATAGTATAGTGTCATGTGCTGTCAGAATTTCAGTTTTATTAAAAAAGCCTCATTTTAGTCAACTGATCATGCGAAAGCAGCTGTGTCCGTTTCATTGTGAGAGTGCTTGGGGGTTGAAACAGGTTATCCACAGGGGTTCTGGATCCTCCTTGCTTGGGGAAGCTCAGAACTTGGCTGGATGGTGTATAAGCAACAGGATCCAGCTGGGAAGGTGGCTCTGGTTTGAGTAAAGTTTGAGCCTGCTGGTCTCCAAAGATCCTTTCCAAACTAGACTGTTCTGTGAGTCTCTGAAATTTCTACTTGCTTGCGTTAATATTAAGTCAACATGTTTAAATGTGAAGTTCTGCCAGCCTCAATACTGATAAGCATTTGCAAGCCTGTGAAAGAATTCTTAACTCTTTTGACCTAGTAATGCTCGATGGTAGATTTTTTTTTTTAACAAAGAATTGACATTGTGGGGATTGACAGGTGGTGGAGGAGATTGATAGCTCAGGTGGCAGCAGCCTCAACAAGGCTGAGCAGAAGGAAGGCAGCATTAGCTGCTTTGCCTGCCTGTGCCAGGGCTAATATGATGGCTGCATGCCCTCAGAGATCTTGGTGGGTCTGCAGTGGTTACTGGTCCATCCTCCTGCTCTTCGCTTTTCTCTTGGTCTCCTCACAACTTTCTAAGGATGATTTTCTTCTGCTGCATTCATGGCTACTTCTTTACCAATTTTAGTTGCTGGCTAGGTCCTGCCCACCTCCTTCCATTGCTTCCTGGTGTTTTCCCCTGGCTTCTCTGAGAGTCAACAAATCTCCGTTCAGAAGCGAGGAATACAGTTAAATATGTCTTTATTGTATTGTAACAGCTAGTGAAGAGAAAAGTTTTGTGTCCTTCACCTGTGAATAATCATCATCATCATAATCATCATCATCATCTGATTTTCTCCAGTTCATTGCGGTTAAGATGAGAGAAAAATAATTACATTTGCATGTGTCTCTTGTAAGAGTTTGTGGACTTGTGGATTGGCATGATTGCCACAGCAGGAGTTAGATTTTGTCTTGGGGAGCAGTTGCTGGAAGTGGTCTTCTGCCTGTGTAGTAGTTTTCCTAGTTACTGAATCTCTTTCAGATTTTACTAAGTAAGTATTACAGGAGCTTTGATCAATCTTCCCTTGATTTAGGATAAAATTTATCCTGAATAGGCTTTTTTAATTCCAGACTGATACAAGTATGCAGCAAGCAAAGCACTCCATAGTGTGGTAGCTGTGGCTTTGTAATTTTCAATTCCTATAAAAATAACATGTTTTGCTCAGAGTTATGTAAAAAGGGGTTGCTTGTGAAGCAAGAAGGGATGGGCATTTCAGCTTCTCTCTGCTGCTTTTGGTTCACTGTACTTTGGAAAACGGTAGAGAAGTTCTGAGCATCTCATTATGAAAGGACGTAGATAAATCTGAAAGGATAGAGGGAAGGGTGACAAAAATGATGTATTGCTTGTAGAAAAGGAGACTAAGGGTGGATATAAACAGTCTATAAATATTTGAGAGGTAATAATATGGAGGAGGGGGAGGGATTATTTACAGTGCTTGAGACAGCATAACGAGGAGCAACGGCTTGAAACTAAAAAAGGCAAAATTAAATTAAACACTAGACACTTTTTTTCCTAACTAGTAGTGCAATTAGCAATGGAGTGACCTGCATAAGGACAAGGGGGTAAGTGAAGCATAATCAGGAGAAGTGTTTAAGAGTGTGTTAGATTATGATCTCAAGTGATTAATATGGGGGTAAACTCTGATCAATGTTCAGGTTAAAGTAGATGACAGAAATCTCCTGCAGCTTTGTCATCTCTTACATGATTCATTGCCTCTAGCCATTGTTTGACTGTGTTAAATAAATCATAATGTTACAGGGTTCTGCATCCCTGATTAGATGTTTCCAGTTAATTCTAGGGTTCTCCTGCAAAGCTTGCACTTCTCCTGTTTCTCTTTCAAGCAATATTTGTTATTGCAGCTTTGCATGCAGGTGTGTGTGTAGGTGCCTGTAGGTGTGTTTTAACTGAGCTAATGTTTGAAATACTGTACATATCCATTCAGTGAGGCTTGTCAAAAGACTGGTATTTCCATCATACTGGTGAAACAAGGTAGAACTAGCAGCAGTTCTCAAAGTGTCTGAGTTAAGAAGTTTTATTTTTCTTGTCAGGCTTTCAGTCCTGTGTGATGCTTCACTGGAACTGTGAAAACAAATAGAAATTATAAACAGATTTGGGAAAACCTCAGAGAAGATTGCTTTTCTTTTTCTGTGCAAGTGGTATTCCAAACCTTGTCTAGGGCTGCTTTCACCAGAGGCAGGGTCTGGGAAGAGGTTTCTGTAGCATGCGAGGGAAGCAAGGGTGCCAGGGACCAGTCATGACCTACCCCCACTCTCTTACTTTGAGAGAAAAAGGCTGCTCAGCGCTGAGACGGAAGCAAAGCACAGGAAGCTCAGCAGTTACTTCTATCCTTCTTTCACATTTCAGAAGAGATTTTTTCCCCCCAAAATAACTTGGAGTAGAATTATTTTTTTTTTTTAGGTTTTTTAAAGTTTTATTTTCAAAAATACTTCACCATAGGGCTTTCTGTGTTTTCAGCATCTTGCTGTCCAAGTTCTTTCACACCGCATGAGGTTTCCAGACACAGATCTATGGTTAGAGCAAGATAGCTGCCGAGTGCTTTTTGCTGTGTGCTGGACAGGCTTTGCCGTGTACCGTGTCCTAGCACCAGGTGGTCACCTAAGGTGACAGGGTGGTCAGCACATCCGATTGTTCTTTGTGCCTTGGAAGCTCTTCCTCTGTGGCACTGGCGTTTGCATATATGCATTCAGATTTAGAGTTATCTGTGCCAGATTGTGCTTTCCATTTGTTATTATGAACACTGAGATAAGGAATGGAGCAGGAACAGAAAATGTACTAGGAATTTCTAAGAATTTACTATCTGTGGGCACATTATTCACTATCTGCAGCTAACCTCTTGTTCCTTTCTGTGTCCTTGAAACAGTTATTATAACCCTCTCTGAATGTGTGGGGCTCTTTGTTTTAAAGAAAAGATATAAGTGAGGAGTGAAGGAGTACTGCACGCTTCCCTAACTGAGCACTGATTTGATGTCTTGCTTCTCCTTTTGTTTCACATGCTTTCTTGTACCTTGAAGACTGCTTTCATTTGCTTAATTTATCAAACAGCTTCCTATTTCAGCCTGTTCAACCATTTGCCATTTACAATAGGTTTGTCACTTAATAACATGGGAACTAAAATGCAGTTTTGAAGGTTTCTTTTGTGGGAGTGCTTTTTCATATGCTTCTTCTCCTTCCTTTGTTTTATTGAACTTTACTAAACTTTCTTCTGAGTTTGAGTACCTGTTAGTCTTAATCAGAGTTGTGAACAGCTCCTTTACTTAACAAACACTGTTCATGCACGTCTGTCCTGTGTTTTCTTGGGGAGCTTGCAGAGAGTTAGTTAAATACTGAGCTTGACTTCCTTTGCAATGAGATTGAATGTCTGATTTTTTTTTAATTCATCTTCAGTCTTTAATCATACTATTTCATTGCGTACAGAATAAGCACTATTTGGTTATTTCAATGTCTATAGTAATGGGCACAGCTGAACCTCAGCAGATGCTAAGCCTCTATAGTTCCAGTCACTGTGCATTTCGGTCAGTTATGCGTGAACAACATTCAGTAGTGATCAATTTGCATCTGCATTGAAGCCAATTTTGTGAGTGCAGATGTTGTTGCACCCTTGCAACACTGGCAGCCGTGCTCAAAAGTTAGGCACATCTGTGTGATTCTTGTTCTCTCACTTAGGCCTGCTGGATGTCTGCAGTTTTTTTTCATTACTCTGCTTCTAGTTTTTGCATCACATATTAGGCAGAGTCTAAAAGCCCTCCTGTTATTTCCAGTTGGTCTGTTGTAGAAACTTTTGGGTTTCTGTCATGATAGTAGCTTATAACCAAGCATGGGGTCCAGCTAATTCCAACCATCCTCCCTTTATTATTTTTAGTGTGAGCCATAGTGATTTTATCCTAGTCATATTTCCTCCAAGGTCTCCTATCTCAGACACTTGTGAAGCTTTCCCTCCCTTCTAATGTTTTCTTTGATCTCTCATTAATGGCTTAAATCCCTTTAGATTTAATCCACACCGAGTTTCTTTCTCCTTCTCTGAATTTGCTTCTTTGCCCCTGCAGGTGTCTGGGCTGTTTTTCATCATTGTCCAGAAATCTGTTTTTCTTTTCCAATTTCCTATAATTTTTAATTTCTTCGTCTGTTTTTTAAAAGTTGTGTATTTACTTTTGTCTCCATTACTCACTTCAGTAGCATGTTGGATTTGGTAGCATGAACACAAAGAATTAACTATTTGCAAATTTCCTTCTCAAATCAGATATCTCAAGGTGAATAATAGCATGTGTACATAGATATGCACACATGGTAGTTGTACTCGCAGCTTTTATACTGAGGGTTGAAAATGGTTGTTGTTTCTCATGCTCTTAATTTTGTGAAGCACTGTCTTTATTGGTCCTGATCCTGTTAGCTGTCACACGTGCCAGTAACTTCAGATATGTAAATACTCCAGTTGTCTCAGTTCGGTGTAGACAAACATGTGCTGGAGCACTGGTATAGTGCCTACCACCTTCACGGAGTCGAAAATTTTGAACGTATTTCCTTTAACAAAGCCATTCATGGTTTTTTTTAATATGATGATTGTAGCTGTGTTATAATGACCAAAAGTGCAAGAAAGGAAAGAACAAGCATTACCCCCCAGCTCACATAAAAAGGTTGACTATTCTGCTGTAATGAGTGACAGAGATATTGAAGGTTGAATTTGCTGCTCTAGATATCTTATTGAAGGCCTGGAGCGTAAATTAATTGTGGAAATAAAATACTATTTTCTGTAGATTTTATTTCTACTGCCCTATTAGAAGGATTGTTAAGTTGCATACTGAATGTTTCCAGCAGAGCATTTTTATTAAGTGTACACTAAATGTGAACAAAATGTGCCTTCTCCAGTTCTACTGAAATCAGAGGTACTTCAGCTTCTGTTAGCTGGATCTAGGCTGGGGCTTGTGTGGGACTGAGAAACTTATTATGCCAAGCTGCAGTTTTCGGGATGAAATTGCTCTCTCCTTGCTTTTTTTAAATATTTGCCTAAATCACATTTTCTTTTTAAAATACTAGTTTGTGGGAAGATTAAAATTAACCTAAAATCTTGAAGTTGTAAGGGTTTTTGAGTTGTATTAGAAATGCACACGCAGAGTTAGCAATAATTCCACCCATTATGGAATAGTAACTCTTCATGTGGAAGATAGGAAGAAATGCTCAGTAATTATTTTCTGGTCCTTGCTTTGAAAAAAAGACATAGTATTATAGCTGTATATGGAGATGGTGACATTACAGTCCCAACAGGAACTGAAATCATCAGAACTGGACAACTCATATGCAGTATTAGGAAGAAAACAGAAAAAAAAACCAGCTTGGCTGAGGATATAGGAAGTCTCTCTTACTGGAAAATACTCAAGCTGCTTGGACACAATCCTGTACAATGTCTTGCAGGATGACCCTGCTTGAGTGGGGTAGGTGGACCAGATGACCCTCTGCCATCCCTTCCATCCTGACTCACTCTGTGATTTCCAGTAAGTCTTTCAACACTGAGCAAGTTCCTAAATCTTGGAAGAGAGATGGTATCATACCAGTGTTTCAAGAAAAGTGAATGTGGTAGGATAGGTGGCTGCAAACCTATCAGCCTGACAGCACCTTTTTTGAAAATAGTGGAACAATCCACAGCAAAATGGACTATGCAAGAAGAGGAGGGATGCAGCTGTTAAATGGTGTTCACATAACGTGAATTAACAGAAGTTTATGGGTAAAGATTCTGTTCAGTTGGCAATCTTTTGTCATTACAAAATTGTTTGGTGAAGTGACATACTGATGCAATTACAAATCCTGCAAGGCATTTGATTTTTGCATCCCCTGGCATCCTGATTAGGAGCCTGAACTGACAGAAATGCAGTATTGTATGTGTTACATGGTTTTAATGAAAATGATCCTATTCGTTTGTAGGTCTGAGTGGGCAGTTTTAACACTGTAGTGTTTCTGGGGGCATGTTACAGGGACCTGCTCTTTGCTGTAATCATCCCACTAGTATCTTGGAAGGAAATTTGGCATCATGACAGGCTATGTTGGAAGGTGATATAAAGGGACATGTACTGGCAAACACTGCAGAAGACAGTGGGGAGGCTTGGTTAGATGATTGGTCACATGCAAGCAAAAGCTGTTTTAAGCCATACCAGAAGTAAAAAATGGAGAAGTCCATCCCGAAGAAACACTGTCACTGCACAGCTGGTGGTCCTGGGGGGTACTATGCTGAATGTTAGTGTTTCCTGGTGAAAGAGAATGAGCAAAACCTGGGACAGTTCTAGCTAGGCAGGTATGTGGTTGGGGAAGCTGGTGAGATGATCATGGAACTAGTGTTAGTGGGACTCCTTCCCTGGGAGCATAGTACATACCAGAAAGTGGGCTCAAGATGAATACTGGATGGGAGGGCATCACTGAACCAAAACCAGTGGAAGATTGGGACGGGATAAGGGAAGTACATCTGTTTCCCTGTTCATACTTTCCTGGGGTTTCTCTTTGTAGCTAGTGGGGATGTAGTGATGGTCTGGACCCACACGCCTGGACTTGAACTTGGCAGAGCTCAGGCAGGAGACAATGGAATGATTAAAAGACCAGAGAACATGTACTGGAGTGAAAGTCAGTAGTTTATTTTACACTTTAGTGATCCCTTTAGATAACCTTCATTTGATCTCCAATATGATTGTTCTGATTGCTTATGCCTTTGCCAGACTACACCAGCTCCAGTTAAAGTTTTCTGTGGTATTTCATGGGGTAAGTTTGGTGTTGTGAACAGTAGCAGCATTGGGGATGCAAAGTCCTGTAAATCACCATACGGCTCAAGAAGGCCTATAGGAAATAACCTTAGTTCTGAGGTCTCTCAGATTTCCCTGTATTGTCCCCATTGCATAATGTTTATCCTAGAGTGCCTCTTAGTGGCAATTTTTGTTCTTGTTAAAATCTGTTGTCCCACTTAAAACTGGTTTAGGCCTGCAGAAGTAGAACTAGGTAAATGCCATTTTTGTGCAAAGATCACTCTGGAGTTATTCATAGAGGGGAGAAAAAATAATATTGATTCCTTCCAGCTGAAACTGAGTTCTTCCAGTCAAGTAGCCCTTGAGAGGCATGCCCTGTGCCCACAGACATTGTTGCCACTGTGCCAGCCCCTCAGCAGTAATGGCTGGCTGAACTCAACAGTCCAGCAACTGCACCTAGCAAGGAATTTTTCATCCAGCCCTAGTTGTCAGACCCATTGCAGGAAAGCTGCTATGACTGGTTGTTTTGTCTTGTGGTGGGAGTAAGTGAAAAGCATGGTAGGAGTTGGCAGATGATAAGGCACAGCCATGATAAAGAGTTGGAATGGATTTGTCCTTGTGCACTTCAGTTCCAGGGAAGAGGCCAGAGGTCTACAAGAGGCTCAGAATCATTAGACCACACACTTTGGGATTTGTTTGTTTGTTTGTTTTAGATGTGTATTCCTGCTTTGAGAAGAGTGATGAATATTTCTGGTTAGGGTTGGAGAAGTGCTGTAGTGTCAGTAAGGTGCTTTTGCTGTGCTGTATATTCCTAACTGGGAGGCATAGCTGCTGTTAGCCCTCATGTCTGATATGGCGGGTACTTGATATTTTTCTAACAGATGTTAGAGCACTTCTCTGTACCTAGGGCTGTCTGGAAAGGTAATCTGAACAAAAAAGAGAAAGAACCAGATTTCATGTTTGAGCTCAGCGTAGGGCCATAACATTGGCAGTTGATGGAGAGAGGAAGAGACATAGTTCTCTGAAAAGCTTTCTGGTCATAACAATTGGGAGTGCTGCAGATATGGCTTTCCATAGGAGAATGAGAGTAAAAGAGCCCTTGTATATCTCAGAAACCAGGTTCCAGGACAGGGGTACAAGCACACTCTCCCCTCCTACTTTGCTTATATTTGCTGGCTCATCTTGGTTGCAGAGTGGTCTCCACCTCCCCACTGTCTGAGAGGCAGCACAGACTGAAGGGCCAGAGATCTGTAAACTGCAGAGAAACACAGAGAAGGGTTTTATCTTCACAGCAAGTAGGTACCTCTTAGCATTTGAATTCAGGGTTGCTTTTAGGAGTCCAGGGTCTCCTAGTTCAGTCTGCTTTTAAGGGAGAAGGCTTTCACTGACTGTTTTGAAAGGCATGATTCTGCCTGACTTGTGCTACAGCAATTCACACTGTGCACTTTTAGTCCAAGTTAAATACCTGATCATTGATGTTTCCTTGTATTTGTCATGATGTTAAAGAAGTATCTCAGATTTTCTGATTCCTGGGAAGTTTGTTTATTTAATAATGCAATTCAAGAGCATCAAAGCTTCTTTTTTGTAGTACAGTTGCCTAAGTCATATTTTCTTCAATATGTCTTTGCAGATAGGGATGTGAGTTGAGAGTTTTATATACATACAAGCACCTGAAAGAGAGATCTTAAGATAAAGCACCCTCTGGAGTATATTGATAAATAGGGGACTAAGGGAAAGGCGAAAGTCAAGGTAACAGGGCATTATCTCTCCTGTTTTCTCGAGTGCCCTGCTTCTCTGTCACCTCCAACTCTTGTGCCCTTAGGAAGAAGAGGGGCATAGTATGTGTCCTTGCAGTGTCCTGAGGCTGTTAGCTGAAGCAGATAGTTCTGGGATGCTGATCACTGCCTGGTCCTTTTCTGGGAGTTTTGAGAGTAATGAAGACAAATCCTGATTCTTTGCACATTCACATCAGTATCCATAAAGGACAATCTCTGTGAATGTCATATTGGACCAAATTTGTCTCTCAAAACTATAGTGCATTAACCAAAGCTGTGAATAGGGGGTGGGTGGTTTGTGTTCTGCATATGAAGGAGCAGTAAATGGATTTCTGTGTGCAAGAGCAGGCATCAGCTGGTTACAGAGCTGCGAAAAAAAGGATGAAATAGACTCTGTGGAGGAAGAGGGGAAAGAGAAAAGGTGGCAATGGAGAGAGAGGAGAGCAGCTGGGATTTTCTCCCAAGCTTGATATTCTGGCTTAGCTGCTTGTTGCTGTCATGCTCCTTAAACTCCCACTGAGATACTCCAGCCTTTTCCTGTTCCCTTCCTTCTGTTACTGAAGGAGTTTCCTTTCCTTTTCTTACTTTATCAAAAGCAGGTAGTGGGAATAGGGAAGGTGTTCATGTGTAATATTTTTTACCGTATCAGTATGCAAGGTACAAATAATAAATCACAGGCTGCATGCTTAGACAATTTACTGCCAGCTTTTGTGTATGATGTGACAAGTGCTCAAAAGGTCAAAAAAGCTTCCTTAACAAATTTGATAAGATAATGCAGTGAGCTGTAACATCATGAAGTCCTGGGGGCCATAGACCAGAATAGAAGAAATAATTATGCATGGTAATGGGTAATTACAGATAATGGCCTTTTTTGGGGGTGGCAGAAAATTACACAACCCCACAGCCTTGCCTGAAATGAACATTGTCTAGCACATTAACTTTATATCAAGCTAAAAGTTCAGTGCTGGAACCAAAGATATTCCACAACTTCTAATGGGAAGACAACAGAAATACTCCTCTCAAAGACAGAGCAAGTGTGTGGGTTTTGTTTCTTGGGAGGCAGCATTTCTCAGCAGAAAGTAATAGTGCCAGCTTTCTTTGACATCTGAAATAGCTCTGTCATGATTGTCTGGTGGGAGAAACACATTGTACCAGAGTTTCTGATTATGATGTTAGGGAGTGATTTCACACTGGCCTTGTTCAAGGCTACTGTCCAACCTCAAAGCCAGATGCGAATTGAGCTAAACTAATGCATTGCAAGGCTTAATATTGCTAAACCAGCTTATAGGAGCGTGCCAATGCTTTATGTACTGAGTAAGGAGAAATTGTCAGGTACAGATGCAAGATCCTTTTAAAGTATGAAGGCAGGTGTTTCCTGACTGAATAATTTTTTTGGTGTGTTTTAATGGTGTAGCTGTCCATGCTGCAGAAACTGGGTTGCAGGAAGTATTAAAACTGATGGAAAAAGTCACTCTAAATTGAAAACTACAGGAAACATAAACTTACCACTAGCTGAGCTTTGCTTACTGGGCAGTGCTTACTTGCTCCTTGAGTCACTGTGTTACTTGAGTAGTCACAGTTCTGTCTTACCAACAGCAGAGCTGTGTATGTCCAGAGTCTCCGTAGGCATAGGAAAAAAAACAACTGTTAACCATTGGTTTATATAAGAACACATACCAATAAATGGGGGCAGTGAAATTCTCTTAATTGCCACAATGCATATACAAATCCCTTTTCTGAAATGCACAATCGGATGAAGACTAATTTGGTCTAATGCCACATGACTAAATTGAACCATGCTACAGCATGCTCCCCGACATTGAAATGTGGCACTGCTATCCTGATTTATAGAACAGTTACTGGTGTACATCTGTTAGAAATAAGCTGACTAATAATCTCCCCCAGATATCTGCGTGGTCCAGTAACCATTCCCAGTAGGTACTTTGGTGCTACCACCCTGTTTAACGCGCTAAGAATAGTATGGACTGTATGTCATTTGACCTCATATCAGAAGTTTATCCAGACATACTTAAATTACATTGCCAGCGTATAATAAGATGTGAAACTGGCCCTTAACAATACCAGTAGGAATAAAAAATACTCCATGCTTTTATGCAGCCTTCAAATTTCAGTGTTTGTACTTCTCAGTATATATCCTTAAAAACACATTTGCATCTGTTAGAAGGAGATGGTGATGAAAATTCCTGTAAATTACCTGGTTTTTCTCCTCCCAAATGATCTATATACTGGCCTCTGCGTTGATTTTTGCCTTGCATATCCGCAATTTGTGTAAATCGCCATAGCTTTATTGAAGTAAATGGTCTGAGACTGGTTTACATTAGCTAAGAACTGGACCAGTGTTTTTCACCATGCTCTGCTAAGCGAAGGCAGGAGCCCATCATAGGTTACTGAATATAAAAGACATATATGTGTAACTGACCCCTGGTACTCACCTTCTTTAAAATAAAATACCAGCCACCCTGAAATGAATTACTGGTTAACTACTATTAATATGCCATAGAGCTGGAGAGTTGTCTACAACACTGAAAGATCAATACCAGTATTTATTGTGCATCATATTGATCTTCTATGAAAGAGTGGGCCATATTTTACACTGTGTACATAGTGCAAAAAAAGTAGCATCGGTTCTCTACAGGAATTAGTAAAGACGTAGAAAAGAACTTAGAGATCCAAGGGCACAGCTTGTGGTACTGAGAGGTACACAAGAGGTACTGTTGTCTTCACTGCAGAAGTGTTGTTCACGGATGGAGCCAAATGATGGTAACCCAAACCACAGATAGGAGATAAAAAGAGAAAAGAAGGATCGAAAACCATTTTATTTTTCCTCCTTCTTAATGCAGCAGAATATTACCTCTGCTACTCTTCAGGAGGAAGCTGTAGCAGTAACAGCTGCTAGAATGTCATAGAAGCATCAGGAGTATCAGGAATGCTTGTGTGATTTGGTGGATAGCTATGGGTAGGTTTCTGTTCCAGCCTAGCCCATCTTGTCCCAGGTTAGGAAGTGTAGTGCATAAGAACTCCCAAAAGTTGAAACAGAACCTGTTACTTTCTCCCCCTCTTCCTTTTAGCTGCTGGCACCTGGGTGGCTGATCTCTCCTTTAGAGAATCAGAATCACAGAATCATTTAGAGTGGAAAAGACTTGTTAAGATTGTTGAGTCCAGCTTTTCACTCATCACTACTTTGTCAACTTGACCA
This sequence comes from Cossypha heuglini, assembly GCA_027576195.1. Classification (NCBI taxonomy): domain Eukaryota; kingdom Metazoa; phylum Chordata; class Aves; order Passeriformes; family Muscicapidae; genus Cossypha; species Cossypha heuglini. The sequence goes on from JAODKT010001744.1 coordinate 25,772,162, forward strand.
TCGAACTAAGTGCCACATCCAGTCATTCCCTGAAACTCTCCAGGAATGGTGATTCTACCTCCTCCCTGGGCGGCCCGTTCCAGTGCTTAACAACCCTTTCTGTAACGTTCTTTCTGATGTCCAACCTGAACCTTCACTGGCACAGCTTGAGGCTGTCTCCTGTCATTCTGCCACTTTGTACCTGGGAGAAGAGTCCATGCCCCGCCTGGCTACAACCTAATTTCAAGTTCATGTTCAGCTGCTGTCAGCAGCACCCCCAGGTCCTTTTCCTGTGGCAGCTTTGCAGCCACTCTGCCCCAGCCTGTGGCACTGCCTGGGGTTGTTGTGGCCCAAGGGCAGGACCCAGCACTGGCCTTGTTGAGCCTCACACCACTGGCCCTGGGCCATGATCCAGCCTGTGCAGATCCCTCTGCAGAGCCTTCCTGCCCTCCAGCACATCAACACTCCCACCTGACTTAGTGTTGTCTGTGAACTGAGGATAATTTTGATCCTGTCACCCAGATCATGTAGCTTTAGAAAGACCTCATCTTCCTGGTATTAGTATTTTTAATGGGGAGTAGTAGCCCTTCTAATGATGCACTGTAAATCAAAAGACACTGCAGAGATTTCAGAAGAAATTGTGCATTTGTGCAGCATAATGTAGCCTTGTGAGGAGTTCAGCAGGTGACTGCCTTGCATGTCTCTGTCATGTGAAATCTGTAACCCAGCAAGGAATGTGTTGGAGGATTTTGCTTTTGGCTTCTATTTTGCAACATTTAAAGCAGAGCAATTGGAATGCAACTTTATTTAAAGGTAAATTTAGGGAGGGGAGTCAAGATTGTGCTGTGCCTGTGGTCTAAGTTTCGATTTTATCAGACACAGAAAAAAGGATATAAGAGTCTTACCCAGAAACAGAAAAAGAACAGCTGAAAAAATGATAAAAGTGAAAAAATTCTGAAAAGTCTTCTGTGACATTGCAGGCACTTCTGTTTTGTGTGCAAATTTGAGGAATACTCCAGATAAACAAGGCCAGGTGACATGGTTCTGCAGAAAAATCAGGTGCAGGAGACATAAAACAGTCTTTCTTAATAAACAGTTCATCTATGTCAACAAAATGTCAGCAAGAACAGAATGAGGGCACTGTGTAATTTAGCGACCTGGAAGGAGATAATCCGTGATTGCAGAAAGCTTTCATTATAACTGAAGGAGTGAAACAGAATTGCATTGTAAATTGCAATAATTGGTAAAGGTGATGATTTGATCTAGTGTGCAGCTAATACACAGTACTGTGGACATTGTTATGACTCTGAGAAGCTGGTATGCCATCATATTCCTTCTGCAGGTAAGTAACCAAGGTACAGGTACACCAGGAGAAAGATCCAGAGCAAACTAGGCCTGCCTGAAATGTCTGTTAGGGCGGTTATTTCCTATGTGCCTGTTGCCCATATTACTTCATGTCCATATCAATAGCTCTTGGGAGCTCATCCATATGCTTTAAACCACATTTTTCACTTCTCCATGAAACTACTGGTCAACATCATGGGGAGAAGAGGAGCTGCTTACAGAGAACTGGTACAAGGCAGGGTCACAGACATACAAACTAGACTTAGAGCTGCAGATACGGAGGGATTTGGATGTTTGATTTTTTTCCCTTGGAAATGTATATATAACATTGTGGCAGTTTTTTGTTGTGTCTGGTTTGGCAATGTAACTGATGCCCTGATTAGAGAGAGCTTGGGTGTACAGTAGTACCAGCAAGCACCTTATATTTTTCGTGCTTGCAAATATTGCAAGGCACTGGTTGACAGTGGAGTGGGGAAATCATGGTTTCTCATTGTCTGAGAAGCATCCCCATCTTAGGGAATGAGAGGGTGGCAGACCTTGCCTGTGAGGAGTGCAGCCAGCTAACCCCTGGTCTGGAGGCACTCCAGAGTGCATGCAGCAAGTAACTACCAATACCTTTCTCTTCCTCTTCTTTTTCTAGTGGTGGGAGGATCTTGTTCTGCTCTGTGATTTTGTAGGTACAGGAGCTAAATTTGGGTATGAAGGCTCAGCAGGGATTGAGGACCTTACTGCTCACAGGTAGTGTGTGAGTTTCTGGGACCTTGGCTGTTTCTGTGATATTTTTCCCACTGCAGCTTCTCTTGCCTCGGGGCTGTTACCCCAAGGGCTGAACATGCTAGAGGGCATGTTTAGAAAGTGTTCTCTCACCTTCAGTACATTGGCTGGGAAGAGTCATTCTGTAGCTATATCCTTTCTTCTTCTAGAGAGTTACAAGAGACTTGGCACACTGTTTCAGGTTAAAAAGTAGTAGGGGACTGCAAAACTAGGTGATGTAAATCATTATTCCCATCAGTTGATACTGATTGAGGATTCAGATTGTCTTTACCTGCAGTTGGTTTTGTCTGGTGTTTTGCAATCTGTGGTGTGTGTAGGTGGCAGTCTTAGACTCTGAGTAGTTGTTGGTCCACTTGAGTTTCCACCAAACACTCAGCCGTGTTTAGCTTTCATCTTCTACCTCTTATTTACCACTCTTTGTCCAGCCTTTGGGAGGAGTAGTAGCTCATTAGAAGGTGAAGATAATGGTCTTTTTTTTCTTTTCCAGAGGGACGGATGCTCATTCAGGACATCCCTTCCATCCCCAGCAGAGGGCACTTGGAGAGCACGTCTGAATTGGTTGTGGACTCCGCCTACTACAGCAGTTTTTACCAGCCGTCCCTGTATCCTTGTTATAACAACCTGTACAACTACTCCCAGTACCAGATGGCAGTGGCCAGTGAGCCTTCCTCAAGCGAGACAGGGGGTACGATTGTAGGGTCGGCCATGAAGAACAGCCTTCGAAGTCTCCCAGCAACATACATGCCGAGCCAGTCAGGAAAACAGTGGCAGGTATGATCTCCTCTTTGCTGGTTTCACGGCAGTGCAAAACCAGAATCCTATTCCAGGGTAGCATTAGGGCCCATTTTAAGAAAGTTGGACAAAATGGGTGGTTGCAATGCAGCATAACAAAGCAATTACATAGTTGGACGAGGATAATGGTATGGATAAATTGCCACAAGCGCAAAGGGCACTAACTTGATTTTATCTTCTGTATTATGTGACAGTAGATTATGAATTGCTTTCCAGAAAAAAGAATTGAACTCAATTGCCCAACATAACATCATGAGAGTCTCAGGAGTAATTTCTGGGAGGCTTTGCTCTTCAGAAACGTGGGTTTTTTTCCATAATTCACATCTGAGGCACTGAGATGACCCAGAAGACCATGCTGTTGTGCAATGGTTTAGTTGCAGTCAGTTGAATGTGACGTGGCATATTGCTAGTTGTGTGTTCTGGCAATGGCAGCTGCAGAGCTTGTGATTTTGACTTGTGTAGTTCAAGTTACAGGCAGTACCTGGGAGGCTCAAACCAGAGCTCTGTGTACTTCATTAGGTTATAAAGCAAATCAAGCCCTCTCACTCTAGGGCTTGATAATCATAGCCTTCAACTCAGGGCCGGTCAGAAACTGGAAAATGGGGAAATCTGCCGATGTAGGAGATTCTTGGCAAAGTGGAAACATTTCAGTGACTCTGGGGCTGTTTGGTTTTGGACTGCATAGATGCTTTTTCTATCTGAGACTGAACTGATAAGGCTGTACCCTTAGTCTGTGTATGCCTGTGTCCCTTGTGTAAGGACAGAGAGGGCAGACCTCTTCTATAGAGCATCAAGACAGGGCAGGCTGCATCTACAAAGGCTGTGTTGTGAAACCACTCAACAATGAAATGTCCACCAAAACCGCCTTGTGTAAGTGAGCAGGCAGGTCATTCTGTTTGCTGACAGAGAGTTTCTCTAGCCAGGTCTCTCTGGCACAGGGTCCAGCTCCGAAAGGGCGTTTTAATTTTTGATACCGAGGAGCTGAAACTAACACCAGGGTGATTGCAATTACTGCAATTACGATTTGTCACTATTCCATGTCCCTTTTTCTGCTGTGAGTACAGCTGTACGTGATAAAGAGCTGTCACTCTTCCTTCTGTGGGGCAAGCCCATGCTGTGATGGCTTTCTTCTCTCAGGATGTTGATACGTAAAAGTACACCTTTCCAGCTGATGGCATCCTCGCCAGCTGATTAATTCAATCACCAGGCCAAGGGGAAAATTAGTCAAGGCAAGTTACAGGATTCTGTGCATGGTAATGGGGTGAGGTGCCAAGTACTTTTTCAGCACTTTCATTTTGGTTGATTGGGTTAGCCTGGTATAGCAGAGTATTCCAAACAGGTTACTTCTCAAGCATCTGCAGCACTTAGCTTACTGAGGCATGGAGACATCATCACAAGTGGAGGGTGACAACATTTGCCCTTATTGTGAAAATAATGTTCTTGCAGGCTGCTAGTCCTACACTTCACCTAGCACAGAATGTTTGAGGAAGAGCTAAGGATGTTAAACCTTGGAATGAAGATGCGATGTCTTCATGATTCTGTTGTCATGTACTGTAATTTATAAAAAAGTCTTGGCTTAGAGAGTCTCTGTCTCACTTGTAAGATCGCCTTTTGCTTGTGGAACCTTTGACACCCCTTAAAGAAATAAAAAAAACTGTGTGGTTTCCATAATTCTTCTCTTCAGGCCCTGCAGAAACTTAACTTCTGCTAAAGTGCCATTCAAGTGAGTGAAATCTTGAAGAGGCAAATAAGGAAAAAATGACATGGTTGTTGTCAAAAAGGACAGTTTTCCTTCCACCAGCAACATCTTGTGGGATATATCACATGATTCCATTCACCTTTACGTGAATTTAATTACTACCACATCTAAGATTTTAATTTCTCCAAAGCAGACTTTTTGGTGTTTGAAAGCAGACCTCAGTGCTGTTTTGGTTAGAAGTCTGAGCAGAGACAATAAAGGTGCTTTTCAGCCTGCAGAATTGATGTCTTTCCAGCTTCTGAATGTCCAAAAACGAGGACCCACTTCTCCTCTGCAGTAGGGCAGGGCGTAGTTCAAGGTCAGTGTTATGTAATTTACAAGCTGTTAGTTGTTTCTCAGACTGATCTGCAGGTGGGATTGTTATTGCTGGAAGAGTTCTGAGTCATAGGGTTTGCATACTCTTACAACAGCTTAACACTGCACAAATAATCATAAAAAGTTTTAGTGAGATACTAGAAAACGTTTGATGGCAGTGGGTGCATGATGCCAAGGTTGTAAAACCCTTTGTGGCACTGAAGATGGTTTGTCGTAGAGGGGGACGAGGTCTCAGTTACTGCACCTGATTATACATCAATTCTGTGCCTGCAGGTTACCAGCAAGGGAAGAGCACAGAAATAGCGATAAATGGGGGATGAATAACTAATGAGCTTTTCTGTCAAGCACAGTAAGGAATTAAAGGAGACTTTCATTCAAAGCATGATCCTCAAAGAGGAATCACGCCTTACTTACACCTTCAGGAGGTTTTGCTGGCAACCCTGTGCATGCTTATCCTCCTCAGAGGAAACACATAGCTGTTACCTACACAGGGACTTCTGCTGGGCTGCTTGTGCTGAATGAATTTGTTTTTTACATGTATAAGCTTTCTTAAACCAGAATCCAGTAGGAGTGCATCTTCTTACCTGACTTGTATTGCTGTAACTGTTTTGATCAAAGTTTTTGATCTTTGTTTCTTTGGCAGAGTTATAGCTGGGCAGTGCCTGCTTTAACCAAATTAGGACAGCTTGCTTAGGTGTGAGCTCACAGGAGGGATTCTTTGATGGTAGATGTCACCCATGTGCTTCCTGGAAGGTATTCTGGTTTAAGCTGGTTAGACAAGACACCTGGTTTTTCCAGGCTCACTTCATGAAGGCTCACAGATCCTAGATTAACTTCAGCCACACAGGGAGAATTGCGTTTTTAACTTCTGGACACAGACAAGGCCTTGAGCAGCCCAGCTGTCTGCTGTTTCAGAATTTAGGGAGCAAGAGAGAATAGCCAGGGAGGAAACATGTGAGTGTGTGTGGGATGAGATGAGGATTAATGCATCATTGAGCATTGGCAAATAAACTGAATCACTGAATCTTTAATGTAGATTAATGTCAGATTTCATTAGTCTTTGTTCTTTGCAGAGGCTGGTATGCTTGAGTGGATTCATAAAGGTACAAATGTTTTATGTATTTCTCTGTAGGTTTTCCTCATCTATATACAGTCACACCAGAAGCTGTATCCATTGTGATTTGATAAGCATAATGAAGATGGTTGTTTTGGTTGAGACTCCTTTGGTCATTTATATTCTGCTGCTCCTTCCAGCTCTGAGGCAGATAATCAGATATGTCTGGTATTGCACCTGAGGAAGAGACAAGCCTAGGTTGGTAGGAAATGTAGCAGATTTGGTGGTTGCTGTACCTCTTCCTTCACTGCAGTCCTGTGTGAGCATCTGGAGTCTCCTTTGAAGCTCTCGTAATTGAACATTACAACGGGAATTTGTGTGCGTTCTATCTAATTAACGGCAAAATCAGTTTGCCAGCCTAAGTACTGCAAGTCAGAGTGGGTTGGTGTACTTAAAAGTTGGTGCTTCTGAAACTGGTCTCACTTAGTAGGAGAATATGAGGTGATTGCAGCCTTTTCTATCACAGCAAAACTAAAACCTTGATGGACACGTCTGGATCTAATCAGACTTGATTTTCTAAGCTCACAAACTGTTGGCATGTGATCCACAGCACAAGTCTAGTCTGGACTCACTGTGAGTCAACATCATCCCGGAAAAATGTTAGAACTTCTGGTCCGTACAGCTAAAGCATTAAAAATCGGTGAGATGCACTGGTCCTGACACCTGGGGACCAGTGGCTGCTTTTTCTTTGTTATTCTGGTAACCCCAGGGATCCTGCTCCTGGGAAAGGTTAAGGGTGGTGTGGAGGTTTTGGACACATTTCAGAATTTCTTTCCAGTACCCTACCCTACCCTACCCTACCCGACCTTACCAGTATTCTCACTTCTAGAACCTCAGATTTTTTGTTCTTTCCTTACACAAATTTAGAGCAAAAATGCTTGTGAGAAACTGGGAAATTTTTACTTATTTTCTAATGTGGGATTTACATTTACCATCTGGAAACGAAATATGTAGTACTGCTGATGTAGGATACTGTTCTTTAAGGATTTCTTAGAAGCACTGAACTTGGAAAAATTCTCTTTTACTAAATCCAGGAGAATGTGTCTGTGATAGGACAGCTAGGAGTTTGAAGAATAGACACTTGCTAGTAAAAAAAGATGTCTCTTTTCAATGTCTGCCACCTGCTTTTGCTTTCTGGACCAGCTTTTCCTCCAAAAATCCTGTCTCTCTTATAGAAATTGCAGTCTTGCTCTCTAAAAGTCAGTGTAAAATGTGTGAATGTGTGTGTAAATATATACACATTGTGCAAGTCACCCAAGACAGTCCCAATTTTATGTGTATGCAGTGATTTATGTACTGTATTCATAACATACCCTTCACACTACAGATTTATGCTAAAAGTATCTTAATGTTTCTGACAGCTCATGTGTGACATGAATGCAATCCATATTTCTTGGAGGAGCTAATCTAAGTGGTTTATTTTCCAATACTGCTGATAGGGCTATATCTCTAGGTGTCACTGCAGTTGAGATTCTGATGGTAACATATTGTTTGTGGGTCACTGCCTTTGTCTAAAAGAATAGGTTGGAACAGAATAGCAAAGGTTAATTAAGTTTGTCTATCAAGGAGGGACAGATATAGATGTGTCTTGTATTTTCTGTGCTGGAATCAAAGTAAGTCAAGGCAGGGTATCATAGACTCATTTTTTCCTTATGCTGGAAAACATGCTTATCTGGTTTTAGGAATGAAACACTTTGGGCAATATGAGTGCAGCAGTAGTTGTGAAGGGTCAGCACATGAGGAATAACATTGCGAAGTGGGAGAGTAGCAGCAAACCTGGTTTATAACTGCAGAAACTGAGGCAGGGAAGTGTTAAATAACTTGCCACAGTCAGACAGCTCACAGGTGACAGAGGGGAGATTACTGATGCCTGAATTTCCATTTCATTGCCCAGTGGCTTCCTTCTTGCCCATGCCAAAAGCCAACCTGTGAATTCTGTTGTTTGCAAGCAATGACACAAATGCAGTTTTATGCCCATGAAGATTGACTTTAAGATCCAGACAGAAGGAGGAGGCTATGTTAAACTTTTAAGTTCTCCGGTGTTTCCATAATTACTGACGTTGGTAAGTTTGTTGCTGAGTCATGGGTGAAATAAAAGGATGGAAATTCTGGGGGAAGTGATTTGGCCAAGATCATGTGGCACAACAGTGGCAGAGCTGAAGGATTTCACTTTGATCTCCTGTGTTGCTTTGAAATTTTTGTAGCCCTTGTCACCCAGGAGTAGCATCCATGACCTCCTCCCGTTTTTCTTGGAAACAAGCCCCATAGTCAGGATCAACTGCAAAGTGTGAAGATAACTGCTAAAATATCAGTGGTGTGCTCACAAGGAGTTTATGTCTGGCAGCTTCTGCAAATAAAAGAATTACACATGTGATGTTTTGCCTAAATAAATATCTGGGAAGGACAGGACCATTTTCTAATCTCTGAGGCTAGAGAGATGAGTCAACACTTGATGCCTGCTTTGGCACCTTCCTGGTTTTGGTTTGGCCACCTTCTCAGCTTTTTCTCTATGAAGAAGAAATGTAGAGGTTATGCAAATGTTGCCAGAAGCTTGGGAAGAGGAACTGGGCTTTATGTAGTCTTCCACCAGCTGTTGAGAAAGGATTTTTACAGGAATGGTCTGATGCAAGAGCTTTTTCCTCATGTTTTCCCTGGATTTTGCTGCGTATGCTGTCACTGTTGGACATAGCTGAAGGGCGTCACTGACCATTGCTCAGTGATGAACAAGTCCTGTTTCCAGCTTATCTGTGCAAGGGCAAACTGTAGCTGCCTCTCAGTTCCTCACAGTGGCTTTTCAAGGTTCAGGGGAAGAAATGCACTCATGGCCTTCCAATCACGCCATATTTATTTGTTCTTGAATTGTAAGCATCCTACCATTGCTTGCAGTACATGTTTTAAAGCATTACTTAGTATGTGCTGTGTTGTACAATTCAGGGGAACCTGTAAATGTTGTGTAGGCCAGCTGCTGCTCAGATGGTATGTGTCTCCCACTGAAGTCTGTGAGGTACTTGGTGAATCCTGCAGCTGGAGCAGGGCACAAGCAGTGGGTGGCTGGAAGGGAGCTCGGATTGCCCTCTGCGAAGACTAATGCATGCCTTTCATTTCTGCAGCTCTTGCTCACCTACAACATGCCTTGTTCTTTTGGCATGTAGCCTGTAGTGATACAAACCAGAGTGGTTCGTGGGACTGTCCCAGCTCATGCCTATCTCAGCTTTGTTATAGGGGTGGAAAGGGCAAGGGAGGCAGGAGAAGGAAGGCCAGGCATTCTCCTGTGGTCCGTGCATGACCCCAGCATTCCTCCTGAACAGGACCTAGGGCAGGATCCTAAACCTCGTACCTGACTGTAGCATTCAGAAAGCTGAACTGCCCCAGACTGAAAATAATCTGAGTGTTCCAGAGCCTCCCCAAGGCTGTCTTGATCTCCCTTTCTGGCACACAAAAATCTGTAAGGATTCCACAGAGCTGCAGGAGCTAATACAGACCAAATGTCACTTCTCATGAGGTAGTGGTCTCATAAGCCCCCTTTTTAATGCAGCGCTAAGGTCAAGAATTTTTAGAACTGGTTGTTTTTTTATTGTTACTGTAAAATGGGATTGCTAAGCACTATAAAAAGGAAACCTTATGGTTCAGATTTACTGTGGTGTGGATTCTAAACAGTTTAATAAAACAAAACCAAAAGCTTCTAGATTTTCTTCAGTGGTTAATATACAGCATATTCTTTGCAGAGCCAAGCCTCTGGCTGTCGGTCGAACTGTGGTTCATAGACTTAGTGTGGGTAATAAGATTATAAAACATGTCTCTTGCTAGCCAGTACCACACACTAATAATAATAGTAGTAATAATTCATTGCATCTAGGGATTTTAGGTGAGTTGTTTTTTTAAGAAATGGAGAAAACGCCTAAAAAAGGCGTTGAAAGGAGACGGATCACTGCATCCACTGTACAGGGAGGGGAGATGTGTGCATGATCGAGTCAGTGCCAGGGAGTGATCCCTCCATTTTGTTACAGCTGAAATAATCTCTCATGCAGGCAACCTTTTCACAGTTGCATGTGTGCATGCATGGCCTTGCACAGGGAAGAAGTGGAGATGTGAGGTCTGTGGGTGCTGCCGTGCCCCACCGAGGGAAGGAGGACTGTGCAACACAGCAGACAAAGAGGAGTTTGCTAACTTTTTTTTCCCATTACTTCCAGGGCTGTTGAGCTTTGTAGATGTGCAAATGTTCAGATGTGTAGATGTTCAAAATGCCCTTTGGACTGTGCTTTTGGGCACTTCATATTGCACAATGACAAGGTTTTGTTGAGAGAGTCGTGTTTCCAAAAAGGAGAGTGCCCTTCGGCAGAAGAGGAGAAGCAGTGTCAGTGGTTCTTTAGAGTTCAGTCTTCCTCAGGATGATTCACTGAATTTTTGAAGAGCAATTTACTGTTTAGAAACCTCTTAACTTTCACAGGCTAAAAGCAAGTCCCTCAGTACATGTGCAAGTAAGCATATGCAGCTGTGCTGCTGTCAGAAATCAGTGCACTTTGCTTCCTGTGAACAGCCACCATTCTCTGTGCACTTAATCTCATTGCAAACATGCCTCAGAGAGCACCAACAGGGCCACATTATTTGCAGTGACGCATATGAAAATGAATATGGAATTCTTACAGGGACACCTGCAAAGCAAGGGGGTGACTGCATTCTGGGGTGGTTCTACGAGGTGCTGGTGGCTCCTACTGCCAGGACCAGACCCTGTGGGTATGCTGGCATGGGGACTGCAGGTTCCAGCCTCCCCTGCTCGCTAGCTCTGAGCTCTGCAGCCTGGGAAGGGCTGAGGGATGGGGCTCCAGGCACAGATGGCTGGGACCCAAGGAAGTCACAATGGAGCAGGCAGACCTGGGATGGGATGTGGCTGAAAAGGCTGTTAAGCATGTCTGCTTATAGACACTGTGTGATAACATAGCTGCATGTGCATTATTATTAGCACTGCTACTATGATAACCGGTACAAAACTCTTTTGACATTCTGTCTCTGCCCGGAAACTTTCCATCTTTCAGTCATTCACTTCCCAGCATACTTAGGGAAACTAGCTGGTCTTATCCTTCCAATTGAAAATGTTAATATTGTTCTGGCTGCATTTTTGGAGCACTGAGGCCACATTGTAGAGCTTTATAACAAATAATAGTAAGTTGTTAGTTCTCTCATAAAACACAAATTTTAACACACCACTCCTCTGAGGAGATCAGTTTGGATGATACCAGGGCATTGGAGTAGTGTAAACTTTGATGTCTGAGTGTTGCCACTTTGCTGCAGTTGTGGAAAGGAAACGGGATATCTGGTGGATGCTGTGCTGACATGGCAGACCTGCTGGCTGGTGTCCAGTTGTGGCTTCACAAGTGACTTCCTGTGTAGTCTAAACACAACATGCTTTTTTTCAGTAACTCGGGAAAATATTTTTCCCATCTTACGATGTTGTGAGAAAAACAGTGTGCTTGTTTTCGTGTGTGTCACCACTCAACTCCATGGAGCATATCCTGTGAGAGTCGGTCGATAGGACTGTCCTCCTTAGCCGTCCAGCCGGTCCCTGGCAGAGCAGGTACCAGCAATCTGAGATGGGTTAGTCTTTGGGGAGGTGTAGGAGCTGGATGTGCACTTCACCTCTGACACTGGCCAGGTGTATTACACTTGTCTGTGCCATAAGCTGGGGACTTGGCAGGAAGCTGCTTGCAGTGAAAGGTACTTGCTTGTGTGCCAGATGCATCTCCATCTGCAGTAAGATAAAGCAGCCTTAGCTGGGTCTGCTACTGGATCACATCTCACACCACACCACCTGTCAGTGTGGAGAGACTGTGAAAACACCAAATCAAAAACCCAAGGCCAGCATGTCAGAATTTTACTTCCCGTGCACCCACTGTGACCTCCTTCAAAGCCATGGAGGAGTGGGGGGGAGGGATAGTGGAGTGCCCCCATGGCACTAGGGCTTGACTTTCACAGGCTGCTGTTGCATTTCTCTTTCCTGACAGGTGAAGGGCATGGAGAGACACCACGCTGTCAGCTCCCAGTACCGTATGTGCTCCTACTACCCACCTGCTTCCTACCTGGGACAGGGGGTTGGCGCTCCCATGTGCCTCCCCCAGATCCTGGCCTCTGAGGACATCCCCTCCTCCTCGGAGTCAAAAGCAAGAGGTAAGTGCACCCACTGGGGTGCGTGGCACCACCTTGCCTTGGACCTGCACCCAGGAGGCGTGGGTTGCTGCTGGGAAGGAAGCAAAGCATCATAAAGTAGGTCTTCTAAAGACAGTGGCTGATTTCTGGAAGGCATGTAGTGTGGTGGCAAAGTAAGGCTGATAGTGTAAAGTCATATAATGTTGCACTTTAGAAGCCTTACAGTTCAGGAATCCAGTCCAGCTGTACCTTCTGCACTTACGTATGTCTCTTAAGTTGTACAGCACTTGAGGTGCTGTCTTTGGTGCATACCACCTGGCTCCCTCATAGGAGTAAATAACAATCTTTGCTCCAACCTCAGAATTACCTTTCTTCTCAGAAATGCTGTAATTTTTTCCACAGGCCTCCCACTGAGCCTTTGCCATCCTTTCTGAACCACATGTGGGAACTACTCCTGCATCCCAGCCATATAATAATGAAGCCCTTTACAAACTTGCTTCCATTTTTTTTTTTTTAACTCATGATACCATGTTACTTAATGTAAAACCCCTGCAGATAAATCTTTCTTTCCAAACTGTGTTTCAGGCTCTCCTAAGGATTACTGTAACCCGCAGTAATTTGCAGCACTGGTGAATTTACCCTGTGGTTTTGACAGTGTTTCTTGAGCTTTCTTGTTCCCTTACTCCCTTACTAGCAGACAGTGCTAACACAGGGGTTAACACGGCTCTACTTGAGTAATCTGACTCCACTGAGCTGTCTCTCCATCACTGAATCAGGTCAGTAACTGATGCTGGAGAAATAAGAGAAACAGAGAACAAAAACTTCACACTCTCTGGCATTCAAAGGTATCCTGAGCCAGGACAATAAGCTTTTCACACATTTTGTTTCTCTGTATCAATCAGTGAACTTGGCAGTTTAATTTTGTATGGTCTGTGGGAAGTATTTTTTTTCATTCACTTTACACCTGCCAAGTTTTAGTAGGTTGTTTTTGTTTGTTTTTTTTATTTCACAGAGTCACAGCACTGATAACAGCATCCATCCTCATTTGCCTCTCTTTCCTTCTACATTGAAATCAGTGTTCTCCTCTTTCTGTCTAGTGGGAAGATGTGTTATGTGTAGGTTCCATAATTGTTCTCAGACATGGTCTTTCTGTGGCTGAAGCACCGGTGCCTGTTTCAGTTGTGTCATGTGGTTGTGTCGTGGCAGGACCTTAAGGATTCAAATGATGTTTTGGAAGGTGAAGTGTGTATAAAGTCATACCTGTTGTCACTCAGCACTGAGCCCTTGTGTCACTAACTCCAGAATCATTTCTGTTGAGGAGGTGGCTGTTCTTCCATAATGGCTGTTTCTGAAAGTCTTCCAGCTAGCTGTGACATGTTAGATAGATGAAGAAACAACACATGGTGTGATGAAACCTTAGACTTTTCCTCCTTCTCCAGTAGTTTTAAATGGCTTAGAGAAATCAGTGATCCTTGGTTCATTTTCCATCTCTTTTCTTCAGCTTTATTTTATTCCCTCTTTCCTAACCACCACTGAACAGTGACGTCTTCCTTTCTGCCCATTGGTTGGAGAAGCAGTTGGTTTTATGCTCAACTGCAGTTGACACTTTTTCTTGCATCCATCACTACTAACTCACTAAGAAGTCTTACCAGCCAAGTGTTTTTAAAAATAGACAAAAGACCTTACACCCTTTGTTCCCAAATGCACTTCAGTAATTTTTCATCACTCTAGAAAAAAATTATACGCAATGTTCCACTGATTTTTAAACTGCATAAATACTGTATTTTCAATAATCCCTGACTGCTTCTCCAGACACTATTCCACACACAGATATTGTTCCCTAAGTTATACCATCAATCAGAAACTGACAAGCAGTGAGATGTAATTTACTGAGATCAAACAGCATTTTCCAGACTCTGAAGAAGTGTTTTTCTATAGCAGGGAGCTAGTGGGTGAAAGAGGCACCAATGTTTTTGGAAGAAATTTGAAGCTGTGAGCAGGATCATAGCCAACAGACTTCTTAGAAGTATCTTCTTTTTTCTTAGGCATGTTCTTGGAGAACATGTTTTTACTTTTTCTGTCTACAGACAAAATAATATCCCCAGGAAATATACTTACTCTTCCATGACATTTTGGTTCTGGTGCTTTCCACAGACCTTAGAGGGTTAGAGGTTTCTTGCCTCTTTTGTCACCTGTGTGAGTTCTGAGTGGGTCCCATATATTAAAGAGCGTGGGTTGTTTCCCCAAAGTATTGACTGCATATGTTGCAGTTGCTGTCTCCTACAAAAAACACATTCTTAGGTATTTCTCTGTTGATTGTTGGGCTGAGCTTTCTGTCCAGTGCCTGACTCCTTCATCATGAAGCCTAAGTGACGTGTTTCTGCAGGGTTAGTGGTTGCTACTTGCTGAAGACAACTCTAGTGCGTGTTTTAAAGAAGCAAATCATACTTCATTCATTTCTTTTGTATGTTTGAAGTGGTAATCATGCTCAGAGGCTTCCTTTCTTTTAAGAAATATGTCTTGATGGATTTTAGATCCAGAAGGGAACATTAGGATCATCTAGTCTAATTTGCTGTATAATGTAGACTATAATGTAAAACTTTACCTAAATTCTTGCAGCAAACCTGTGACTATATTTTTAAGATCTCCGTGAACACTTACGTACTGCTAAACCAGAAATTTTTGAGGAAGGTAACAATGTGCTTAGAAGAGCTGCCGATCAAAATAAAAAACTGATTTTTTAGCTACATCACACATACAATCTATTACCCTCACTTCAGCTGCAGCTTCAGCATTATAGAGGCTTTGCCAGTTCATGTGTTGTCATGGTATTTGAGTGGGGCCATGTAACTACTTTTGTTCTGGTAAGTTAACTGCCTGCTTAGACCAGTTACAGTAAAAGGGATGAGAGATGAACTAGCAGATCTACACTTTCTTTCTTTCAGTGATTTGAAGGTCTGTGGAGGCTTCTAGGCCTTGTACAGGACCATCATGGCATGTTACAGTGTCTTGCATATAGTAATGGGTTGATGTTTTCTGAGGGGCAAAATGCCATCGGTCAATCTCTTTGCAGTCTGAAGTGTTTCCAAGTAAAGTGTTTTGCTTCCAGCTAAGCACAGCTGCTGCTCTTTCAGTAGAAGCTGGGAAAAAAGGGAAAAAAGGTTGATAAACCAGTGACAGACAGAAAAGGATGTTTGTAGAGGGCTTCCTTGGTCACCAAGTTTCAAGTTTTAGGCAGTAATTTCTAGGTAGGAGGGGTATTTTATACTCAGTACTGCAAATTATTTCCTCCATTTTTCTGCAAAGACAATGGGAGGAAAATACATATTAGACTGTTGTCAAATATTGTGCATATGCATGCAGAAGTACAGTTTTGGAAGATAAGTTGAGAATTGGGGAAGTGAGAGTGGGACACAACAACATAATTCATCTCCAAAAGCCAAATACTTTGCATACTTTTTTTTTTTTTTTTTTTTTTTTTTTTTTTTTTTTGGGTGAAGTTTCTTAGGTTTGGCTCACTACAGAATATTCCAACACCTCTCACTGATTTTCAGTCAGTCTCTCCAGCATTTATATTTGTGAAATAACCTGCACAAAGACCTTGGTTTGAGAGAGCAAAAAAGCACATGCAAGGCACGTGCCTCATTCTGAGTCATGTTTCCACGCATGGAAGTTGTGCATTTGCTTATCTATATGGAAGTGTTTTCCAGGTTTGGGAAAGTGGCAGAAAAATTTAATGTTCAAATAGAAAGGTGCAAAGGATAAACATCCCTGTATCTGCAGACACTTCAGATTTTAAAGTAGTTACCTGATCTTAAAGCTGGCATGGAGTAAAACCTCCTCTATGTCCTCGTTGTGTGGAATGTTGAGATAATTACACCGTATGTCTGGCTGTGGTGAAAAAGATGTCTTGCATTTAAAATTTTGTTCCAGCTGCTAAATAGATTTGAATTTTTTATTTTCCTGTCCTAAGTGTCATGAGTGTTGGAAATACAAGGAATGAAGCACTGGAGCAGTGCTGTGCTTGCAGCTTAAACATTAAGCAGGAGTCTGAAAGTGCTCCCAAAGACATGTAAGAAAAGGTGGTCTTTCGATGCAGAAAACATCAGCAGTTTTGTGTAAATAAGCTAACATTTTATGAAGAAGAACATTTCTGGTAAAAGGTTTTCTGTGTCAGCATAACAGCTTCCAGCACTAAAACACTTTTTCACAGTCCTCTCTAGAATTCAAATAGCAGGTATCCCCAGTTTTACAGCTGTGGAAGTGAAAGCGACACAGACATTTCCAGAATCTGCGTTTGGAGACTCACCCCTGCTTCTGTGCTTGGATGCTGTATCAGCAACAGTACTGAGCTGTGAGAGAAGCCTGGCCAAACTCGAGCAGCTCTGTAAAGCACCCCTTCCAGTAGTTCCACAAGAAAGGGCATGTTGGAAGCAGTTTCCCTGCTTAAGATAAAAAGTTTCACTTTGACAAAAGCATTGCTGGAATGCAAGGAATGCTGTGTGCCCTAGAAACATGCTTGAGAGATGGAAAGATTGTTTTCTTCCCAACTGGGTTTTTGTGCACCAAAGTTATTCCCCTTTTTTTGCAGCTTCCTATATATCATAATTTTGCATGAATATATGTCCTAGAAGTGAATGCCATGACAAACAAGTAAGACTTCAGAGCCAAAGGTGGCACTTCAGGTGGCACCTGTCTGTAGTTTCAGAGAGGACAAGAAGTCCTGGTAAGCAAAAGGTCATTGAGACCATTTCCTTGAATCTGAACTACTTTCTGCAAGCATCAAAGTTACAAAGATGGCATTGCAAACAAAGCAGGCCTGTTGGATATGGCTGAGAAGTTGCCTCAAAGAACAGCAAAAAGCCTTGCCTCTCTCTGCTCTTAATTTGCAGCCAGGTGGGAAGATGCACTGACAAAGCTGCACTGATAAAGTGCTTTGGAATTGGGAAGCAATTGTAGCTAATAGCCCAAATTCTCTTCTGTCAGCCGGCTAGCCAAATCTGTGTAAGCTTAAGAGTAGCTGTTTCAGTCCCAGGTGTTGTCAGGTGTGAGACATAACTCTACTCCTTTTCTCTGTGCCTCTTTGGAGAGCATCACCAGAATTCGTCTTGAGTTTGGAAGGGTTTTGGCAGCAGAGTGTATGGGGAGGATAAAATTTTGCACCCAGAAGTTCATCAGGATTTAGCTTGTGTGTTATGCATGTGTGTGTGTCTGTGCATCTTTTCATTAAAAACTGACCTCTACTCAAGAATATATGTCCTTAATGCTGAAAGAGCAAGCAGCGTTTGCTGAAAACTCCAGACGCTAGTTTCCACTATTATTTTACATCAAACTCTTAGCAATAGATTTTGAAATAACACTAAAGAAGAGAAAGGGGTAAGGATCTAAATCTGTAGATCTTCAACAGTTCACTTGAGTGGTTCACTTGAACTTGAGGCAACTGTTTGGTTTTTTGTGCTTTCTCATTTCTGCTTCTTACAGTCCCCAGTGGCTATGATGCATGCAGCTTCCCTTGGGCACTGATTACAGGGATGGTGAGCAGATTTTGTATTACATTTTTGCATGCTTTAGTTATGTTGCATGCGCATTGCAATGTTTTATAGATCTCTTTAGGCAAATGACTTTTTAATGTGTGTGTCATTGTCATTAAAAACTTAAATTTTGGATGTAGCTGAACAGACAGTTGTTGAGCATGGCTTTTTTGTATCTTATAAACTGATTGAGTTGCTAACCCCGATTCATGACAGTATTAAGAATACTTGATAATTTCAATAATTTTAACGGCAACTGTCAAAATACATTTGAGAATGTAAGACATATTCAGTATAAGCTTATTTTTCTGTGTGTGGAAGTCTTTTTATAAATTACTGGTCTGTGTTCTAAATGAGGTTGTATTAGTGAAGATTTGAGCAGTATTAAAATAACTTTTTAAGGTCTGAATGGAATTCCTAAAAATAAAGTAAAACAAGCGTGTTTTTTTGGGGTTTTTTTGATTGTTTTTTTTTCTTCTTTAGTTCAGTCCTGATTAAAAGGCTCATTTTAGTAGTTTCTTCTCTAAATGCAACATTTATGTTATGGTCACTCAGAAGCACACAGAGCAGCTTTGCATTGGATGACTGCAGAACATAGGCTTGTTTCATTACTTCTTCTGATTCACAGGTTTTGCTGATTCGTGTCAGGGCAACTGGGAAACCCTTGCTATTTGATCTGGGAGCAGCTACTGGTCCTGCCTCAAGAGTAATAGAAAAAACTATATTTTTGAAGGCTTTCCACCTGTTTTTGTAGAAACATAGATATTTCTGGACTGAGGCTTTAGCATCCCCTAGCAGGAATTTTAAGCTTTCATAGAAACTGTGTGGGAATGCCTTCATTTTTCATGATCCTAGCAAGAGAGAGTGGGACAGCCTGAACCCTCAGCAGTTGCCACTGTGTCTCCCCCCACACCTGCAAAACCACATGTGCAAGCATTAGTTGTCGGAAAAAGAGCTTTTCTTCATGGGATGTGTTTGTCCATTGTTTAGTATTCTGTGTGTATCAAAGGATGCAGCATTTTTGAAATTGAAGCCTATGTTTTGTTACAAGTTTCAGGCTTTGCGTTGGTAAAACAAGGGTTTGAGGAAAGTCCTCCTATTATGAGGAAACTTAAGTCAGTGGTACAGTTGGCCCAGGCAGGTGCCAGATCCAAAGCAATACATTTATGTGTACTGCCAAAATCTCTACTTCTTCAGTTTCCTTCCATGAAAAGAAGTTTGCAGTGTCCCATCAATCGCAGTCAGGAAAGCCTCGCTGAGGGTGCAGCAGAGAGCTGGCAGTGGGAGAGTGGCACTGGGTCCTGAATAGGGCATCAGCATCTCTCTGTGCACCTGCCAGGGTGCTGTCCTGGAATACATAATGGCTCTGTTAGCTTTCCTTGGACACCTTCCCTCTTTTGCTTTACATTCTCTAAGCAGAGGGAGGTTTCTCAGTGCCTCCTGCAGTTATGAGCATTTTAGAGCCATATGTTGAGAGACCAGTGGGTTATACCCACTGCACCCCTGGACTTAACCTTGTGCATGTATGAGCTGCTCTTTACGTCATGGTGGGTGGTGGATGTTACTATAGCTGATGAGGTCGTGTGCTTTAGAGGTTGTTGGATCCTTCTCTGAAAAAAATCAACACTGTCCGCTGAGCTGCTTTCTTTCACACCTGGTATGGCATTGATGCTCTGAATTTGTTACCTCTGGATACAGAAGATTTCCCACCTGGTATGGCATTGATGCTCTGAATTTGTTACCTCTGGATACAGAAGTTTTCCCACTGTGACAGAAATTTTATGACAGAAATCAGACTTTTCCATAAAGTGATAGAACAAATGAAGCCATCTTGTCAGGACAGTAGTGATTACCCTGGCATGATTTGTAATTGTTAACAGTGATACTGCCGGCCTCTTCTCTTTTCTTAAATGTGCAGTTGCATCCTTGTAACTTGCCTGGTTAAGAGAGGAGAGAACTCCATATTCAGCTATAATCTTTTCAGTGTGTGAGAGCCTTTCTAGACTACCTTGCAGTTCATGCCAGTTTTGCAGCTAAGGTGAGTCTATGTCTGAGCTAGTTCTTCTGCAGCTTCTTCTGCTTGTAAAGTAACCCTGTATAGATTGTGAGAAACTCTAGCAAAAGAAGCGTTTGTTACTGACTTATAAAGAAAAGGAGAAAAGGAAAATAATTGCTAAGTCTCTGTAGAGTAGGCTGGCCTTGCCTCTTGCAGGAAGCTGAACTGTGATTCTTTTCAAGTGGTTGTTGCAATCTATGGTGCTGCTCCCAGAGTTATCTCAGGGGAAACAAAGAAGGGTAGCATCTGTTCCCGCTTCCATGCTTGCATGCTGTGAGTTTTCTGTCTTTTCCTTTCCCCTGTCACAAAAGCAAACTTCTAACAGAAGAGAAGAGGCTTTCCTACAGGTAGTGGGCAAAGTTGCTGGAGGATGTTAGAGTGCTGTATGTAACTGCACAGGATAACAGGGAATCGTGTGGGAGCAG
The DNA here is from genome assembly GCA_027576195.1 of Cossypha heuglini. Lineage (NCBI taxonomy): Eukaryota > Metazoa > Chordata > Aves > Passeriformes > Muscicapidae > Cossypha > Cossypha heuglini. Next base: position 25,792,392 of record JAODKT010001744.1, read on the forward strand.
GACCAAACAGCCCATAATTAATTCTGCCTGTTTATAAATATACATATTTATATTGCATGTATAAGTAACACTGATGTATGTTCCCTGAACTTGATGTATGTAACCCTGTGGGACAGGGTAGGGGACAGATACCAAGGCTACTTGATAGGCTTTCTTAATTTGGCAACTGTCAGTGTGCCTGCCCATCAGACGTTTTTTATTCCATGATTCAGTGTAGCTGATGAGTTTATTTCCAGTGCTCCTCACAGGCATAGCTCAGGCCAAGTACAAGTTGAATAACCTTCAGGAAAGCTGTGCTGTCCTTCTGTCGGCCGCTGTCTTTGAAAATTGCCTGCAGAGTTAGTGAGCAGGAACAGTTAAGATTTACAAACAATGATGAAGCTTGTCATGCATCTTTCACCATTCATCATCTGGGTGCCGTGGCTGGGCGGTGAAGTGTTCTTCATAAAAACCAGCTCAGTGTGAAATACACCTCGCAGCAATGTTTACTGCTCTGAAACTCGTCAGCAGCCCTTTATAGTAAATCCAGATTGCGATGTGACATTACAGTATATCATTGCAGAGCGCGCTGGGGTTTACACTAGGAATGAGTGCAGTTCACACCAGATGAGATGTCGAAATTGAGTTATGTAGGAATTTGGCTGTTATATGGGGATAGCTTTTGTTTTCTGAGGACTGAAAGTTAGCTTTATATATATAATATATATAATGTACACATACCTGCACTTGTGTGTGGGTGCCTATATCAATATATATGGATATATAGATACACATACACTATGCACACATTCTGTATGCACATTCTCTATACAAAGACTGCATACACTCACAGATTTCTCTGACGGGACCCTGTCTTAGGTTTATGCTGTTTCTTAGTAAGTATTTTATTGAAGTGCTGCATTTTAGTGTTGCCTCTTCAGTGAAGTAGCCATTTATTATCAAGAAATCCTTTTTTCAAAGAGTTTTTTATCTACAGTAGAAGTTAAGTAGTTGGCTGGTAACCACTGAACAGAGGTGAACAGATTTGGTTTTTGTGGGGGTTTTTGTTTGCGAATGTCTCCTAGAGCTTGAAAGGTGATGCTTTCAGCAGAATATTTGGGGAAAACTTAGGCAGAAGCTTTAAAATACAAAAAACTACAGAAGCTGCTGTACATCTCGCCATGTGCTGGGATTGGCCATCCTTGCTTGTGTTAGGCCTTTCAATTGCAGTGTGGACAAAAGGTCATTGAGAGTAGGATAAAATAGTGGGTGCCTTTGGCTAATTACGTAAGTGGGAAGTCAGTGCAAAATACAACTAAGACACTTTGTGTATAAGTAAGTTGAGACTAAGTCTTTGGAGATAAATATGCTGTATTGGGCATCTGGTGGTCTGAGAAGCACCTGGAGTTAAGCAGTAATAGCTGCATAAAGTGGGAAGCATACTGTGCTGGTTGGCCTACAGACAAGGACAATAACTTGCTTTAGTAAAAGTTAGGTACTTTGGTGGTAGTTAACAGGTTAAAAAGAAAGAAAATATTTGAGATAGACCAGTGAAGGTTTTAAATGCTTCCCATGATTTTGAGTGGTCTTATTTCAGTGCTGTTCTGCAAAGCCTGTGAATTAAGTTATATTTCACTATGTATTCAGTGCTGTGACTGCTTTATCTTCTGAGGTTGAAACAAAGCTGTCATTTTCTGGAATCTTCACTGAAGTCTTTTGTTTTTATTATTGCCTGACTTTTCAGCCAGAGGGGGAGATATATTTGAAGTACTGTTACATTTGATTTTAGATTTCTGAGACCTGTGCTCAGCTATTAACTATAGTTTGGAAGTGGAAAAAGGAGTGGGACTGCGGTTGTTACTGCCAGACAGGAGAGATAACTGTACTTCATTTGTCCTCCTCACCTGTTTTGAGTTCTTATACTTGTTTTTGCTTTGAGTGCTAATACTGCAGTGAAATGGTACTTTTCTAGCTCAGAACAGTTTTCACAAATGTGTTTATTAGTACTAATTTTATTTGGGTTTTTTGTTACATTTATCCAAAAAAGCCAACCCTTTGCCAGTTGTAAAATTAATATTTGAGTCTGTTACAGTCAAAATGAAGGTAAAGCTTCAGATTCACTAATCTTGCAAGTATAGAGGCTTCCAGGCTTACCAATAGCATTCTAGTCTTATTTGTATTCATAATCAGCTTAATGATCCAGTATTAATCTCACCTACTTCTTTATCAGAGGCTTTAACGAATCTGGTGAGGTTTCTTAGGGAGGAAGGAGGGTAGAGGATGGACAGGAGGTGACAGCAGTGGTGATACAAGTGTTAAGTATTACTTACGAAATTTTTTTTTACTCCTTTTTTTTTGAGAGGGAGAAGTTTGGACACCATTACTTTTGTGGCTTGAATTAGTGGGGTGGATAGTAAAACTGTCACTTATAACGTAGTGGTTTCAGGCAGCAGAATGTTGCATATAAAATCAAAGGGATTTATTTCTTCACAACCTTGACTGCTTTATGTATCTGCTCAATTTCTAGTAACTTTACTAGGCTGCAGCCTTCTGATATTAGTAAGTGGTGCCCTGTCATAGGGATACTGGCTTCAGGAAGCTTGAGGTCTTTATGAATGTGTACTCAGAACACTTCAGTAGAACTTAAAGTTTAATTTCCCATTCTGCCAGGTGACTCCTTGCTCTTGTAGTGTTTGTTTTACATAGACCAGAGAGGTCTCTCCCCATGACTTAGGGCAGGAATTAGGGAAAATACTCCAGATACCACATTATTTACTGCAGTATTGGCATCCAGTTGTTGCTGTCCAGACGTCTCCTAATTTAAGTTAAATGGGTAAGTGTGCGCCAGGATTAAAAGAAAAAAAATGGTATTTTGTAGACCAGGTCAAGTCACTTAATTGTATATTGTTTTCTCACACAAAAGTCTCGATGGTGGCAATGACCTTTTATTACAGTGACCCTGCAAAAACCCAAAGCAGATGTTACCTACAGGGCACTGTAAAAATAGTCCAAGAGAAGTGGCTCAGAATAGGGGGAAAAAAAACTGCACCACGAATTAGCTAACAGTTCGTTGGCTGATTATAATGACTACCTTATAGCATCCAAGAATTGTCAGTCATACCTTAATGTTTACAGAAGTGAAAAGTCAATGTGTAGTTGTTTAATTTGACATGACTCTCAGCCTGAGAAAGTGTAATCGCTGGAGGGGACAGTTAAGTAGCTGTGCTCCGTGTCAGCCTGTCTCGCTCCGACTACTGCACTAAACGCTTTCCTGATGAGCGATAGATTTGTTTAAATACCAGGATAATTGCTAGCTACAGCACCCAACACTCTTTTAATGCCTTGTACTACATCTGTATTGGCTCTTGCCTAAGGCTGTTTGAGGTTTCTGCAGGGAAGAAGGCATGTACCTTCAATTACATTGTTCTCCTTCGGGTTTTGAAGGGTAATTGTTGCAGACATAAATAGGCTATAATAAATTACATTTCATTTCTTCCAAACTTGTTGAAGTAGATCAGACATGCCAGCATTACAGCTGCTTTCTGCTTGTGACATCGTGGTAGTCTGCAGTACAGAGAACACAAAAAGAACAAGACAAAGTGTTCCTTCAGCAGAAAAATGGAAAAATACCAGACTTGTAATGCTATACTGGTCAAAGCCAGTGAACTTGTTCTGCACGCATAAAAGTATTTGCTTCCCCTTGCTGCTTCCGAATGAGTAAATTATGATAATATATAAATATTAATGCTGATTGTGAATAATCAGAATAGAAGAGAGTCTCAGCTCTGCTCTCTCTAATTAGGAGGGCATCCACATTTTACCTTTTTAGTGCTGTTAGTGTTCTGAGGAGAAGACTGAAGAGACCTGGTAGTTTCTGCCAGGGTGGTTGCCCACTGATTGCCTTTTGCTGAGCACATTCCTGTTGTGTCACAGCACACGCACAGTGGTGCACCCACAACGCAAATGCCAGCAACTCCCTACCCTTCCCTACAGTGTGCCCGCACCTCTGCTACTAAAGGCTCTGCACTTGGTACCCAGAGACTGATGTAAGAAAAGCTGAAAGCCTTGTGTGTGGATTACAGCTCCCTTAAAAAGTGTTTGAAGGGATTGGGGGGTGCATTTATTTTTTAAGTATGCTTTTCTTAAAAGACTAACAAAGTGTGGAGATTGGTTTTGAAGTATGTTGAGAATTGAAGACTTAATTTGTAGGGATTCATTTTACTATGTGATGAGGAAAGAGTTGGAAGCCAGGTTGTAAGAGTATTCCCTGTAGTTCATTTTGAAATAAACCAAACAATTATAATTTAATTTCTTCTTTAATACTAGTGTGTATATATTTGCATTTATTCCCTGCTTTCTCATAATTTTACAATGCCAGTTTTAAAGCTGTATGCCTGACATTTATCTCACAGTATCTTTTAAATCAGTTAAGTTTCTCAAATTGAAGATTTGTGTGAGGTCTGAATCACACCCTGTATGCTGTATGTAGGTCATTTATTTATTCCAGGCATAGCATTAATCATATTAGACTGCTGAAAGTAAATGGATGTTCCTAGTCCAGTTGGCCAGTACTTTTGTTTCCTTTCTGGACGTAAAAGGAAAAGAAAAATCAATGAGAGCTCTTTCCCATTTATTTATAAATCATTTCGCTGAGCAATTGCAGTCGCTGCAAGGAGGGTTCTGTTTTCCCACCCTGGAACAACTGTTTACACTAGTTTTTCAATATTGAGGCAGATTTGAGCTAGCTGTATATCCCTAACTACAGTATAAATTTTCCTAATTACTCTAAATCAAGACTTCATTCTTAGTTAGTTTTTGCTGTTTCCTCCCTTGGATAAATATTAACTTCCAGTTTGTAAAGCTGTCTCTACCAACATATCTTGCCCCAATGCTTCCCTGAACCACAAGTGCTTTCAGAATCTTTAATTTTGTGGATTGAGTCTCTTAATTTTTCCAATGCACATAGATTTGTGCCAATAGAGTCTAAATCAGAGTGAAATAGCACTGGCTTGTTAAGAGGTGTTTGGTGTATTGCTGTTAGGTGGATACATTAATTCCCCAGGACTACCTGAAATGAAGATGCAGCTTGCCAAATTGTTGTTAAAAAGGCTCACGGAGGGTTGGCCTGTAGTTTGAAAATAATTGCCTCTTCTCAGCTGTGGAGCTGACTTCTGTAACTGCAACTCTTAACTTTCCAGCTTGGATCATTTCATCTGCTTTCCTTTCTGCCTTGAGCTGTTGTGCGTATGTGGAGTAGGACTGCCTTCCTATCTTCCAAGTGAGGGGAAAACCCCTGCCTTGACCCTGAATAGCACCAAGTACAGAGTTACTGTGTAGTGCAAGCTCCTTGCAGCCCGTGCTCTTGACTCCCTTCACCATCCCCTGTCCATGGTGGGTTGCAGCAGGGCTGTATGATGCAGGACAGCATGAGCTCCAGTTTTTGCTTACCTTCATTCTGTCTTGCCCTTAGAGTGTTGAACCACCTTCTTAATGACCAGAGTTGCATTCAGCACTGTGGAAATTAACTGAGATGGAGCGTTGGAGTGATTTCCTTGGAGGCAAGCAGTCTTTGATACAGCCACCAGAGTCTGGATTGGGCTCAGAGACCTGCCTTAAAATTTTCTCTACAACAGATGACAATAATGAAATTCTGATTATCTGTTTATCTATTTAAATATTTTAGAACTTTCCTGCCGCTATCACTATCTGGACTTCAGAGAGTGCCAGGCAAGGGTAGGGAAGTGCACGTTGAAACTTGCTGGCTACATTTGCTCCCATCCAATGTTAGTAAGGAAAGGTGGCACAAGAGGATCTAGTAGCCTTGACAGAAGCTAACACAGCCAAGGTTTTGGGGCCCTACTGGCAGGCCCTACAGCGTGTAGACTGTAACCAGTGTGATCTTGGAGAAGTTTTGGTCCTTCCTAGCAAGGCTGCTGCTGTCAGGATCCAGAAGCAAATGCTGGCTGCTGGTGGGTTATCTTCCCACCAGGTGGGCATCACCAGGTGGGGTGTAGGTCATCACTGGGCTGTGGAGATGCAACAGCTGCACCAGCAGCATCATTAAACACAGCCCATGCCCTCCAGCATGGCACACACTCAGCATTACTTGTATTGTATTCATGGAAATGAATATAAATACAACACAGCGGGTCTGTCTTAAGCCTAATGTTGTGTGAAACTTCATTTAACTTACTTGACTACCTCAAAAACGTTGTGTGTTTTTGTCCCTATTTACTCAAGTATTATGACTTACTGCAGCAAGGTTCCTAAACTTCGGGGGGAATAAATCTCCCTTTTAAATAAGTAGCAACATTTTTACTCTGCACATACCCATCTTGTGCTGTGTATTTCATCAATACTTGTTGAACCAGTACTGCAGATCTGCTGGACATGCATCCAGATTAAAGCTAATATTAAAAATGGTAATGCCATGGTAATACTTAGTCACTTTAAAGCTTTCTGGGTTTTTTAAATTGCAGATTCATTTAATTGTAAGACATAAACAGTCAGGCTTTCTCTTTCCTCTTATTCAGTTTTGGGCACAGTCATTGGTGAATATAGTGTTGCTCATGCTGAAGTCAGTGACAAACTTCTTTCCAAACCACATTTTGCAAGTGTGGTACAAGTTGCAGATCATTGTCTTCTCCCTTCTCAGCAGAGACAGTTGAATTATAAGAGAATTTAAGAAGTAAATAAACTTATCTGCAAGTTGAATATATATTGTATTTACCATAACAGATCACTTGCATTAGACCTAGTATTTTTGACTGATTGTTTAGTAACCTCTTGACTTCCTAAAGCTTGCAAGTTATGTCCAAAAAAAATTTTAAGCTGTATAATACAGCACTGTTGCACTGAAGACAGTGTTTTTTGAAAATGAATGGTTAAACCTGAAGGAGTTGAGTCCATCATTATTAACTATTTGATTATGCTTTGAGCATTGGGACTGATGATCCCGGGCATGGATTTCATCTTTGTTTTGTAAATTGACATTGGCAATGATGAACTATGAAGAGAAGTGACCAGAATTAACATTTACATTTATGTGGCTAGTCTTGGTGTTGTGCAAACTATTTTTTTGTTCCTGATATACTAGTGAAGATTAACAGCTTTTCTGACCCAAGAATGGAGAGACATTAAGCCAAAATAATGTTGTGCTTGGATTCTCTGCTGAATACTAAAAGGTTTTATGTGATTATTAGAGCTCTTGGAATCGTGTTTCTTTCCCTTAGCACGATTACACAAGGGAGAAACTTTGTGCCTTTTGTTTTGTGTCTCCGCTTACTCTGCTACTTGATAACATTATCCTGAGCCTCGAGTGTACTCTCTCCTTTAAAATTAACCATGTTTTTCAAAAAACTTTTTGTTGCCTCAGTTGTTGCAAATGGCAGTGTGTTTCTGGTAGGACTGTTGATACTTCTAAGATATTTATTCACAAGGAACTTCTTGTATAGACAGGTTTGAAATCCATGTATCTTAAAAAACAAAGGCATCTGTATTGTAGTGATGCCCAGAAGCAGGTGGCCCCAGGAGCAGGGGCTCCCTAGTTATCTCCTGTGTTGCGCCAGGAGACAGATGTAGCCTGTGAGGTTTTCCCTTGAAATAGGAAGCAGTTCCCACTTTCATCTACACCCTCAGTGTCAGCAGTCATCCCACGAAAAAGCCTTTTTCCCATTCTGTCACCTCTGTGTGGCATTATGTGCTGGTTAGGTGGTGTTTGGGATGCATAGAAAAGCATGTGTCACCAGCATAGGAGAGGATGCAGACCCCAGAGGAGATGGATAGTAATCATTCTCCACAAAATTAGCATGAAGTCTCCTAACTGTGTCTGAGGGAACTCCAGGGTGCTGAGAGACAATGCCATGTTCTGTTCCTCAGAGCTGGCCAGAAATTGTTCTAATAGAAACTTTTGCCTTGGAAAAATCTAACCCACTGATGGCTTTTGCTGAAATAAAGTATTTCTGCAAACTTAGAACAGGATAGACAGCTGGCCTTCTTTCCTCAAGTCTCACATTTTAAGCCTGGAGATGAGAGTCCAGAGAGACACTACTGGGGCTTTTCAGTAGTTAGAGGGGGCTGTCAGGGGCATGACTGGCTTTTTAATGGGGCCTGTAGATAGGACAAGGAGTAATGATTTTAAACTAAAGGAGGGTAAATTCAGAGTAGATACTGGAAGAAACTTTTTACAGTGATTGTAGTAAAATACTGGCATAGTTGTCTGGAGAGGTCTTGGGTGGGAACATTCATGGGAACATTCAAGGTCAAGTTGAATGGGACTCAGAGCTACAGAGTAAGGTCATTATGTATTTCTCAAGAGATATGATTGATATGTTTCTATTTTAATCTTGTAGTTAGATTTTGATTACTATAGGAGTAAGAAAAACAATCCAAAGAGTGGGTTTTAAGTTCTTTTTTTTTTCTTAGTTCTGCCTGTCTTTTGTCAGTCTTCTCAATATAAAACACCAGGGACATCTTTTTTTTTGGAGAATCTTTCTTTGGTTGGAGAATCAGTCTCCAATGTTTTGTGTGGAATAGACAAGAGTATCTGACTTCCAGGAATAAAGAGATTTAAGTCCCAGCTTTGTCACAGTCTTGTTGAGTGATGGAGCAAATGGCTTCACGCCTCTGAGATTCCTTGCTGCTCCTCAGTTAGTGACAGATGTCCAAATACCCCCTATACCTGACAGCTACTTTTTAAATCTTCCTTCGCTGGAAATCAGTGCCTCCTCCTATGTTTCTGTGGCTGTTCTCTAATCTTGACTCTTTAAATGGTTTGTTGGTGGCCTAGTTTCTGTTTTTCAAAAATTCTTGTTGAACTCTGATGCAATGCAATCATTTGTTCAAGTCCTCTGGTGGACTGTTAATGTCTGAGGGAAGTAAGGATCTCCAGAAGTAGGTCTGGTGGTCAAGAGTCTCTGCAGTAGTGGCAATACAGCACCTGTTCTTCATTATAATTCCCTAATTCTCCATGTTGCTGTGCAGCTGTGTGCCCAGGACAACACAAGAGATTAAAGAGAGGACTGGAGCTAGCTAGGGCGGGAAAAGGGAGATACTTTTTGCATTTCATCATGATGCCTTTCTTTATAGTGTTAATACCAGGTTAAAAACAGGTCAAATCTTCATCCCAGCTCTTTTGTGGCTGAGGTTGTCATGCTTTATGTGTAATCGTAGAGAACGTTTTCACTTACAGATGACTCAAAAATTATCTACAAGAAGTGCCTGGTTTACCTCGTTACCCAACAGTGGGAAATGCCTGCTTTATGTTGAGATGCCGGAGAACGTTTTGCCTCATGTCTTCCAGCACAAAATCTTTGTGAAATTGTAAAAATAATGTTTTCTTTTTGAGAGAACTAGCCGTTAGGGTTCCTGGCAGTGGAATATAAACTGGGGAGGTTTCTGTGGAGAACCTGGCTGGGACTTGACTCAGTAGAGTGAGAACTTGGGTTGCATGCTCAAGAGGCAAGTAGCGATTCACTTCTGCTAGACAAAGAGAGTTTATATCAGCTGAACTCCTCGTGTCGCCTTTCAGTCATTCAAAGCAAGAGTACTCAGCTCAGCATACCTGAAGTTTTCCTGAGACTGTTCATTCTCTGCTTTTCCCAGCCTGCAGCAGTGGCTTAATGACATTGAGTTAGCCACAGAATGTAAAGCTGGTGATAAGAGAGAGTCCTTCAGTACTGCTCTGCTCCGGATCATGCATGCAAGCATGGAGGGCAGTTGCTTTGTAGAGATTGGTATAGTTTCAAGCTATGTTTTGGAGTCTGAGTAAAAAGCCTAAGCTTCCCAAGTACCATTTTAGCATCCTGTCTAGTTGGTAGTGGGTGAGAAGTGGAAAGCCTTATTGGATTGTTTCACATATAACTGTAAGAGAATTTAAAACCAGAGGTGAGGGAGTCTACAGGAGGGTATTTTCTCCAGCTTCTGGTTTCTAGTTACATCGGTTATGGCCCTACCTTCTTAGTTGCTAAAATTGCAGGCATGAACTGGAAAAGAATTGAGATAATCCATGGTAAAGCGTACTGAATAAAGATCTCTATTCAGATCTTTACTTTTATCCTGAGTTCCTAATGCCAAAAATTAATGCTATTTGAAAATACACAATAAATGTGCCCTACTGTGGGCATCCAAGATAATCCTAATTGCTTTAAATGCTAGTGACAAGGGTAGGTGTTTGAGAAGGGGAAAAGGGCTGTGCTGTGAAATAGTTTACCTGTGTTAAGAGATGCAGATGGAGTGTGCATTTGTTTCAAGATCCTTGGGCTTGTTTTTATTTTTGCATCAAAAAAACAGCTCTGTTTGTTGCTCTTGTAACTTCTTGTCAGCAGGAAAATATCCACAGACATATATTTCTAGAACTGGACCAGTTTCCATTGTGTTAATAGTTTGCAAAGCAGAAAAGCAGCGTCTCACCCATGTTCTTGCAAGTTAATCCGCGTTGTGGTTAGCACAGAAGAGTCTGTAACACATTGGTCACAGGAACAGTCACAAAGACATTTCAGCTGGCCAAAGTAATATGTGGAGTTTATTTTTAAGGCAGACCCATAGGTGAGTTTTCTTTTTCCCCTTGTAAACTGTTTGATATCAGCCTCCTCATCTTACACATTGGTGCACATCATACTGCTGCAAAGAAGTCTGCACTCACACTGTGTTGTGGTGAGCAGCTGCAGCAAGTGGAAACCTTTGGCTTTAGGTAGAAGCTATCCGCTTCTGCAGATCTGTGATGTGGCCTGAGGGATGGAGGAGAAGGACAGTCAGTACAGAAAATGTACAGTGCGTTTATGCACTCGCAGACATTGGCAGGAATTTTGAGTAAGAACCATTTCATCCCAGCAGTCATCCTGAGCAAGAGAGATGTAATGAAGAAGATAGCAATTTGGAGGTTTTTTTACTTTACTACATACTGACTGGAAGCAAAAGATACAATATATTGGGAATTCACCAAGTGCAGGTGTCCTTCAGGAGCATGCATTACTGTGGCTTTACGAAATTGGAATCTTTATGTTCAAAGAAAATTTTGAAAACAGCTGATTCAAGTTTGTCTCTTACTTTTCTTGAAGCTTCTCTATGGCCTGGTAGGAGCCCACAGATCCATAGGCTCTTAGCTGTTGGTGTCTTAGATCTTCACAGGTCCAAATACCAGAGTATGAGACTGAGTCCATTGCATGGCTGGCTTATGAGTAGTTTTTTCACCCTGGTGTAAGTCAATAATCCTCCATCTTTTTAAATAGAGCATTCACACAGGAATGGATCATATGAGAGATGCTGCAGAGATAGGTTTTCTTTTTGACCATATTTGTTAGTTAACTCTGCTTAAGGAGTTGAGTCGTTGTTCCAAGAACATAGGGTTAAGTACTCCAACAAGTGAAAGGCAGCTGAAGGGAGATTGCTTAAAAGAACTTTCTTGACTTTCCTGCATGTGTTTACATGGAGGCTGCATCTTGCGCATCCAGTCACCTACAGCAAAGTCAGGACAGACCTTGACCCTCTTGCTGCCGTTCTGATGTTTTCTCCACAACAGGAAAATGGTGCTTTCTCCCATCTTGTTTTTCTGTATGTCTTCTCAGTTGCTGAGACAGCAACTGAGGATTCCAATAGTTCTCTGATTCCTAGTGGCTGTTTTTGCAGCACTAACTGTTTTGGGGGGTTTATTTGCTTGATTTTGGGGTTTTTGACCTAGTGCTTTCTCAGGCTATTACTGTAGTGTTAACTATAGTTGCTATAGCCGGGCAGGCTGTTTGCTGATGCCGGGAGGTAGAGTCAGCCCTTTTGGCAACAATCTGAGCAGCAGAGTAACCAGGGTACCTTTGACTTGGGTAGAAACAGAACAGTGTTTTCAAACTGAATTTGACCTGTGTTTTTTTCCAAGCCACCAAGTCAGCCAGCATGGCCAGCCATCCTTTGTGGCTTCTAGTGGTTTGAATTGGTATCCTGAGGAGAATGCCAGTGCCGTTTTCTCTCACTCTCCCCTTTGTGCAGGTATCATGACTTGCTTCTTGGCTTGACTGCCAGTGGTTTCCCAAGCCAGTTTGGTTTTCAGGAGCCTGTATGTGGGATCTTTGTAGCCTAGAGTGGAAGTTGCTGCCTGCAACAGCAGTAGTCATTGCAGAAGGAAGGTGCTTTGTAGGAGAAGGTACTGTGAAGAGCAGTTCCTGTCCACCCTCGCACCAGAAACTTAGGCATGCTTTAGTGATGCTCCCATGCCATCAAAGTGCCAGTGGCATTTAGTTCTTCATTGTACATGTGTGGCTGTGCTGACACACAAGTGTGCACGCAAGGGAGAAGTGAATGGCCCTTAGCAATGTGTAGGACTGACATTTATGCTTAGTCACTTTCCCTAAGAAAGGTGAAAGAGTTTTTAAAAATGAATTGTACCACTCAGTTTTAAATCTTCACAAATTGCTCCTTACTTAGAGTTTAATAGTTTTTTAAATGTAAACTCGGGACATTTCAAGCATGAATGTCCTTCTGATTTCTCACATCACTGAAAGTGTATTACTCTTTGCAGTCCATTGAGTTTTGGGGATCACTCAAGTTAAAAGTCAATGCAGTTACCAGTGTCAGAAGACTTAAGGTTTTGTATCTGTGGATAGGATCCCTTCTCACTTCTTTTCCTGTGTGATACTAGCTGAATTTTTTCATATTCATATGGCTCAAAAGTATTCAAGTGCTTGCCCAAGGGTAAAAGGTAATTAGATCAAGGAATGGTCTTTAAAAACTGTCACAGGCCCCATTCTGGTATTGCTGTTTATACAGACCAGGGCTGTGTAGCAACTGTGAGAGGATCAGCTGCAAGCCTCAAACAGATGAAACTCATATAATTAAGTCAGAAAGGACATGGGTTTTGTTTCTTTGAACCTGGAATTTCTACATTTTAGTGCTGTATGATTAAAACACTGAAACAGAATGGCTTATTTCCTTTTTGCTGCCTTTTTATAGCCACAAGTCCCAATCTGAGTACCCTGTACTTTTTATCATCGTTGCACCTACTCACTGCACCTTGGTTGACTTCAGTGGCTGTTGATTGCAGTGGAGGTGTCTTGGGTTGCAATGCAGGACGTAACCAAAGGTATATATTCTATCACCATCTGTTGAAACCAGTCATCTGTTGAAAAGGTAGGGCAGTCATCTTTATCTCTGGGGGGGTATCTTCTGTTAATGGACCATCTGTTAAAACCAGGTGGGGCAGCGTACTTTATCTTTTCCACGACCCATCCTCTGTCCAGGGAGATATCTTCTGCTAATGGGCCATTGAGTCCCACTGTATGACTGATAAAATTATATCATCCCATTGAGAGATGCTCCACCTAGGGGGAGGAGCCAAGCATTTCATTTTTCCACTGGGTTCCCAGAGGAAAACCAGACCCTTCTACAGTATCACTGGGCCTTCTGAGGGAAACTACACCCATCTCCAGGACCACTGATTCAACAGACCCACATTTGTCACTGCAGCCGCCATTTAATTGGACTGCTACCAACACCCTGACTGACGTGGTATTTTTAATACTGCCAGTGTATTTTTAATACTGCATTTTATTTTAATTTTCCTATTAGTAGGTTGGTTGGTTGGTTGGTTGGTTGGGTAGTTGGGTGGTTGGTTGGGGTTTTTTTTTGTATTTGCACTTACTAGTAAAGAAGTGTTATTCCTATTCCTGCATCTTTGCCTAAGAGCCTCTTAAATTCAAAACTATAATAATTTGAAGGGAGGGGGTTTACATCTGCCATTCCAAGGGAGGCTCCTGCCTTTCTTAACAGACACCTGTCTTCCAAACCAAGAGAGGAGGTCTGTTCAATAAAGCAGTCCAGGACTAGATACAGAATTAGCACCATTACATGCTTGAGGTAGATCTTGATAGTGCCAGATTGTCTTTAAAACCTTTTTGGCTCTCATTACATACCCTTATGCATATTCAGAGGGTAAATTATATAGCCCAAATATAGCCCAAAATTTATAGCCCAAATTGCCTAATAAGGAAAACTTCGGTTAATTTGGAAGTCAGTGGAAAAACTGGCGGAGCTTCACTCGTCCGGAAGACTTAGGAGCCACCACTTGAGATGCTAAGAAACAAATTTGTTTGTCTACCAAGGAAGTTGCCCTGTGTCATTCCATGATTTATAATAAGCTGAGTTGCTAAAAAAGGAGACTACAAAAACAAAGTGTCAGTTTTGCTATGGTAGGGTTTTAACATCTGTACTGTAACGTGTTGAATCTGTTGGATCCTTTATGTTTGGAAAAAAACAAACACTTCCTGAAATTTGTCACAGGGATTTATAAATCTCAGTATTTAAAAGTGGTCCTTTACATCAATTCAGGCACATACATGCTTTAGAAGTATTAGCAAATCCTTTAAAATAAATAAACCTCTTGCCCACTGGCTGTTTGGGAGTAAACAAAAAAATTATCCCCTTTTAACTTCAGTTGTTTCCCGCGTACTTTTGTCCTGGAGTCCAGGAACACAGGATCCATACAGTCCTAATCCTTCACACACCTTGGATTTGCTAAATCAGAGCAGAATGAGGTTCTGAGAGTTGCAGAGCTGAGCCCTTGAGGCAGCCAGCCTTATTGAGGTGATGCCAGCGGCATTACTATATAATGCAAGGTACCTTATGGAGAGATGATTCCTGGTGCTAGACCTGGCCAGATCCTACCAAAGCTGCACTTGTTGGCAGGTACAACCTAACGGTGTGAATTACCATTGAGGAGCTAGTCTGTAGGACACATCAGGAGATAGGATAATTCTGTATATTCTGTAGATGATTTCCCCTTGGACATTGACATGTGGACCTATAGAGCATCTCTGCTCTGTCATTACATAATAGTCAAAGCATGAACCCAAGGAGATACTCACCTGAAATGGTGCACAATGTGTGTTTCAGAGTATGGGAGTGTGGTGCAGACTGGGCCATACAGTGAGTATGTTTGTGCTGCTTCCTTTGCAGAGGAGCAGAAATGTTCCTCTGTTGTTCTGCTTACTTCCTGTAATCTGCATGTTTACCTAGGAGCTCTTAGGCCATAGTAAAGTGACTTAATAGAGGAAGTGAAGGGGAAAGACAAGTGATATCCCCATCCAGACCCTGAGGAGGTGTGACTTCTCCTTGGCTTCAACCCTGCTTAAATACTAAAAAGGAAAGGTAGGAAACACACCACTAGGAATCTGTGGTATGTTCTCATGGCAGAAGATAGTTTGGCTCTTGGAAACCACAAGGATAATTTCTCAGTCTGCGACACTTCTTGGTTTCAGGGTTGGCAGACTAGAAAAAGTAAAGATGTAAACGGTTTTTTCCAACTGCAATATACATAAGTGCAGTTCCAGCCTGTTCTAAGTGCACATCAGTGCACTGGTTATTTCAGACCTGGAGTTGTTGGAGACCTGTTTAGCTGTTTTGTGCATTTGACCACATAGCAAAGGGATACATGATGCTGCAGACCAGATTCTTCATTCTGTGTAATTAAACCAATTAGCAGTATTTGCAGGATGTATAAAAGCTGTATAAAAAGTTGCAAGTTGCCTTAACTACCCTTCACTCCCTCATGTCTAAGCACTGCGTTATTTTCTTTGTATTTTACCTGGGAAAAAAATGTAATATAAGGTTAATATCCCATTCCCTGGAGTTAAAAAATTTATGTCAGCTCTAAAAGACGATAATAGGGTCTGCTTTGGCAGAGTGATGTTAGAGCCTTAGTCATCCCTTATATGCATTAAAGGAGACACTTGCATTAAATCAAGGAGTCAGGTTCTGCAATATCAAAAATGGTCAAAACTCGCTGAAAGAAATGGAAATAGCTATTTTGTCTGTGCATGGGTTAAGTGGGTGAAAATGATGTGTGTGATGTCAAGTTCATAATGTCTTTTTCATCTCTTGGTAACCAGTGTTGGTGTTTAAAAACAAGACAAATTAGTAAGCTGAGCTGCAAATGGAAGTTACTGCAGAAACAGGGGATACTACAGAAATGGAGTGTTGGTGTTTTTTTAAGAGTGTGTTTCTAATTTTCTCATGAGTAGTGGGCTAAACCCAGATGGTGCAACTTTCCTTGATTTACTTTCCTTGAATCCTATTGGATTTAACTGGCAATCAAAGTCAAGTCTAACCTCATCTTCTTCATGGAACTTGAGGGCTGCTAGAAGTCCCCAGAGACTGAAAGCACCCAGGGCTCAAGTGTGGAGGAGCAGCTCACTTAGGCACAGTGGTGTGATTTCAGGACAGAGTTTAAGCCTCAGCTACATATTCCTTGTTTTTGTGCAGTTGTACTAGATTCATCATGGCTTCTAAGAAACAAGCAATGGCTGTAAACAATAATCTATTTTAAAAGACCACAGGCTGGTAATACTTTCCACTGAAGAGTAAAATCCAGAATATAGTATTGATGATAAAGGTGTCAGGGACTCACGGAGCTCCTGCTGTGATTTAGTTTCCCTCCAGCTGCCTCAACTACTGATGCATTTTGCTAATTACATCATAGATTTTCCTATTGATGAACAGAATCTGGATTAACACGGGAAGCACTAATGTTACCCTTTGACTATTATTGTTGTACAAGAAGCCGTGGCAGATGCTGGCAGTTAGCTACACAAACATTAGTATTAACGATTGGCCATTTGGAATTGGTGACAAACTGCCGGCTGCTGGAATCCTGAGCCTGAAACCAATCAGGAAGTTAATGAGGAGAGAAATTACCACTGCAGCTTCCCCTTAATTATATTCATGGTAGGCAGGAAGGGAGTGTTGGGGGTGGATCTCAACTCATCTAAGGTTAGGAAGGTCAGAGACCCTTTTACTTGGTTTTTGTATCTACTGCAAATTGCAATGTTGCAACCGTTCCTAGCACTGCATTAGTTTTAAATTTTGTGATATTTGGCCTCAGCCTCGGGCGGTCCGGGACAGGGCCTTAGGTCTGTAGGCAGGTAGCTTCCTTGTGGGTGGAGGGATTCAGCCCCCAGACCTAAAGTTGTTTTCCTCCCATCGCTGCTCACCTCGGCGGGAGGAGGGAGACCAGCACCTCAGCATACACGAAGGAACAACTCCTCGCCCCTCTTGCCGGAGAGGGGAGATCTGTGGGGGTCTCCTCTGCTCGGGGCCAGGTCGTATCTCAGCCATTGTGTTTTTTTCTCTCTCCCCTCACTCGCAGTGTTTTCGCCGCCCAGCAGCCAGGACTCCGGCCTGGGGTGCCTGTCGAGCAGCAGCGAGAGCACCAAGGGGGACCTGGAGTGCGATCCCCCCGCGCAGCCCGGCAGCTTCGCCATGAGCCCGGTCCAGGAGGGCGGCGAGTAGCGGCGGCCCTGGCCAGGCAGGGCGGTACAGCAGCAGCGTTCTCGGTTTGCTTGTTCTGTTTGGGGATTGCGGGGGACGGGCGGGGGGTGTTTGGTTTCTTCTTCCCAGGTGCGGGGCGGGACGCCAGCTTCCCCGGGGGCGGCCGCGGGGCCTCCCCGCCGCCGCCAGGGCCGGCTGCCGCATCCTGCCGCCGGGAGCCAGCGCGGGCGGAGAGAGAGAGAGCGGCGCCGAAATGCGGGCGGGGGCTCGGGGTAGCGGGAGCCACGGTAACCGGGAGTGCTGTGCCGGCCCCTCCCCGTGCAGGGGCCGGTAACTCATCTGTGGGAAACATCATCCCGCTGTGCCTTCCTAACGGTTCCTTATGGGCTAACGCTGCTGCTTGGTCTGGGAGTGTCCTTCTCATGTCGCCAAATTAACATATTTTGCATATTACAGTTGAGTGCCTTGCCTTAGATTGCAGTCTAAACTGCAAGTAAGTCCCTTAAGAGTTGCCATGAGTTTTGGCGTTTGTTATTTTGTTAAAAATGGGCTATGGTGTTCTTTCCTCATGTTACCAAAGCCAATCCGAAATGAAACTAGTCTAGAAAAATTCATTGTTCTCTGTAGTTGCAGCTGTACCTGAAATAAAAATGTTATTGATGACCGAATTTTCTTGTGTGTATATTTGGTGAGCTGTATTAAAACAGAAAAAAAAAAGAAATTACTTGTATTTTCTTCGCTCTCTGCTTTGAAAACATCTATTTGATTTCACCCCCATCTGTTGTAATCAATAACCTGACCATCTTGTTTTTTATTAAATGCACTTACTCTTAATTTCATCCACCAGTGGTTTTAGAGAGAATAATGTGGAGTTACCTATATAGGTTTGACATTATAAATCACTTCTTGAGGCTGAATCGTATAGCGGTATCGATTGATCCTGATATATCACAGAAATTTACTGTCACTTCTGTTTTCAATTAAAGATACAATCAGTCAGATAATGA
>JAODKT010001744.1:25815749-25836545 GCA_027576195.1 Cossypha heuglini
AAACCGGGCGTTAAGCGGAATGCAAATGAGCAGCGCTTCACCTCTAATTGCTTTTGTTAAAAGCGGGGTCGCGGGGCTGCGCCCGAGCGGGCGGTGACGGTGCGGACGGGCGGGGACGAGCAGGGACGGAGCCGGGACAGAGCTGGACTGGGTGAAAGAAGGGAATAGCGGCAGCCCCGGGCGGCTCGATTCACGCTTCGTCTCATTTGTCACATCCCAGCTCAGTTCCCGCCGCGGCGGGGCCGTGGCCACCGGGGCCGGGCTCTGTCCCGCCCTGGCCGGGCACTCGCGTGGCCGCTGCCCACTCGTGACACTGCCTTGGCCGCTGCAGGGCTGATCCGTCCTTCTGCCGTCCTTGCGCGATCAGCAGCCGGCTGGACGGAGACGCGCCGACTAGGCGGGCTGCAGGAATACCCCAGAACATTCCCATTTCCTCGCCCCGCGCCGTATTCGAGCCGGTTCCTCCCTCTCCCCATCCGCAAACAGTTCGTGTTTATGTTCCTACAAATAATGAGCAAATTCAGAACCCCCGGGAACAAAAGATCTTTTGTGCCGAGCGCTCGGAGCCTGGAGCGAGCGATAAACGACGCCCCTCGGCCCCCCGCCCCCGGGAGGGGACCCTCCCCGCGCGGGGGTTCGGGGCGAGCCGCGGAACGGCCGCGCCGGGGGTGACGACGGGCTCCGGTGTGGGACGGCACGCCTGCAGAACGGAGAGCGGGCGCATTGCCGTCGGGGCGCTCCGTGGGCGCGGGGATTCCGCCGGAGCGGGGGCTCAGGGCACGCCGCCCCCAAAAAACGATGGCTGCAGGACACGCGTGGGTCTCTCGCACGAGCGAGGTCGATGCGGGACACTCCCCAGCGTTCGTGGGTCTGTGCTCTCGGAAAGAACGGCGGCTTCTCTCCACCGTGGGGACCACAGAGGGAAAAAAATCCCGCGCTTCGCCCCGGGGTTTGGCACCGCTCCCGGGGCTCCTGCGGGCGCTCCGCCCTGCTGAACCGGCGGCGCGGGGGGGCTGCCCGGGGCCGAGGGGGCGGCAGTGCCCCCCTGGGGTGGCGGCAACGCCGCCGGTTGCGCAGAGGCCGCAGCCGCCATTTCCAGGAGGACGGTGCCACCTATGGAAAGCACCTGGAATTCACCGGGCCGGCGGGGACGCGCCGGGAAATGCAGCGTTTCCGTGCGGCACCGTCCGGACGAGGCCGGGCTGCACCCGCCGCTTCCCGAGAGGGCCGTGCGGCATCACCGGGGCTTGGCCGCTACGGTCCTCAGTCCCGACTGCCCCGGGGAGCATGTGCGGCTCGGTCCCGGGGCGGCGGAGAGACCCGGCACGGGCACTGAGCCGCATCTCATCGGGGCGGTCGTTTCGCTGACTGGCCAAAGCCTCCGTTACCGGGCAAAAACGACCAAAGGGGCGGAGAGAAGTTCCTCTGCCCAGGTGCTCGGTAGAATCCCCGAGCCAGAATCCTCTCGCTCCCTCTGTGCCCGTACACGCCGAGATCCCTCCGCGGCTCCGCCAGCCCCCTTCGGTGCCTGGAGAAAGGGCAGCAGCCGTACCCGGTGCCCTGCCAGGCGTCGGCCGGACCGGAGCCGTGTCCACGGGGACACGCTGCCTCCCGTCGCCACGTCGCGTCCGGAACCGCCGGGGAAGCCCTGCCCCGTCATGAATTCGATGTCAAACACCTCGACACGAAAACTTACTCACGGGAATTTTGGGGGTTTTGTGGACCGTCGGCGTGGCCGCTGCATGGGCACACCCGAGATCTCCCCTCCTCGGACCGGATACCCCCGCGCTACCCGGCAGAACCCCGGCGGCACTGTGGGTACCTGTGCCGCAGGTCGGAACCGGTCACTGTTTCCCCCGTTGTCCCTGAGCTGCTCGGAAACGAAAAGGCATCGTCTGGGGGGCGGGCTGAGCCCCCAGTCCCAGACAGGACCGTGAGCCGGCGGTGCCGGCGGTGCCAAGGGGTCCCGGGTCCTCGCCCCCACGTCGGCACAGCCCGGTACCGGTCCGCGGGGCTGTGAAGCGCCGATGCTGCTCCCGGCTCCGCTCAGATACCGGGGGAGAGAACAGTTTTTCTGCACAGCTCGGGAACGGAACCGAACCGGGAGAAACCCGCAGCCGAAGCGGGCGGCTGGGCTGACCGGCAATGCGGGGCTGACGTCCCCGAGTGTGCAGGGGAGTGTCCACGCAAGCAGGGAGCTCGCGTGGAAAGTGGCTCTGGGCGCGCTCTGCCCTGCGCGGTGGAACCCGGGCTGCAGAACGCCTCTCCCGGGTCCCCAGGGGCAGCCCGGGCCGGGGATCGGTTCGGGGACGGGCAAGCTTTGGGGTTCTGCCGGGGGACAGTTGTTCTGCTCCGGCTCCCCTCCGCGATCCCAGACTGGAGGCTGTGCTCGGATGGCCCAGGAGATAGGGACTCGCTGGGGCGCGACCGTGGCACAAAGGGGTCTCTGAGGGGCACCGGGGCAGCCGGGGAACCGCGCCGGGGCAGGCTGGGAGCTGTGGTGGATCCTGTCCTCCTGGACACGAGTGGCCGTGGGACGGAGCAGCTCCTGAAGCACGGCCACCAGAGCACACGGGAGTCGCGGGGAGGGGCCCCGCTGCGATGCGTGGATCGATGGTACCGGCGGATGGGTTGGAGCCAGGTCCGCCCCGCCGCCCCGTTCTCCCGGCTCAGCCGCACTCGGACACGCGCGCTCGCCCCGCTGCCGCCACGCGCGACCCCGAGAAGGGCTCCAGCCCTTCGGTTTCGTTGCAATACTCGCTGCCGTGGTAGCGTCGGCACAGCGGGAGCCGAGAGGGGAGCCGGGCACTCTGCTTCCCAGCAGCCGTCTGAGCCCCGAGGAGTTCATCGCACGAGTGCGGGCTGGAGGAGCGGACACCCCGCAGCCGAGAGGATGGTTTGGGGTCAAATGCGCGGAAACGGGGTTTGCCGCGGCAGCACACGCTCCCGCCGGTCCGGAGCTGTCCCCTTGTCGGCTCCGAGTCCCGGGATCCCAGAACCGGGCCCCGGGCCGGTGGGGGTGACGGGAACCGCAGGGATGAGCGGCCCCAGGCCGCCGAGAGCCCATGGGGCGCCCAGGCAACTCCTGCCGTTGACCCTGGGAGCGTGGAAGGCTGCCCGTGCCCCGGCTCCGCTCCTGCTCCCCGCGCCTTGGTTTTGCGGGAAGGGTCCCCGCAGTGCTGCCGGCTGCGGGCGCGGGGGTCTCCGGACACTTTCGGCAGCGGTGGGAGCTGCCCCGGGACGGTTCCGCCCGCCGCTGCTTCGTCCCGCCCGGCTGGAGCAGCTCTGTCTCACTTTTCCTTCCGGGCCGAGACCCCCACGAGTGGCCGCAGCCCCGGCCCCGGCTCACCCACGCGCCGGGGCTTCGGGCGATTCCCCCGCGGCCGCGGTCGCTCCGCGCTGCTTTCCCCGCTCCGTTCTCGTTTGCATCTCGCCTTCTCCCTGGCCCCCCCGCACCTCAACCGGGACGCAGTTCCGACCCCGCGCGGGTTCCGCGTGGGTTCCAGCTGGAGGATGAAGCTATTTCTCCGCTGATGCCCTCGTGGGAGGCAGCCGGAACCTCAGCTTCTCCCCTCTGCACCCCACGCGTGGCCGCGGAGCTCCGCGCAGGCGACGGGGCAAAGGCAGCCGCTCAGTCGGGAGCTACGCGGCCCCTCAGGGCTCCCGTGTGGCGTCGGAACCGGGCGGCACGGCCTCGGATCCGCGGTTCCAACACACACCGAGGACAGCCAAGCTGCCGGGGAGACACCAGCTTGCTCGGGGCTGCGGCAGCCCCACGGGCACGGGGATGGGCGCGGCCGCGCCAGCTCCAGTCGTGCCGGGGGGACACGATCAGCTTCCGACCCGCAGCCCCGCGCCCCGCGCCCCGCGCTGGGCCGTACGCCCGCTGCCGTCGGCTCTGTTCTCTACGAAGCACCTTCCCAGGAACGGGGTCCGGTGAGCCCCGTCCACGCCAATTCACGAGTCGCCCTGCGACCAGCGTTAATTAACAACGATTAATTCGACATTAACGAAAAACTTCCCAGGACGCAGCTCGCCGGGAGCCGAGAGACCGCGGATGTTGCGCTTTCCCCCGGCCTGGCCACGCCACGCAAGACTCGCGTGTCGCGACCGCTCCCGTGGGCGCGGGGCTTCAAGCGCGGTGCGGGAGTACAGGGGAGCCGCGGAGTGGGAATCCTCCGCCTCCTCCAGGGAGCGCGGTTTCACTTCGGCCTGGGGGCGGTGGGAGGAGGGATCTGCCCACGGAGACCCGACACTCGACCCCCGGGTCCCGCGTGGAGCCATGGGGGTCCCGTAGTCGGCGCTCTGCGCGGGTTCCCGAAGCCCCACTCGTGTCCACCGTTGGAGGACCCTGCCCGGCCGGGTGACGCGGCGGCGGGCGGGATCCCCGGGAAACAACGCTCCTCGGGATGGGGACAACGCCGGAACCCTCCGGTCCCGGAGCCCCCCGGGCGGCTTCCCCAGAGGAGAAAGGGAAGGGTCTCGTAGTCCCAGCCCCAGGCGGACGCGGCCGTGGTCTCACGGAGGGCAGGCGCAGCCGGATCCACTCCAGCCGTGGGTTTTCCACGTGTGAACGCGGCGGCCGCCGAGCCTTCGGGCTCCTTAGCGGAGGGGAGACCGAGGTGGGGACAAGAGGGAAAGATCCACGAGAGGCTCCATCTGGTCTCGTCCGTCGTGAACGGGGCCGCAGGAGCCCACTCAGCCCGCTCCGCGCTGCTGCGCGTCCCGCTCTCGGGGCAGCCCCGAGCGGCGGCGCTGCCCACGGACGCGGAAACCGCTTCACTCCGCGGGACCGGGCTGAAGGGCTGCCCGCTCCTCCCGGAGCCTCCCACCAACGGCGGGAGGGCGGATTGGGTCCCTTCCCACTTGCGAGAACCGGTCGCGTGGGATCCCCGGTCCCCCGGAGGCTGCACCGAATTCCCGCGACTCGCGAGTGTCTCGTTCTCCCGTGGCCGCCTCGGGGAGAAGGTGATGTCTCCCGACGCCGCGCCGCGGGGCGAGAGGCACAGCCGGAGTGGGGAGCCGGTGGGGGCACCGGCTGGCAGCCTCCCCGGTACCGGCTGGCAGCCTCCCCGGTACCGGCTGGCAGCCTCGCCGTGCAACCACGTTCCCGCGGCAGTTTGCTGACAGATAGTGAGGGAGATGTACCAAATCCTGCGTGGGGCCGCCCCGCTGGCCCCGGGTCACCTCTCCTCCCGGCTGGGACCGCAACCGGGGGCTGCCGGCACAGCAAAACCGGCTGCCGCCGTGCCCCGTTCTGCCGGTCGCGTCCGCGTCGCCGGGAAGGATTCGCGTTCCCGCAGCGGCGGCGGCGGCGAGCGGCACGCGCGACCGCGTCTGTCCGTGGACGGCTCCGGGGCACCAGCGCTACCGGGACTTGCGGTTCGTACGGGCGAGCTCCCAGCCCTGACACCTCTCTCTTTGTCCGAGCAGCGGTAGGCGGGCCAGGCCGCGGAGCCCTCCACTCCGCACGGTGCGGATGCCTCGGAACCAGGCGGCCCATCCCCGGGGCCGCAGGACCCCATCCCGCCCCATCCCCGCCCGGCGGGCCCCCTTTGTCCCCCGCGCCCCCTCCCGCGCTCCCGGGGCCGCTCCCCAAGGCAGGTGAGACCGGGCACCGCGGGACCGGGCGGGAGGGAAGGGGAGGGCCGGGATCCCGGCTGTCACTTCTGGGGGATGGGGCCGCAACGAGTAAAGGCAAAGGCTTTCCCTTTTTCCCGATGGGCTCCGTGGGAAAGGAATGCCAGGGAATTCCGTCGGGTGCACTTTATCGCTTAAAAGGCATGGAGCCGCGCAGTGACCGGCCCGCTCCCCAGCCACATTCGCCTACACCGAGAGTAGTAGAAGGGCTGGCCAACGTCGCCGCTGCCAACCGGCTCCCCGACGTGCCGCTTCTGCCCCCACGCCCAGGTCGGCCGGGAACGGGCCGCATCCCGCCTGGGTCACAGCAGCATGTCTTTCTGCCGCTCCCGGGCTGGAGTCGCTGTCCGGCTTCCCGCACCCCGGGCATCGGACTGCGACACCTCGTCCAGGACAAGACCTGCACAGGGAGCCCTGGATCAAAAGCGGCGCCAGGAGCCGGAAGGCTTCTGCAGAGCTATGACGACCGGGGAAAGTGGGGTGGTGGCAGGGAATGAGCGGGGCAGTCCAGTCCTCCCGCTCAGGCCTGTCCCTCCGGGTCGCGTCCGGGGCGGCTTGCGACAGGTCGGGGTGCTGAAACCACCGCCTGCAATGGGCACCTTGTGAGTGCGACCTGTCGGTAATACACATTTCTGGAGGAAAAACTAACACTCTGGAACCGCTGTCGCGTTTCGTCCATTCTCTGAGCGGCAGCTGACAGTCTCCCACGACAGGGATGTTCGGCAGGCAAGCCGCCGTCAGCCCAGTGCGCTCCGCTGACAAGTTGTGACGAAATTTTACTCGGTGCCCCGGGACGGGAATGGCGAACCCTGAGCTCCCGCGGCTTCCCGCGAGTCCGTATGCGCTATCGAGCCGCTCCGGCCGTTCAGGCGTTCACCGGACCGCAGCGTGGGGCTCTGCTCCTCCAGTACCGGAGCAGACACACACCGGGCCCGAGGCTGAGTCCGGCACTGGCGAGGATGCCGGTGGTTTGGGACACGTTCCCATTTCCCGGCCCTTGGCACAGCCTGCCTGCCCTCCAGCAGCCCCGTCCCCGGCATCTCGGCCCGGTTCCGCAGGCCGCTCCCCAGGGCCGAGCATGGGATGTCTCTCCAAATTTCCCGCTAGTCGCAGCCTCCCGCCGGCGCGGACTCTCTCCGCTCTCCATACAAGCTCTCCTCTCCCCTGTCCTCCCTGCCTGGAGGTGGCGGCGGGTAAGGCCGAGGAAGTGGGGAGAGAAGGGGAAAAGCCCGCCTTGCTTCTTCGAGAAAATGAAACTTCCTATCCGCCAGCACGATATAAATCTGTCGGATAGGAACGATATTAACTTACATGCTCAACTTTCCTTCACCCTGATGTATGAAGTTCCCGGTTTAAAAGATTACAGTAATCACGGGAGGAGAGTGTAAATCGAATCTGATAGCAATAACTTTTGGGGAAGGTCAGGCTCAAGTGAAATGTTACCAAGCAACAGGCATTTTGTTTGCAAAATACAATCAAAGTGTATTGATGAGAAATTCTTCCTTGCCAGCCAGTCAGCACTTTCTGATAATAGCTTTACGGAGCGAAAAAACCAACCAAACAAACAACAAAACATAACGGAGATGTCCATAAATCAAGGCTCTCGGCGCTGCGCCTGCCCCGTTCCCGCCCGCGGTGAGGCCAGGATGGGGGGCCGGGGTACCCCGGCACCACCGGGGAACCTTTCTGGTTATACAGACCTCGCTCCGTGGTCCCCGGTCCCTGGTTGTCACTGACGGGTTTTTTACCCCGCTTTTTAAGAACACGAGGATGAATAAGAGCGAAGCGAAAAGTGGTGTCCTCAGAGGTTCCTGCTGTCCCTTTCCACCAGACACTGTAACCACATGGCTTGATTATATCCAACTATCCTGCGTGCTCTGAGCGCCAGGGTTTTCTCTTTCCTCGCCTTCCACTAACTGTATTAAAATCGCTGTAAAAACAGAGGATGAATCTCCTGTCCCTTCGTTTTCTAAAACACACTCCCAACCCCTTCCTACCCAGAAACTTTATTCTTGTGAAAAGTTTTTTCACTACCGAAGGGATATTTCCCAATATAAAGTAAAATCATATTCGTTTACTTTTATTCCTGATACATTCGGCCATTTCAGTGGGACATCTGGGAAGTTCTGAAACTACCTGTGTTGCATCTGCCTCTACTAACCTGGAATGATTCCTCCTCCTGCTACCGTGCCCATGAACATTCCTTGCTCACATGAATTCGTGTTACATTTCTCGTAGTAGTAGTTATCAAGACTTAACAATAAACAATAACTTAACAGTAAACAGTATAATGCTATATTCGTCGTCTGATATTTTCAGAGCCAGCTTCTTAATGCAGCGCAGCTGTCTCTGTGTTAATTTGAGAACAGTGATCAGCCTCCTACAGAGTATTTAGTTCTTCGAATATAGGGAAGAAAATCTGAAGTGAAAATAATTAAAACCAAAACCAAAACGAAACCCAAATCAAGCTAACAAACACCCCACACCTCCAAACAGACAGCAAAAATAAAAAAATCAAACCCACCAACAAAAAATTTACCCAAAGCAAACAAAAAAGCCCCCACCAAAGCCTTAGCTTTTTGTGTGATTATGCTGGTTCTGGTATCAGTCCTTCCTAATAATACGACTAAGGCAAACAGCAGGTACTTTCGAGATACAAGAAAATCCGTGTTGCACAAAAGAGATATGCTAACAATTAAAGAACAAGATGTTTTAGCAGAAAGTCAGCTGTAAGAATATTGAAGAAGCAAATTTGGTTCCAAAATATTAGACCAAGTTTTCCAGACAAGTTATTAACTTGAGACCAGCTTTTTCCTCTCACCTATTTTACTTTTTTTTGGCCCCTTTACAACATTTGACTGAGGATTATTAATGTATAGATAGTCAAGAAGAATTGGGGTAAATACTGTGCCAATTTCATATCAGTTTTATTTATTAAATTGTATTTTACTGTAAATGCATGTACGGTTCTCCTGCTTCTGTTTCATGTATTTGCACTGCATCTCTGATCTGGCTTGGTATCTGTCCCTGCATGCATGTTATCTGATGAATATTCCCCATCTTTTATATCAGTAGGAAAATAGTTTCCTTAGTTTTCTCAGGAATCACAAGCTGGATATTTAAGGTACAGGCAATTTGAAACAGAAGGTATTGAGGGGAAAAAAAACCCCAACACACACACACACACGCACATACACACACACCACAGAACAACTCCCTTCCCCCAAAAAACCAAACACATAAAAACCCAACCCCAGAGCCACACAAAGAAATAACCTTTCCAAAAACAAAAACAATAACAAAAACCCAGAGAAAGACAAAACAAACATCCCCCCCCCGCCAAAAAAGCAAACCAATCAAGCACCACCACCAGAAATACTGCAAAAAACCTCAGTGCTCACACAGAACAAGACATCCAAACCCCACAAACGTAAAAAATGTCTGAGAAGGAAATTTCTTTCTTGAAGCCTAGAATGTCCTTCTGTGAAACTTACGAATTACGAAAAGAAAAAAATAAAGCTTTGGTGCAGAGCAGTAGGTTGTACGTTCTAAACACAAAATTATTTTTGTACCTGAAAATACAAACAATTGCAATTAATACATGACCGCAATGTTCATACAAATCAGTGGCCGCATAGGGAGATTTAAAATGCATCTTCACAAATTTTTGTTAATTTGACGATGGCTACTTTTTGGCAATATTAAGCAAACGCGAATCCCGGTCGCGGCGGTTCCATGAAGGGCTGCGGACAGTCCCCGGAGCTGATGCTGCCCCAGCCCTCAGCGGAGCGGGCAAGGGGCGTTCGAAGCAGTCAAAACACAGCCTGACAGGCAGGGAAGCCCCGAGGACCGGCCAGGCGAGCGGCCAGATGCCGTGTGACAGGCTCGGGCCCCGGAGTGACACCGGGGTGGCACCGGGGTGACCCGGCGCACCGCCCCGGCCCGGGCGTGGAGCCGCCTGACACCGGCAGACAGAAATGCTCTCAGAGACAGAGGGAAAAAATCCAGCAGCCTCCACGCTCAGCGGTAGCCAGCAGAGGGTAATTCTCCATGTGTTAATAGCACCACTTCGATTTAAAATCATGGAAATCTCGTTTTCCCAGTCTGCCCCTGCGAGTGTAACAGCCTGGTGAGATGCGTCGCTGTGACCTGTGCTGCATAAGGAGACTAACCCTGTGCAAAAGCTAAGAGCTGGCATCTGTGTGGTCTCCTGATGATAAAGATTCAAAATTCAGTGGGAGAAATTTTGAGAATTTGAAGAAAAAATTTTAGGCAAGCCTCATAAGGATATTTTTAAGGGTAGAGAAAATCAAGCAAATCTGAAATATCTTAAAAATAGCATTTTGTAAGGATCAGGGAATATATTAGAGATACCTAACCTGATCTGAAGATGTTTGTTTGTTTGTTTGTTTGTTTGTTTTCTAGAAGAAACGCATATTTTCTCCCCAGTGGTACTTGTTCTCATCCCATAAAGATACACTGTAAACGTGAGCATGAGGTAATCCTGAAATGTGTTCTCCTTGCATTCAATCCATTTGGTAATACTGGCCACTGCAGTGCAATCTATTTATATGAAAATTAGGGCTATGATCTTCCTTAAACAGCCTCTCTAACTCTGCCAAGACAGGGACAAGGAAGTTGGATGCCCTCAGACTGCCCTCTAAGCCTTGAATGTATAAATAGTCCATTCACCAAGATTTGCAATAAATGCATAGTGAAGGGATTAGAAGGGAAAGGCAGCGTGAGTCTCGCGTTTTCTCAGTAATGGATGAGCTATGCCAATGTCTTAGCACCTCCTCAAAAGGATGCACATGCCAGTTTGCTATCGGCAAGCAATTCTTGCATTCTGCTAAAGCAAAATTGATGCACTGAGCGTATGAGAAAGAGGAAATGTACATGGCCTTCTCTGTAATATGGAACATGCAGAGTTACTGCTTCTGTTTGCACACGATAGGCAGCATAACCAGTGTACAGACCAGTTCCCAAAATGGGTTTTCCTGCTAAAAGGAGCAAGGTCTTTGTAAGAGCATCTATATTCCTCAGATACACACTTATCTTTCAAACCCAAATTAGCAGCATCTCACATCTCTGTAGGATGGCCCATGGTTTCTGCTGGGTACAGCCATCCTCATGAGGAGAACCTTCCTTTGCCATGCTCACTGGCAGGCTGTGCTCTGCCAGGATCTCTTCTCTATTTGTAGCTCCCATTGTGGTGAGCGTAGTGGCGTCTCGCTCAGCTCAGGCTTGCTCAGACTCTGACTTATTTCTCTCAAGTGGATGAATTGCATTAATAGTATTTTTTTCATGCTGATCTCTAAATGTTAAATTAGCCCACTAACTGAGAAGATGCTCTGCCTTTTCCTGCAGTGAGAGGAAGGCAGGAGATGGTGAGCAGTGAGGCTCAGGTGCTTGCATACCTCTAACTCATTCCATCTCAGTTGAGCAGGTGGGATCATCAGCACAGTTTAGGAGCCTTTGCTTGCCCCTTACAGTTACTTTAGCTAGTTGGGCTGTTTGTCAGGAAAACACCTTTGAGTGTCCATCTGGAGACAGCATGGTCAATGGGCTTGTTTTCAGCTCCATACTCAGCTCTGATCCTTCTTAGTTTAGCACACAGAAAGCAAGATACCTGGAACAATTGCTAAGAGACGTTGTGGGGTCCTCATCTTTGGAGTTATTTAAAACTAGGCTAAGCAGGGACATGAGCAACCTGCTGTTTGTCTAAGGCTGCTCCTACTTTGAAGAGGGTATTGGACCAAATGCCTTCCAGACATCCTCTCCAAACCAGACTTTTCTAGAATATGTGCTTGCATGGGACAAGGTGTCAGGCAGACATGCTTAAGGGTTTAGAGGAAAAGCTGTAATTCTTGCTGTGGGAGGAACTGATTTCTTCAGAGCCAGAACTGGAATGTGTTTATTTATTTGAAGACTTTTAAAACCTTCAATCCATAGTCATAATGGAGTGGTTCCAATGCTGTTGGAGCTGCAGAGGAATTTTCATCTTCTAAGTGCCCTCTACAGTTCACAGACAATGAGGTGGTGCTAGAGAGGAATTACGATGTTAAAGTGCTGAAGTTCCTTTGAGAAAGCTTGCAATTGGGTGATGTGCTGTTGCCTTGTAACCAGAGAGAAAGGATGGATATAGCATTTTGATGCAGCAAAAAAATGATCACAGCTTGTGCACTCCCATGTGGGAGAATGAGACAGAGTATGTCTAGATCAGGTCTCATTATCCTTTTGCAGTTTTGTTCACATGGAATGTTGCAAAGATACCTTAATTTTTGCAGGATCTTTGAAAAAAACCCACTTTTCCCCCTTTAGAGTCCTGGTCTGTTGACTTGAAGAAGACAGTATCCTCGAGTCTGTGTAAAAGCTTTTGGCCTCAGTTTTCTGTTAACTTCTCTGACTTCTCTTTGCAGACGTGAATGAGGAGCGGTTGGGTGATACAAGTGGAGCAGACAATGCTGAGACCTACAGTGACAAAGACACAGACCAAAGGAGTTCCCCAGACATGACTAAGGCCAAAAGCTGTTTCAACCCTGAAAGCCCTGAAATTGTTTCAGTGGATGAGGTCAGTTTTGCAGTTCAGAAAAATGGTGGGAGCACAGAGAACCGTCCAGACAGCCCCAAGTACCACCCAGAGCAGAACCACCTCCTGATAGAAGGTCCTTCTGGGACAGTTTCTCTACCATTCAGTTTGAAAGCAAACAGACCCCCACTTGAAGTCTTGAAAAAGATTTTCCCTAACCAAAAGCCAACTGTGCTAGAGTTGATCCTGAAGGGGTGTGGTGGTGACCTGGTGAGTGCCGTAGAGGTTCTCCTGTCCAGTCGGTCTTCAGTGGCCAGTGGAGAGAGAACTTCTGCAGAGTCTGATGGTCTTGTTCTGCCTTCCAACGGGCACATTTTTGAACACACGCTGAGTTCCTATCCTATTTCATCTTCCAAGTGGTCTGTGGGCTCGGCGTTCAGGGTTCCCGACACTCTGAGGTTCTCTGCTGATTCCAGTAACGTTGTGCCAAACCCTCTAGCTGTACCTTTGCAGCACCCTTTCCCTCAGCCACCGCGCTACCCGCTGATGCTGAGGAACACCTTGGCAAGGAACCAGTCCAGCCCGTTCCTGCCCAACGACGTCACCCTGTGGAACACCATGACGCTGCAGCAGCAGTACCAGCTGCGGTCCCAGTACGTCAGTCCTTTCTCTAGCAACTCAGCCAGCGTTTTCCGGAGCTCACCTGTCCTTCCTTCCCGCCCGACAGAAGATCCTAGGATCTCAATTCCTGATGATGGATGTCCTATTGTGTCTAAGCAACCAATTTACACGGAAGATGAATATGAGGAAAGGTCTGATTCTTCAGACTCAAGAATACTCAACACATCTTCTTAGACTGACATTTGACATGTGACAGATAAGCGATACTCACAGTGCAGCTGAACTACTGGCCCCTAAGAGGAGGGACACGTACTCTACAAAACTCTTGCAATTGTATTAAAAAAGGACTTTGCTTGATAGTGTACTATAGCAATAAAGACGTAACTTATTTAATTTCTTGCACTTCACTGGATAATGCCAAATAGCAATACTCTGGCTTTAGTGCTGAGTGTGTGCTGCAAAGGAAGGCTTTATGGATACCAGTTATGGGACTCTAGAAGACTCATAATGGAAACAGAAGCCCAAGGTCTACTTTGTTCCTTAACTCAGAAAAATGGGGATGTTAAACTAGAATACTTGAATGCTGTTTTATAATTGAGAGCTCCTCAGGACATAAGAAATCAAGCAAACACAGTTCAATTGCAAATGGACTAGAACGAGGACCTTATAATCTTATGCCAGTGATCACCCTTTCAGTGAAAGAAAAGGCAGAAGAAAGAAATACACACAATGCAAACAACATGAGCTGCTTCTGTGCCGTTTGAGCTTGGACACTTTTCAGAGAAATATTATTAAGAGTTATTCTTTTCCCATGGCTAGGTCGAAATGTGTAATGTCAGTGTAAAACCAATTACAGCTGTGAATTGCATGAAGTGTATTGTGAAATGAACACCAGATTAAGCATTGTCAGGTTAATGTAGCATGCTAAGGACTCTAGAAAAATAAACTAAGATGATGATCTTGGTTTATGTCATTTATACTGGGCAAATAACATTCTGAAGATAGAGAGCTGATTAGTTCTCAGCCGGGGTTAAAATGTCCAGCTCCAGCAGCTGCAGTCAGGGGAAACCTCTTTTTCCAAGTCTGGATTTTGCTTCCCTGACTTGTATCTTGCAATTGAGATTAGGCAAAAGTTGTCATCAGGGAAGCTGAGGTCTCTTGTATTTGCACTGCAGATATTTCCAAGCTCAGCTGAGTAAAGCAGGGCTTGCTACAATCACAGAAAGCAGAAGACAAAAGGCTCTCCCAATGCTTCAGAAGTGTCTTTTTTTTCCTATTCTGTAGAAATAGAATAAAACAGGAAATAGGATATAATAGTGGGCATTTCTTCAAAATAATTTTTAGCCAAAAGGCAACTTCCCTTTTCCCCTAGAAAAGTAATGGTTTGAAAAATTTATTGCATGACTGCATGCATTGATTACACTGCATATCTTATGTGTGTCTGAGTAACATTAGGAATTGCTTCTGATGAGGAATGCCTCCAAGTTTAATGTCCACTTAGAAGTTTGTTAAGCTTTTAGTATCATTTTGTCAACTGTTCACAAGTGACTGCATATGCTTGACACTTGACTTTTACAAAACACACCTCTGAATGCAGATGAAATGACTCTCCAGTCTTTCAGGTGTGGGGATTACTCCCACACTGCAAAAAAAGGTGAGGCCACCCTGAAGTTGGACTCTGAAGCAGATGGGCTTTAAAACTGCTGTATAAGTGTATCAGGCATGTTATCTGGTGTCATTGTTGATACGAATGCCTGTGTTCTCATTTGGCATTTCATATTCTGTAAGTCTTGTGCACACAGTGAATCTTTCATTTTAAAAAGGTACTGAATACGCACAAAAAGGAGAATAAAATAATGACTTTATTTTCCTTCGGGGATAAATTAACTGAAAAATACTTTATCGTGCATAACTTTCCAACCTGTTCAGAAAAGCATTTTTATTGGTTACGCTATAGAGCGAAGACATAAAAGCAGGGGAAGGGAGGAGAA
Organism: Cossypha heuglini; assembly: GCA_027576195.1. Classification (NCBI taxonomy): domain Eukaryota; kingdom Metazoa; phylum Chordata; class Aves; order Passeriformes; family Muscicapidae; genus Cossypha; species Cossypha heuglini. Next base: position 25,830,531 of record JAODKT010001744.1, read on the forward strand.
AAAAAAATCCCTTATGGAAGTGTAAACCTGCAAGCATCTGGAGTTCTCCTAAATGCAGGGTTTCAGTTGTGTACTGACAGATTTGCCTGCATTCACGTGGCACTTGTAAACAAATTCATCTTACAGCCACCCCAGAGAGAAAAGTAGTATGTAAAATAATCTTGCAAGGAGAAAGGCAGGTGGTAGTGAAATGCTGTGCTCTGACACAGTGGGGAAAATTGTCAAAGGCTAGATAAGAGCAGGAGCTCTAAGATAGGCCCAGGAGCTCCAGTTTTGAGCAGATTTCCTTCCTTCAGAAATCTTAGGCATCCCCTGTACTTTAAATGAAACCTCAGTGGAGGTTTTTTGTTTGTTTTGCTTCTTTGTGTGTTTGTTTTGTTACAGATGTAGAATCATCTTCAGCAGAAAGACCAAACTGTGATACCTGCAGAAGCTCATACCCTCTGTGGTCTGGTTTTCAGAGAACTGAATTTTGGCAGCTTGGCATTGGGACGCATCTTTCAAAGAGAGATGACCCTTGGCTAAAACGGAATAAACTCTTATCACACTTGTGGTGAAAAATGCAGATTTGAAAATATGATATTTAAAATTCTATCTCTTTTGACAAGCCATTTTCTGAAAAACAAGTTAAAATAATCCCTGCCTCTCATGTTATAAAATGAGTTTTGACTCAATTGACAAATACTTTTTTCTTTAAATAAAGCAAATATATCTGTTAAAAAAAAAAATGCAAATTTTTATGTTGAACAGTAATTCTTGTTTGACCACACAATATCGTAGCTATCCAGAAGATTACTTTTTTCAAAAATATGTATTGGCCTGCAGTGATTCTTTTGAGAAATTGCTTTGGTCATCCAGTTGTATTGTATAGTGGCTGGCATACAGGCAGATAGAATTTTTTGAGGATCCCTTGGAATGTTGGCAAGTCCCACACAGTGCTGGGACCTGTTCCTGAGGCTGTGCTGGTGGGAGCCCGGCAGGGGCAGCGCCTAAAACTTGCGTTTTCCTGCTCCATCTTGTGGCAAACGGGGGTATCTCCTCGGAGCAAGTACTTCACGCTGAGGAAGAGAGGGCATCGGGATGAGGAGGGCTAGAGCTGGAAGCATTGATGCTCAGGAGGACCCCCAGGAGGGGAAAAAAAAAAAAAAATAAAAATTAAAGTTTCAAGTAGGATGCCTTGAGCCTGGTGAGCTCTCTGTAGGATCTCAGAGCCCAACTTTTTTTTTTAAAAACAATTTTTTTGTGTGTTTGTGCAGCTGTGGCTTTATTGGAGCAAAAGACCTTCAGCCCTGTGCCTTCTGCACAGCTCCCACTCTTGTCTGAGCAGCCCCTCAGGAGCCTCTTTTGGGTTCCCCAGGACTGCTTTTTCTCCTGTCAGAGAGGTGATTTCCCTGACAGCTCTCTGGGAAATGCCACAGGAAGCTCTTTCTGCCCAGCTCTGCTTGCCCAGGTCTCAGGCCCGCCAGACACCAGTGCAGGGGGCTCTGCAGAGCCCAAATCCCCACTAGCCGACCTCTGGCTATGACTAGGTAGTTAAAGCCAACAAGGATGCAAACGATAACAATAATGATTTCTCCCTCAAAGGAAGACCATGGAGAGCCCTGATGTGTTGCTCATGTTCTCTGGTACCTCTCAACCCGTAGGTAAGGGAATAGTCAGAGGGACAGCAAGGGTGATCACAGCACAGTGGGGACGCCCTGTGCCAAAGTGCCCCTTGCCTTGCCCTTGCTGGTGTTGTGCTGCTGTCCTGGGGGTCCCCGACTTGTCCTCCTTATGGGTCTGAAGGGCCACCTCTGCAACATTTATTGTGTGCTTGGTGAACAGGCTTACCTCACATTTGTGCTGACGTCTTTGAAAAATGACTTTGATTCTCTCAGTATACTGTTCCAGTGATTCATTCTTTATGTGCATTTACTCAGCAGACATGAGTGGGGAAATAAGATTTATGCTAAATTTATATGTTAATTTTAATATTGAAGCTATCCTGTATTTGAAGAATAAGATCAATTCTTCAGTTTCATTTCTTACGTGATATTGCATATTGTCATTACTGGAAAATAAAATTATTTCTGAATGCATACTATCTAAACTTCAATTTTAGTGGACATTTAACTTTGACGCATCATTCTTCTTCCTTCCCTATAAAAACTAACTTAACACAGTATTTAACATTTTCACACTAGTCTGCCACTGGAAGATAACAAAGACAAGAGTTTTTACCCAAAACAATGCTTTGTTAATGCAGTCACTGCAGCATTTCTGCGCTGTCACAGACTTTGTGTATGACTCAGTGTTGCACGCATGCAACAATGGGAATCTTGGTGAATGGTTGTGTTCCTCACTAGAGATTAATTTCATTGATTTCCACATTAGCAGCAGTGTTTGAGAGCCATAGCCACAGCTATTCACTAAGCATGCCTGAACACAGGCCAGACCCTGACCTTAAGGGGAGAATCCAACCCTTAGATCACTAACAGGAAGCAGATCATGTAGAGGATGGGTACAGAGAATCACATGTACAGAAAGATCTGGCCTCTACAAAGGGACATATACTTTAAAGAGAGCTTGCTGTCAGAGACCGTGCACTCCTGAGGCTGCAACAGAAAGAAAACATTTACAGCATCTTAGGAGTATGGTTTGCTACTTTATCTCTTTGCAAGCTGTGCAGGAGATTAAGTTGAGAGATAGATAGGAGGAACCTTTGCAAGGTTACATCCTTGCTCTGCCCTATAACCTGAGGAAGAGTTTTCCCTCCCTATGAGATAAAGATAACTGCTAAAAGGATTTAATTGTTTTTATCTGAAAATTCTCAAAGAGTTTAAGTGTTCTGTGAACAAGAGAGTAGAACATAGTGTTTACCAGTTCATGTGTGATAGGACTCTCTTTCTTTTTTTTTTCCTCTGTGAGAGAGAGTCTGTAGCTTTTCAATATCTGACCTATGACTGCCTTCAGCAAGAATTCTCCTGAAAACCTCAGGATTATCCTTAGATAGTCTTGATCAAACAACTGTCATAAAATGGCTAAAAGATGTGAGACTTAAGGTAAACACTGTTTAGGTTCTATCCTCCTTCCTCTTATGAGTTTATGAACTTTATAAATTCCAACTTTCTCCTCTGCAATACCTAGATAAAACCAGAAGGCTTGTGACAAAATTGTACGAATTGCCTTTTTTTCCCCCTAGAGGCAGTGAATTCATGAGTTAGCAAAGGGCTAAGGAAAAGTGAAAAGGCAGAATTGGAGACACGATTAAATCTATTAATTCTTCCAGGACCTGTGTGGCTCAGGGAGGTGTGCAGGCTCAGGAGGAGCTGGTCTCCTCCTCTCTGGGGAGGGTGAGCAGACCCTGGCACTCAGGCCAGCAGTAAAATCTCATCTTGGGGGCAGCAGGCCCTCGGGAGTGGGCACATATCAACAGGAGAAAGGCAGTGAGAAGTGAGCAGTGTGGCAGCAGTGTGACTGTGAAAGTGCTTGTGGCAGCTGATAGAAGCTTTCCCATTTTGTTGTATGCAGCAAAGCTCAAACCCAGTTTTGGAAACATCTTTCTTTGGAGCCTAGTCTCTCTGTGCATTGCTGACATTCCTTCTTGCCATGGTGAGTATAAACTGGGAAGAGTGAGAGATAAAATTCACCATACACATAAAACCACAAAGGAGACATTGAAATACTTAGAAATACTTCCATACTTGCCAAATCTAGATTTTTTTTTTATCACTTTATCACTTATAAGAGCTAAATGACTCATGTGACAAAGGATGCAGAAGCAATCCTCACAGGTCATTGTACCTAAGGGAGAACTGTGGCAAAAATTTAAGTTTCTCTGCCTCTGTATATTAACATCTTGACTCACTAGGAACAGGCTCCTGAAGGGTGCTTGTGGCTGTTCCCATTGCACTTGCAAGCTAGCAACTTTCCCGGGAACTGAAACCAGTTGGTTCTCACCTTGAATGTGCCTTTTTCTCTAGTAAAGTAAGGACAAGGCTCAGTGTCTGGTATGGCTACATATTCTATATGTGAAAAAAAAACATGTTCTCAAGAGAAACATTACTAAACTACAGAAAATTATATGACATGGCTCCATCCTTATTTCAAACCCTATTCAGGAGACTTTAATACCTTCACAGATTTCACCCAACTCACAGCCTAGTCATTACATTTTAGATCATGTGACTCAGTCACTAGTAGAGTTATGGTTAGTGATGTGTAAGTTACAAATTTTCTTCCTTGCTCTTTCTCCTGTAATTTGTTTTTTTCTAATGAAAAATATATGAACAGAGATATAAACAAAAGGAAAAGTTGGCCACATGTACTTTTCTTCTTTTATCTCCATTGCCAAATAATTAATTTTCAAGGAAAGAATGGTATGAGGGAGAAGTTAATTGATTTTTAATTTTTCTCAAACATTTTACAAAAACAAAGTGATAAGTTTCCTAGGGCTCCAAAGGGAAGAGAGCTTTAGTTTAACTTACCCACACATATCTCCTTTGGCTATTCTCACCTATGTTGGTGAACACAGTACAGGCATCAATGGCTACAGCCCTTGCAAACAGGTGGGAATTGGGCTGGATTTGGGGTTGCTTTGCAGAACTTTGAAACACATGAGGAGGGAGGGAGGGAGGGAGGGAGGGAGGAGAGAAAGGGGAGGGAAGGAAAGGATAATTTCTGACCTTCAATAGCTTCTGGGGAGTGGGTCTTTCCCAGGCCCAAGCCTGAGCTATCAGAGTTTATGCCCGCATTGCTGTTGCCTTGAAAAGGGAACAGAATGATCTATACCAGAACCAGGGGATGACAGGAGCTGGTCTCCCTGTGCTGCGCTCAAACCTCCCTCCTGTCCCAGAAAGTTCACTGGGTGAGGTTTTAGCAGACTTGCATGTTGTATGTATATGGAAATGTTATGACTAATTCCCAGGTGAATGGCTTATTTTCTGACATAGAAAAACTCAAGCAAACACCTTGCTTGTTGAATTATAGTTTGGCATTCATATATTTCCTGATCTGGTCATCACTGCTCTCTGCTGTTCTAACAGTTTATGATTTTTTTCTGCTGTTCTCTTGTTCTGGCAACAGGCAAAGTAACTGTGGTGGTGGGTGTGGTGAGAGGCAGTATACAATCACCACCATCCTGCTCAGAGGGGCTCTACTCTGATCTCTCACCTCCTTTGCAGCACCATTCCTCCAGGTTTTTGCACACTTTCTGAGGCCTGAAAATGCAGGTCAGCTAGTTACTGTTTTAATTTACCTGCAGAGGATTAAAATCCTGAAAGAAATGCCTGAAAGAACTCAAATCGCTTTTTTATTTCACCAGTACCCTAAATAATCACTGGTGGTGAAGAAATGGTAGCTGCAGTCTTTCAGTCCATGGTTCCCTTCTCCACCTTAAACTGGAAAAGTGCAAATTCAGGCACAAATGTGAACCGTGTGTACAAGACATTTGAGAGTTCCTCGGGAAATAGGTTATATTTTCCCCTTCCAAATGTCTAGAATTGCAACTGTGTTTGAATTCAGCCCTGAGCTGAGATTAGAGGAGGAAAAAGTCAGTTGCAATGACTGTACCATATATTACTCAGACCACGTAACATATATTATTAGAACAAATACCTAAAGTAAATACTGGACATCAAAAGCGTGGCCTTGTCTTCACATAAAATAAGGCAGTCTGACTGTATTTCAGGGTGGGTTTGTAAGGGCTAAGGAGCTGTAATTAATCCGGGACGGGAGGAGAAGAGCTGGGCTCCGAGACCTGTCCCAGCTGGCCCGAGCTGATGGCCCCACCTAGTGACAGCACGGGCACGGCTGGGAACTGGGATGGGACCGGGATGGGACTAGGATGGGACGGGGATGGGACTGGGATGGGACTGGGATGGGATCGGGGATGGGACTGGGATGGGATCGGGATGGGACAGGGACGGGACAGGGATGGGACTGGAATGGGACAGGGATGGGACGGGGATGGGACTGGGATGGGACCAGGGATGGGACCAGGGAAGGGACCAGGATGGAACAGGGATGGGATCGGGG
>JAODKT010001744.1:25836816-25848608 GCA_027576195.1 Cossypha heuglini
GTTCCAGCCCCTCACCAGCCTTGTTCCCTCCTCTGGACACGCTCAAGGGTCTCAAGGTCCTTCCTAAACTGAGGGAATAACATGAAGTTATGGCCAGGTGACTTTGTGGCCAGATGACGTGACTGGGTGAGGTTATGGCCAGATGATGTTATAATGAAGAAGGATGGGTCTGTACCTCCGTAATTCTGTGTGGCTCTGGCAGCTTGGCCAGGGCTCAGTTTGCTGTCTGCTTTGGGGATCAGCTCAGTATGGCAAGGAGCATGTAGCAGTCACCAGGACTCCTGCCCACCTCAGGCCTATTTTTCAAACCTGAAGACAAGAGGCAGGCACCACAGCAGGCATCGGCTTCACTGCAGCCTCTGCCTACCCCCAGGAGGCACGGAGCTCCCACGGTGTGGGGGGAGAGCCAGCAGCTCCCATATGCCCTGCATGCATGTGTGCATACACAATCAGCTTCTCTCCGAAGCCCTCTCTCACAAAAAGTCAAAGATGTCAAAGGTATTTCTATTTGACTGTGGAAGTGGGTCCAACAAGTAAAGAAGGAATGCTTCAGGAAGCCTGTTGTGGTTTAACCCCAACAACCAACTAGGTAGCATGTAGACACTTGGTCAACCCCCAGATAGGAAGGAGAACTGGATAAAAAAGGGAGCCTAAAGTGTTGAGATAAGATCAGTTCAAAAATTCAAACTAAACTAAACTAAACTACTATTACTGCTAACAATGATGATAAAAACAATAAGAAGACTTGTAATGAAAAGGACAGGGGGAAAGGGGAATAAAACTGAAGAGAAAAATTAATGCATGGTACAGATTCTCACCACCCACTGACCGATATCCAACCTGTTCCCTAGCAGTGATCAGCTCCTCTTGGACAACTATTCCCCATTTATATACTGAGCATGAAGTTGCTCTGTGGTACTGAATAACCCCTTCGCCAGTTTGGGTCATCTGTCCCAGCTATGTTCTTGTGTCCCTGCTTGCTGGCAGAGAATAGGAATCTGAAAAGTCTCTTACTTTATGTTAAGCACTCCTGAGCAACAAATAAAACATCACCATGTTATCATTATTCTCCTACCTAATCCAAACCAGGGCACTGGACCAGTTCCTGAGAAGATAATTAACTCCATCCCAGCTGAAACTGGGACAAAGACATGTGACAAACCTTTGGTTCATCTAGTGTATCAGTGTTTCAAGGTATTTAATACTGTCTTTCTCCTTTATAATTCTAGAGACTTATTATTTTCCTCAGTGTGTAACCAAAATTTTACATTTTTCTTGCTACTAGGCAGTTAAATGACGCCAGTGGGATAAAGTTAATTAGTGTCTGGTCAGTCCAGAGATGTCTGGCAATGTCAATACATATATGTGGATGATGTGTATGCCTTTTCAATGAGGTTGTCAGTGCTGGGCCACTAGCTGCTAGCTGCTTTTTGATATGAAGATGTAAACCTTTTCCCAGTTACCTTTGTGTTGGACATCTCAAACATCTTTTTTGCTACTTATTACCTTGATCCCTCTTGGTTATAGTCCGTACCAGATTATTTCAGTGTGCTGCATCAGAATATGAACTAAAAATCTGCCTGGAAAGTAGGTCTAATGCCAGATGCAGCAGTTTTTTTCACATTCTCAAACGAAAAACATTTTGTAGTCAAAACAAAAGTGCCTGTGGTAACGTCTTGTGTATCTACTGGAAGTCAGAGTTACCTAGGCTATCTTCCTCTTCATGCCAAACAGTCCCTATTATGTCCTGTCCATGAAGTAGTCCTCCTGATAGGCTTGAATTTCACCCCCTTCACCTTAAAAATATCCTGACTGCCTGTCTATTTGACAATGCTAGAGTCTCAATTCTGAATGAGGGACAGGTCCTGTGGGTTTGATTTATTGTACTTCTAACTGTCTGTGTGTCTGGAATAAATTTAGGGATTGGCCTGTCAGGAGACAGGGAGCTGTGAAAACTGCAGGTCACCAACATTTCTTCCACATCTCTCTCCAGCTAAGCTCTCCAATCCAGTAGCAAAGGAATTTCCCATTGCCACTACTTTTCTGCTAATTCCTACTGTAACTTCAGATGCTGTGGAAAAAAAACCAAACAGCCAGTTCAGTCTCATTTCTGCCATATGGGAAGAATGTGCATGGGGATATTTTCCTTGCATTGATGTAATTAGTATAATGTACTTTAATAAATCTCTAGTGTTGGGAGAGATGGCAGTAATGTCAAGCAGTTTTCACCTTATTTGCTCTGGGACTTATGCTTTATGCTTAGGAGATAGGCTGTACACAGACACAGTGCCTCACTGCCTTAGTCAATCTCTTTTTGTGTGGACGCTCAGCCACAGGTGTTTTGTGAGACAGTTTCTGTGGAGAAGCTGATTGCCTGTCTCCAACGTGCAAGACTTTAAAAAGTAGTTAGTTGTGTAAATAGATTTATTCTCTAAACTCATATTTGGCTCCTTCTCAGTAGAGTCAGCAAGTGCCTTTTTTTTGCATAGAGATACCTTAGTCTGGTTTCTTTTGAGTTTGACTAGAATGTTCATTTTACTTGATGGCTGCTTTGGTCCATGTTTGAGTCATTCTGAGGTCTTTGGCTGACCCAGAGACCCATCAAGGGTATATTTATTAAAATATCATTTCATTACAGTGAAGTGAGTTCACAATGTAACACTTTTCAATGGTGCACATAAAATGAAGACTAAACTAAGGATAGTAATACCTTGGATGTGGCCTCAAGTGAATTTCCTTATGGATTTTACTGCTGAGTGTGGAGTTTTCTGATTTTCCCATTAGCAATAACATTTTTGGAACACATCCTCTTTCATGTTCAGTAGTGATATTGAGCTAATGTACAACACAGAATAAAGTTTATGTTACCAAAATTCATTCCTTGAGACGAGTGTCAGTAGGTTAATATCATTGTAGGGATTTTGTGGAGAGCTCTAGTGTAGATTGTTTTACCACAAGAAACTTTTCTCCAAATTCTCCTTCATGCTGCCTAAAGTCTCTGTGCTCACACAAAATAAATCCCCTTACCTGTGAGTAAAATACTTTCTTCATAAAATGTGGTCTGTTCTTAAACTGTCTTTCCTGTGCCCTGATTTCTGACTCTATGACTTCCCTACAATAAAGCTGTTGCTTTATAATGCTCAAGGTATACCTCAAAAGGATAGTGCTGTGTTTATGACTGAGTGTGGTTTGCGCTGGTAGAAGTTCTGATTCTTCGTCATGGGCAACTGAAAATAAAACACTGGGAAATCTAACAAACAGATGTTCTGCTTGCCACAGCAGTTCTGAAGTGCTGCAGTATTTATATCCCAGAACTGTCCTTTTCTTCATATGATCAAGGCTCTTGTTTTATTAAAGATGTGCCAAGCCATAAAGCCCATTTCAGGCTCTTTAGCTGTGTCTGTTACCTCTACATGTGAGAAGCAGGAAATGACTGCAGAGAACAACATCCTGCAAAGGCTTGTGATTGTACTTGCCTGCTTGTGCTTTGGCATTGCTCAGAGGCTACTGTAAAGTTTTAGGATTGCAGGGTTCAATGCAGAATGCAAGTTATTAAGTTTCCTAATATTAAAGAGCTGAATGATCATTCTCCCAACTACAAGAATGGCTTTGCTTGAGAGCAAGCTGTGACAGGTGATTGTTGTACTCCTGATTTTGATCATTCTTATCTTAGGTACTAAGAGGTGGCAAAGTGATCTGCAGTGCTCATGCACATTGCCACATGCTGGTCTGGCTTCTCTGTAGCAATAACAAATTGGTCATTTATACCAGCACATCTGGCTTGTCCTGGTGTTATTTATTGCTCAGATGCTGACATGGTAGACAAGCTGTGATTACACACTGTATACTGCAGGATATGACACAGACCTGAAAAATATCTCCTTAGATGATGTTTTTTTTTTTTTATTATTTGAATTGTCTCTTAGCTTTGCAGTTGTTGACAGCAGCCAAACACTGCCAACACTCCTTTTATTCACTAAAAAAACAAAAAAAAGCAAAGCAAAATGAAACAAAACAACCCCCCGAAGCCCTTAGAGGATGGTTGTACCAAAAACTGGTTAAAATAATATATTGAATATGTTTTTGCATCCACTAAGATACAGAGTGTCCACCTTTAGTTTTCAAGTTAAAGTAACTTCTCTTTTTGACTGCCAATATGGCAAGATCACCAAGACCATGCCGGTTTCACGTGGTAATTGTAAATGTGCTGGCCTCACTAAGCCACGCATTTTAACCTGTAGACAATTGAACATGGGAGAAAGTGGCTTTGTCTACAGATAAGAATACGTGGCACAGAAGACACAAACAAATCCAATTCATGGGCATGAATATTTAACTTAAATATTGTCTCTGTCACATTACACAGCCATAACTGACTATAAAATCATGGTCTGTAGAGTGAAAATAGTTCAGTGACAATCTAGAAGTGGCTTTGGTGCTTCTTTTCTGATTGCAATCATCCACTTGGGTTCGCATTTCTGGGGTTTGCAACACATGCTTTAATACACAAAGCCAACTCAGCAACATCACAACAACAACTACTACTATTTGAATGCCTGGCTGCACAAGTCATTGGTTTCTAGATGCTCCCAGCCATGCTGAAAGACCAATGAGATCTATCAAGTCAGCCTCAGGTCCCTTACCCTAGCAGAGCCCACTCTACTAATCATTAGTTGCTATCCACTGTAACTGGGATGATGAAAGGCAATCCCATGTATACATTCAGAACATAAAGTTATTCTAGGATATTTGCCAGAATCAGCACTACAGAATGGCTGCAAAATTGGTGGCTACTGGCTGGTTTGCTAGAAGGTGAAGATGTCTTTGTTTGTTGGGTTGGTTGGTTGTTTTGTTAATGTTGTCATACTTGCAGATTTCTGTGCAGAAATTTTACATATTAATAGTGAGAAAGCATATTAGCCTGCCAGTCCCAGTTTGAGGTGAAGGAGATGGGGATGGGGAATAAAGCTGTGTACAAGGAAGACAGCTGTTCCTGGGACTCCAGAGGTTGCCAGGTAATGAGAAAGAAAGACCCCATGAGAAGAGGAAACAGAGCAGCTGCTGTCTTCTGGAGGTACCAGTGCTTCTTTGGAAGAATTATGTGGGACTAGTGACCTTCTCCCATACTACTGAATGATAGGAAACTTCACAGAATTTTTCCAGGGAGCAGAGATGAGGGTTTTATACTATTTGGTGAATGGAAGGATCATTTTGTTGGATTTGGCTATGGAAAAATTGTATTCAGCATAGGTTGCTACCTTTTCTCCTTGGCTCTTTGAGAAGGTCTGAGGCTCTTTTAGAATTCTGTTCCCTCCATGCTGATTTGCACCCCCAGACTGCAAAGAGGAAATTTCTCTTGCTGGCTGGTATGTTGGTAGGGTAGAATTTCTTGAGGAGAGAGGGCTGTCATGGCCAGGGGAGGGCAACAGCCCTGTCTGTTCCTCTGATTTCTCTTCTGTGGGGCAATTGCACTGAGAGATGTGTCTTATACACTTCTCGCCAAACTACCAGCTCCTATCTTCTCTGCCAGATAAGCCATGGAAAGAAAACGTCTGCTTCTCCAGGCTGGTGCTTCTCCATCGGTCACTCCCTCAGGAGATGCTTCAGAGAAAGTTTTGATGTGGGATTCCCAGGGTGACCCTGGACAGGGCTGGTGCATTGTCCTGCAGAGCCTGAATCTTGGGCGGGTGCTCCCACAGCCCCTATCAGGAATGAATTGGAGTGTTTCATTCTTGTAAGTGATACTTTTTAAAGTAAACATCCCTGGATTCCTGTGATGTGTAACTAATGGAGTGCTAAACTCTCAGGGCTGGTTTAAGACTCAGAAAATACATGTGTTGCCAATCCATCATGTTCCTAATACTAATTAACATAGCAGGGACACAATAAAGCCCCAGAACCTGCGCACATTACCCAGCTCACATTACCACTCTATAACAGTCCCTCTATTGACCTAACAAAAGTACACATTGGAAAAATGAGATGTGGTCTTTTCTGACTCAGCTAGACCTATTCAGCCAAAGAAGAGAGCTGAGGACTCTTATTTATTATTGTCCATTATTTTTCTGGAGCAGAGTTCTCGAATAGTGTACAACGAGTTTTCTACTTTTGCCAGTATCTGTGTGTGTTACCTGCTGCTAGGCAGGCAGCCCTAACACAGGCAGAGCAGCCACTGACTTGTGGATGTCTCTGTGTTGGGGGGCACATTCTGCTCCTGCAAAAATGAAAAGAAGACCTTATTTGTTGATTTGCATCCATGTTATTTGCAGTTAAGTTGCAATTAAATTTTTGCTGTCCGTAAATCTTTACAAATGTGATTGTCCCAGGCTTAAAGTAGCTCCTCAGCAAAAGAGGAAGAAAAAAGAATGGAAAAATGTAATTAAAGTTCATTCTTGACTACATGAATATTTGTTTTTTTAGGTCCCAGGGATTTTTTTCTTGTACTGAAAGAGTGGCATACCTGCAATTCTCTGCAATATGCTCTTTTTAATGTGTGGCAATTCCACCGATTTTAAGAGACGCATGATGTATAGCCAAAGATAATCTGGAAGGAATCTGGGCAGCAAGGGATTATCACATTTATATTGCAGTTATCCCTAAGTGGATGCAGTCTGGCTTTGAGGAAGTCGTGGGTAAGCTGCCGTTTACTTGCACAATTTCATGGCTGGGATTTTATGATGCCTCTCTGAAATCAGTAGAGTTCACCCACTAGCACTTGAAGCCTAGGTCTATCTCCTGCTGTTGCACACAATTTGGTGTGTTGAGTATAGATAGCATTAGTTGGATCATTATGGCATGAAAATCTGGTATGGTGTTGGAGTGACATCAACTTTTGCAAGTTAGTACACCACAACAAATGACTTGGGCCTTGGGTATATTATCATGTGTTCTTACTTCTTGGTAAAAATCTTATATGATTAATTTTTTTTTCAAACTACTTATTTGTGAGTATCTTGCTGTCATAAATATATTTGAAAGAGTTTTCTCATCACTATTTAGAGGAGGGAGCTAGTAATTTATAGCTATATATACTCCCCCAGTAGTGTACCATCCAGGTCTCTAGTACATGGTTAAACCAGATGGGTTCAACTGGAAGGACTTTCCTTCTGACATGCTAGTGTTTCTGTGCTGCAGGCTGCTACAGGATGGAAATTGTCCCCTACAGACTAGGAAGGTGTCCCCAAAGAAAATACCTCTTGGGTAGAAGTCACAGAGGAGATGGAGATGTGCAGAACAAAGACAGCAAGGCAGTTCAGCCCCAGCTCCATGGCACAGCAGCTCCTCCCACCTCCTTTATGAGATGAACAGTCAAACTCTTGAAGTGCAGTGTTTTGTGGGTCATACTGCCTGAGAACTGGTCATGCAGTGCAGGCAGAATGTCTGATCAGCCTGTTGTCTTCTCTCTTAAGGCAAAATTAATCAAATATGGACCTTACCCAATTTCCCTGGCAGCTGGCACACGAGGCTTTCTATTGACCTCTGCAGAGCTGGTTAAAGAAGTTTACTTCTAGAACTGGTTAATTTTATGCACTGAGTAGTTTGACACTTTGAATAGTTGATATGATCTTGGATGTCCAGAGACTATGAATTACTTGAGTGTCACAGATATTAAATCATGAAGTAGATGACAGTGTCCTCTCTATGTCATATGATCTTAGTGCACTTTGTGGGATAGTCTCTTGTATTATTGCCAGTAATCACAAGTGCTGAAAAAAGACCGTAAGTAAAATAGCATTTTAGAGTACAATGCATCCAATGTTCTTAATATGTATATACACATCTGCAATTTGTTAAACTCAGACTAATGCCCATTTAATCTCAAGGATTTCAATGTGGTGTCTGTATGGAAGGAAGCGAAAAGTTTGATCCCAGAATACTCAGTGGTCACACCTTTCAGGAACACATTATGCCTTGGATTTTCACCTAGATTTGTGTTAATAATAATAAGCACATAATTTACTAAATGTATATTTACCATAAATTCCATGCTATCAATGGTCTGTCTACTGTATGAATAATTTCATGTACTGCTAGCTTTCTATTTGATGATTTCAGAAAACTGTGCATCCAGATAAATCTGACATGTGGGCGTGTTTTGAACCAGAGTGCTAAATGCCTGATAAGGGTGCTCCCTGCCTAGAGACATGATCAGGATCTATTCCAAGAATCAAATTAAAGCTTGTCAATGAGCAGGTTCCCCTGTGAGAAGAAATGGGTTTGAAGCAGTTACAGCTCTGGTATTGCTCTTCACAGATATAAGTCAGAACAAGAATGGATACTTCAGTTCAGCTCCCTTCTGCCATGGGACAAATTCACAAGATCAGGAAGATGTATCTGTGCCTAATAAGAGTGTGTGCAAAACCACTTCTTAGCACTGCAACTGAGAGTGCACCAATAGCAGGAAAAGAGAAGCAGCAAATGAGATTGTCCTAAATCTCCTTTAGCAGGTAGGGGCTGTGTCCAGCTAGGGCACCAGCTTCTCCTCCTGCTGTGGAAGTACCACCCCTTCAGAAGGTGGTGTCAGGCCTCCATTTGTATTGACTCTGGGAGGAGCCACAGCGTTGTGGATAGGTAAAACTTCATAAAAGGAAGGCCTTGTGAAATCATGGCTCACTCCTGTTACTTTAGCTAAGTAGAAAAGGATGCTGGGAGCGACTTAGCTGAATTAGAGGTAGAAAAACAAGTTATGTAACCCTCCCATGTTCACATTGTGGTGTATGGTGGTTGGTTGGATGATGTTTGCTGTGTTTTAAAAATATGTAACTGATAAAAGGCTAACTGCTTTAAAAGGCCTGGGTTTTTGCAACAAAGGAGTTCTCTTTTGCAGCTGCCTGATGACTCTGTGTTGCTCTGCTTCCTCATACCAGAGATCCCAATGATGGCAGCTGAGACAAGGGTTGGAAAGAGCCATATCCATCTCCTCTCTAAAATACTCAGTAGGAATGTTGTAAAGACCAAGTTTGGCATGCTGAAAACTTGTACCAGTCTGTTTGGGGTTCTTAAAACACCTCCAATGAAAGGGTTCTATTTACAGAGTCCTAAAGATACACATTTCTATGGCTGTCCTCTGTGTGCTTACTCTGATTCTCTCAGATTCTCCCTGTGCTGTTGCTGAATCTAGCTTCAAATAGCTAAACAGAAGGTGTGCAGAAGTACTAGCCAAAGTAGAAGAAAACAAAAAAAAAAATTAAAAGGGCTCTGATTTTATTTGTATAGTAACAGAAATCTCTTCTACCTCAAATGTCACCTAAAATCTTGTGGAAGGGGACTCTGCACCCATAAATACTTTCTTTTAAGAGGAGTTTAAGACACATCACCGTCATGTTTGCTGCATTGCTGTATCTCTAGCTGTTTTCCCAGCTGATGTCCAAGAATCACGGGAGTGAGAGTTGTCAGTACCCCTACATGCCACATAGGCTGAGCTCCTTGGTGGTGAAGTTACAGCATAAGCTTGTCTGGTTTTCAGGGTTTGTTCTCAGACGGATAGATGGGAAAATCCTTCTGAGAGCTTTGGGTGGTGATACAGCCCAGTGTGCTTTCTGCCAGCTTTCAGAGAGCCCGGTTGTCCCTCATTCACTCTGCTGTGCTGTGAGTGCTGAGATTCACATCTTCTCCCTCTGCCACTTCAGGCACTGTATACTCCATTTACTTGTATTGCTATGGTACAATATCCCAATCTAAGAGTGATTCTATAAGCTTTCTTGCTAATTGGAGTGTAATAAGCGTGGTGAAGATACTCACATGGATCATTTGTCCTGAGTCCGGCTGGCTGGCCGGCTTGTTTTAACTGATATGTTGCCAGATTTTGTTGCTGTTTTTCATGCTGACTGCTACCTCAGATCATCCTAATAATTTCAGTAAGGCTGCCCAGAGACTGCAATGCTACAATCTGGCTAGTTGCAGCCAGATGATTGAAATTTTACTGTTAAGCACAGCACAGCCTACCCAACTTATTTGATTTAGCAGGTGTCTTATTGGCATTTAAAATATTTTGCATACAATTATATTGCATCCTGAGGGAAGAAAAACAAAACAAAACACCACAAACCAGTTTATTAGTAAGACTTTTTGCTGTTCTGCTAAAATATGGCAATCAAAAAGACAATTTATATTGCAGAGACTTGACCTTTATTTTCCAGGACTGTAAAATAAAACCCCAACCTCCACACTTTCTGCATCTGGTTGACATTTGAATAAAACTGCCAGAGTGCAAACAAATTTTGAGAAAACATCTCCAGCAAACTTTGCATTGACTCTAAAAATATTCTTGGCTAAGTTACTTTTTAAGGCCATATGTTGAAAAAAAAGAAATCGTGAAACTTCACTAGAATTTATTGCAACAAGAGATTTGCCAAACTACTTAAGACACACAGGAAGATTATGTGAAGTATATTAGTTGCTGACTTGACAATTTGCTGTGCTCACTGCTTGCATAGTGGATTCTTGATATTCATGCTGAGAGCTGATCCAACTTTCTAGTACATTTCAGCAAGAGATCTGCCAAATGTCTACTGGCCTATTAAATGCTGGCAAACCAAAGGTCAGCCTTGTTTATGAGCCACAGCAAAGCTGCTACAAATGGCACACCAACACTCCTCATGCCTTTTTCTTTTTTTTTTTCTTTTTTTTTTTTAATTCAAAATTTTACCACAGGATTGGATGGGGATGGGTTTGGACTAGTTTTGACTTAAAGTCTCTCTAGGTCTGCCCTCATATTCCCTGGCCATGAATCTGGAGGCTGCAGAAGAGGCTGTTCTGTTTCATTGAAATGTGTTTCTCTTGTTTCATCAAATGATCACCAGGACTGTGTGGTCCTGTTTGCAGAGGCATGGGCCAAATTGTGCCCCCTTGGTACATCCCCAATAAGTGGGCAGAGCCTCCAACCACAGAGGGCTAAACTGTCCTGCTTTTACAGTTTATTCCTCTCCCTTCCTGGGAGCTCATCTATTCAGTTGCCAGGGTGAGAAGGATTGTAAACGGGAAACCCTGTTGCACCCTGTGCTCAACCCAAAGTTGTCTATGTCCATGAGAACCCTTCCTTTGAAGACTCTAGACTGCCTGTCAGACTTTCACTGACTGTGTCAGAAGCAGCAGTTCAGCTCTGTTCACCTGAACAGGTTCCAGTTTAGTAGGACAGAAGATTATCCTGGTACGATAAGCAAGTCTTCCTATAAAGAGGCTAACCCTTGCCCTCCTTGCCAAAGCAAACATTCTCACACATGCAGTGCTGTTACTGTCACATTCAATAAAATTTTCTTCCATATCATACTATAGTGAATGCATTAGTCCAACATTTCTTACCTCCTTATAATATATATTTATTGTATTTATTTGACTGACATATAAGAGTAACAGAAAATCCCTCCTCTGACTCTGTACCTACAATTCTGTTAGGCACCTATTATACGGTTGCTTAAAACAGAACAAAAAACCCCCAAACCCCCAAAAACCCGAAATCCAAACTGAAAAACTTGCTTAAAACGTTCCAAGGTATAATCAGTTTAGGAAGGTCTATGACATGAATAAAAATATTATCCAGGTTCATTTTAGTGCTAGAGTTTACTTAAATGCTATTTACAAGAGACATGGGGAGTCTTACATACGTATATATAAAATCCACATTTTAATGAAAAAAAAAGCCTGCAAAATAAATGGTGGTTTGTACAGATTGGATAACACGGGAAAAGGTGAGGTCTTCGTGGGTGATTTGGTTTCGTTTTTTAATTTGTTTGTTTGGCACCAAACAGAGAGCCTGGGGACAGAGCAGGGACACAGCCAGATGCTGCCAGCCC
>JAODKT010001744.1:25851475-25863766 GCA_027576195.1 Cossypha heuglini
GCGCCCAATGGGCGGCGCGGGCGGCGGGCGCTGATAGATACCGCGGCGGGCGCTGATCCCGCGGCGGGCTCAGCTCGGTGCCACCCCCGGTGCCGTCAGTGCCCACCGCACCGCACCGCACCGCACCGCCCCACGCCGCGCAGCCATCCCCCCGACGGCGCAGCGTCCCGGCTGTCGCGGAGCCTTAAGCCCCAGGTGCGGCGCCTTGCGAGCTGTGAGGAGCTGAGGGACTGCGAGCGTCCTGCACCACCTGCCTTTGGTAAGCGCGGTGTGCAGAAACGAGGACAGGGAGGTGGTGTGGGAGCAGGTGGGGTCTGAAGATGCAGCCTCCGCAGAGAGCTCTAGGAGCTCGTGCTGCCTTTGCTGCTGGAGCGGACAGCGGCAATGTGTGAAGTCCAGCTGTCCTCTGCCTGTCTCCCAGGTTTGAACGCAGCTGGCAGGAGAGTTCTCGGGATCCTGTATTAAGCAGGACCCTGCTAAGATCGGACAGAGCCGCAGCGCTGCTGCGCGGGGCATTGCCCTGGGACGGCTCCTCCCGCATCCTTCGCTGCAGGAGACGCGCTCCTGACTGGGGCGAGCTATCACAGCTTCCTGCAAGCCGAGGCGGGAGGGACACAGGGAGAAAGAGAGGGAGAGAGGGAGGCGTCCGTCGTGGCTAAACTGGGCTCCCGTGGGTCGCGCTCGAGAGACCCGAGTTGTCGGTAAGGGGTCAGACGAGATCCCAGGCGGGCTGTGCCGTGACTGCCCGGCTGGGGCGCATCTCGGCGGGGCTGCGGGCACCTCGGGGGCCGGGCGTGCTCCGGCCGCCGTCCGCCGGGGGCGGCGGGCTGACCCCTCTCCTGCAGCTGCGCCGCCGAGGAGCCATGGCCGAGGAGCGCGCCGGCGCCGACTGGGAGATCGACGTGGAGAGCCTGGAAGGGGAGCCAGACGAGGCACCCGGCGCTCCGCGCAGCAGCACTGGCCCGGAGGAGGAAGAGGAGGAGGAGGAAGGCGAGGAGGCGGCGGCGCCTCCGCGGCGGGGCGAACCGCGGAAGCTGAGCCGCACGCCCAAGTGCGCCCGGTGCCGCAACCACGGCGTGGTGTCGTGCCTGAAGGGACACAAGCGGTTCTGCCGCTGGCGCGACTGCCAGTGTGCCAATTGCCTGCTGGTGGTGGAGCGGCAGCGCGTCATGGCCGCGCAGGTGGCGCTCCGACGGCAGCAGGCCACCGAGGTGAGCCAGGGGCACGGCACGGGGCGGGACGGGACGGGACGGGCGGCCCCGGTCTGACGGCGCCGTCCCATCGCTCTCCTAGGACAAGAAGGGGCTGACGGGGAAGCAGGCAAGCCTGGAGCGCAAAGCCGTCTACCAGAGGCACGTCCGAACGCCCAGCCTCCTGGCCAAGAGCATCCTGGAAGGTAAGAGCATCCCCTGCCCTTCCACGGCTTCCCTCAGCCCCACAGCAGCGCTGACAGCGGGGAAACCCCGCTCTGCCCCAGGAAGAGCCGCACCTCCCGTCCGAGGAGCGAAATGCGGCGTCATTTCCCAAAACACGGTTAAAGCGCGCCCCGCTACCAGCGCCGGGCGACGGAGACTCCTGCCCTCCGAGGCTGGAATCGATGCGGCGGAATTTCAGTTCCTTGGCCCCTGCGCCCAAAATAATGCCTGAAATGCTGGCAACGGTAGTCTGAAATTTGAGAGTTACTGTCACAAGCTGGCAGTCTTTTTGCGTGGCTGTCCAGCGGCATTTTGCAGTGCGGGGTAATTTATTCACAGGGTAGTTCATTCGCGGGTATTTTTAACAGCAAATGAGTAAATGGATTCATTTTTTCTTTTTATCTGAATGCCTAATACAGCAGTACTGTTTGCGACATTATCAATAATAAGATCTGCAAAATAAGGTGCTTAATTTTTTCACTGTCGAAAATACTAACTGTGGAAGAGTGACATTTTAAGGACCAGTATTTTAGTGAAAGGGAGTATTTATTTCCCCACACCCATTTGGGATTGTGCACATATTTATTCCTATGTTTGCTTTAATTACTGTCCAAACCGTATCCCTATAAATCATTGTGCTTCTCAACTGAATTTTTTTTCTGAAATAGAAAGCTCTTTTCCTTGCCTGTTCAAGCTCAATTAATATTTAGTCCGTTTAGAAACCTCTGATTTACATCTACAGTTCATTCTTCTGAAAACTCTTCTGTATTCTTTCCTCTAACTTGTCTTAACTGTCTTTTTCTTTTCTCCTAGTTCTCGGAATTTGCTACCGTCTCTAGAAAAGTGTACATAGTGATTCATCTTTAGAAAATAGAAAAGACACCAGCTGTAGATATAGGTATCTTGGAACATGTATGAGAGGAATGAGGTGAAAACAGGTAAAATCCTGTTCTATGTGAATAGTTCCATTAATTCAATGGAATTATTTGTCTGGGTAGAGCAAACAGATTGGACCCTATCTGTCATATAAGATGAAGTCAGATAGCTTGGTAATCGAATGCGATGGACACTGAATTTCTATGTTCTAGTTCAGAAGAAATAAAATATTTGAATGCTTTCCATATGTATTAAAAGTGAATGGCTATCTCTCTCCTTAAGCCTCGTGATGGAATACCAGTCATAATACACAGTAGGGCTTTGCTTTTTTTTTTTTTTCCCTTCTCCCTCCTTGATCTGTTGTCTGGGACTACTTTTTAAAAAAACTACTAATCAGCTAGCTTTGAGGGATGCTACACATGTCAAAAAAAGCAGGGGTTGCTTATCTGTACTGAGGAACTGAATGTGCCTGATTGCTAAGCCTCAGTGTCACGGTGACTTCTGTAGGAGCTGATGGTGACCAGGGTCTGTGGCAAGAGCATGGTGCTTGGTGGGACTGGCTCATGTTGTACAAACACAGCTTTAATGTTTTTCTTAAGTGGCTTAATTCCTAATGCTGCTTTGTTGTTTTAGGTTACCGTCCTATTCCAGCAGACTCTTACCTGGGAGGGAATTCACCCTTGCCACCTCCTGTAAGTGACAGGATGAGAAAGAGACGGGCTTTTGCTGATAAAGAGCTGGAGAACATTATGCTAGAGAGAGAGTATAAGGAGAGAGATATGATGGAAGCTACACAAGCAGCTGCCCTTTTTCTCCCTAACCGTATGGTGCGTGGAGCTGAATACAATTCGTATAAAACAGCCTTCAACACTACTCAAGTTGATAACCCAAACAAGGAATTTCCCAATTTTTTACCCACCTGCCTTGATCTAACGATGCAGTATTCAGGACCTAGC
The DNA here is from genome assembly GCA_027576195.1 of Cossypha heuglini. Taxonomy (NCBI): domain Eukaryota; kingdom Metazoa; phylum Chordata; class Aves; order Passeriformes; family Muscicapidae; genus Cossypha; species Cossypha heuglini. The sequence continues at coordinate 25,854,723 of JAODKT010001744.1, forward strand.
AACATGGAACTAATTTCTTCGAATGTCAGTGTTGCTACTACCTACAGGCAGTATCCCCTGTCTTCTAGGTTCTTAGTGTGGCCAAAATGTGGCCCCATTAGTGATGCTCTCCTCTACCAGCAGTGCCTGTTAAATGCTACTGCTGTCCAAGCTCTTAAACCTGGGACAGGTTGGGATGCCAAGGTCTCACAAAGTCAGGACTATCCAAACACTGAGCATGACATCATGCCTCCGAAACTGGAAAATTCATTTGTTCTGACTCACACGCGAGACGTTCAGCAGTCACGTAATGAAATACTGTGCCTTCATCAGGAAGCTCGTGAGAGGTCAGCTTTCTCTCCTCCAAAAAGGACTTTCACCCAAATTTCTGATAAGAGTTCTCTGCCTCCTCAGGAGCAGGCATTAAGCAAGATCAGCAAAAACAGCACCAAACCCCCTGCACCGCTCAAGTACAGTGCGTTTCAGTCACTGTTCCATCAGACATTTCCTGACACTCCAGCAGCAGAGTTGAGAATGTCATTTGTGAAGGAGACCTTTGAAGATTCTTCTAAGAAATACAGGGAGTGTGCTGTTAAAGAGAACCAAAAATACAAGTTTGCTGTAGACAAATGTGCAAAAGACTTCTTTGGGGCCAAACAGGCCACAACAAAACTTTCAACAACTGAGCCATTGTCATTTTCAGTTGAATCCATCCTTAAGCGACCTTCTTCTGCTGTTACTAATGTCTCTGAATGAATAAACTTTACCTTCAGAGTAAAGAGTTTTTAAGCTTTGCTTTCTGCAGAATTGTTCCTGCCTGCCTTATCTCTTAAAAGATTTTTAAAGAGGAATTTCTGCAGTAAGTGGTAATGCTTTCTTTTATTTCAAAATGATGTACATAAATATGCATGTTTTCTGAAAAACAAATTTAATTTTTAAAAATTGATACTGCATGTACAGACTGTAAAGTGTTTTTATTTTAAGCAGCCCTTCAAACCATTCAATAAAATGAGTTTACTTACAAGTGTAGACTGATCTGTCTCGTGTCTCTAGCATCTTGTGGGCAAGTATGCCCTACTTTCAATATACAGTTTTTATTTTATCTGCCATTATAAATGTACTTACGGCTTAAGTTGCTGGGGTAAACAGTCATTTCTCCTTTGAACCTCCAGTAACGATGGGAATACATAACAGTTCATGTAGGCTAGTGTGAATTCACAAGATTTTTATTTATGTAAGTGAGGTTTGGATCAGATTCCATATGCCTTTCTTATTCTGAAGGGGGAGTGCAGGCTAGCACAAAAGACTAGTCCATTCCACACCTCTATAAAACTTGTGTTACTAAAGCAGGAGAGTTACTAGATTGGTTTTGAGGGGAATGGCTTTTGTGAGCTTTTGATAAAAAGTCAGCATTTTTCGAAGTTCAGTATTTGAATAAATAGTCTGCTTTTTAGAATTAGTTTTTACATTTTTTAATGTTCAACTCACTTTATGTCAAATTTCTACCCCTTTGAATCCTTCCCTTCTAGTAACATTTCACTTTTGACCAGCAAGAGCCAGACATTCTTATTTTGTACTAATTGAAATGACTTTCAGGCTGTAAAAAATGATGCACAGAACCATTACTGCTAATGAGAAATTAAATAATGGTCTCTCAGTTTTTTAATGTCTGTGTGTGGGGATAGAACATAAAGATAGAAATAAAGGAGAATATCCAACAGAAATTATCTGAGAACTGAAATTGCCCCAGGGTTATGGGAAAAAGCATTGCTAGATCTCTTTATGACAGAGGTTGAAGCTTTTTAAATTGGTGACTTTGTAAGTTTTTCCCTATATATTGCTGCCAACACATCTGACTAGTACTAACAGGCAATCTCTTAGTTGCTTTCCTTCCTTAGCATTTTAATCCTGCACATAGGGCTCATCCAATCGAAGGGAGCTGATATTTGCTCTTAATTTTCATGATTTTCTAGGGACAACATCGGTTTGGTATTTGTGAGCAGAATGAAATCTTTTCTGGTTTTATTACACTCCCTGCAAAGTTTAAAGGCTTGTTTTGCCTGTGAATTCCAGATTCAGTAACTAAGTCATCTCTCTAAGTATTGTTAGGAGTGGTGTTGCAGAGTATCGGGACCCTTTTTGCGTACCCTCCTTTTTGGAGGAGTCATCTGTCCTGAGTGCTTTTCTAAGCCAGTTTGTTAAAACAACAGACAGGTTAGAGAAAACACATTTTACATAATGTATAATTTTTTGCATAACACATCTTACAAAGCTCATAAAAACTTTCTCTCAGGAGCGTAAAAAAAGTTGTAATTTAAAAGAATCTTGGCCACTAGCTAAGGTTTCAATTTTCAAAAGAATTCACACCGACATTTTCTTAGTGAAAAATAGGCTTCAAATATAGTGAGATGTTTTTAATTTTTTCAAAGTCTGTCCTTTATCTAGTTGCCATTAGAGGGAGTTTTAACTTGATTGAGCTGAATCTGCTTGTAAGTGAGTTTAGCAGTCAGACCAAGTTAAACAGCTTTTACCTGGAATAAATGGAGAGATATCTTTCATAATTTACATTTGTTTGCTTTCACCACTGTTTCCTTCTTTGGCTTTGTTGAACATTAAATGTTAAAAAGGAGTTTTACTTAAGCAGGACTTCTTTTGTTTTTAAAAATATGATATGTTTTGTTTTTTGAGCTGCTGGTATAAACTAGGATCACAGATGAAAGAAAGTTCAACAATCTATATACTGAACCAATATCAGATACTGGAATTAGTCCCACAAAAATATTTTTTCTGCCGGACAATGTGTGCATCTAATGTTGCTCAGTTTTACATCTGAAATATTTTTCCAGGCAATCACTTGTCTTTATTAATCTCCTAATAAAAAAGAACAGAAAACCAAAGCTCTCTGAAAGACTGGTTCCTCTTGACCTTTCCAAGAAAAAACTGAACTGAAAAAATTTAAGCCCTGAGCATGTAGCAAGCATTTGTATTTATAAGTATATCTTTATATTTGTATGTACACACACATCACGGTGTAACCCCAGCTGGCAAGTTTGTACCTCACAGCTGCTCACTCTCTCCCCCACCCTCTCCACAGTGGAGAGAAGAATCAGAAGAAAAGAAAAAAACCCGTAAAAGTCGGGTTGAGATAAGAACAGTTTAACAATTGAAACAAAATAAAATGTAATAACAGTAACAACACCAACAGCCATTCTGTAATAGATGTAGCAATGAAAAGGAGTGAGACAGAGGAATAAAACTGAAGAGGGACAAGTGATGCATGATACATCCACTGACAATACCCAGCCCATCACCCAGAAAAAAATCAGCCACTGGACATGGCATTCTGTGGTGTGGAATGGTGCTTTGGCAGTTTGGGTCAGCTATCCAGGCCATGCACCCTCAGATTCTGGTGTGCCTGCTCAGTGCACTGAGACACTGAAAAGTCCTTGACTTTGGGGGAGAGCTACTGAGCAAAACTAGAACATTGGTGTGTTATCAACATTGCTCTCATACTGAATCAAAACAGTCACCGTACCAGCTACTGAGAAAAAAATTAACTCTATCTCCTGACTCAAACCCAGGACAACACATCGTTATATGTAATATATGTATTGTAATATATGTATGTCCCAGATTTTTTACTCAAATCCCAGTCATCAGGAGAGGAGTGACCTTTCTATTACTATTTGAAAAAATTGAGACGAGATCTGAACAAATTATTTGCTTTTTTTTTTTTTTTTTGCAGAAGTGACACTTTTGCAAGTGTCACTGGAGTCAGGCCTTCTTACAGTTACTTGCTCATGTCTTGCTACAGTTCCATTACATCACCCTGTACCTAATTTCCTTTTCTTTGATAAACCCTGGCCCCTACATCTCATTCATCTAGAAAGCTTGTGTCCCAGTGTTTTTTTTCCTTTCCTTTATTAAAAGTGTGTAAGAAGTCTATTACTCATATCTTGAGCAAGGTCGCATGTACTTAGGCAGCATGTGATTTTCCTCACACAGTTTTACTGTGATTGTATAGCACTCTTTAAGCCATAAGCTTCTCTAGAGCAGCAGTAGCCAAGTGGCCACATCTGCTGGTGCAGCTGTGCAAACTCATGGAAAAGAGGAGAAGGCATTTCTCTGAAATTTTCTAGCACTTACTGCAAGCCACTGTCTTGCTGGCAGTAAGTCAGCTGGTAAAATATCTCATGGTCCCCTATGCTCTCTGCTTCTTTAATTTAATTTAATTTAATTTAATTTAATTTCTGTGGCATTTTTGGGGTGTGTGGTGTGTACAGTGCAACTGGTTTAAGTACAAGATTCACATTTGTGCTGTAGTTATGGGTGTCAGGTTGTATTTCTCTTCTGATGGCCTTCTGGCTTCTACTTCATAGCTTTTTTCATGTGACGATAGAACATGCCTCTTAGGAAGTTCAACTTTTGGTGTTTGGACAGGAGGCCAAGAACCTCTGCTAGCTGTGGAGCACAAAACAGCTGTGGTAAGTGGTATGAAGAACAATTATTCACTAGGTCTGCAAAATAGCATGTCTGGGCAATGGCATAATCAGAGACAACCAACTACTTTTTGGAAGTATGGGCCCTCTACATGAATGCTGAGACAAAATTTTTAATAGGTGCATGGAGGTGTATAAATGTAGACAACTAGAGGAATTCAGAATTAATAGCACTCCAGACAGTACCTGGTTTATTGCCTGGCCTTACTTCCCTGGCCGAGGGGAAAGATGCCTCTTTCTACCCTGGCATCTTTCGTATAAGAGTAGTCCTCAAACACACTCAGTTCTGGAGATTCCAAATTTTTGAAGTGGACTCCTGAAAGTGGGCAGTGCCCTTCCTTGGCAAGGAAAGCCTCAGTGTTGGTGGTGCAGATGTTAGGATGTCCTGGGGAGGCAGAGGCAAAGGCAAAGCAACAGCTTTCTGTAGAGCTTGGGCAGGAGTGGGTTCACTGGGAGAAGAGGTAGATTATTGACAGCTGCTGCAGTGACAGTGCTTGTCCCTCAGGAAAATGAAGCACAGGAAAATTGTAATAGGGGTTGTGTAAGGTGGGGGGAGAGTCCCTGCTCAATAGAGTGGGATGCCAGTTTTCTCTCAGGTGTTGGCTTTTCAGAGATGACTGTACAGACATTGATATCTTACACAAAGTCTGTCTTAAAATTGTTCATTGTCTTAATTGGCTTTGAAGCATTAAGCTGAGATGCTGGGCTTGAGGAAGATCCAGGCAAGATGACCAGGTTACCAGATACAAGTCACTCAGCTGGTGTCAAGGCTTCAAAGCTTGTGAAATCATCAGCTGGAATGTCTGCATTCTGGCCTGAGGATAAGATAGCCCTGTGCTGTCTGCTTGTCCTTCTGCTATGACAAAGACCCCTCCGAGTTTTGCAGTCTGAGCTCCTCGTCTCCCTGTGGTCAAAAAAGCAAGTCACTTTTTGGCCAACTGTGAAGGAACAAGTCCTGGTATAGTTAACAGCTCTGGAGCTTGAACATCGACCAGATCCCAGCTGTTATTGTTTTGGAATCAGATAATTTGACACTGGCTCAATTTCTTTATTTTAGGTGTAAAACAGGGAAGTATGTTCTCATTTTAATTTCACAGCTAGTTTGCATGACCAGTCTTCCAGTTTTTGTATCAAACACTTCCCATTCAGCTGACCCTGATGTGAAAGCTGGCACCAGGAGTCATTGCCCATGAGGTACGAGATTCTCACTGTGTCACTGAGTTTCTCCCCTGAATTTCTGCTAGTTGAACAGAATAAAGTACACGTAATGCCTCCTTTAACTCAGTAGTGATCAGCTATTTTCTGTTTGCTTGCATTGAAACCTGGATAAATTCTGGTTTATGCAGAAAGGATTGCTGGGGAAGCATGTGGAAACCAGTGTTAGGAATGTCACTGTGACTGGATAGAGAGGAACCAGTTGGTGTTTTATGGGAGGAAGCATCCTTCTTAATAAACAAAACTTCCACAGTGATCAAGAGAAAAAAATGAATGGTTGCTCATATTCTGTTATGTTGAGATAGGATGTTAGAAGAATGGAGAGAATTAAAAATTACATCAGAAGAGGGCAATGGCCCTTCCCTCATTTTTATAAATACTAATTTCCACCTAAGGAAAAGCAAAAAACTGCATAGGCAAGCCTACAGATACACCAACAGGAGCACAGTAATGTATGCATTTATCCATGCAAGATGGAATCTAGAAATAATTTTAGAAGAGATACAAAGGTTTTAGTAAGGCTACATTTTACACTGTCTGGCTGACATCTATACCTTACTGCATTTAGTCAAATTTGGGCTTAAACTAGTTACTAGACTTTTTACTCATTCCTTGTCCAGTTTAGCTGAACAGGAAACAGGTAAGTTGAACTGCTACCATGTGTGATATATTTTCTGTATTCATGTCTCAAGAGCTAATAATGGCACCCATTATACCCTCCCTGGTTTTCATCTGCCCAGAGAACCTCCTCCATGAGTTGGCCATGGCCAGTCTCCACATTTTAAAGTCAGATGGAAGATGTGAGTGAACAGAGATGGCTTGCTTCTGTGTTGTGAAAATTACACTGGAGTTTGTCTTCTGTGGGAAAATGCTGTAAGTAGTCACAGAATTTTAAACATAGATTTAAAAAGACCAGAACTATGTATACAGAGAGAAAATTCAAAATCTTAGTGTATTTTAGAAATTTTAGACCTGTAGCAGAATGTATGAATGGAGAGCAGAAAAAAAATCATCAGAAGATCTTAGTGTCTTGGAGATGACAAATGTACAGGAGCCTTATACTTCAACCCATGTGAAAAACATACTTTATTTAATATTTCTTTTAATTTAGAAGCTTTATTTACACTTATTATCATTTCAACTGTCCTCTAGTTTATCCTCAAATATATTTAGTAGTTTGAACTTGATGCTGTGTGATAGAACCTTGGGGTGGAATTGTGGTGGTGCTGAGGCTGGATGGCAGCTCTGGAGCTCAGTGCCACTCCTGCTGACAGCAGGTTGCTCAGGGCTACATTCATGTTGGATTAAAGCTACCTTTGAGGAGGGAGGCTCCACAGCCTCCCTAGGCTGCCTGTTCCAGTGTTTGAACACCTGCATAGGAAAATAATTTTCCTGTTTAGGTGGAATGTCCTGTATTCCAGTGTGTGGCTGTTGTCTTTATTCCTGTCCTGGACACGCTGTAAGATCTGTCTTCTTTTCTCTCACTATACATACAGTGATAAGGTCCCCTGAGTCTTCTGTTCACCAGGTTAGAAAGGAGCAGTTCTCGCGTCCTTTCCTGATATCAGAGACACCCCAGTGCCTTAACAATCTTCAAGGCACTTTTGCTGAACTCAATCCAGTATGTTCTTTTGTACTGATGAATCCAGCACTGGACAAAGTAATCCAGATGTGTCTCACAGGGCTGAGTAGAGAGCAGGGATCAGTTCCTTCCATGAGCTGGCAATGCTGCCCAATACAGACCGTGATGCTCTTGGACATACATGCCAAAGAGCACACTGCTGCCTTCTGCTCATCTCAGTGTCCATCAGGCCACAGTCACTCAGGGCACGTCATGGAGAACTTGCATTTCCCAGTACTTCTGTTGTTTTCACTGGAATTAAATTAATGCTTCTTAAATCATTGCATACTATGCTATATTCATGATGACCACTGATTCTTGCAAGAGCAAGAAGAAACTACTTCCTGTGATTTTAATACTTCAAGACCTGAAAAGATAGTAAGAAAAGGAATAGTTGCACAATTCTGAAAGCACCAATCATACTGCATATCTAAGCAAACCTGACTGGTTTAAAGTTATGCTAAAACTTCATCTCGAGCTCAAGATGAGGCAGCTGTGTTAGATTAGTAGTGGTGATTTAGTTGTTTTAGAGCACAACCAAGAAGCTTTATGCAAGGGAGTTTCCTCAGCTTCAGACACAATGTCCACCCCATTGCTCACTGTGCCCTTCCATATAACTCTTTTATAAATGGACAGAGAAAACATGATTAATAATTTAAAATTATTTCCATTCTCATTCTGCCAAACTGGTCTAGGATTTGAATTTGGGGAGGCAGGGCTTCCTAATGAAATTGCTTAACCATTAGTCTACCTCTAAGATGTGTGCAGAGAGGTATAATGGCTTGGTCTCTTTGGAAACTGTCTCTGTGTGGTACAAAGGCACGGGAGAAAACAAGATCAAGACTGACAAGAGGTGGGTGGAGCCCTGCCCGACTTCCACCTTCTTCCTGGCCTTTGAGAAAGTGGGGGATGACAGCAGGGTCCTGCTACTGGTCCAGCACCTACACACTTCCCACAGTGCCTGCCCCAGCTGGGCAGGGAGAGCACAGCCACAGCCTGGGTGCCAGCCTGGCTGCAGGGGGACAGCCAGCTGCTGCCAGCCAGTGGGTGGGTGGCAGCCAGTTTTGGAGCCTGCTGATGCAGGTTGTTCTGTCAAAAAGCTTTATTTTTTTCAGACACTGGATTATCCCCTCCATGCAAAACCACTTGCTTACAAAGCCGCTGTGTCCTGTGTGGGCAGCAAATCTGGACTAACAACTTGCAGATGTAGCAGTGAGGGAGCATGCTCTTCTGGGTATGAAGGCTTTAGTCAGAGGATCTGCAACGCAAAGAAATGAGGGGATAAAGGTTTTTGGGATAAAACTCTTATTCAGTCCATTAAATTACCTGCTCAGAATTAGAGGAGAGCAGCTCAAGGATTTCGAACGAGTAACAACAGAGAGTAAAGCCATGGGGCAGTGAGCACTGTTTCTAATGATTTAACCTCAAAGACATGATGGTGTAGCCAGCCATAAAGGGGTTGATGTCTAACACAGGATATAAGCCAGAGGTTATGCTGAGTGCATGATCTTCTGTAATTTATGGCAACCGGTAACAAGTCCAGGCTTACAGAAAGGAAAGCATACATATGTTAACAACTGGGTCCTTGTGGCAGTGACTAAATTCAGCTTCTGGTGTCAGCTACTGTCCCAAGCAGTGGGACAGAGCCGCTTGTCTTGTTTTTGAGAGCCAGATGGGAAGGGGCAGGGGCAGGGGAAGGGGACGGGGAAGGGGAAGGGGAAAGAGAAAGG
>JAODKT010001744.1:25872265-25891028 GCA_027576195.1 Cossypha heuglini
TATGCTAAGTTATCAGACTTAAGGAATTACAAGTATGCTTGCTAAGAATACTGAGAATATATAAAAGATACATGAAAGGTATGTAAAAGGCAAAAAATCATTTTGGCATCACAAGCAAGGGCTTCTGTGCTGGAACATACCTGTGTTCCATCAACAATTTAGAATACAAGGGGTCCACTCTGAATTTCATGACTCACTGGAAAGGTCTCCATAACCCCATTGTGTCCCTAAATTTAATTTAAATTCTAAATTTAATCTAATTCAATTCAATGTGCTCTTCTATGTTTCATTCATATAGTAATAGAATGGGTCTTGCCATCAAACTTCGGGAAGCTGCATTTTAAAAAATTCTTATTAAAAACATTTTTGCTAATACCTCTGACAGTGATTCTCTAAGTGACCTAACCTACTCATTTGCAACACTCTGAGTGAGGCATTTACTCACTCAAAGGCTGCTTCTACCTCTTCTCAATTCTGCAAATTGTGCTCAGTTGAGCTGCAACTGAGCCTAAAGCCCACTTAAAAAGGCCTGGTTTATTCACTGACACACACTGCTATTTGGTAGTACTACTCTGGTTCAAGTTTGATAATGTATGTCTTTTATAACTAAGGCTGTAGGACTTGAGTTCATTCTATTATCATCCTGCTGTGAGCTTTTCATGCTAGACGTGAGTAAGCCTTCTATATAAAACAAGTAATCTGACTTTAAGAAATAGATTTCTCCCTTGTGAATGGGCATGAGAATATATGAAGGCACGATTTGCAGGTTGGCAGTGCTAACTCTGCGTCTGTTTCTTGTGTTCTTGGCCAGTGAATTTGCCCTTACAGCTGCTTTTGTGAACCAGGAGATCACACTCTGAACCAACTGGCCTGTGTGAGCACTGCAGATACATTCCCAGCCTGGTGGCATCCACATGGCTGCTTAAAACTCATGTTTTGTGCAGGGGCACAGTAATTACATGCAAAGCCAGCTTACATCCTTTTCTCTAAAGAGGCATTTTCTCATGGTGATTAATACCACAATCAGCTTTGCTTGCTGGTGTAATAAAGCTCAAATTTGGGAACAGACAGGCTGCTTCCCTCTGCTGATAACTGAGACCTGAAAGCACAGCCATTTGAATCCTGTGATGACCTTTGGCCAGTTCTTAAAATATTTTCTGTTATTGCCATCCAATACAACTGTATTATAAATAACCATGCCATGGTACTTGAGGAGACACAGATTGAAAAGACATTATATAAGGCAAATAAAGTCACTGTTTACTGTGCCTAAATACAAACACTGAAAAAATTGATAACTCTTCTTTCAAGCTTAAGTAGTTTGTTTAGGTGATGATCCACCCTGAGAAGCACTCCTTTCTCTGCATCCACTTACCATTTGTGCACTCTTTAAACAACAAACCACTAATTCTCAGCAACTGTGGAGAGGCAGGGTAGTGGTTTCCTCTCTTACATTCTTTTTGAAGACAGCATCCAAATCTGGTTTGTTTCTTGTTTTTTTTTCCCCAAGTTCATGTGTTCTCAGTCTTATATCAGTTGTGAATTAGGGCTGACTCCTTACTCGAATCAGAGAATCGGGTCAGTTCTGCGGCAGCTCCCGGGTGTTTGGGCGGATGTAACCAGGCTGCAGATGTGACCCGGACTCTCTGTCCTCTCTGCTCTGCTCCCTGGCCGCGGAGGGTCCTGCCTGCATCCCTGCTCCCAGCCCTGCTCCCGCCGGCCTGCCGCATCCCTGCTTCTCCCAGCGCCCACTAGATGACGCCTCTGATTGTAACAGCAGCTCGATAACCCCAGGAGTGGAAGATTTCACAGCCTCACTCCTAATGTTCCACATTCTACGTCTGTGTGCCTGTGTGCCTGTGTGTCTGTGTGTCTGTCCATCTGTATGTCTGTGTGTCTGTGTGCCTGTGTGCCTGTGTGCCTGTGTGCCTGTGTGTGTGTGATGCAAAGAAGACTCGAGATCAAGTAAGACTGTCGACCATCTTCACCGCTGTGTGTTTCCAGGGGGGCAGAGATACATTTTGTACCCTCACACCCGGTCGCTTCCTGGCTTGCGGAATAGCAATGGTAAAGAGACACTGTTAAATAATCTGCTGCAAATATAGTAGTGTTGACACAGTGCAACCTGAGAGCAAACTCAAAAAGAACATTAAAAAAGCCAGCAACGATATCAGCAAAGAGGTACATTACAGGCACTCTGTCTTGTCCTGTGTACCTTGTGTACATACGCAGGAATAAAGGAAATGGACAACAGAGGTGTCAGTAGCTGAAGTCCTTTAGCTGCTGCTATGTCTCAGAAATGCTTACAGCAGAGCTGAGTCAATGCCCTAGTTAAAGAATAGCAAAGGACACTCCTTTTCAACCACCTGCCTTTTAGCATAAATATAGTTGAGTCTATAAAGTCAAGACAGAATTTTATATTAAAGTTACACAGTGCAGTTAAAACTAATGTTAAATACAGACCATAAAAATAGATTGGCTAGTCATTGTTACTAGTTACAACAAGTCCATTTATTTAAATTATCTTGATTGGTTTATAACAGGCAATTGCAACTTCTTCCTCTAGGAACAGGTGTTCCTGCTTCATTTGGTTATTTCATTTCTGCAAGTGGCATTGTAAATACGGGTGGGGAAAATTAAAAATTTTATACAGCAACATGTTCCTCTGCTTGGACAATACAGCCTCCAGTTCGCCAAAGGCTGAAGGTGAAACTCTGTCATTTGAAACTTGAAGCGTATGCTGGCTGTGGGAGGACTCTGCAGTGAGAAACAGCACAGAGTGTGGCTGTTTTCTCTGACAGACCTGGGGCCAGTCCCTGCAGTGCTTCAAAAAGAACAGACAGAGAGGAAAGGTGGGTTCTAATCAGGAGGAAGTAAGTGATCATGATGCTAGATATAACAAGCAGTCACATGCACCATCATGTCAAGGACATTTTCTGAAAGCTATTTATTTCCAATATATTAGAAGAAACTGAAATTGTTTACAGGTTCACCTTCCACAAGTTTTCTTTTTTTAATCCTGGGACTCTTGAGGCTGCCAAATGATTCCTGCCCTGATTTAATTGTCAGTCCTCCTGAGAACTTCAGAAATGTCAGTTAGGCACTGACCACTGTTGGCCAGCAGTTGAAGGAGCAACTGTGCTGTTTCATTACCTAGAAGTCTTTTCTTTTCATATGTATGAATCATACTAAAAATGCCTATGAAATGGAACCCAGTTTGACCCTCTGTGCTACCAATTATTGCTACTAACCAGTACTACTGTTGCTGTTTACAGCCTCTTCTGTAATGCACAAAACTATTTCTTAATGTGAAAAGAGCAACAAGCAGGCAAATCGCTCCAAATGGAAGAAGTGTTCAGGAATTCCTTATGCATTAGGAAGAAGTAAGAATGGGCATATGTCCGGCATTTTTTTCCCATCCACAAATGCATCCAAGCAGCTCAGGTTACTGCATCACTTCATACCTTCTGAGTACTGTAAAACACCACAATACCCTTACATCCACAGTGTGGGCAGGCTCTGACTTGTGACTCCTCAGGTCTGTCTGGAAAACTACACTTCTAAACAGTGCTATGTACCTTTCTCTGCAAAAAGGCCTCAGTGGTTCCAGGGATCCATAAAGGGGAGGAGATGTCTAGACTATGGCCTGAATTGCTGTTCTTTCCCCTTAGTTGGGTAGAAAATGGATAGAAATGAATGTGATGTATTAACTCCTTTTGCTCACTGTCCTGGAACATGACATGGGCAAAGTAACATTCCAATCTGCAGTTGTTAAAACATGCTGTCTAGTACTTTGCTTGACACAGCTTGCTTTCTTTGGTTGAACAACACCTACAAGCTAGCCTGCTAGACATGATTTTCCCCATAATTAATCTTTTTTTACATTCTTCTGCAATAGCATTTGAAGTATTCTTGCCTCTGGCTAAAGAGAAAAGTTGAATTTCTTGGTCTCAAGGTGGTGTCCAAAATACAGCCGGATAGTAATAAACCTGTTTTAAAAGTTTGAATTCAGTCCTGCAACATAGGAAGCAAGTTGCATAGACTTTCTTTAGCTTCCAGTTCAGGGCCTGAGCACCCTATGGTCACGTGGAGCCCATAGTTGATGTGGAGAAGCACTCCTTTTGCTTGCTAGGCATGAGAGATTTGGGTCCTTGGTTGGGTTTGAGGTGGAACAGGAGCTGAATGAATAGCAGCTCTGCTTTGGGCCAAGCACGAGCAAGCCTGAGCACAAAAAGCCTGGTAAGGTCGCTGCACACAGGCCAAAGACAGTGCATAAACTCTGCCAGAAAGCTCCTCATGGGGCTGTGGGGTGACTCCAGAGTAGTTTCACTGCAGTGTTTTGTTGAACCAGACTTCTCTGAAAAAAGAATCAGGTCCAAGATGAAAGGACAGTGAGTCCTCATCATCATTTTTGTGGCAAGCTGTTATGGAGAGGATTTCTGCTGTGGAGTGGCATGGAAGTGACTTATTTATCTTCCTCCTTTCCAGGGCAATCACACTTTTACTGGCATGCTTGGTGGCTTAAATTTCCACAAGTAACATGCTGTTCCTCTCCAGCAGACCTGTTCACAGCATGGAAGGCTGGTAAATCCCAAATGTAACGCTAATCAGTAAATTTGAGAGCCCATCTGGGAAGCACTGATTAGGAGATCTTGTATTTGGATGTTCCTCAGACCATCTTCCAGATCATACCCACGAAACCTCTCCCAGAAGCTTGATGGTCTTTTTCCAATTTCACTACATTCATGTCTATTCTCTCATTGAACCTAGGAAGAAAAATAGGAGGAATGCTCTTGATTTGTGTTGAATATGTTCTTATATGCTTAAGCTCTTTGAAACCAGCAACAACATTTGTATGCAAAAGTGTTGTTCAGCACAGATAAGGAGCACAGAATAAGGGAAATGAGATGCATATCTGCTGCCTTCTGCAATGCCATTCAATCAGAAAGCATTTAAAGAGGCTCTAAAAACATTAGTTTGGTCAGAAATGTCAAACATGCCCTCTACAATACTTTCAAACAAATATTATTTGTAAGAGAAGTGTAAAAGCTACCCTCTAATGCACAGCAACTTGGATGGGGCAGAACCCTCCCACAGCTGTTGCAAAGAACTTCTCTGTCCCTTTTTTTGCTCATTATCAAGGCTCTACCTGTGCTTCACAAAGAGCAACTTCTGTAGTGTTTACACAGGTGGGCTAGGCAAGGGGGTGTGAAGGCTTTTGGCAGCTGCGCAAAAACTGTGAAACTATGAGAACATGTACATTTCTAGGGTTGAGTTATTTAAAACACACATTTTTTAAAGTGCAGTGAATTGAATTCCATGCTTGCAAAAGATAAATGTAATGCTAACACAACAGATCAGAGGCTGCAGTCTGGTATTCATTGCCTGAACACAACTCAGAGTGGCTCTTTAAACCTTCCCACAGCATTTGCAGCCACCAAACCTCCACCATGGTCTGGCAGGATTACTTGTGAAGGGCAAGAGCTTAGCTCATTTCCTCTGCCCTTGCCGGCCTTGGTCTTTCTGTTGAGGCTGCTGCTTATGTGATAGCCTGAACAGCTGGTGTGTAACTGGAATACTCTTGAGGAATTCAAACTGGGGACTTGGATACGGAGGGGCTTCCTCCCCTGCAGGAATTATTGGAGTTCCAGTGGTAGGAACTGAATTTTGGGGGCTCTTTCTGAGAAGACAAAGGAGAACCACAATGTAGAGGGAAATATGGCACCTTATGGCCACCTTGAATCTCCTGGGCTGCAATGCTGGTGGGTCAGGGTGGGCAGCAGCAGGGGCCCTGTTATGGTGGCACAGTGGAGCAGAAGTGGAGACAAGCTGCAAGCAAAGCTGGGCAAAAGGCTGTGCTTGGTGAGCCTTCACCACCACTCCCACTCAGGGCATTTTTGGGTTTATTGCGTGTTCCACCATTCGTGCATAAAGCAAAAACACAGGGAAGGAGGCAGACAGAGAAACAATTGACCAGGGAGAAGGTGGCTGAAGTGGAGATTGGTTTCTCAGAATGCAGAGCTGAATTCATGGACCGTATTCCTAGAGCTACAGGTCCAGGGTGGCATTTCATGGCTGTTCTACTTACATCCTTCCTTGGCACAGATGGACACACAGTGACCACTAGCTATCCTGGTGAGGCCCAAAGCTTTCAAGGGCTCTGAGGAGAGATAATTTTCTTGTCTGCCCTAGTTTTGGGTCCCTGTAGATTTCCGTGTCTCAGGGTCAGTCCCAGGGATTGAGGGGAGGGCATCCCTGTTTCTTGTTCAGTGGTGCCATTTGTCACCCTCAGCTGCCCTGCCATGGGTTGGACGTGTTCATTCTCCACTGAGCTCCCTGGCTGAGGCAGACATGCTGAGAAAGGAAGTCTAATTGAGCCAGCCAAAGCCACAAGACTGATCCATCCCCGGGTCCCGGCACAGGACTGAGGATTTCCTGGCCCTCAGTTCTGTGCTCCAGCTACAAAGATGCATTTCTCACATGGTTAGTCATTGAATATCATTAACATCACTTCAAGTTGAAAGTGTGGAATGGCAGCAACTAGAGTTCATCTCGCCTTCCCCCACACCCCTTGCCTTTGTTTCTTGTTTTCTGTATGTGTTTACACTCAGATTCACAAAAACTTCCAAACATCCTCTTCCTACATTTTCCCAAGCTGTTGTAGTGCAACACATACTTCTCGGGGAGGATGCTGAAGTGTTTTAGTTCATGACTAGAGCAAAAAAAATTACTCTCCATGCAGAGGTTCCTGAGACAACAACCCAGTTTTTGGCCAGTCCTTCCCAGCATTTTTCAACCCCTGAGATGTGTGGGCAGGGGAGTGGGAATCTCCTGTGGTACCCTGGTGCCTGCAGCCCTGCCAGCAGGGAACCTGGCAGCTGGGGACCAGGTCTGGGGGTGCCCCTGCTGTCCCCTCTGTGGTGTTTGCAACAGGCTCTTGTTAACCATGTTTGGGCTGCTTAGTGTCAGGGCCTTTATTGTGCCAGTTCTGCTACCTTTACAGGCTGTGCTACTTAAGCTAACAAAAAGTTTGTAAGGGAATAGGATATGAAACACATAAATAAAAGTATCAGGTATCCCTAAAACATGTGTGGATTAAGCTGGTGAAAAGGTGAAATTTCTCTTCCCCGTGAGTTAATGTCTGTTTTTCTTGGAAACTGTACTTTGAGGGCTGCCCCCCTCTTTTGCTAAAGTGATAAAAGATACGTTTTCTTATCTGAATGCAATGACATTTTAAAAGGCTCCCTTTGTTGTTTCTAAACCTCCATGTCAACAGTTATACCTCTTATACAATTTTCTTCATATTTACTTAATATAAGTCTACATTGTGTTGATATAAAACTAGACAGCATACTTTTAACTGCTCAATACTTTTGTTGGATGAAAATCTTCACAATGCCAGACTAATCTTTCAGGACTGACAGCATATTGGCACGGCATGACAATTTAAATCCACCTTGGAATATGTTTATCCATCACCTGGCATTACGATACTTTTTTTTTTACTTATGGCTTCTAGATGCTGTAACTTTTGTTTCAAGCTGAGTGTTCTTAAAGGTCAGGTGTCTCACTTCTAACTCTTCTTTACAAAAGAGTTTTGAAACTTTCTATTCATAGATATCAGGAAGGTATTTCTCAAATGAAATAAGAAAAACCCTTTGGATATAACTTTTATTTTCCTAGCCTTTGTTAGGTAATTTGTCTGTTAATAATTTACTTGTGAATATGAAAAGAAAAAGTTTATTCTATGACCACAAGGATGAAAAATTCAATTGTTACTTTCTGGTAAATACAAAAGGAACTACTTTTTCAGAAAAAGAACAATTAGGATTAAGTGTATTTTAGGTGAAAGGGAGAGAGACATCATGATGTGGAAGAGAAATTAAATTAAAATTTAAATTCCTCCAAAACCAATTTTTTTCCAGCAGTAACCATCAGCAGAAATAGTCTGCAATTCTGCAAAACCATACCTGAGAATCTCCAGCCTGATAATGAGACACTTCCTGCATTTATTGGAAGGCAACAAATACATGATTTTGTTTCATTTAAAACTTGTTCAGAAAATACCACGCTTCCTGCCCTTCTGAGGCCATTTGCATACACAGTTTACTAATTGGATCTATCCATCAGTTTAAAACTCCTTCTTAGGATGGTTATAATGACCCACTGCCTGGCACTCCTTGTCATGAGCAGCAGAGTGAACAAGATGTGATCAGAAGAGGACAATAGGTTTAGCCTGTGACTAAATGAAACAGAAGGAGCAGTCAAGAGTGGTAATAAATGCTAAATGGAAGATGCAGAAGGAAAAAATCTGTTATATGGAAGACGCAGACAGAAAAATCTGTTGATGCCAGACTTCATTGAAGAGTTTAACTCACTTTTGTTCTCAACTTCTCCTGTGTTCTCACTCAGTTCCTGGAAAAAATAAAGCAGATATACTGAGACCCTGTTACCTTAGCTTGTGACAGAGCAAAGCCAGGAATTTGCTTTTTCCTTTTTCTTCACTACAAAGACTCAAGGTGCTGGGAAATAACTTGGGTACTAGTTTTGAAGAAGCAACCCAGCTAAAAATCATCACCAAGAAGAATTTTTCTCAGAAACTACAGACTCATGATCACACCGAGAAGAATATGGGCTGCAAATCCTTAAAATGGAAAATATTATGTAGCCATCAGCAAGGGTGAATACTGAAGGAAAAATTAAAATATACTATTTACTATAGTATAAAGGAAGAAAGGGGGAAAACACAGCTATTCAAGAAAGGTTATTAGGGAAATTCTCATGTTATGAACTGCCTAAAGATGAAGTCAGAGTGTTATTAGGATTTGTTTTGACAATAAACAGTATGAACTTTACTCACCAATGTAATAATAGAAAACAATTTGTGTGTGTCACTTTTGCTTGCACATTTTCAGGGATAAATTCCTGCTGGATTAGTCTGCACTGTGACTTCTGCTATCACTGTTGACTGAAAACAAACCAAGCAAAGTTAAAATCCCACTATTTACAACCAGCCTGGAAAAACACCATCAAAACTAGCTAGTCCTGAGTGTTTGACTGTTCAGTTAAAGCCTACATGTGAACTGAACCACAGACAGAAAAAACCATCTGCATCTATCCCATACTTTGAGCAGTAGCCCTTGACCTTAAGCTCTTTTAACTGAGAAATGAACTTGGTACAGTTCAATGTCTTTAATGTCTCAACAAGTGACATCCTTGCTTCTGGCTTAAGATATTCCAGGTGCTAATCTTGGAAGTACCCCAGGGAACTCAGTTACACAAGTTTACATGAGCTATGATTGTTTGATGAATGATATTTCAGAGGAAAATAAATTCTAGTCACGTGAACAGAAAAAGAGGCAAATGTTGCTGTTTTCTCATTGTCAATACTCCTGGAAAACAGCGGGAATGGGTGTGTGCAGTCAGAGGTGGAAAACACCCAGACAGGAAGAGAATAGAGAATAGAGATGACTTAATGTGATTCCAAGTCTTATTTGAAAAGTCCTCTGGAAGTACGTTGTTCCAAAGCAGTAATATGCAAGCATCACAGTCTGGGGGTGGAAGGACCTCTCAGGTCATACAGCCCACCTCCCTGAAAAGTCACAGACACGATTTAGGATGTACCAGGTGCTCAGCCAGGGGTTAATTAGCAGCGAATAGCTCTCTGCAGCCTTACCACGAAACCACTGCAGCCAATGCCTGTTGAACTTAACAGTGCTCACTGTTGCAAGAGCGACCCGAGCAACCTCAGCCTTCCTGGCTTGTCAGCTTTGAAGGGTGTTTAACAGGTCATTCATTGCAGCAGTGGATTAGTGGAGGATGAAAAATGTATCATTTCAGCTCTTCTCTCCCAGCAGCAAGCAGCTGATGCCATGGCATGTTAAACATGTTTATTCAAGCAAACTCTGTTCCTTTGACTTTTGCTGAATAAGTGCAAGTTCACCTCCCAACATATGAATGTTGCTGGCACACTGACTGCTGTGAAAGAAATGTGTATTGTTGTCTGGGATTGAATGGCTGTTTAACACGGTGGTGAAAACAGAGAGCTGTGGAAAAGTTCTTAGAGGTAATGGATTTTCAGTAGTCATTCTTGAGCTCTCCTTTCTAGCTGCTCATGTTACATAGGGAGTGACATTCACATTAGTGATCAGCAAAGTGACCACCCATCTGAAACCTTATTCAGCTGGGATCAGAACGGCACACCCAGGTATGCCGTGATAGTTCAGCGGGGTCCTTGACTCGCTGTGAAGTTTTTAATCACTCATTACAAAGGAGTTTTGAAGGCAGGGGGTTCTGTGACTTTTCTGCATGCTGCACAAAGCAAGCTGTGGCTAACTCAGTGTTCTGGGTGCAAGGGGGAAACAAACTCACTCTACCACTTGGACTATCTAAAGCACAGGCTATGCCAGCTCTGGCAAAGACAGCTTTTTTGCAGTTCTGCTCTTTCTTTTGCCTGGTCTGGGCAAAAGACTGGTTGTGGTTTCAGTGGTATAATGATGATTTTGATCCAAGAAAAGCCCTTGGTACTGAGGGAACTTTTTGTGCATGTAAAAATTTGGATTCTCATGTCCCCATAAGAATGAAAAACACCCGGAAACTGCAGACCTGTACCCAGTATCAAATGAATTACATTTGTGGTAAAATCTCAACCTTCAGTGGCATGATAGGAAAGACCTTGATAACAGTGGACCAGTGTTTTCAGGAATCACTACATTAATGAGCTGCAATGACACATGCCTTGCAGTTTTTGCCAGGTATCTTGATTCCAGCCAGAACAAGGTCAATTTTTGCAGCAGCCAGGAGCAGCATGGTTAGGACCCAGAGATTTTCCTATACCACAGCACATCATTGCCAAGGGCAGCGGGAAGGGAGTCTCTTCCAAGGAAAAGGTTTTCCTTCCAGTCAAGTAAACATGAAGAAAGGAAAGGTGGGGTATCACTGGTTTCAAGCTGAAAGGAGCAGTTGGATAACTCTGGTTCCATCCCAGAGGGAGAGGCTGAATAATGCTGTTTCCAAGCTTATGGAGCAGTCAAGGTGGTGTGGCTGTGGTCAGGTCAAGTTCTGCAGTGAGCATTTTTGCAAGAGAATCTCTCTCTCTTTTCCACGCTTGGTTACGAATATTGCTGCTGTCAGTGTTTGTTTTCTCATTTAATTTTTGTTTCCAGTAAATTGTTCTCATATAAACCCATGGCCTTTACCTGCTGTGCCTCCAGTTCCTCGCACTGCAGGAAGAAGGGGAGCGAGCGAGCAGCAGCATGCTTTGGAGAGTCTCAGGATGAGCACTAAACTGGGGAGAACCCTTCCCAAACCATGACACCAAGCTTTGCCTGAGCTGTGCTCATGGTGCTGAAAGTCTCCTGACAGCAGGTGTGCAGGATGGCTGATGCTCTGGGCTGACCCTAGGGCAAAGAAGAGGGGAAGGAAGGAAAAGCAAGGAGCTATGTGGCTTTTACAGCATGAGCTGTGACCACTTGCCAGGCATGCTCCAGACAGGTCATCCTTTTGCCTCCAAAACATGGACAAAATTTGGACAGCATCCAGTAGCAGCAGCGAGGAGCTCCACTTCTTGTCAGCCAGTTTCCTGGCCAGAAAGACAAGCAAATGGCCCCTTGAAGGAAATGAATTGCTTTCCTAACTTGGCATCCCTTCAGGCTGCCAGACCTTCCATATAACATCTCTGGAAGCAGACCAAGTGGTAACACAGACTGTGCTGATGAAAGCCAAATCCCATCCCTCTGCAGAGATTTTGGTCCCTGAAGTGAGAAGTGCCAGCATCTTCATGGAGTCCATAGTGACAGCCTCACAGTGCCTACTGGCTCTGCTAGCACACAGGTGTAATAATGAAGGGCATGGCATTAACTACTGAGGTAAAATCCTGTTTAAGTAGGTTGCTTCTTTGAATAACTATTATCTTGATTTTGGTTGATTTCTAATTTCTCAATAGCTTGAAATGACCCAGGCTTCATTCTTTTTTTTTTTTTTTTTAAGGTAGATGCTCTTTTGTTCTGCCCAAACACTTCATTTTGAAAGAAAAAGGCCTGATCAAACTTGCCTTGGTAGATATCTGACTCACTCCTGCTGGGCTCTTTCCACTTTGGCAAAAGGCACACTGTAGACATGAAAAGAGCTGGTGAGGTGTTTAATATGAAAGACAGTTCCCTTGCAGGGTAACAAGGTGGTGAGAAAGAATCTGTGTGTTTAAGGAAGACCAGAGTGGTAGAACTGACATGCTGAAAGTGATACTTTTAAGCTGAATTTCTTTCAAAATTAATGCATTGGGTAACTCTTTTTGTTGTAGCTGTTTAAATATTTGAATTCTTCAAAGCTTTTTGGTGTTCAGACATGGAGTAGGAACAATAGAGAAGAGGAAATAACATTAGCAAATGTTTTTCTCAAACTTTGATGCTGTGGCAGAAAAGCTCATAAATGATCTATGGTCCATTGAACTTTTTCCAATACTACTTGTAACTTTTAATGACTATGAAGTGTACTCCATGGACTTCAAAACGAAAATTGCTGAATAGAAAATTCTTTGATTTGGAAGGGAAAGAAAGTCGTAATTCCACAGAGAGTCTCAATAAATTGAAGAGAGACAATAGAAAGATTGTACAACTGTTCGTATAGCTGAATGTATATTATTTTTCTCAGATGTATTGACTTTATTTCCAGTCTGGAGTAGCTTACCTTTTAGAACATTAGTATAACAAATGTGTAAATTTATATTTTCAGTTTCCATATAAAGTGCCTGAAAAAAAAAGAAGGAGTATTTAGTATTTTATTATTGAATATTAATACTTGACAGTTACTGTTTAGAAGTGGCATTCAGATAAATAAGCAAAATATTACATGTAGTGTCTCCATGGAAGAGAAAATGGTTAATGTCCACACTGAGAAAGACTTTTCTGATGACATTCCATCTAAAAGATTTCTTGGCCTTGGCTCTGAATATGATACCATAAAAAATCAGTCTGTATCTTGGGAAGTTTTTTCACCCTCTGCTCTTGCACCGAAGCAGAACCTTGTCAACATAGGAGTCTGCATCATTAGCAGGAGTGTTTGGTTTCCTGAAACATAACAGAAGAGTGTGGTGTCAATGGGAGAGCAAGGGATCAGTGGTGAAGGTGAGGCACAGCTTCTATGGGATTTGCTGAAACAAATGCAAGCCAGAAAGAGACAGCTTGCTTACTCCACGTGATAGAATCATGTATTTTTGTTCCTGCCCAGTCACCTGGTGATCTTGTATCTTTATTAATCCTTTGGGATCAAATTGTACCTGGCATGTCACTGAGACTGTATAGATGCAGGTTGTACTTGATAGTGAGTTTTCTGCTCTTGTTTTGCTGGCTTTCAGAACAAGAAAAAAGAATGTCTTTGCTCTCAAAAGACACTTTCCACTATAGAATATGTGCTAGTGAAAAACTGTACTAATGCTCATAGTATCTTTCTGTAGTGCCCCTCTCAAGGATGACATTTTTTTCCTTGCATAAATTCCCATCACTCTTTTAAAGGAAAAACCTTTTACTCCTCTGGTGCTAGAACCTGGCCTTTAAAACAGGTCCTCAGCCATTGTTAGTGCTGCTCTATTTTTCTGCTAGGTCTGTTATTAATTTTCACTTGTGAGTGACTATTCAAGGATATGATGCAAGCAGAACTCCAAGAAGTTACCACCCACCAGCTGAGACACTGCAGTGTCCATGGACATGCTCCTAGTTTGCCCCCATTGCAATCTCATTGGACATAACATATGCTACATTCCTTCTTACTTGTGATGTGATGTTCCACCACAGGCAGAATCTCCCTGATATCCTTCAACCCCTTTGATCTCATCTAGTGATACGTCAGGGTGATGCATAAAGCAAGCACTCTCAGCTCTCTTTGATTTCTCCCCTTTTCCATTTGGGTGTACACAGCTGCAGTGTCGAGCCCCAGTTTCCAAGGTGCCCTTGTGAAGCAGGCAGGCACAGCCATGTACAGCCAGGTAAGTGAATGACACGTGTCATAGTGGGAAACATGGTAGCTGGGCACACACTGTGAAAAATACCTTCTATGATGAGGCACTCAACTGCTGAATTCTTTGGCCTTATCCATGCCAAATTTGTTTCTTTCTGCATGATTTTTTTCTTCCCAGGAATATTCCACCCAGCAAATTTTATTGGCACACATGTAGGTGTGGAGAAAACTGCACATGTAAATATTCACTGAGACTGAATTTTCAATGAGTGGAAGTACTTAGGTGAGTTGTGGGTGCTGGATCATTCAATTCCAAAGTGTCAGATCCTCAAGAGTGTTTGCCTGGTGTCTTGTGTGTTTCAAGGGAAGGGAAGGTTTATGAGAGCAGTTCAGAGGCAGTCCTTTAGCTCCTTGGGACTTTGACTAGAGCATGTCAATATGATCCTGGAGAACAAAAAGATTGTCAGGCTACTAGACCTTGAAGTTATATCTCCAATTGCTTCTGCTCTAGTCAAATCAAAAGGGTAAGAAAAGGCATGAGAGAACTCCTTCAACTTATGGTAACTCCTGCTAGTATCCAGCTGTGCCACTTGAAAGTGTTTATTTTGTGGTATGTGCTTTTCTCCCTGGAAGCTTGTCAAGTGGCAAAGTCTCTGCTTTCTAGTGTAAGTATTTTTTGGGTGATAAAATTAAACCCTGTCACTCACTTCTCTTCCAGAACATTATTATAATAAATAGTTTTTCCAAGACAGAATTTTGATGATAATCTACTTTGTCTATCAGCTTAAAAAAAATTACAGGTTTAAAAGCTTGTGATTTTGCTTAAAAATTGTGTGAGAATGACAGCCCTTCAAAAACATAAAAGTAAAACCTAATGCAACTGTACGTTGCTTTATTTGAAATATTATTTGCTCTTTCTTACTTTGAAACCACAGCCTGGTCTTCTTCCAAGACTCATTTTTTTGTGATGTAAAGATGCCATATTGCTTCATGCATGAAAGTCCCTGATACTATAGCTAACATCTAGAGTATTGGCTTGGACTGGCTCTGCCATAATTGATTTACTGCCTTGGGTGAGAAACCACATGGAACAACCTCCAAGCATAATTATGACCAATTGCACCTGCACTCCTCAAAGCAAATGCTACCAAAATCTCAATTCAGCATAATTCCACTCTCTGTGGTACCTGAAAAGAGTAAATCACTGAACGACTCCACAGAAAAGAAAAATTATTTCTTAGAGGAAATCAACATTTTTCATAAACTGCTCCACAGTTCAGGGAAATATGTAAGCCAAGAAATTAAAGAGACCGTGTGAGGTGGTGGGTTTGAGCTATGCTATTTGATTTGTCTCACTGTGGTCACACCTCAGTTGCTCAGAGGAGCCTTTGGAAGTGTAACAGGACCCTTCATTGTGGTGTAAAATCTATCATGTTCAAGCAGAGAAGAT
Organism: Cossypha heuglini; assembly: GCA_027576195.1. NCBI lineage: Eukaryota > Metazoa > Chordata > Aves > Passeriformes > Muscicapidae > Cossypha > Cossypha heuglini. Next base: position 25,887,666 of record JAODKT010001744.1, read on the forward strand.
ATATCAAAAGGTAATTTTTCCTCCATTTTTAAAAAAAAAAAATTATTTTAAGACTTTTTTTTAATTGCAAGGGAGCTAATTTTATTTCCTAATCTAAATCTGTATCCTTGTGTTCCTTTTGGGACAGTAGTAGTTACATTTTCTAAGAATGGTTTCTAGATTAAAAATGTAGCTTGTATTTGCTTACATTTAATTGCAAAATTCACTGCTCTCAAATTTGTTTGAAAGTAAAAAAGAAGAACATATAGCAGTTAGATACTCTTTGCTAAATACATAACAAGTCTTTCTTGTTATATAAGGAAATATAAGGGGAAAAGTCTTTCTAGTGAAACACAAATCTTCCTCAAAATTCTTAATATCTTGGAGAAATAAAGTATCATCTCCTCTCAAAATACTTTTTTTATCTGAATTGTTGGTACCTAGACAAATATATTTTTGCTAAAGATGAAAATGTGGAAAAAATCCAGGTAGATGTAATTTTTTTTGGGGGGGGGGTGGGTATAAAGAAAAATAGTTTTATGAACAGCTGTGTTTCTTACAGACCTACCGTAATAAATCATCATTTGTCAGTAATCAAAAGAGAAAAAAAAATATCAGGTATCAGACATATTCTAGTTTCAAGCTCCATGGGATTATTATAAGAAACAGCAAGCAAAAATATAGCCAAAATGTATTTAAATTCCTGAGGACCTTTCTTGAGGGAAAAATAAACCCTACCCTTCTCTTAGCAGTTTGGTTTTCACTCTTGGCCAAGGCAAACTCACAGAAGTGTTGTTTGGCTGCCCTGGCTGCACCTTCAGGTAGCATGCGTGAATCCAGGGCTCCCCAGGCCAGGGAGAGCACTCGGGATGTTTTGGTGGAAATCATAATAAATAAATAATAAAGATACGTGTAAATTATGCTAAGCTTTTCCAGCAGAAAATGTGGTAAAAACGCCCCAGCCAAAATGATGCAATAGCTCTTTCTCAGGTAGACACAAAAAGAGGGAACATATTTAACCTGAGGTTAATTTTAACTATATTCAGTTAGCAGAAAAAAAATGAACTTTTCTTCTAAAATCTATCTTAATCTCCTCTAATTTGCAGGTGGTGTCCTTTTGCTGTTGTTGTGGGTTTTTTGTTTGTGGTTTTTGTCATGGTTTGTTTGTGTTTTGCTTGTTTTGTGTAAGGTTTGGAAAGAAGGTGAATAGAAAATCAGTGATTTCAAGATTCAGTTTTGTATGTGAGGGCCCTCCATTGCCATTGAAAGCCTGGGCAATGTCTGGCATGGCTTGACACAGTGAAGTCTGTGTTTTGTTGTTCTGCCTGCATGAGGCTGATTTTTTCTGCTACAGAGAAGTCCAGGTTTGCTTCATAACAGTACTTTCAAGCACGTACCTGACATCTGTTAATTCTAATCCAAGATCCTAGAAGTTGTTTTGCTGGCATGTTTATATAGTGCAGAAAGGAATGTGACTGAAGTTACTCAGTTTTTGGATCTGAGTGGCAATTTGTATGCATCTGATGCATTGTCTTCCCTCTTGTCTCTTGCTCCTTGATATGCATATGATTTAATGAGCCAAGACTTACTCTCCTGTGATAATCACAGAATCATATATTGGCTTGGATTGGAAAGGATCTTAAAGAGATCCAACCCCTCTGCCCCCCCAGGCAAGAACATCTTTCGCTTGACCAGGTTGTTCAGAGCCCCATCAAGAAAAAAATGATGTCAAGAATTGCTGCAGGAAAACCATTCAGCAGCCCAGCATCGTGCTTTTCTTCCTCAAATAATCCCTGTCAGAGGTATAATACCAGATTGTCATCCTTGTGAGGCAATCACTATAGGGCCCAGTTGGCAGTGGCCTGCTGCACAGCCCAGGAGAAAAACTACCAAAATAATTTCCCATAAACTCTGGCTGAACCTAGTAAAATATGGCCCACTCTGCATGCTGCAGTAAATGAATGTGACCTCCATTTATCTTTCATATTATAAATATTTTCTGTGGTTTAAGGCATTCATTGCTTCCTTTTTCTGTCAAGGAAATGAAGGAAATACATTTCAGTAGCACTTTACAGAATGTACTTACCTTCAGTGATTGCTGTAAAGATGCAGTGATCATATTTTCCCTGTGCAGAATAAAATCAGAATGTTTTGCCAGTTAGCTCACTCAGCTGAAGTTATGAACTAGTGTCAGTTTTTCCCTTGTTAGTAAACCTCTTTGCTACATCGCATTTTTAATGCATTTAACAGTTATAGATAATGATGTGTTGCAATAAAATCAAGGTCTGCTGAGTATCATTTTTCATGTTTTATTTAGAACAGCATGGCTCCCATAAATAACAGTGGGATTTGTAGAGTGCCCCACCTTGGCAGTGTCTAAAGTCCTAAAGAGGATGAATGCAGGATTAGAGGTGTCAGTCATTGGCATACAATGACAAAATTAAAAAATGAAACGTGATCGTGTGGCACCCAGGGAGAACAAGAAGAAAAATAATAAGGGAAGACCACCGAACCAGCATGTGGGAAATAGCTTAAAAGTCAAGCATATCTAGAAGGACAGTCTTTAAAATTGAAATGGGATGAAAGAAGACCAAAGAAAGGCATGAGCATGCCAAGTAGTGTTGCAGTAGAAGAAAGACAAGCTGCAGGTGTCAAGCACTGCAGAGGTATGTAGACACAAGCATACTCACTCTCATGTTCTGGGGATTACTCCAGACCTTTGGTCTCCTAATTTCCTGGGGTGATGGTTAGAAACAAGTCACTAAAGTACCAAGGACTCAATAGGATCACTGTTGAGTAAAAGTATATAGGCTTTAGTGGTATCTGTGACTTTCCAAGCTGAGGCTGATGCCAAAGGCAAGCACTAGCATCCCTGGCTAGCTGGCCTTGGGGCTGCTTGCCTGCTGTTGGCCTTTTACAACCCCCAGACATTCAGAGGTTGCTTGTAAACTTGGGTCTTGGGAAGATCTCTGGCTTCAGGTCTGTGGCTGACATAGAGCATAGCAATGCACAGCCTTGTTGAGGCTCCTGGCTTAGCAGTTATTGCTGCCTTGGCTCCATGCAAAAAATGTTTGGGAGCTCTCCCAGAGGCTGCCAGCTCAACCCTCACTAGTGATTAAAACACATCAAAGCAGGAGGCAGTGCCTGGGAGCTCTGTGGATGTGAGTGGCCTGACAGTTGTCATGTGAGTGGAATGTGCTGGGATGGGACACGGGATGTGGAAAGAAATGAATGCTACAGATGGCTGTGTACTTGAGGCACATTTAATGTGCTTATTAAGGAGCACACAGGAGAGGTGTGAGAACAGTGGAAGTATCCTGCTGCCTCTTCTCACTCACTCACTCACCCACTCACTCACTCACTCACTCACTCACTCACTCACTC
>JAODKT010001744.1:25907527-25917919 GCA_027576195.1 Cossypha heuglini
GGAAGAAAGGAAGAAAGGAAGAAAGGAAGAAAGAAAGAAAGAAAGAAAGAAAGAATCCTGTTCTTTCTCACAGTTTGTTGTTACCAACCATCCTTGGTTGGTTCCACAGCCATCCTGCTATCAGTATTTCAGGCAGACACATTAGCCTCTTATCTTCTGGGATTCTATACCCCCTCACTGGCCCCACCAACTCGTGACTACACTAGTTAAAAAAGGTTCTTTACAAGAAGGCAATTCAGGTGCTTGGTGTTGGGACAGCATCACAGGGCTGTAGCTGGTAGCTGGAGCTGTCTGCTCTGGAGGCACCTGCTTTGTGACAAAAAGATGTCACCTGCTCTGAGGCCTCTGAGATCCATGAGGAGACTTCAGTGCATGGTACAGCCTCCTCCAGCCACGGCCTGAGGGCACCATGGCAGCATTCTTTCCCTGAGGGTCCTGGGGTGCCACTGAAAGGTGCTGCTCACTGAGCCACACACATCTTCTTGGGTCACTTTTTCATTTTATGTACTTCCCTGGGGAAAAAGGAGCTAACTTGTTTCCTCAGTCAAGTTCATTGATTATTGTGATATCTTGTGAATGAACAAGCTATTTAACTCATCATTTACCCATCTCTCAAAGACTTTTTTCCCTCCTTTCCCTTCCACCTCCTTTAGCTGACAGACCTCCATTCCCAAACTGTGTCTCAGGGATGAACTTGATCAATCACTAGCCACTAGAATCCTACAAATGTGGCCATTCAAAATTGCACTCAGGTTTTAACCCAACAGCATGGCTCCATCTCCAGGTCTGTGACAGTAGGATTTACAAAATCAAGAGCAATAGGGTCACCTTCATGTGAGCAGAAGGGTCAGTTTCCTTCTGATGATCCCACTTTTTCTTTGGAACAGCTATTTCCCAGGAATGGATGTATCACAGCTCCTTGTAATGTGGAATTTCCCCAGCCCTGCTTGCTGCAGCTGTGACAGATAGTTGTGCAAAAGCTGCTGGCTGATGTGCCGCCCTCTGGAAGTTGCACGGTGACAAGCTCAAATGAGAAGTCATGTGGCACGATTTCTGTAAAGCTGGGCTCTCCAGTGAGGACTTAAACTAATCTCACATAGTTTATGAGTGAAAATCCATTTGCAATGAGAATGACCCCCACTGACCAAAAGTTTAAACAAATGCCCTCTGTATGCATTTCCTACAGTGGGGATCAAGTTCCATAGGTATGATGTAAGCAGGCCTCAAACAAGCCTCTCACCTACACACAGAACAGAAATCATTTGCAAAGAAAACTGAAATGACAGCCATATGCATGGAATGCTTAAATGCTTCAACCAGGCCTGCAGACTCCAAGGAGGAGGATCTTCTGATCTGTCGATGCAATTGAAAACAGGTGTCCTGCATTCTACACATATAAGAGAGGTACACAGGCAATCTGGGAACTCTCTGGAGAGTCTTTCAACTTTTGAAAATATGGAGACAACTTCCCAGCCCCCAATCCCATCTTTCCTTCTTCTTTCTCCTCCCAGAAATGAGGAAACTGCTAGGCTATGGTGATGCTGCCCCATTTAGTGAAAGAAAATGTGAAAAAGATTAAGGCAGATCCATCAAAATGTCAGCCTGATGTTGAACTGCTGGGAAAAAAAGCTTTTCTTAATTCAAGTGTCTGTCACAAAGACCTGGGTGACCTTGTTTTGCAAGTGAAAGCCTTTGACTGTGACCCAGGCATGCTTCCTGTGTCCGACTCCTATTTAGCAAATAAACTAAAAGTACTGCCCATATTTACGGTAAACACCTGATTAGATTCTACCACTAAAAAAAAAATACAGCCGGATAATACAGGACCAGATTAAGTTTTCTTTTTATTTGTTGTCACCAAATGCTCCCAATCTTTTTGAGCTCTAAGGCTCGTTAAGTAAATGTTTTAAAATGGTGCTACAGACAACGCAGTTGTATTTAATTTATAGATAATGAACGCAATAATGTAATAAACCAACTAGATATGTTGACTCATGTGCTAATTTAGGTGTAGATGTTACAGCACTTGTGCAGCTGGAAATGTTGCCATCACACAAATCAGTTGCAGATTAATGGAGTCAGGTCCCTGTCTGCACTAGGAAGAGATGAAAGGCCCCAGTCAAATACAAAAACAAGTTCTGAAGAGTTATTGTAAGTTTAAGCAGTATTTGAAAATATTTTTCCAACCACAATGCAAACTGTAATATGAACCTGGAGTTGCTTCACTATATGGTGATTTGGCAATTTTATATATAATAGATTCATAAAGCTGAAAACATGGATAAGCATAAAAGAGCACAGTCTATTGTTTAGAAGGTGAGACAGAAGTGAGCATTTTCACTCCTATTATTTGCTTTGATACTGAACTATGTCAGTAAAGCTGTCCAGTTCTCTGTTTCCCAGTGTAGTTCTCAGGTAATGGTATAATATAATGGTATATATATATATACACATATATATGTATGTATGTATGTATGTATTATTACTGTAATTGTTCCTACTCTTTTTGCAGTAGTATAGTTACCATTACTACTACTAAATGCTGATATTCATTGACATGACCAAATAGAAGGTAGAAGAAATTTTCTTTCATCTCAACATGTCCCTGGCACCTCTTGCCCACTTTCCCTCCTTGGAAGAGGAGCAAAAATTTTTATCCATTTTCTGAATGTTTCCTGTAATGTCTGGAAAAAAAGCAAAAACATAGACAATTTTAAGCACTATTATGACAATTCTTATCACCAACAGTGTAGCAACATTTAAATGTAGTATTGCCAGCCATAAACTGGTGAGTCACTTTGTATATGCCTCTGTGCTGGTTGCAGTGAGCTTGATGCTAGTGATTGGCTTTCCTGAAGAGAATTAATGGATTCATCAAAAAGTAGTTCCAGAGCAAACAGGAAAAATAGGGCTCCTGTGGGTCTATGCCTCAAAGCTGAGTTATCTGAAGCCTTGTGAAGCATAAATGCTGACCAAGGCTTTTCCTCTCTTTAGGATAGTCATGTTATCTTTCACCCATCTGTCTCTCTGAGGACAGATCATGGTTAAATAAAGCCTGTAGCCTCTGACTTATTGCTCATTCCCCACTATTTTACTATCTCTTTATAGAAGATGCATGAAAGTATTTTGGACTATGTCCTCTGCACATGGCTAAAACTGACAAGCAATGGCAAGGTGGCAGTACTCAGAGGTACAAACAGTCAGATGAACAGAGGCACACAAAAGTACATTTCCTCAGGAAACAGGCTAAAACTGTTTCCTTTACTTGTTTCCACCAATCCATCTGTCTTCATTGGCTTTGCTTTCTGTCTCATACTGCTTGTTTCAATAACCATTGAGAAGGACTATACTGAAAAATAATAATGGGTTAGACAACAGTTGTAAGGATTTTAAAGTTTTCTTTATATGAACCCATTATAGAAAGTAATTTAGGACCTCTCTGAATCTTATTTACCAGGAAAAAAGTCAGCTCAGGCTGAGTATTTCCAGAGTGGCAAGAAAATGCTAGCCAGACCCTTTTCTTGTGAAAATGGAGACATTTCTGTGGCTGGTATTTGATTCAGCAATTTCACAGCAATGGGTCTAATGCAATTTATCTATGGTTTTAGAGCATCCAATTTCAGTCACTCCTAAAGAATGCCATCATGAGTTTATTACACAGTTGATAAAATTTTCTTTGTGAACACCAGAAAAGGAAATGCTTGGCTAGAGAGAAAGTATAGGAAATGAGAATTAATGTTAGAATCCACAGAATGATACATATAAATGTACAGACTTAAACATATATTTGGACTCTGTTGCTTAGTTTTTTACTACTGACTTGTGTTGGGTTGCTGGAATGATTGCTGATTGAATATGTGTACTTAACTGCTGATTTCTGGTAGAACAAGCAAAAAACCTTATTCATTAATATATAGTAGAGGTACGACGTCTCAGAGTTAAACACTTAGGGAGGCTAAGTTGCAACATATGAGATACTATTTGGGGAAACCCTGCTTCTTTGACTATAACCAAATGTGACATTTTGAACATGTGGAAGGCACAAAAGACAGCAAAACCATCCCATTCATCCATAGGACTCCTGCAGAGCTGCTTCTTGCATTTCTTTGCAGTGTGCAGAAACTAGGCTTTTCCTTGGGTACCCCAAGTTATTTTAAGTTATTTTAATTTATTTTAAGATATTTTAAGTTATTTTAAGTTATCTGTCTTAAATTTTGTCCTTCCGTTTAATATAAGCTATACTTTGACTGAAATTGGCTAGTTGTTTTTATATTGATTGCTGATGTTATGGGAAGGAAAAGAAGCATTTTCTTAAGTCTGGCTGTGCTTTGCTGAGAATGCTTAGCTGACCAGCGAGACGAAGCACAAGAGCAGAGATTGGAAGGAGCACTCCAAAGAGGTTAAAAGGGTGGATAAAACTGTGAGTTATAGATATGCAGCAACTGGCCTTAACCTGAAACCGTGTTAGGATGAGTGGTGTGTGTAGAATCACATCAGTTCCAGAACATGGAGTTCAAATCCATGATGCTTCAAAGCAATGGTTTCTATTTCAATGCAAATTTGACAATGATAGATGTTAATCACACTCCTTAACGAAGAACCAGAGGCATAAAAGTGAGTAGTGTGGCATATGAATCCCATAAAATAGAAAAGAACCACATGCAGTAGACATACTTAACTTCTCAGGAAACCAATCAACACCTCTAAAATGTGGCTACATGGTAGCATACAATACTTCAAAGTTAGCATAGTCTGCAGTTAAAACAAAACACGGGTTTTACAAAAATGTCAATTACAACTGCAGGAAAAATAGAGCAGAATTAGTTGTTGAACTGAATTAGTTTTCTTGATAACAGAAATGTCAAAAAAATAAATTACTGGCTCTGAAAATCAGATTTTTTTTTTTCATTCACCATCGTTAAGTGGGAAAACTTAACGTGTCTGCTCTAGCCCTGATCCTGAAAGGGTTTAATTTACTTGCCCAATTTCAGACATGAGTAGTCTCAGTGACTTCAGACAGAGGGTAGTCCTGCTGAGATCAATGATGGTACTCACATATATAACGTTAAGTACATGCATGCATCTTTTCAGCACCCAGATCTCAAATGCCTACCAGAGAAATAAGTACACCTGGAAATAAATATCCATGTGCAAAGAGAATCTTTTTTCTGGACTGAGATGAGTATTCAGGAAATGGACACAATAGCTCATATGTGATACATTTTATCACTTCTGAAAAGCATAAATGGAATCACTTGTGGAAAGTACAGGGAGATTACAGTGCAAGATTTAGGGAAATTGCAGTCTATGAGTTTCCCTCTCTTACCAATCACATGTTTGCTGGGATCATCAAAGTTTTCCCAAATGTCTTTGTGAGTGGGATTTTAGGTGAAGTTGAACATTTATAGGCTCAGAAATTTGTCCAAGTTTCTCATTTTATTTCAATACAAACTCATGTTACTTCTGTTGAAAATTCTACTGACAGTCTCATACATGTAATTTATGACATTTCCTATCAAGATGTTTAGCTGAATTAGAAACACTTGTGAAGAAGCCCGTCTGCAGCCAGTTAAAGAGCGTTTTTGTAGCAGAGGTGAGGGCTGTTGAGGCAACAAAGGAGGACTCAACTTACTTTTATTCCAATGGCTGTTGACCAAGCAATTGCAGCATAAACTGCTTACAGCTGTGGCTTTTGTTACGGTGACAAAGGACGTGTTTAAGCATAGACAGAAAGCTATGCAGTATGCTAGTTTACAATGACCATGCAGTTTACACACCAAACAGCCCTAAGCATGTTTCTGCAACTTCCAGATTTCTTGGTGAAGTGGCACTGATTTGTTCTCTCTTCTTTGTCATTTGTTTTACTGAGCTGGTTACCTGTGTGTCTCTCGTGCTTTCCCAGCTTAACATTTCCTTAATGCCTCCTAGCTCACAGATTTGGTTTTAGGCATGTGAGCACTTCTATTTAAATAAGGGTAACTAAAATTAAAGATGCCTGTAGGTTTGAAGGGCATTATTGCTTACCTAGTGCAGGCAATGTAGTTGACACCAAATGAGAGCATTTTAATTGCTAAAATTCGTCCACCTGAGCCCTTTTAAAATATTGGACAGCTTATTTATCTGCGCAAACCAGAGATTTAGCTCTCCGTTTTTATACAGTTGCCTTTTAGTCAGGTTCTGTACTTTTCCTCAGAGACACAATAAATTCATAAGAAAATGTTAGGAACTGTCTTCCTTGCAAAGTTGAATCATCGTCTGCCTTCAAGTTGTCCTTGCCTGGGTGCAGAAGCCAGCTTGTGAACACTCACCCCTTTGTCCCTACTGCATTACCTGGGTGCACAATGGGACACAGCCCAAATTTATTTCGTGTTTCGCTGTCTGCAACACAGCTTTCTGTTGTAAGTCAGTAGTCCACTCTGCCTTCATGGTTAGTAGATAAGCAGCTCCAGAATTTGCCTGTCTTCAGATGAGATTTACTGCCCTCTTGAGGTATTTATCTTTCTTCTCCAAGAACAGAAGTAGCTTAGAAGACCTTGTGCCCTTTTGTAGGAAGTTTGTATCAACAACAGCCAGCTGACATAACTTGTTGCGCTGGGGAGCACAGGCTGCAATCCTCTGAAAACCTCACCATCTTCTGCAGAGACAGTTTAGAAACTGTGGAAGAAACTGGCAAAATTAGCTGAAATCGGTTTGGATTATCCTGTCATGATGTGGCTATGTGGGATTTCCTTATGTCAACATGCTCTGCTGTATGGTAGGGTGCTGCGATGAAGCACCCAAGAAATGATACATGGAACACAAGATTCCTGTTTGCTCTTACTGGAACACCATTGACGAGCACTGCCTCTGAAGACTTCAGCTGCCAAGTCTTCTTGAAAATGCACAACAATGAGCCGGAATAAATGGGCTTCTGGCCAAATATTATAACTTCATTTACCTATTTAATTTTTCTTCTAGCTGGTAAGATTTACTTCAGTCTGGACCGTGTCTCGTACTCTACTGGGTCACTAACCTGATAACATTAGTTTGAATATCCACTTACTGGTGTTGCCTGGATTTATTCTACCTGTGCTATAAAGACAGCAGTGGATGCACTTAGCTCCTTGAAGGCTCCCAGAATTATAGCCAAAGGTCTCAGAATGGTTTTGAAAATCATGGCCACTGGCATGGTAGCAACCTACCTGAGGGGAAATAACTTGTCATGCCTTTCTGCAGAAGACTGTATTGTCTCTGAGACTTCTTCTTTTGACTATCTTTTGATTAGAGAGTTTATTTCAAAGTTCATTTCCAGATTTAAAAAATCATACTTTGATCTGTAAAAACCTTTATTTCACAGAAGAAATTTAGTTTATCCCTTTTAGATACAATCATACATGTCTGATCTTTGATATCAGGCAAATTATAGTCTATGTATCTAGTACAGACACTTGCTGCTTATGTATTTTTTTTTCTATGAGAGAAATATATTAAACTGAAGAGGTACATTTTTGGTGAATAAAAATAAGAAAGAAATTGGTAAAACCCCCCTTGTATTATCCCTAATGACTGCCCCTTAGAAAAAAATATACCTGCAGAAAAACACAGAGGAAAGATACTATGAGATAAAGATATCATGAGAATCTTACACTAATCAAAATCTTCTGTGACTACCTTATTAAGATACTTGCTTTAAGAACAACATATGGTCAAAGCTTCAAGGAGATAGACCCTTTAGCTCACCACCAACAGAAATGTAAAATGCTCCCAGTTCCTTCAAATATTAAAGTAATGCTTGCTTAGGGCATTTCATTCACTAGCAAACATGGTGATTTGTGAAGCACAACTAATGTGTCCCTGGGAAGTTCCAGCATGAAATAAGACTAGGTGTGAAAGCCTGTCAGGGTCCAAAGAGATATGATTTAAGGGGAAGCACTCCCTGAAAATGTGAGCATGAGTGTTACTAACTTAATCCATATGATAATTTCTCCCCCCAAATATATGACAGAATGTAGGGCAGAAATGCATGAGACAGACATTAGTCATTGTCCACAGGTCATATTTTTTCCATGAATTTATCAGCAAGGGTTGCCATGCTGTGTTTAAAACATTTGTAGAACAGATTAGTTTGCAAAGATGAAAAGTAAAGGAGCCACCTTATTTACTTGCAGATGCACGCATACTTGGAAAATTTAAAAGAAACTTGTTTTATTACAAATTTATCTCTGCAGTCTTACACTATAATAGAAATAACAGAAAGCTAGGTATCTGGGCAGATATAGAAGGGCAAGAATGTGGCTTTTTGCCACCACTGCTGTTTTATGTATAGATAGATGCATAATATAATTTTCTAGGGTTTCTCTCTTTCTTTTGTAGCACGAGTATTGCCAAAAGCAGAATGCCCTGATTTTTTGCAAGTGATCCTAGATTTACTATTATCAGCACAAAACCGTAATATATGTAGCACTTACAACTTAATCTAATATTAGACTGTACAGAACACATCTGTACAAGCACAGGAAAAAATATACCTTCCATTCAGCATGTAATCTTGGGAGAGAGCTAGATTGGGGAGACCTGTGGAATCATCTAGTTAATGCCTCTAAACTGTAAAGCCTAATTTTGGTAGTGGAAGGCGTATGGGATATTAGTTCATGGCACAATTGAAAGAATATATCCTGCTTTTGGGACAGAGTATGAGATGTGCTAGAGGAGCCTTTGTGCTGTAAGGCTGACACCACACCTTGGACAGGCATACCTGAAAAAGGAGCAGAGGAGTGCCAGAGGGAGTCTTAACTCTTCTGTCTGAGTCCTTATCTGCTCTCTGCCGCACTTGGTCTGTCTGACAATAAAAGAGGAGACTTTTGATCAAGAATGACACAGCTCTGTCAAAGGTTGTTATGGTCAGAGTAGGTGGACCAGGAGCATCACTGCATGACCCAGTGCTCTGGGACACATGAGGGATTACTGTGCATGTAAGGGAGAAGTGCTTCTGTCACCTGCTGCTCCAGTTAAAGTGGCTTACCCAAGGCAAAGGCAGTAATCTGTTCCTTCCAAGAAACACAGGTAGGCACTGGGACATCTTTATGCAAAGTGTCAAGTGCCTTGTTCCTGTGTTCTAGCTAATATAAGCAGCTTGAATCTCAAAGAAAGCCTCTGAATAAGTCACAAATGCAACAGACAAATTGCACCTGGCTATAACAAGCCAATATCTTACATAGCTTTTGGAGTTAAAGCAAATTGGTATGACAGTGGATGGAACTCCCTTAAGGTACAAGCCAAGAATTTCAAAGTAAATCTAACATCTTTCCACTGCTATTTCTTTCTCTTACAGCCTGAAAAAATGTGATTCACTGTAGTCTTCTTAAAAATATAAAAATAAAATTCAAGTACTTACTGTATGTCAAAACTTAGACCTTGCTGCTCCCTCCCTGCCTGAAATTTGATATAATTCTAATCAAAAGAAAGTCTGTAAAGACCCTTCTGTGGTTAGTAGAAGAGGGAATAGCACCTTTCCATTTTTCCTCTATATTCTGTTTTCTTTGATATTGTAATATTATTTGTTTTAAATTAAGGAAAAACTGAAACGAAGTGTGGAGCACCGTATCAGCAATTTGCAGCCTCACAAAACTCAATGCAAACGACAGTAGCTGCATAGAATCAACTCTATTTAAGAATATGCTATGCTGACAATATGTTTTTGCTGTTTTTACTGTGAAACAAGGACAGACAAAACATCTGCTTCCTCATTCACTGATGTTTCCCTGTTTTATATAGCTGAAATAATTTCACCAAAGTGGTGAATTGAGCCGCTATGTTGCATCAAGCTGTAACTGTGTCACGGATTGTGTATTGGTATGGGGAAAAAGATATAATTTACTGGGGGCAAAAAACAACTTTAGGACTTAGGAGAGTATTCACAATATATTGTAAAGGGTGAATGAAGGGTACACGTGGTAAAGTTGCCTTGATATTTGACTTCCCTTGAAAGTTACACATCTTGAAATTTTCTTCTGAATTGAGAAGCTGTAACCATAAATAAAGCTGCTTCTCTCAGGCAATCAGAGGTTGATTAGGTTCAACTGTGATACAGAAAATACGTTAAAAATAATGTGTAGTGGCTTGACTCTGGCCAGATGCCAGGCACCCACCAAAGGCACTCACTCACTCCCCTTTGCAGCTGGACAGGAGAGAGAAAATTTAACAAATGCTTTCATTTAACAATGGATTGAGGTAAGGACAGGGAGATAGCCCTCATCAAATACTATCATGGACAAAAAAGGCTCTAATTAGAGATATGAACTGAATTTATTACTAGCAAAATCAGAGCAAGATAATGAGAAAACACCTTCCCCCCATTTTTCCTCCTTCCCAGCTCTACCTCCTCTCCCACAGCACAGGGAGACAGGGAGTGGG